>JAJIBD010020967.1:162500-762500 GCA_021461705.1 Cryptotis parvus
GTTTAAATGACAACCATACATGTCGCGGTCTGCCACAACGTTTGCTTGTCAACAACCCTTTGCTATCCTCCTTGGAGGATTGGCCTGGCTGGCTCTTGACTGCACTTGGCTCCGAGCTCAGAAGGCAGCTGGCTTCATTCCACATATCTTGGTCCAGCCATGGGTAGGGGGCTGGGTTCTTGTTGCCAGAAGCAGGAGTGCAAGAGAGCAAGTTCAGTCATAGCCCATTTTAAATTTCTGTCACATTCTGATTGCTACCATTCCACTGGCAAAGCAAGACAGGTGCCAAGGGTTAGGAAAACTAAGGGCAGGAAAGAAATATTGCTCTTTGCACAATGATCTGGGGCAAGGATGTGAATGCATCTCTATAAAATGAGAGCTTGGCTCCTAATCTACAGGGACTGTAGTTTCTTGCAGCATTCCATAATTCACCATCTTGCCACTTTCCTACACTCTCTTAACATGTTCCTTGCAGAGTCATTGGATTGCTTGGGAAGGGAGAGATAGAATGAGGTGGGACCTGGATGTTTTGTGTTCTCACCAACTGGGGCTAAGGATTAACATTCTACAAGCCTCAGCTTTATCGTGGTCAAAAGTAAAACTATTCCCATCTTCCTTCCGATATTTCCATAGATACCAGAAGTTATTTAGGGAAGGCCAGATATGGTAGATACGTAAGGGTAGAATGCATGATGCCTTATCGAGGCTTACCCTACTGGCAGGAAATCCAACAAGCCTCCATGACATAGGTCTTAAATACCATCTGCACATAAAGCAAATACATTTGTACAGGGGATGCTGGAAGGAGCCTTTATTAACCTTAGTGGGTGTAAGATCTTAGGGAACAGCAGGGGGCTAATTGGCATGTGGGTGGGAGGATGGTTTCAGTGTCTTCTCTAACCCTTGTTGTGTAGCACATGATAATTGTTAAATTACAGAGAACTCCTCTTGATATTACCCAAGTGGGTGTATTTACTGCTGTGCTCTTTGTGATTGTGAAAAGAGTATGAACTTTGAAGGTGTGATTCTACGACCATGGGTGACTGAGTAGTTTAGGGATGTCTTTACAATGCGGATGCAACATCTTCCGCTAAATCTGGTGTGAGTGTCGCCTGTGAGAGGACAGGAGTCACGCATCCTTACTTTATCAGGTGGACTCTCGTATCTTTGTATAAGACTAGTCCTGGTCTCACGTGTTAGCTTCCACAGGTCCTGGGATGAACTGTCAAACATTTTCACCAGCTTCATATAGAGGACGTTATGTTCAGCCAATGCTCACTCTTCTCCTTGCCTCGCCCTGGGTTAGGCTGGAACAACAACACCCAAGTGAGGAGCCCCTAGGCGTTTGCACAAGTCAGAAGAGGAAATAGTGCCATTGCTTTCTTGCTTAGGAAGTGACTTTCCAAGTCACAGAGTCAAGAGAAAACTGGAAAATGTACAGCATCCTGAGTCCCTGGCCTGTGATAAGTGAGGATGGAGTTGTAAGCAAGTGAGAATGGAATCATAAGAGAGTGACAGGGTGCAGGAGAGGGGCCAGACAGCAGGCGGGCTTGGGAAGACGACTTTGCGCTTCTCTAGTGCTCATGGGCAGCCATGAGTGTCATAGCAGTGACACCACACTACTCTTTCTGTCACACACACCACACACACACACACACACACACACACACACACACCCTGAATATCCTTTTACATTACTTGTGTGTCCTTGAGTAGTGGCACATCACCACTCATGTGATGAAGGGTCAATATCCTAAATATGTAAAGCATTACTACAACTTTATAAGAAGAAAACACTCAACTTTTTTAAAGACTGAGACTAAAGAGATGACAAAGACATCCTCAAAGAAGACATACAGATGGTCAAATGGTATTTGATAAAACAGAACAAAATTACTATCATCAGAACGATAATACAGCAAGTAGGGCATGCGCATTGCGTGTGGATGACTTGGTTTGATTCCTGTCATCTCATGTGTCCCCAAGCACTGCCAGGAGTAACTCTGAGTGCAGAACCAGGAGTAGCTGCTGAGGACTACCAGATGTGACCCAGAACAAAGCCAAAACAAAACAAACAAAAAACCTCTATCACTTATCCAGGAAATGCAGATCAGAAGCACATTGAGATTCCATCTCACACCAGTGAGACTGGTGCACATCACAAAGAATTAAAACAAACTAGTGCTGACATGGTTGTGGGGAAGAAAGGAGATGATTTCATTTACACTGCCCCAAGTTTAAGGAAAAAAGCAGTGGCTGTCCTTTTTGCCTTAGACCTTGAACATGAAGACTTCACCAATAAAGCACCTTTTGGGGGTCAATATGATAGATAGTATAGTGGGTAGGGCTTTTGCCTTGCATGGGGCAAACCTGATTCTGTTCCCAGCATCTTATATGGTTCCTGAGCACTGCCAGGAGTAAATCCCGAGTCAGAGCCAGGAGTAACTCCTGGCCGTCCCTGTATGTGACCCAAAAAAGAGGAAGGAAAGAAGGAAGGAAGGAAGGAAGGAAGGAAGGAAGGAAGGAAGGAAGGAAGGAAGGAAGGAAGGAAGGAAGGAAGGAAGGAAGGAAGGAAGGAAGGAAGGAAGGAAGGAAGGAAGGAAGGAAGGAAGGAAGGAAGGAAGGAAGGAAGGAGAGAGGGGGAGGGAAGAAGGGAGGGAGTGAAGGGAGAGAAAGAAGGGAGGGAGGAAGGAACGAACGAAGGAAGGAAGGAGAGAGGGAAGGAAGGCGAGGGAAGAAGGAAGGGAGGGAGAGAGGAGGGAGGAGAGGGGAGGAGGAAGGGAAAGAAGGGAGGGAGGAAGGAAGGAAGGAAGGAAGGAAGGAAGGAAGGAAGGAAGGAAGGAAGGAAGGAAGGAAGGAGAGAGGGAGGGAGGGAGGGAGGGAGGGAAAGAAGGGAGGAAGGAAGGAAGGAGAGAGGGGGGAGGAAAGAAGGGAGGGAGGGAAGGGAGAGAAAGAAGGGAGGGAGGAAGGAAGGAACGAACGAAGGAAGGAAGGAAGGAGAGGGAAGGAAGGCGAGGGAAGAAGGAAGGGAGGGAGAGAGGAGGGAGGAGAGAGGGAGGAGGGAGGGAAAGAAGGGAGGGAGGGAGGAAGGAAGGAAGGAAGGAAGGAAGGAAGGAAGGAAGGAAGGAAGGAAGGAAGTAGAGAGGGAGGGAGGGGGAGGGAGGAAGGGAGGGAGGAAGAGAGGAGGGAGGGGAGGGAGGAGGGAGGGAAGGAAGGAGGGAGGGAGAGAGGGGAGGGAAGGGAAGGAAGGAAGGAAGGAAGGAAGGAAGGAAGGAAGGAAGGAAGGAAGGAAGGAAGGAAGGAAGGAAGGAAGGAAGGAAGGAAGGAAGAGGAGGAAGGGAGTGAGAGAAAGAGGGAGGGGAAAGAAAGAAAAAAAAAACAAGGAAAGCACCTTTTGTTTCCACCAAGCCAATTCTAAGTGTGTTCCTCCTGGGAATTACACCGATAACAGTTCAAATCACTTTGATGCAGGCAGCCAGAAGAATAGGCTCATAACTGTGCTGAGGACTTTTCAAATCTATCCCTTGATCCTTCCAGCAGATAAGTGGTATCAGTCTCATGTCAATTAAGGAACAGATCAGGGATGAGAACATGTTCTTTTCATTTCTAAGAGGCGTGATCAGAATTCGAATCTCAAGCAATGTTTTTTAGGACTCATACCATGTTTCTCTCACCTGTGTGCTGGTCCTGTATGCTATGTGAAGGTTCCGTGTACCCAGATTTGGTTTAGGGACAACTCAGACAAAAAATAGGGCCAGATGTTTATCATTGAGGCATTTTGTTGTTTTACCCAAGAGTTTATGGAGTGAGAATTCACGTAACATAAAGTAGAGAACTCAATAACTAAGGTCTCAGAGACATAAAGAGTAAATATTTAAAACCCGCTGCAACTCAATGTTAGATAATAAAACAGTTTTAGTAAGCAGCATGATAAAAATCTACTTTACTGAACTCTCTTGTGGGAATCACTTTAAGGAGGAAATGAAACACTTTTTTTTTGCTTTTTTTGGTCACACCCAGGGGTGATTCACTCCTGGTGGTGCTCGGGAACCATAGGGAATACTGGGATCAAACCCAGGTTGGCCGTGAGCAAGGCAAACACGCTACACACTGTGCACACTGTGCTATCACTCCAGCCCCAAACACTTTTTTAAGGTCTTCATTATCAGTCATATATAAATGTATGTTTTGACTCTGTTAAAGGTGCTTCAAATCATTACTCTTTCAAAATAATTCTGGGGCTAGAGATAGTACAGGGGTTAAGGTGCTTTCTTTGCATGTGACTGACCCCAGTTGAATCCCTGGGATTACATGGTCCCTTAAGCTCAGTGGGAAAACATGTATCTTCAGAGTCAACATTATTCCCGACACCCTGGGTCTGAGTCTCGAGTCCCTCAAACTATCCCCACTGACCCCCAGTATCTCATGGCCAGAATAGCACCACATTTCTGTGGTCTCACTTTGAATGGCTGGTCAAGTTGGCTAAAGATCACCAGGAGAGGGCCCATAGAGGACGTACAGTGGGTAACGTACCAGTACTTGCTTTGAATGCAACTGACTCTGGTTCGATATGTCATCCCTTATGGTCCCTGAGCACTGCCAAGAGTCATTCCTGAGTGCAGAACCAGGAATAAGCCCTGAGCATCACTGGATGTGGTCCAAAAAGTGAAACATAATTCATCAACGGAGACCACTGGGTCTCCTGAGAGCCTCAGGAGACCTGCCCCCCCCAAATAAAAATTAAAATTTTTAAAAATCCTGTTTAGAGCCGGGGACATGTATCAGTGACAGAGCAACTGCCGTGCATGCATGAGGTTCTAGGTTTGATTCCCAGAAAACACATACACATATGCACACACATACCCACACACACACACACACACACACACACAAATTAAGAAAATATATTTGTTTGTAAATGTAATATGTTATAAAGATAGCAATTCAGTAATGTCAGATAAGTTTAAGAGAAAGATTTTTTTTCTAGAAAATGTAGCCATGTGCTCACCAAAGCAGTGGGGTGGATACTAAGTACTGCCCAAGAGCCCTAGGTTGGTCTCGACTAACCGCAGGCTCTCACCTGACTAGTTCTGTGATTCAGCCAGACGCCTTTATTCTGACCCTAAAGTTTCCGCTTCTGACAAATGAAGCTGCAAGATATGAACTAGACAATCTGTGAGAGTTGTTTCTGCTCTGTAGTGAAGGGAATGCTGTTTTTGACATTTCATCAGTGAACATGCTTATGTTTTTACATTTCTTTGTTGAATCCCAATCATGGTGGTAAGAAAATTTCCGTCTTCAGTGGAATTGTCATGATCCTAGAGAAACTCAACTTGAGTACATGAAAATTATGCTGTAATTTATTCATGAACATGATCCATTCAGTCAACAGTTAACTTATAGTCCCTGAATCAGGTGTTGTATACCTTTAATAGTAGGGTTTGGAGATGATTAAGCATCTGTCTGTAATCGAGAAACTCAGTTTAGTGAGGGGAAATGGCTTGTTGTCACTTTTTTGGTGAAGCAAGATAGTTTTTATTTAGAAAAGTCAGAAAGATGCAAGGGGACAGCAAAAGGAAGTATGAATTCAAGAGAGGCTTCTTGAATGGGTAAAGCTAGCAAAAGATACTGAGACAGTCAATATTCAATAGAGAACACGGGTTGAATACCAAGCCAAAAATAGGTTTATTTTTTTAAGAAAAGATTTTCCTTATTCCATTGGCATAAGTAGTCCTGTTGTGAAATTTGTATTTTTTGATCTGTTTTTTCGGGGGGACCACACCTAGCAGTACTCAAAGGTCACTCCTAGTCAGTGCTGAAGACTAAGGGTTCATATGAGCTGTTCATACATTCCAACCCTTTTGCCCATGATCCCACTCTTTCGGCTGTGTGCTGGCTGCTCAGGTGCTGGGTGTGGTGCTGAGCAAGAAGGATGCCACCCGGTCTTCAAGGAGTGTCTGTAGTGTCGGGGATAAGGCTGCAGGACTCTCGTGATCTGCACCCACAAACCATGGGGAGAAACCTGGACTGCTCTTCTTTGGTATGAAGAGGTGGAGTTGAAGAAGGCATTCCTCCAAGAAAGGGGTTAATCCTCAGTTTGGCTGCGAGAGACTCGCATTTTGCAAGAAAGAAATGCTTGGTTGCAAATAGACCAGAGTTTGCTGAGCCAGCAGAATAGGATCCAGAGTCAATAAAGTCAATAGCCATGGCATTGATGGAGATCCAGACAACCGGCGCAGCTGCTCAGAGGATCCCAGTGAAGATGAAAACCAACAGTGCCCAGAAAGCAGAAGTGAGGAATTCAGAAAAGCTTGCACTGGTGCGCAGAATTGAGGATCAGCTACTCCTACCTTCCTTTTAACAGACAGGGAAACTCAGATCTTGTAAGAGGTCACTTCTCCTGTGCACCTAGAATTCAGTATGTATTGGAACTCAGTGACTTCTTGGAATGAAAACGCAGAAGGCAAGAAACTATTAGGTTTCTATTTGTGGGCCCTGAGCCATGAATGCAATCCTCCCTGCTTCAGTTTGTTTGTACATTAGCATTGTGAAGCAATGTGATTATTACCCCCATTCTTTAAATGAAGAAACCAAGAACCTCCAGACCTGAAAAGTTTCCTGGGGAACTCACAGCCAGGAAAGAAAAAATTGGGTCTTCTGCCCAGGTCTGTCTGCCTCCACACACCTGTTGTCTTCCTCTGCGTCCTTTTCTGTTCCCTGGCATCTTACTTTACCAGGGATAGCACGGTAGATGCTTGCCACTTGCAAAACACCTGTTTGTTGCTTAATGACTTTCCCCCCAACTAATGACACATTCCTTTTTTTTTTTTTTTTTTGCTTTTTTGGGTCACACCCAGCAATGCTCATGGTTACTCCTGGTCCTGTACTCAGGAATTACTTCTGGCGGTGCTCGGGGACCATTTGGCATGCCGAGGATCGAATCCAGGTCGCATCGCAGGCAAAGCGCCCTACCCACTGTGCTATCGCTCCGGCCCCTAATGACACAGTCCTTGCCTAGTTAAGTACACAGGGAAAGAGAGAAAGAACTCGGGTGCCTCAATGAGATAGTACAGGAGGAAAGGCCTTGTGTGCAGCTAACACTAGTTAGATCCTGGCACTACATATGGGGAGGGGAGGGAGGAGAGAGAGAGATCAGGGAGGGGCAGGGAGGGATAGAGAACTATAGAAAAGCACTTTTATTTAGTGCTTTAAGAAATATCACTCATTCTTATTAATATTCTCCCCCAAAGGAGGCAAAGGATAGAAAAGGACCTCTGTGTTTCCCACAGTCACCACTGGGGCCCCCAGGAGCCTCATCCTTTGGCGTAGCCATCAAGAAGAGCCACCAGCTCCATTCTCTGCCCCGCCCATGCCCCTCTGGCAGATCATAAATCAGTCCCGAGAGTCTCAGAGGACAAATCCCAGGATTTTGAATCTTTAATATTAGACGTGTTTAAAGCGGTGAATATTTTATGAAGGGACTGTTGCATTTGAACACATCATTAGGGACTCCCCCTTCTCCTTAGTAAATTATTCTCATCCAATCTCAAGGATCTCCTCCCTTTCCCTTCCTTCTCTTTCGCTCTGGCAACAATCACTTCCTTTTGCAGCACATAGTGCCAGCAGATATACTTGTTGCAGGACCCTGAGCATTGGGCTGGAGGGGAGCGTTGGAGGGAGCAATCCTGCCTGCTCGCAGCCCCGGCTCCTTAGCTTATTACTAACATCCAGAAAAGGGGAAACGAGAATCTCTTCCCTCTCCTTCCACTAACTCCTCTCCTCTCCTCTCCTCTCCTCCTCTCTCCTCTCCTCTCCTCTCCTCTCCTCTCCTCTCCTCTCCTCTCCTTTCCTCTCCTCTCCTCTGCTCTCCTCTCCTCTCCTCTGCTCTGCTCTCCTCTCCTCTCCTCTCCTCTCTCCTCTACTCTCCCTCTCCTCTGCTCTCCTCTCCTCTGCTCTCCCTCTCCTCTGCTCTCCTCTGCTCTCCTCTCCTCTGCTCTCCTCTCCTCTCCTCTCCTCTCCTCTGCTTTCCTCTCCTCTCCTCTCCTCTGCTCTCCTCTCCTCTCCTCTCCCCTCCCCTCCCCTCCTCTCCTCTCCTCTACCCTCCTCTTCTCTACCCTCCTCTCCTCTACCCTCCTGTTCTTTTCCTCTCCTCCCATCCCCTCTCCTCCCCTCCTCCTTCCTCTCCTCTCCTCTCTACTCCTCTCTTCTTTTCTTCCCTCTCCTCTCCACTCTTCTCTCCTCTATACTACTCTTCTCTCTTCTCCTCTCCTCTCTTCTCCACTACTCTTTTTTTCACCTTTCCTTTCTTCTCTCCTCACCTCTCCTCCTCTCCTTTTCTCTCCTCTATCCTCTCTTATCTTCTCTCTTCCCCCTCTTCCTCTTCACTGTCCTCTTCTCCCCTCCTTCCCTCCTCTTCTCCTTCCTCTCCTCCACTCACCTCTCCTCTTCACTACCCTCTGCATCATTATCCTCTCCCTCTCCCCTCCTTTTCTCTCTTGTCTCCTCCCTTCCCTACCTTCCCTCTCCCCTCTCCTCTCTCCCAGCCCCCTCCTTTTCTATTCTTTCCTTTCCTCTCCTTTCGTCTTTCCACTTCATATCTTATTCCTAATTTGTTTACTATCTCTGACCAACTCTTCATGTTGTGTTATTACCATTTTAGTTCAGTCACCCTTTTAAACTCGCACTGTTAGCCAGACACTTGTTAGTGCTGGGGGGTAGGAAAATATAAACAGAATTTTGATACATAAACAAGTTAGAGTATTCAGCACTCAGAATGTTCTTTGCAAGGTCAGACACATATCATTTGTAGTGAATCCATAAATAAAGTAAGCAAGTTATTTGGTAAAAACAATTATTCTGAATTGTAGAATTGTGGGTGATAGAGCTATAGCCTTGGCATCACAGACCCTGGGAGGTTCTATTTGGTTCCACAAGGCTGAGGAAATCCTGATTGAGAAGACATGTGGTTGAAAATAGATGAACTTGTGAACAACACAGCTCACAGTTTCAGTATCCTTAAGGAAACATAGATGACAGAAGATTTCTTTCATGAGGAAGCCTCTGCATGAAATAGGTTTATCTGGCAACTGAAATCCATGATAATGCTCCCAAGAGTCTTACATAGTGTCCAAGTGATTCACTTTGGAGTTTTACTTTTTTTCTTTTTGGGTAACCCCTGGCAATGTTCAGGGGCCACTCCTGGCTCTGCACTCAGAAATTACTCCTGGAAGTGCTTGGGGGACCATATGGGATGCTGGGAATTGAACCCGGGTTGGCCGTGTGCAAGACATATGCCCTACCTGCTGTACTAGTGCTCTACCACCTGGAATATTATATGCCTGAAACACTCTACTCGGAACAACTTTGAAAATCATTGTGATCTCAATAAGAAACAAATAAATAAATAAAAAGTTTTCACATATCAGATTAAATACAACAAGTCTAACAGTGGAAAAGATATTTTAAAAGAGACAAAGAACAAAGATAGAGAAAGAGAGAAAGAAAAGGTGCCTGCTATAGGAGCAGGCTGGGATTGGGTGGGAGGAAATGTGGGGACATTGGTAGTGGGAATGGGGCACTGGTGGAGGGATGGGTGCTGGAATACTGTATGTCAGAGACCCAATTATGAACATTGTACATCTCACAGTGGTATAATAAAAAAATTAAAAAAAAATTTTAAAGGAAAATGAAAATTAGTGGTATCTGTGCCCCTAAATCTCCTCCATTGCACTGGAATGCAGATCTGGGAATACTAATTGGGTAGTAGTATTCTGATTGGGTGAGGCCAATCAGAATCAGAAAGATGGTAAGAGAAGAGAGTTACGGGGTTCTTCTGAGTGTGTCATGATTGTAATCACCGAGAGAGAAGAAAGAAGAAACCTTGAAATCAACAATCGTGGAGTTTATGAATCGTAATAAAATGAGCTACTTCCTCTGTTACCAGCTTGAGCACCTACTCAGATCTCCACATGGCCTAAGCCACAGATGCTAACCCTGGTTTCCAAAAAATGCTGCACAGAACACAAATCCTGTGATATTTTTCTCCAATATCAAAGGTGAAATGTTTGGAGCACATTGTGTAGGTATCAATTCGATGAAGACTCAAGCACAACTAGTCCTAGTAAATCGTTCAATGTTTCCCACTTAAAAAAATAGTCTATTTTTGGTAAAGCAGCTGAGAACATTCTATAAACAGACATTAGCGGAAAAACAATTAAGAAATCTGAATAAAAACACCCACCCTGCGGCAGTTTTTTTATCCAATCCGGCCCAGGTATGCCGACTCAGAGACTAACAGACATGGGGCAGAGCTGCTACCAGCTCTCCCTGTGCCCAGTTGCTCATGTGGTGCCCGGGAGGGATGGCAGGTTCTAGCCCTGACCCGCCGCCCCAGCAGAGCCTCGCAACAAGCCAGAGGAACCCCCACTCTATGAGGGCTGCCATTTTCCACATCCAACCTCCCTCTCGTCAGAACTTCATCCAGCAGGCGAGCCTATCACAGCCTGGATCATCGACACCCATCCTGCAGCATTTTTTTTTCAATTGGCCCAGTTATGCTGATCCAGAAACTAACAGACATGGGGCAGAGCTGCTACCAGCTCTCCCTGTACCCAGCCACTCACGAGACACCGGGAGGGATGGCGGGTTCTAGCCCTGGCCCGCCACCCCAGCAGAGCCTCGCAACAAGCCAGACGCACCCCCACACTCCATGAGGGCTGCCATTTTCCACATCCGGACCTCCCTTTCACCAGAACTCCATCCAGCAGACGAGCCTATCACAGCCCGGCTTGCGCGGCCATGTGGTTCATCAATAAATGCTGTATTTAGAGGTGACTACAAAGTATGCCACCCGCATGGCAAGCCTGGCAAGCTGCCTGTGTCCTATTTGATATGCCAAATACCAGTAACAATTATGTTAGGTCATTCCCATGACCTAATATAATTGAGGCTCTTTATGTTCCTGGAGCTAGCAGGTGCCCTTGGGCTCTGCTGGCATGAGACAGGATATATGGAGATGTTACTGGAGCCCACTCGAGCAAATTGATGATGAACGGGAAGACAGTGATAGTGATAGTGAATTAAAAACATATATATATATATATATATATATATATATATATATATATAAAATCCTAGCCTTCAGATTCTGAACTCTGAACTCTAAAGATGTGCTAGGAAACAGAGCAGGTCTCGCCGCCCCAAGATGAGCTTGATGAGCAGGAGAATATTCCTCAGCAGTGTGAATAGTTAGCAGGCATCCCTGCATTTTGGATAAAGACTTGTTCAGAAGCAAGATGCTTCAGCACATGGATATTACATGCTTGGAGGAGGTGGACTAAGTTATGGAAGAAAAGAGGAAAGAGATAAGAAAGGAAGGGAGCAGAACAATGCAAATATACAGCCACCAGTAAACAGGATAAGAATCTGGAAATTGCAGATAAAAACAATTTCTCCAAGAGTGGAAATCAAAGGTATCTTGACAGAGGTGGCATTTGAAGTAGGACTTATAGAATAAACATGAATTGTTCATTCTGATATATTTACAGCAAGCGTTTCCTCTTAATTGAACTATTTGAAAAGAGGCCCTTCATATGGAAGCCACAGGGCCTGTACTGTTTACTACAATAAGCCCTGAGCTACCCCTGACATTCAGTTTTATACCTTTTATCTCTGTAACTATGGTGCAGAGCAGAAAACTTGACAGGAAGTGTAGGCAGGACTTGTCAGCACATGGATAAACTCTTCATTAACCGCAGTGTGGGTTGACCAGAACAGCCCTTTCATGGACCTTGTCTAAAACTAAGCAGCTCACTGTGTACTGTATTTTCTAACAAGAAAAACAGAGAAGATGTACATTTTATTTCACCAAGGAAGTATTTCACAAAGTTGTTTTCCCTTTGGCAGGAGAGTGCAGCTGTCATGAAGGCTATGCTCGGACCGGTCCACAGACACCTGTGTGTGCGCAGTGACTGGGGACAGAGTGAAGGGTGAGTGACCAGGGACATGAGGGTAGAGACTATGGATAGACAACCCCAATGTCTCTATTACGTTAACAAAGGCCCAACCTCTCCACAAGACATTTCTCTGTGGCAGTTGGGTTCCTGCAAAATCCACTGGAAAATGACCCCCATTTCCCATGGAATCCCATTTTGCTATTAAAGAAGTAAGATTGATGAATCTTCCAGAAAAGAAAGGACGAGGTTAACTCACCATCCCAAATCATAAGTAACCAGTTAATACAGCTTCTCTAAGGGGACTGATAAAAAGGAAAATGTGGGACTAGGGACATGGCGCAAGCAAGTCCTTGAGTTCTGTTCTGAGCATTGCATGTTCCCCTGAGCATAGCCAGGAATGGGTCTATATAAAGAGAGTCAGAAAGACAGAAAGACAGAAAATCAAGACTGGGGACTTAGTTTGGTGGTAGAGCTAAAGCTTTATGTCTATGAGGCCCTGGGTTTGACCTCTTATATCATTTAAAAAAATAATAGGGAAACAGGTTCTTATCCATAAATTGCAAGCTAATGAAGCAGAGACTCAAGAGTGTGAAGTCCTTCTGAGAAATGGAGTCATCACATAATATGGAGATATTTTATAGGATGAGTAGCCTTGCCCAGTATTAGTTTTGTGAAATCTCGTTGTTGGGAAAATTGCTCTTAAGCAATGTCCACATAGGAAAACCTCCTGTTTGACCTTTATTCATCTCTTCTTCCTTTTTTTCATCCCTTTCCCTGTTCTTTCCACAGACCTTGGCCTTACACAACACTTGAGAGGGGCTATGATCTGGTGACTGGGGAGCAGGCCCCTGAAAAGATTCTCAGGTGAGTTGACAAGATGTTGGGGGAGGGTACAGGGAAATGGAGAGGAATGCGATTGGGCAAAGTGCCCCACACTCTCAGGCAGCTAAGCTTGTAGACCTTTGCGCTGGATGTAGAACAACTCTTATTGGCACCAACTCTTGTTGGCACGAATCTAGGCCTTTCACGGCCTAGCTTGTTACAGGAATCTAATTCCCATTGGTGTGGCACCTTGCCTTAAATTCCTGAACCAGAGAGAACACTACTGATAATCTAGTTCAGTGATTTAAAAATATTCTATAGCCACAGAACCTCTTCCGCCACCTCCCTGAAAATCATGTGCGAAATGTCAATACCTAAGCTAATAAAGACATACAACAAATTAAGTGGCTGAACTGAGAATCAGATTTTAGTTCAAATTGATTTAGATAGAGTGCATGTGGTTAACGTTTGTGCAGCCTGTCACTGCTGACTTAGCAGTGACTTATGGAAGTCACTCTGCTGGATACAGGGGATAGCTGGGGAAAGCACTGCTAAAATAGCCCTTGTCCCAAAGCCCATGGTTAACTGAGCGTCAGGACCTGAGTCTGGGATAGAAAATGAGCGATGCATTGCCATGCCCAGACTAAATGACTAATAGATTTGAGAAATGCTTGACCATCCATGTTTGGGGAGAGTTAACCAAAATGGTACCTGGGAGAATGCCAGAGCCTTGGCTGGGTATAGAATTGAGTAGAAGTGGAAGAAGGGGGCCCCTTTTTTTGTTTATCTCTCTGCTTCCCAGGAGTTCCCAAATGGAAACTCTTACATTGCAGGTCTACTTTCAGCTTGGGCCAAGGACTCTGGCTTCCGGTCAGCAAAAGCTTTGTGGTTCCGCCTGTGGAGCTGTCCATCAACCCCCTGGCCAGCTGCAAGACAGATGTGCTCGTCACAGAAGACCCTGCTGATGTTAGGTAGGGATGTCGTCTATAGTATCCTACAGATGGGTTTCTTGAACCACTTCTAGGAAGCTGTTTTCTTTAAGGGTCACAGAAGCTTCATAGCAAGAAGGCTCTGAGCCGGAATCATAGTATGGCAGGGAAGGTGCTTGTCTTGCACAGAGATGACCCTTATTTTATCTCTATAATCCCATATAGTCCCCTGAGCAGCAACAGGAGTAACCCCTGCACATGGCAAGATATGACCCAAAAACAAAAATTGGGGTGAAAAAGAAAGAAAAAAGGTTCTTCATGCATCAACCCATACTCCAAAAATATCTTCCCTTGGAGGACCTTTGTACCTTACTACTCTTTTGGAGGATTATGGGAAAGACCAACCCATAAGGCTTATCCTGGCACCCTGAATGATCTGATCTGTAAAATATCGTGAAGGTGAGAGATTGGAGAATGAATTGCTTTCTGTGGGACTCAGGTACTGGAAAAGAATGTGCTCTTCTACCAGTTCTAAGTTTCTAGGTCAAATTATTTACTCATGAAACATTTTCCTTAAACTTTTTTTTGTATCTTGTACAATACTTCATTGTACAGTTATTCTCCTGTGTTCTAATTAGTTACTACTATATCATTCTGTCCCATTATCTAGAAAATCTTTCAAGGTTGGGGAAAATAGCTTCTTTAGCTTTTTAATCCCAAGTACCTAATACATACTGGACACCTACTAAATGTTTATTGATTTATTAAACCAGTGGTCTTAGTTCTGATCCTAGCACTATTCTGGAGCCTTCTACTAGAGGGTTTTGTTCATTTGTTTTCCTCCTGCCCAATTTTATTAGAGCAAACATTCTAGAAATTTAAATTATGCTCATTTTGCTTTTGGAACTGATATGTACATAGCTTATTGACCTCTGAACTAGATATTGTAGTGAAATTCGCTCCCTTATTCCCAATGCTTGTTATTCTACCACTATATGGCTGTCTTTATGTCATGCTAAATCAAGATACCGTTTGCTGATTCATGACAGCTTCATAGGAAGATTCTAGAATCCAGCTCTCTTGCTTTGAAATTTGTTTATTCTCACTATCTCAACTTCACATAGAGGCTTAATGTGATTTTTCAAGTTACTGATAGTTCCCAGAAGAGCTAGCTTGAAAAAAAGAATGGTATATTAAATGTATAGTACTTGGGAAATGAAGTGGCAATTGTATTAAGATGGCTTCACAGACATAATAACTGATTATGGTAGATTATCATTATTTTTATTTTTGATAGAATTGAAATAAATAAGACTTTACTGTATATTGAATATTCTAATGATGGAATAAACATCATGTTATTGAAAGATATTCTCAAAGTTTCCAAATGAGTTTGTCTGAAATTCTTTAAAAGGTTTCCATCAATTTTCCCTCTGTTTCCTGTGCTGTTGACATTGATTTGTGATTTTAAAGAAGCTCTGAATATCAGAGTGGCTGACAATAGTCCTCTCTTTATAGTAGAACAGGTATTGGTTAGAATCCCATTCCCACCTTATAGAAGTATGATCTTGGCCAAATTGAGCTTGTTCTAGTTTACATTACTTTGCAAAATGTGGATACTAATAGTGCCTTTCTCACTAAGTAAACTAGCAATAATAACATATTCATTGATCCTTGCCCATATGTTGAACACTTCGCTAACATGCTCTCATTGCTTCTTTACATCAACACCCATGAGGTAATGCTATTACTACTTTCATTTTACAGATTTTTTAAAAATATGTGAAGCATAAAGCAGATGCTTTCACTAGTAAGTGGTAAAATCAAGTTTCACTGCATTATCTCCTTGGCACCAGAACCTGTATTTTAACTATGTTACTGAAACATCTCTCAAGAGTTGTCGCCATGATTAAATAATTTAAGTAAATTTCATGTAAAATGTGCTCCCAAGACTGCATTACACCAATTTTAGATGAATTGGATTCCCACTGGAGTGGAGTTCAAGTGAAAATTGGTGATGGTGAGGAAGGAAGATTCTAGAAGAAAAGATTCCAATGTCTTTCCCCTAAGTACAATAGTGATCCACTGCATGACTTCATTGATTTTTCTTCTCTGATCTTGGCGACATTCAATAGAAAGTCAGGACTGGAGTGATAGTACATCAAATAGGTTGTTTATCCTGCATGCAGCTGATCCAGATTTGATTTCCACACCTATATGGTCATCAAGCCTGGGAAGAATGATCCCTGAGATCAGAGCCAGGAGAAATCCCTGAACACTGCTAGATGTGACCCTAAAACAAAACTAGCTTTTCAGTCAAGAAGGGACCCAGAGTATCAGGCTATAGATTTAGATGTTTTAGAATCATCTTTGGAAATGTCTTTTTTTTTCTTAACAGGTAAACGTATAAATGCTAGAATGTATTTCCATAAGAGTCTTGAAATTGTAGGGAAGAATACTTTAATAAGATGATGGCAGTAATACTATAAAAAGAT
Organism: Cryptotis parvus; assembly: GCA_021461705.1. Classification (NCBI taxonomy): domain Eukaryota; kingdom Metazoa; phylum Chordata; class Mammalia; order Eulipotyphla; family Soricidae; genus Cryptotis; species Cryptotis parvus. The sequence continues at coordinate 178,701 of JAJIBD010020967.1, forward strand.
GATAGGACTGAAACCTTCAAGATGGCTTTTCCGATGAAAACCTGTTGCCTTTGGACTCTGAACAATGTGCTGTTTGTTCACATGGAAGGTGTGTTCTCAGTTGGCCCAAAGCAGAGCCAACTGCTGCTTAGAAGGAAGCAAGATCAATAATCTGCTGCAAATGGCCTTCCTTTCCAACTCTTTTCCTTCAAACCACCAAACTTCCCTCTGGAAGAAAAAACTGTATGAACACTTGAAGCACAGTTGTTTGATTAGGGAACTAAAGAATGCTTCTTCTTGGAGGTCCTGCTTGCCTTGCCTGGATTGGAGCCTTTGAAATCTTACCTGCAGCTTATCTCACACATGCCTACTGGTTTCACTTCCATAGTGGAGAAAAGATTGTAATCATCACCATTCAGAAAACTCTGTGCTATGTAGTTTGAGTTTCCTAAGCTTTGCTACAAAAGCTTGTTTGACATGTCATTGCCCAGGCAAGCATAACATGGGCCTTTAAAGAATTAATAAGTTCCAGTCAGATAATGTTAGAATTAAATAAATAATAGATCATAATTATAGATAGTCAATAATACACCATAGAATCATAACAGAGAGATGAGGGGAAGACTGGGTGGCAAGGCAGAGTTAGAACGTGAAGGAGAAATCTTCCAGTAAGGTCTGGAAAGGAAAGCTTAAAGCTTGCTTTGTCTTTGGGTAGTTTTTTCTTTTTCCTTTTTTAAAAAAAAACACTTTAGTCTATGATTAAGAAAGTATGGAATCTCACGATAAGGAAACACAGCAGCTTAGCAACCAGATATGAGGGCTCTGCCTACCTGGGTGGTTAAATTTAAAACCAATGATAACAAAGAATTGTAAGGATCTGAAACAGTGGGAACTCTTCTGCCCTTAAAGGGGGAGGACACAAGTAAATGTATACTTGTCAGTCAGTGGAGCCTTCGCTACACTAGAACCCATTGATTTTACTTATAAACCTAACAGAGGCCGGTATATATTTACTACAAATAGAATATATAAGAATATAATAGTGCACATAATAATAATAATGGCAATTACAGTCTTGCCAAAAAGCTGGGAAAAGAAAACAGATGCCCATTAATCACAAACCAAAATAAATTGTTGAATAATTACAGTGGAATATTAATGCTGACTATTAGTGCATATAATAGCCATTCACAGAACCATTGATGGATCTCAGAAGTTTTGAATATGGAGGACAGACACACTCCCAAATAATGTATTTATAAAGATGAAAGGAGAATGAGAGAGGGCCTGGAGTACAGTGGGTAGGGTGCATGCCTTGAATGGAACCAACTTATTTTTGATCCCTGGCATGCCATATGGTTCACCTGAGCACAACCAGGAGTGATTCCTGAGTACAGAGCCAGGAAGTAAGAAGCCCTGAACGTTACTGGGTTTTCCTCTCACCCCGCAAAAAATAGGAGAACATGGGAAATAGTTTAGTAGACTATAGCATATGCTTTGTGTGCAAGAGGCCTAGGTTTAATATCTGCCATTGCATTTTCTTTCTAAGCACTGGAATAATAATAAGCTGGAAGTAGCGCCTGATAAAGTCTGGGTGTAACCTATGCTCCAAAAATCAAAAGAAGAGGAAGCCAGGGATGTGGCTCAAGAGGTAGAGCACATGCCTGAGTTTGATCCCTGGCACAGCGTAAACCACTCCCAGCCCCCAAGCACTACTTAAGAATGATCCTAGTGCACCCTCAACAACACTGGGTGGCACCTCAATTTAAAAAAAATAAACAGTTGAGAATAAACTATACTGTTAGAATAAAGGATTGGAATTGCCTTTCACCTATCAAGTCTGGATGATGGAAAGGAAAGTAACTTGGAGAAAGCTTGATGGACTGTATGTAGAGCTGATGGACTCTACATAAACCTTCATGGGATTTCTGTAGAGCTGATATTTGGTTTCTTCATCTCAGAGGATGGATATCTGGGGGTCTTCAGTCTCTGAAAATTCATCAATCTCAACAGATGACACTGCATACATTAAATTTTTATTAAACAGAATGTTCATTATGTAAAGTATGGGTAGCTTTAAAGGCATAGACAATGGAATTCAGTTGAACAGCCTGAGTGTGCACTATTATTTGTTTCCTACAAGGCCTCTACTATAGCTGTGGCTCATTGGGAGTAATGGAGATGGAAGAATGATGATGATGATTTTTGGGAACTCTGCGGGGTCCCCAACAACGCCTGGAAGCGAGTTCCCTTCTCCCTCTGAAGCCGGCGGGGAATGGATGAAGACTCAGGAATCCGATGCAGTTTTAAAAGGCTTTACTTATCACAGGTTCAGGCATACAAATCAGCAATAGGAAAAACCCGGTGCTTAGGATTCCCGACTAGAACCCCAGCCATGTATAGGCCAAGATGGCGGCTACCACGTGTAAAGGCCCTGCAAAGAGGAGACAAAGACAAGACTCCCAAGAAGAGTGCAAGCCCCAAAAGAGAGCCCAAAAAGAGAGAGAGAGAGAGAGAGGAAGCAGGCTGGTTTTATACCCCTGCAACTTAGACCTCCCACTATTATTAGAAGCAGGAAGGGTCAAATACCCTTAGGTAATTTCTCCCAGCACCTCAGCTAGGCTCTATTATATGCTAATGTTTTGAGCCAAGATCTGCCTGGAAATGCCTTTATAGGGTAGAGAAGGGGTTTCTGAAATGGCATGTCTCTGTACCAAAGACTAATACTAATGCCAGTTAAATATTTCTCCAATCCTTCACAAGTCTCGTCTACTTCAGGGTAGTTTTGTATTTTAGTTGCCTTTGAGTTATCAGGGAGCCATGCTTGCTTGCTTGGAGGCAAACAGCATTTCTCTCTGGTCTAATTACTTAGAGATCCATCATGGCCAGGCAAATATGCTGGTAAGATCTAGCTAGTCCCACGATGATTGTGGTAGCATGAGAGAATATTTACACCAGCTAGTACAGAATACATGGTCAGATAAACTGCCACATTTAGACTACCCCCTTATCTATGAAGTGATTTGCAGGAGGCAATTCAGAGCAGATGCAGAGGCTCTTAGAGGAGTCCTGCAACAGATGATGAGAGGACAAAATGCATTGAAAGCACTAAGGGAGCACAGAGAGCTCTCTAGGGGCATTAGGTTATTATTTGATATGTTTGTTATTATTATGTAGTGGTTATGTTTGCTATTGTTATCACTTGTCTCTTTTCTCTTTTTCTTTTGATGGAGAGACTGCATCCAACCTAGGGTGTATTTTAAAATCAATAGTGTCAGAGCTGGATAGACAGTACAGTGGTTAGGACATGCCTTGAATGGGCCCAACTTGTGTTTGCTTCACAGAACCTTGTAGTCCTCCAAGAATCTCAGAGTGTGGACCTGGAGGTCCCTGAGCATCATCAGGGTAAACCTAGTAGTCCTCAACACCACAGTGTCCTAGAAGCACCACATATTCAGACCCTAAAATAAAATCACTGAACTTCTTAGCAGGGTACAAGTAGAAGTGTCCCTGGGATCCCTGAGTACCTCTTATGAGGTCATTCCAAAAGAAAAATGAAATGTCAATGTCAATATTGAGAATAGGGTTTAAGGCATATTATACCTGCTATTGTAAGTTTGATGACTTTCTGAATATGAAAATATCTGCAGAATGAATTGAGACGTATATTTTGTTATCTATACACTAATGGCAGGAAGTAGGTGGATGGTTGGAAGAGAAAGAAAGTAATTCCACACCAAAGAATTACGGAAAGGGTTTGCAGGCATTAGAACAATGACAATTAGCCTTGTGTTGTGTCTAGAATTTGACTTGGTCGAATGTAACTTGGAAGGTTAGGCTTTGTGTCTTAAGGGATGAGTGGCTAGAGAAGAGAGCTTTCTTCTTGGAAGTGCTTATTCTCCCAGTCTGTCAAAAGAGGAAACTGCAGGGAATGAATTTTTTGGGCATTTGAGAGACTAATGATCTCAGCTACAGAAGTAGAGGAGAGGAATCTAGTTCTAATTCCTTTCAATTTTGAATCCTTCACTGGGCTCCTTCTGTGTGCCAGGCACTGTGCCAGGGACTATAAGGATGCTCAGATGAATAAGGCCTATCTCTGCTTTCAGGCATCTCACAGGGAAGTGAGGAATGTGGAACAAGAGACTGACTTGAGTGATAAAATAAAAGATACTTGTGGTGAGAGAAGCATAGCAAGCAACACTTATTACTATACACTGGGCCGTCTTCACAATTTCACCTCGAGTGGGTTCTTCATGCGGTGCAAGAATGACTATTATCACTGGAATAATAATCATGCACAAAGCCCAGCTTGTAGAGCCCCCTCAGTGGTTTTCCTGTGATCTCAAATCAATGAAGATGAAATGGGGAAATTCTGTTAATTCCTGCCCTGTGATGAAAGAATAATGGGATATCAGAATGCAAGCTAGCTTGGCTCACTTGGTGAGTCTTCTCATTGAATCCATTCTAAACAGAGTGAAGAATGGTCCCTTGTTTTGTGACCTTTCCATTCGGAGCAACAAGAATGTGCTGAACACCTACTATATGAGAGGTTGAATACTGCAGAGGGAAAAAAATGTTAGCAGAAAACTCTCCATGTGTTAAATGAGATAAAGTAGACAACAAAAAAAGACATCATTCTGCATTATGGTTGATGAGGAGAGGGAAAGTTCAAGGTGGATATAGAACACAAAAAAGGAGGAAGGGGTAGAATTTAGCAGGACAAGGCTGTCATCCTGTGATAGATCCCTCATTATCCTAAAGCCACTAGATCACTGGTCTGTAAGTGTCATCCTTAAATAGCATTACTATGACCTGAACGGCCATCAGAATGGCCAATTCACAGATCTCATGGGTGGGAGATGTATAAAAACGTAGATGGATAGTCACCCAGTAGGATCAGCCCTAAATCTCTAGATCCTAAGAGTGTTGCTTATTTAAAAAAAAAGTCTTTACAGATAAGATTAAGCTTGAGATCCTGGATTATCTGGATAAAATAGGTTCATCATCCTGGATTTTCTGAGATGAGGTTATCTCAGGGTTCAGTGGATTTAAATGGCAGTGGTTGATCCTAGATTTTCTGGAGAATCCCAGATATTTGGAGGAAATACCCTTAAAAGAGAGAAGCTGGACACACAGAAGACAGAATTAGAGACTGAAGTGGTACATGCACTAACTAGGGAATCCAGATAATTCTGCACAGAATCTCTGTAAGTATGACCTGGCTAATATGCACATTGCAACTGAAGGGTACTGGCTTGGGACTTTTCTTTGTTTTTAGTCATCCTGATTTGTCGCAACTTAATATTACAGCCACAGGAAGCAACACTCTACCCAAAACAGTGAATCAGATACTTTGGACATTTGCCCGATAATCTGGTTTAGCATATTCTCAGAAGAGTCCCAGCCTAATTAAGGTTCAAATACTAAAACTTAGGGTAGCAAACCAAATTCCTACCTAAAAACAATTCCTACCTAAAAACAAATCCTTGTTTTTAGGTAGGAATTTCCTACCTAAAAACAAGGATTTGAAAACTCCAGAATGATGAGGTTTGTGGACTCAGTAGGATTTCTGTGTGTGGTAGTGGTGGAGCTCAGTTTTCCTATCTTCCCAGTCCTCAGCTCTGTGTTTCTTCACTTCTTTTTACAACATGCACCCAACAAATGTTTAAAGTGAACCCCTTCACAGAGCTTCTATGGAGATAGAGCTGGGATCCCATTCCCCACCTCTGCCCATCCGGAAGTTCTGGTGGACCCACCCAATAAACTGCTCCCAGGCTGTCAGCGAGGTACAGAGACACAGACACATGAGGCAGAGCTGCTACCAGCTATCCCCATGCTCTGCTTATCATGAGGCGCCCAGGAGGGAGGGTGGGTTCTGGCCCAGGCCCTCCACCCCAATAGACCCTCTCAAGAAGCCAGAGGAACTCCCCCGCATTATAATGGCAGCCATTTCCAATGACTCCACAGATTATCAGAGCCCCACCCAAGAGAGAAGCCGATTTTAAGCCCAGGTACACGGGTCTCTAGAGCCAGTCATTGGCCTTCTGTGGAAATGGTGCTGGGGTCCCTTTCCCTCACTTTTGTCCTGTCTGGGAGGCCTGGTGGACCTGTCATGAACTAATCCTGGGCTGTTGGCCAATATCCAGAGACATAGACACACGGGGCAGAGCTGGTACCGGCTCTCCCAGAGGCATATGTCCGCTTTGCGGCTGCATGGTACATCAAACTAGTAGATACCAACCACGTTCTAGAATTTCAGATGGTCCATGCAAGAACAGAAGCAGATCAGATTATCCCATAACAAAACAGAAAAGAAAAGTCATAACTTTATCTGTACCATTGCCGTATATGGGCTGAAATAGTCAATTAAATTGGTGCCAGCTGAGGGAACAGGCATGGATATGGGGGTGGGGGGGTGAAATGAGTATCTTTGGCGGTGAGGACACAGTGGTGGTAGGATTTATGTTGCATGATCACATAGTAAATAAAAAATGAGAAATAAATAAAGTGAGCAAAAATAAGTAAATGAAGTTACCCCTTCCATTGACTCTTGCTTAAAGCAGGGCTAACATCCTCACCTGTAGTTTAAGAAGTCCATGGCATATATATATATATATATATATATAAATATATATATATATATATATATGGTATATGTATATATACATATATGTAATACATTTACATTGTTTATAATATATTATCTATAATATATATGTAGAGAGAGAGAGAGAGAATAGTGAGGAGTCTATACTATCCAGACCTACAATCTGGGCTCTTACTCTGGTGCCCTTTAGCTACTTAATTATGAGATTCAGTTTTCCATCTGCATTTGAGAATGATAGTTCAGATTTTTGGATGGATTTTACCAGTGATTCTTGAGGCACCAAATCATGACTTAATGCGTAGGTTCAAGGATACAATGCTGCTAGAACCCTGCAGTGCTGGTTATACCCAGGTATCTTGGTGTTCTTGGTGCCTCCAGCACACACCCAGCCATGCTCAGAGACCTTGAGAACTGCACCCAGAAATGCTGTGGGTATCATGTAGTCCCACACATTGAAACCCAGTAGGGCACAACATGTACCATGACCACGATACTGTCTCCTATCCCAGTTGGATGCTTTTTAATCAGCAGGTATTGGTTTAGCATTAGTCTGTAATACTATAGAGTTCTGCCAATCCAGCTTCTACACGCTCCTGTGTATGACTCACCAGATCTCTCACCCAAGCTCCAGCACCCATCACATCACCCAAAAAGACACATTTTCTTGAGAATTGAATGATGAAACACATTTCAACTCAGTGCTATCTATCAATAAAAATATTTACACATTCTGAGCACATGCTTTCATTCAGTCTAAAGTTTTTATACCTAAGCCTTTTACTTTACAACTCACTGATGGATGTTGCTATTATTTTTAGATGAGGGAAACTGAGGCACAAAACATAAAATTATATGTGGGGCCGGAGCGATAGCCCAGCGAGTAGGGTGTTTACCTTGCATGCGACCGGCCTGTGCGGACCCCGATTTGATCCCCGGCATCCCATATGGTCGCCCGAGAGCCGCCAGGAGTAATTCCTGAGTGCAGAGCCAGGAGAAATCCCTGAGCATTGCCGGGTTTGATCCAAAAAAGAAAAAAAAATTGTGATAAATGTTATGGATGATAAGTGAAAGAATTAAGATTTCATTTTGCTCTTTTTTTTGATCAGAGGATTTCTTAATTCATATATTCATTCTATGTATGTGGTTTCATGGGTCCACATCCAGTAGTGGGGGTTAAATCTAATAATCCTGCATGCAAAGCATACCCTCCAGCTCTTCAAGCTATCTCTCCAACTCTCAGAATCAGGATTTCAGCACAAGCTATTGTGTTCAGTTGCTTTTGGTTACATGGACACTGGGCAGTTCTCTGCAAGACCAAAGGGCTGACCTAGAGGAGTTTTCATCGGAACCTTCATAGACCAGATCCCTTAGTCCATAGATTGTATGTGGACATTCATTCCATGCTAGTGAATAATAAACTATTAAATGGAGCAGAAAGAAGACTGTGGGTATTGAAAACTTGGCATTCACAGTGGGGTTTATGGTATTAGAATTTGTTAGCATCTTCATATCCTTCCCTCCTAGGAAAATGAGCCCCTCCCTCCCTTCCCACCTCCCCCCAGGCATCCCTCCCTCCATAGTGTCTGCACATGCACTGAAGCATACATCTCTTTCCAGTCAGGCTGCCTGCCTGTCAGCCAGCAAGCCTGGAGACCTATATATTCCCCGATTTTAGTTTAGTGATCATAATAAAAGTGAAGTCTATTAGGATGAGATTCTGCCCAGGCTCAGTAAATCTCTTCAAACACCGTTCAGCACCAGATTTTTGTTAGTCTTTGCCACTGGGGAGGCTGTAATACGCACCAACTGTCAGCTTAGGCAGAAGGCCCACAACACCACCTTCACTAAATGAAACGCAAATGGAGACTAAGGAATATAAATATTGAAGTGACCCAGGTTGGATAAAGGGGTGCCCATGAGCTAAGTTTCTCTCACACATGCAGGAGATGCTAAATTATTAAAACTTTAATAAATGTAATAATAAATATTTGATGTTGAATTATAGAAGGCTTTGCAGATACAGTGAAACTGAGAAACGACTTGTTATATCTGCATTAGAAGTTAAACACTTTTCAAATGGGACCTCTGATGTTGAAATGGGCTTCCAGATCTTTAACTGAACAAAGAAGAGGGAGAGGCTAGAAAGTGTAATTTTTTTTCCCTGTGTTTGGCAAACTCACTGAGCTAGTGTCGGATTCCTGAGTTTCAGTCCTACCCCGTGCTGAAGAGTCACTTGGTACATCCCCTTCCTGGGCAAAGGCTTTCCTGCTGCTTCTCACATGTGGTCCTGACAGCCGCCTTCCAAGGGAAAGGTTGATTTTATACCCTCCCCCAATTTACAGGGGAGGAGAAAGGTGATTTTCTAAGACCTTACTTAAGCAGGTTAGTACGAAAAGAGTTAGAATTTATATATAAGACATCCTAACCTCAAATCTGCCACTCATCCACCGTCATTCACCCTCTTGCAACGTGGAAACCCTACCTTCTCTTTATTACTCAGGGTGACTTTCATTTCAAAAAAACAGAAACCCCATTTGTAGTGGTTTAATGACATGTGGATTGTCATAGGAGAATGAGGATCAGATTAGGAACAGGGAAATGGGGAATCTCGGAAAAGACATAATGTGTGGATCTTTTTTTTTTCAGGGTCTTTTTTTTTTAATTTTTTATTATACCACAGTGAAACATACAATTACAAAGGTGATCATAATTGGTTCTTGGTAATACAGTATACCAGCACCCATCCCTCCACCAGTGCCCCATTTCCACCACCAATGTACCCCACCCCCTCCTGCCCACCCCCATGCTGCCTTAATAGCAGGTACCCCAGTTTCCTCTCTTTCTCTCTCTGTCTCTCTCTCTGTCTCTGCATCTCTCTGCCTCTTATTTTACACATTGTGGCTAGCCCTGCAGGTATTTAGAGTTTATCACTTAAGTCTCTTTGTGTATATTCAATGGTGAGTCTTAATCTGCCATTACCATTTCCCACATTTAGTAAAACACTGGTATCTATTTATGTCGTATTAATGAATGCAGTCATTCTATATCTGTCCTTTTCCTTCTGACTAATTTCACTCAGCATGATAGTCTCCATGTCCCTCCATTTGCAGGTAAATTTCATAATGTCATCTTTTCTGACAGCCGCATAGTATTCCATAGTGTAGATGAACCACAGTTTCTTTAGCCAGTCCTCTGTTCTCGGGCATTTAGGTTGTTTCCAGATTCTAGCTATAGTGAATAGCACAGAGATGAATAAAGAAGTACAGATAGTGTTTCTGCTATGTGTTTTTCGGTCTCTAGGGTATATTCCCAGGAGTGCTATTGCTGGATCAAATGGGAGCTCAATATCTAGTTTTCGGAGGAATGCCCATATTGTTTTCCAAAAGGGCTGGACCAGTCGGCACTCCCACCAACAGTGGATCAGAGTCCCTTTTTTCCCCACATCCACGCCAGCACTGGTTGTTCTTGCTGTTTTGGATGTGTGCCAGTCTCTGTGGTGTGAGATGGTACCTCATTGTTGTTTTGATTTGCATTTCCCTGATGATTAAAGATGAAGAACACTTTTTCATATGCCTTTTGGCCATTCGAATTTCTTCTTTTTGGAAGCTTCTGTTCATTTCTTCTCCCCATTTTTTGATGGGGTTGGCTGTTTTTTTCTTGTGGAGTGCTACCAGTGCCTGATATATCCTGGATATTAACCCAATGTGTGGATCTTGTCTTTTCCTCTTCACACCATTCTACAGTGACCTTGCTCTCTCTCCAAAGGCACACATATGACACCCCCAAACTCACAGCAGCTATTACCCCCAAGGTGGTAGTCACCCCCATCATGAGTTTCCATATATCTAGACACAGCATAAAAGTTTCTCTTCCTGAATCTACAGTTTGAAAATTCTAGAAAAGGAATTTTTCTACATTAGAAGTTCAATTCCAGGGGCCGGAGCCATAGTCCAGCGGGTAGGGCATTTGCCTTGTATATTGCTGACCCAGGTTTGATCCCCAGCATCCCATATGGTCCCATGAGCACTGCCAGGAGAAATTCCTAAGTGCAGAGCCAGGAGTAATCCCTGAGCATCGCTGGTTGTGGCCCCCTCCAAAAAAAAAAATAAGTTCAATTCAAGACTGGACATCCATAATGAGGGACCAGCTTTCCTCAGTCCAGAAGACCCAGTCTTGGGAGACCTGGGGACCCTTGCACTTAACTTCTTCTATAACCTTTGTCTTTGAGTCAAGATCCTCCCTGATTATTTTTTATAACCTGTCTGCCTCTGAGGTTGGTCTCAGTCTGAGGCAACAGTTTCAGGCACCTATGTGACAACTCAGATAAATGAGTGAGGACTGCTTAGGATACTAAGTTGGGAGAATTCCGAGAGTCTGGGCAGACACAGCTGGAAAAAGTGTCATGATGAGCTCATGATGCTTGCTTTAAATTCTGGTTAGAATTGGGGCAGAAAGATCATTTCCTTGCTGTCTCTGAACTGTGTGATAATTGAAGGTTCTTCTGCTCATTCAGTGATGACTTGATGATTGTGACCCCCCATAAGATGAACAGACCTTGGGTTGCCGAGAAGCAGGAGAAAGAGGAGAGTCGTGTGATGGACATGGGGCAGGTGAATAAGAAATGGAGTTGTTCCTCTATTTCAGCCACATATCTGCAGTCTTAGGGTTTATTCATCTCATCTCACTGTCTCTAAGTTTCCTGGCTCAAGGCAGAGTTGAGGCTTCTGTATAGCTGTTTCCTAGATACTGTCTGGCACTATCATTGTCACTCATATTAAATGTATTAAAAACTGAACTCTCTAATTTAGGCTGTAAACAAAACACCCACATTTCAGGCTCCATGAACAGAATCAATGTGCCATAGGCATGTTTTTCAATATAAATTTACAAACTGGAAGTGACCCTCTGAGTAGATTTTCATCACCTGAAGTATTCTATTTTTTTATATTTTATGATTTTCTTTATCGAAGTAACATCGCTTTACAATGGTGTAGTTCCTCAGAGCTCCATCCAAGAGAAAACCTGATCTTTCCCTTTAAGTTTCATCAGTAATTGCTTGAGATGTGAGCCTTCTACTGAGACTATACCACCTACACGGCAGAGCCTGGCAAGCTACTCATGTTTTATTTCATTGTTATGCCAAAAACTAGTAACAATTATGGACCTCAGTTCCAGGACCTGAAGAATGGTTTTGGGCCCCTCCTGTCCCTGGAGCAAGCATATGCCCTTGGGTTACACTTGCTTGTGACAGGACTTATGGAGATGTTACTAGTGCCCACTCAAGCAAATCAATGAACAATGGGAAGACAGTGATACAGTGACAGTGATAATGGTATATATGTTAAGGTGTATTATTACAAATACAGTTTCCTGCATTAAGATTGCTATTAGAAGTTGATTTCTGGACTTCTTCATTCAAATGATCATTTTCATCCTTGTTTCATTCACCTTTTCACTCTACTGGTGGCCTCAAATTTGGTCTTATTTTATTTTTGTCTTACTTTACCTGGTTTCTCACTATACCACATATGAGTACCATTATATTAAGATGGTTTTTTATCTGATTTATTTTTTTAAGTATAATACCCTCCAAAGGAGGGTATTATACTTATATTTAGTCCCAAGTTGATAGAATCTATCTTCAGAGCACAAATTCCTTTTGTGTTTGCCTGCCATGGTCTCATTGTGGTCAGTTTGAAATCATTCAAACCTCATTCAAACAGACCAGGCTTTGGATTCACCTGCTCGGAAACAGTCACCACCAAGAAGACTAAAGTGAATGATGCTTTTGCCTCTAGTAGCTACTTGAGTTCCATAGAGAATCTGTCAGTTGAGTGCTATTAGGCTTTGTTTAACGATGTTTCAGTGGAAGATGACAACATAAGGGCAGAGGTTGTTGAATGGGCTGAGCACATGCTTTTCATGAAGGAGGGCTGGCTTTAATACCCAACACAGCAGGTACCTTGAGCACACTGCCAGGGGTGGCCTATATCAGGTGTACCCCCACCAAAATAAGATGGACTACATATTTGATCTTGTCCCTATCACTATCACTATCTTCCCGTTCATCATCTATTTGCTAGAGCGGGCACCAGTAATATCTCCATATGTCCTGTCTCATGCTAGTAGAACCCAAAGGCATCCGTTTGCTCCAGGAACATAAAGAGCCTCAAACCATTATATTAGGTCACAGGAATGACCTAATATAAATGTTACTGGTATTTGGCATATCAAATACTACACAAGCACCTTGCCAGGCTTGCTATGTGGGTGGCATACTGTTGTAGTCACCTCTAAATAAAGCATTTTTGATAAACCGCATGGCAGCTAGCAGCCGTGCAAGCCGGGCTGTGATAGTCTGGTCTGCTGGGTGGAGTTGTGACGAAAGGGAAGTCCGGATGTGGAAAATGGCGGGCCCCATGGAGGAGGGGGTGGTCATCTGGCTTGTTGTGAGGCTCTGCTGGGGTGGCAGGCCAGGGCTAGAACCCGCCATGCCTCCCAGGCGCCTCATGAGCGGCTGGGCACAGGGAGAGCAAGTAGCAGCTCTGCCATGTGGGCTGCCATGGGGCTGGAGTGATAGCCCAGTGGGTAGGGCATTTGCTGCACTATGAAGCAAAGCAGTGGATTCTCCCATAGCTACTGAAGATATTCCTCCCACATGGACAAAAAAATCAGGGCACAATAGTACTAGTGGATGGAATAAGGTATGTCCTGAAAGGCTGCATGGAGGAGGTTACACTTCCACAAGGCTATGATAGATGAAGAGTCATAGGCCAGGGATAGAGGGGACAGTATGGGCATGAGCACTTTCAGGCAGGGGGAGTGACAGCGCTGGCTAAGACAAGGAAACAAACAAGTGCATGGCGCTTTGAAGAAGCAGGAGAAGGGGACACGGCTAGAATCCAGGACACAGTTGGTGATGATGGCTAGATTCTAAAGAGCTAAGGTGCATCTTTAATCATCAGGGAGATGCAAATCAAAACTACAATGAGGTACCATCTCACACCACAGAGACTGGCACACATCCAAAACAGCAAGAACAACCGGTGCTGGCGTGGATGTGGGGAAAAGGGACTCTGATCCACTATTGGTGGGAGTGCCGACTGGTCCAGCCCTTTTGGAAAACAATATGGGCATTCCTCTGAAAACTAGATATTGAGCTCCCATTTGATCCAGCAATAGCACTCCTGGGAATATACCCGAGAGACCGAAAAACACATAGCAGAAACACTATCTGTATTTCTTTATTCATCTCTGATATTCACTATAGCTAGAATCTGGAAACAACCTAAATGCCCGAGAACAGAGGACTGGCTAAAGAAACTGGTTCATCTACACTATGGAATACTATGCGGCTGTCAGAAAAGATGAAATTATGAAATTTACCTGCAAATGGATGGACATGGAGACTATCATGCTGATGGATGGAGTGAAATTAGTCAGAAGGAAAAGGACAGATATAGAATGACTGCATTCATTAATAGGATATAAATAGATACCAGTGTTTTACTAAATGTGGGAAATGGTAATGGCAGATTAAAACTCACCATTGAATATACACAAAGAGACTTAAGTGATAAACTGTAAATACCTGCAGGGCTAGCCACAATGTGTAAAAGAAGAGGGAGAGAGATGCAGAGACAGAGAGAGAGAGAGACAGAGAGAGAAAGAGGAAACTGGGGTACCTGCTATTAAGGCAGCATGGGGGTGGGCGGGAGGGGTGGGGTACATTGGTGGTGGAAATGGAGCACTGGTGGAGGGATGGGTGCTGGAATACTGTATTACCAAGAACCAATTGTGAACACCTTTGTAATTGTATGCTTCACTGTGGTATAATAAAAAATTTTTAAAAAATAAATAAATAAAATAAAGAGCTAAGGTGTGCCAGTTTGGGTCTGGCATCTGTGGACTCTGAAATTGTTTCGCAGGGAGGATCTGAACCCGGTCCATGGAGGGTAGAGTTGGGCATGTGCCTCAGCGTGCAGTGGGCACTAAAGCAGGAGACTCCTTAGAAAGGTCTGTGCCTAGGAGTTGAGGAGATGAGGACACATGTGGGATGTTTGGAAGGTAGGATGGAGGATGCGGAGTTGATCCCATCTGTTCCATCAGTATTGCTGCCGTTTGCTTATCCACATCCACCCATGGCTCAGATGAATCCTGACTTGTACAAAGGGGGATGTGGACAGACTTTCTCCAAGAGCCCTTTTGTCCGCTTCCTGCTGAGTGGGTGAGTGGAAGCCCCATAGAAGCTCTGGAGGGAGGCAGCTGAGTAACACTGGGACACTCTCAACTGTTATTGAGAGTGCAAGACTGTTCTTGCAAGTGTGTGAGTTTGATAAAGTCACAGATCACTTAATGGTAGAGGTATGTTTTATGAAATATATCATCAAGCTATTGATGACACATCATGGTGTGAATGTCATAGGATATAATGATACAAACTTAAATGGTATAACTTACAACACACAGAGACCACATATTATAGCCTATAGGGTCAACATTTTGTTTTGCTTTTTTGCATGCCAGGCAACACTCCCCCATCAAATTTGCTCTCCATGCCCTTACTCTGGTTGCTAATGTTAGTGTTAGTTGTGTTAGTTGTGTTCCATGATAGTCCTTGTGATTTTCTTGACAAGCCCAGTTTGATGTGCTATATTGGCCATCTGGGGATGTTCTGATATTACCAGCAAATTTCTCAACATACATCTTTATGCTAGCTCTGAGTATCACCTAGTTTATTTCTTTCCATGCAAACATCCTCCTCATCAAATAGCCCCATCAAAGCTTCCTGCTTTGCAGTGTTTATTGTGTTGTGTTATAAAAATCCATATGGTCTCAGAGTGGTTCTAAATAATGCCAGTTCCTTGGGATTTGTAAGTGAAGCAAAATAAAAAGGAGGGTTCCCTAATTTGAAAGGTGGGTGAAATTATATAATAAATGGAGTTCCCCGCATTGATTTCTTTAGTGGCAGCTTTCCCAAAGATGTTACTCTATTAATGAATGTCATGAATCTCTAGTGAATACACACTACAGTTTCTGAAATAGCACTTAACTAGGTAGAAATTAAGGACCAATATGCCTGGGTACCCTCATCAGATCCCTTCATAGTAGTCCTTGGAGGCTCAGAGGCCAATGAAGTTAACTGAGAAGGTGTCAATATCTCCCAGAGAATCACTTTTTCTTTTTTGGGGTCACACACAGCAATGCTCAGGGGTTTCTCCTGACTCTGCCCCTCAGGAATTACCCCTGGCAGTGCTCGGGGGACCATATGGGATGCCAGGAATCGAACCCAGGCCAGCATGTGCCGCGCGCGCAAGGCAAATGCCCTACCGGCTGGGCTATGGCTCCGCCCCCAGGGTATCACTTTTTAGAAAATCAGGGAGCTGTCCTCTCCTCTCTTGCCTGAATACATAGGCTGGTGGACCCCTTAGTCTGTGTAAGGTCTGGAACACCACATTCCATCTACTTGACCTGATGAAGGTATAGGCCTGCACAATGCAGTTTGGATAGACTGGGCGTACTTGAATATTCTGATGCGGGAACAGACTGGAAGTATATCAAACTCTATCATCACCTGTGATTGTCAGAGGAGGAAAAGGAAGTTGTGAAGAGTAATGAGAAATGAAAGATAAACTTTATAGCAACCAGCCTTTGGAGACTCTTTACCTTAGCACTGGCACGGTGTCAGCAGTATAGCCCTTGACCCAAGCCTCATGATCCAAGGAAGGACAGGAAGTTAGTTATCTATCTCCTTTGACCTCTGTTTTCCTGCCTGCAAAATAGAAATCTTATGAAGTAGGATCACTATTAATAATCAAATAAGTTAGTACATAATGCATTTGGCACCAAAGTATTAGCTCTTATTGTCATTACAATATTACAGTGATTTAACTCAGACATAGCCCCGTGTGTGACTCCTTCATTAGGTTCTTTTTATATCTTGCCTTTCATAAAGGATTATGATTTGTGTCCTCTTTGTACACTCCACTCTCCTTTCTTATCGCTTTGCATTCAGGAAACACTCAGTAAGTGTGTGGTGATTGAGTCATTGGTGTGTGACTCAAAGATGCTTCCAACAGGGAACAAGAGATTCATAGCAGCATTAGTCACAATAGCTAAAATGTGAAAACAACTCAAGTGTCCATCAATGGCTAAATGTATAAGCAAAATGTGGTCCATGCATACAATGAAATAATATCAGGGACTTTTATATAACATGGAATAAACCCTCCTGAAACATACACTACCACATGAAGAACCTAGGAGACATTATGCTAAACAAAATAAGCCAGAGGAATACTGTATGATCCCAGTAATGAGGCTGTTAGTCTAGTGAGACATCGTACTGTTGTGTCAGTTCCCAGGGGAAGGAGTATCTTTGTTTAATGGCATCAGGTTTTACGGAACAAAAATAAATTCTTGAAATAAATAGTAGTGGTGTTCTTGCATAATAATGAGTGCCATTGAGGTGTACATTAAGAATGATTAATTTTATGTATAATTTATCCCAATAAAGATGTTGAGAGGAAAGAAAAGGGAGCAAATAGTATGGCTGAGAAAATGGAAAAGAAACTGGAGAAATAGTACAGCAGGTCATGCACTTGCCTTGTACATGTTCAACTTGGTTTTTACCCATAGCACTGCACTTGATCCTTGAGCAAAGAGCCAAGAACAAGCCCCAAACATCACTGGATGTGGCTTAAAAAGAACTAGAAGAAATCATGCTGAGTGAAGTCAGAGGAAAGGATAGACATGGAATGATCTCTTTCACATGTGGGACTTAAAGATATACACAGCATGGTAGCAACAAATGGCCAAAGGCAACACAATAAGAATTGTTCCACAGATCTGAGTGCAGAGGCTGGGGTGTTGGAAGGAAGAGGCACTGAGAGAGATTGGTAGGCTGATGAGGTGTTTCATGCAGGCAGGCAGGCAGGCATGGAGGGAGGGAGGAAGGGAGAAAGGGAGGGAAGGATGGAGCGAAGGAGTAGTGAGAAAGGAAGGGAGGGAGGGAAGGAAGGAAATGAAGACAATGATTGTGGAGGAACGCGACCTTTCCTGCCAGTCTCTCAAGCTGGGCAGACAGCATGCCCAATGCAGATTTCCTGAGTCAGACATGTGGCTCCTTTGCACTTGTCTCTTACCCCACTGCTCTCCCTGTCTGCCCTGCCCGCAGTGCCCAGTGCAAGCAAGTGTGAGCTAACTTCTCATGTAGGTGAAATAGCCTGAGGGAAACAACAGGGGTCTTGGTCCACACTCTGGGGTATACGAATGCAGGGAACAGAGGAGTCAACCCTGAGAAATTCCAATTCAGTAGTGACCATAGCCTCTGGAGGCATGCCAGGGAAGGTGCTGATCTCACTAGGACTATCTCTTGGGGAGCATTTAGGTTGTTTAAGAGAATTGAGCTGCTATAGGTGCAAATGTAAAGCTTCTGCTTCCTTCATTTGCAAAATAGGCTTTAAAGATGGTGATTTTGTTTCCTGGGCACATGTGACAAACTCTGGGAACACTTTTGGTGGCCACACTGGGAAGGGGCTACTAGTATCTGTTGGTTAGACACCAAAAGGGTTGCTAATTGTCTTACAATGCACAGCACCCCCTCCTAGTGAAGAAATGATGCAATTCATTGAAGATCAAGAGAGGTAGTACAGCAGGTAAGGGGCTTGTCTTGCAAGTGGCAGATCCGGGTTTGATTGCCGGAATCCTGTATGGTCCCCGGAGCATTGCTAGCAGTGACCCCTGAGTGTAAAGATAGGAGTTGCCAGGTGTGGCTCAAAACACACACACACACACACACACACACACACACACACACGCAAAGGAATGATCCAATCCACGTTTCAATAATGCCAAGATTGCAGAGTCCTACTTTAGACAGAGCTGTGTCGGCTCCATTGATCTGATTAGAAGGGAGAGACCCTGGGTCTCAAATGTATCTGGGACACTGAAAGCAAAGACAAAAATGAGACTTTTTCCCTTAAGGGTTAGGAGACTCAGAGCTTCGTGGAGAGATTTCATCATCATTGCGGTAGGCATAGTGTGACAGCTTTGCAACTGGAGTAAAAACAGTGACAAAATAGAAAAATTCTGAAACATATACAAGGAGACAAACCCGAGCTCCGTCTATCTAAATGTATTTTAATGGGGCTCAGGCGGTTTGATTTTTTCGAATTCCTGCTCTTTTCACCAGACCCTTCCAGGCACCCAGTTTATAGTCGGCTGGCAGTAGGGCGGTGGAGTCAGTGGAAGAGGCTAGAAAAAAAGTCAGTCAGCCTGGGGTCCAGAGACTGCAGGGTGAGTGTCTGGGGTCCAGCAGCCTGGTGGTGGGGGGGGGGAGGCACGTGGCCCAAGGGTTTGACAGCCACCAGCACCTCCACAATGAGCCAGAGACACCTCCCTGGCCTTGACGGATGTTGAGCATTAAAAAAATAAAAAAATAAAAAAGTTTACAATCCCAGCCGGGCGGGCATAAATCACAGTGCCTCTGTGCAGCCGCGGCAGACATGACTTATGGCCCCATCGCCATGGCAACAGAAGCGCAGCGTCAAGCACACAAAAGCTCTGCTCCTGCCTGCCGCCTGTGAGGGGCCCCTGATGGGGAGTCGAGGGTGCCAGAGAAAGGATGGATTGAGGATGTATTCTCCAAAACTCATGGCCCATTTGTCTTCATCCAGTACCAGAGCGAGCCCCGCCCCCCCCAGCATCCTCACTCCCACTCCCTGCTCCTCCCTCCCACCACGGGTCTCCAGCAAACAGGTTGTTTTCCTCCTCTTTCCCTTACCTTCTGAAGATTTGGCATAAAAGACCTCAATGGGAGCCTGCAAACACCCCACTGGGTCTGCCCTGAGGTCCTTCCCTGCTGCAGGGAGTTGCTTAGGATAAGTGTTGCAGCTCTCTGAGCATTAATCCATGCTGGCAACCTGCAGACATTTCCACTACAAAGCTGGCCAAACCTCTTAGAGTGGACACTTGCCTCCCTGAAGCCATTTTCTGCCTGCAACTGGAGTGGACTCCCGGAGATAGTCCCCTTTCTTGGGAAGAGAGTCCCAAGACCTAAGAGTGTCCCTTATCCCTTGGGCATCCATCTGGGCCTCCCTTTCCAATAATCCCCACCTGGCCCTTCCTAGAGGCCCCAAGTCTTTATGAGTCCACTCAGACACAGGCATCCCTGGCCTGTCCATCAGAGTTTCAGCCGAGGTCACCTCCAGGCAGGCTTAGCATATCTAAGGAACTGGCCGCAGTCAGGGCTTTATTCCTGGCTTTGCACTCAGGAGTCAGACCTGGCAGTGCTCCAAGGACCATATGGAATTCTGAGGATCAAACCTGATCTTCCGCATGCAAGGCAAGCCCCATACCTTGAATTGTGTCATTTTGTTTGTGGTGGTGGCCCTGTGCATTGTGAGAACACCAGCAGCCTCTTTCGCTTCTAACCATCAGACACCAATGTTGCAATGTTTTCTTTGTGCAAGCCCACAGTCTGGCCTACTCCCATGGCCTGGACCACGTGGACACAGTGACTCCGCCTTCAGGAGTAGCCTGCTCTCTCCCTCCTGGGATCTCTGCTCCACTGGGTTATCATTTTGACTCACTCACTGCACTCCTGGCTTCACTCTGCGTATATATATATATATATATATATATATATATATATATATATTAACTGATAACCACCTTGGAATTTAAGATTTGTTTTCCCAATGCAAAACTCATTACCACTCTGGATTGATAGCATGGCATGGTCTCTCCTTGCCTTATGATTAATCCAAACTCCCTGTGTGCTCCCAACCCGCACCTCCCGCCTTCATCCTGTGTTATTCTCTGCCAACCCGCAGCCTGAGTTCTTGTCTAGGTGTATGTCCATTTGCTTGTCTCCAGGACTCTTTGGAGCAAGAACATCTGGCTCCCTTATACACCCCATTTTGCAGTTAAGTGGGGGTCTCTTATTACTAATCCTTTATCTCTTAGTGTTTCTTCTATCAGGAAATCAGGTCTGTCTCTTTAGATGAGACTAGGACGCGACTGACTAATAGATTGCTCTCAAATTTGGCCACAGTAGCTAAGCTTGGAACTTAGGTATCTATTGAAGCTCTCTCTATATATATAGATGCTTGGTAGAATGAGTGGGTGAAAGTTTAAAGAGGAACCGAGTAATCAGATCACTTCAAAGGATTTCCCCCTACACATAATTTATTAATGAAAAATGGAAAAATAATAACTTATAAGTGAAGAAAGTTCAGTGCTACCTTAACCAAGTGACTGGAGTTAATGTGCCCACTCAACATCATGAGCTTCCTGGAATGATACTTTGAAAGACTCCAGTATCCTTTCTGCTGTTCCAAGTCAGAGCTCAGAATCCAAATCCTAACCAAAGAAATGCATGACATTGGGGGCATTCTGAAAAATAGCTGACCTTTTATTTATTTGCTTAGTTGTTTTTTGCTTTGATCCCCAACTGGCTGTGCTCGGTGCTACTCTCAGCTTGGGGAATTGTGCTGATGCCAGGGCTAAAAAAGTGGGACTCCTGCAATGCAGAGTACTCAGACTGTTGAGCTATTTCTTTTGTCCCTAACTTATTATTCTTAAGAACATCAGTTGACAAAAAAAATACCTGCTTCTCCAACTCCAAGGAATCCAACAAGACCTTGACATGTGACTAGATCTCATCAGAAAGTATTTTCTATGCTTGTCAGCTCTGCTGAGGTATAATCAACAAATAAAACTATCATGTTTTTCAAATGAGCACTGTGATGATTTTATATGCCTGTGTGTTGTGAAATAATTCCCACCTTGAAAATTTTCATTGCATGAAGAGTATTTAGTGAGACACTCCACACCCAATATGGAGATTGGATGATAGTGCTAACTTAATGATCACCTCCTAATGTAAAATAAATATGATATAAAAGGCAGAATCTCTGACTTCACAAAATGCACTCTGGATTATTAAAAAAATCATCTCACCTTTTATTTCATTGTAAAAGAGTTCAGAAGAAAGTAATGTATGTATCTACCCAGATAATACTCATTCACATGCTGTGGAGGTGTATGGAATGAGAGAGAGACAGACTAAGGGAGATATTGAGAATGAGAGAGAAAGAAGAAAATGGAAGAAAAATTAGAACATGAAAGAAATGGGAACATTAGAAAGTCTGCTATTTTGTTTTTTTTCAAAATAGTTTTGATTATTCTTTGCTGTTTATATTTTCATATGAATTCTAGAGTTTTCATATGAATTCAGAATTTTTTCAATTTCTGAAAAAAACTACACTTAGGGAACACAAAGACTATAGAGATCAGTTTGGGAAATATTTGTCATCTTCACAGTATTCAGTATTAATTTATCCATGAACATTGGATATCTTACTATTTTCATTGTACTTAGATTTCCTTTAATTTTATATAGCATTTTTTAAAGTCTTATATTCCTTTCAATGTTCTGGTAAATGGAATTATTTTCTTAATTATTCTTACAGTTGGTTGCTACTTTTTAGAAATACAATTAATTGGAGGTGATCTCGACCTTCAGACTGAAGTTTTATTACTTTCATTCATTAGTCCCAATTGTTTGTGTACGTGTAGGAATGTCTTCCTCAGTCTCTCTCTTTCTCTGTCTCTCTCTGTCTCTCTCTCTCTCTCTCTCTCTCTGCAAAAATATTGTCATTTGTAAATTGAGATTCTTTCAACATTTGTATGACTTTTATTTTGTTGGCTAATTGCCCTGACTATATCCCCAGGGCAATACTATACGAAGAGGAATGCTGACTTTTCTTTCCTAAAAAAGTCACGCTTAGCCATGGAAAAATTTCCCAGTAAAATTATTTTCTCTTCCTGAAAAAATGGTGTGTTTATAGTAATGAGGCTAATATTCATGTTTTTAGTGTGCAGTAACTCCACCAACATTAGTGTCCAGAGAACCTCCATCTCCACCTGTATACTGCTCAGAGTCTGCCTTTTCCTTTCCTCCTAACAATCCCCACCTCATGCACCTGGGCAACCTCAGTTTTGTCATCAAGGCCCTAAAGTTTGTTATTACTAAATACTCTCCATTCATTTCCTTGCTTTCTTTCTCTATATACCACCTAAGATAGAGAATTTCTGATATTTTCCTTCTTATTCTAATTTATTTCACTTAACATTATCCTTTCTAACTTCATCCATGTTGCAGCAAAAGGAGAAAGATTTCTTCTTTTAATATAGTAAATATATACTGCAAGGTTTTTTATAGATCTGCGTTATTGTGAATAATGCTTGCAGTGAGCATAGGTGTACAACAGTCACATTAACAACTTAGTTTTTCTTGGGATAAAAGCCAAAGGAATGGTGTGACTGAATCAGTTCTTTGGGAAGTCTTCACACTGTGTATCATAGAGTCTGAACTAGACTTTTCCACTAAAGAAGATGAGGTTGGCTTTTCACCAGAGACCCACCAAAACCTGATTGTTTCCATTTTTTTTTAATATGTATGTATATCCTATTCTCATTGGTGTGAGATGATATCTTTTGAAGCATGTCATAATTCTTTTTGGCATGCATTTCACTGATAATGAATGATGATGAATACTTTTTATTATATTTGCCTACTGGCAGTTTGTATATCTTTTCTGAGGACAGGTTTGTTTATCTCCTTTCCACATTTTTGGGATTGTTGGGTTTTTGATTTTGCTGTTGTTGTTGAGCTCTGTGTTTTATATAAATTACATATTAATTCTCACAGACATGAGGCAGAGCTGCTACTCACTCTCCCTGTGCCCAGCCGCTCACGAGGGAGGGATCCCAGGAGGGATGGCGGGTTCTAGCCCTGGCCCGCCACCCCAGCAGAGCCTCGCAACAAGCAAGATGATCCCTCCACTCCATGTGGGCCCTCATTTTCCACATCCGGACTTCCCTCTCCTCAGAACTCCACACAGCAGACCAGCCTATCACAGCCCAGCTCGCATGGCTGTAAGCAGCCCATACGGTTCATCAATAAATGCCTGATTTTGAGATGACTACAAGAGTATGCTATCCGCACCGCAGAGTCTGGCAAGCTACCCGTGTCGTATTTGATATGCCAAATACCAGTAACTATTATAGACCTCATTCCCATGACCTGATGTAATGGTTTGAGGCTCTTTATGTTGCTGGAGCAAGCAGGTGCCCTTGGGCTCTGCTAGCATGAGACAGGACATATGGAGATGTTACCGGTGCCCACTCGAGCAAATTGATGATGAACAGGAAGACAGTGATTAATTCTTTATCATATATGGTGTATAAATATTTTCTCCCTTTCAGCAGTGTTCTTTTTTTTTTTTTAATCTTTTCTCCCACAATGCAAAACCTCTTGATTTTGCTTTCATTTTCTTTGATTATGGAGTCGAATCACTGAAGACACCTCTGAAGTTAATGTTATTTTTCTTCTATGTGCTTCATGGATTTGTGTCCAATATTAAAATGTTTAATCATTATATCCTTTGCACATGTCAGATGACGATGTGTTTTCACTTCTTGCATGTGGTTCTTTAGTTTTCCCAAAACCATTTTGCTGAAGAAACTTCCTTTTCAATTTAATTTACCTATCTCCTTTGTCATTTTTTTTTTTTGCTTTTTTGGAGGGTGTCACAACCAGCTCAGGGGTTATTCCTGGCTCTGTACTCAGGAATTACTCCTGGAATTTTATGGGATGCTGAGGATCAAACCCGGGTTGGCTGCATTCAAGGCAAACTCCCCTCCCCACTGATCTACCACTCTAGCCCTTCCTTTGTCATTAATACTGCCCATGTATGGAGTCCTTCCCATATACTCTTAGCCTTTGGTTCTATGTCATTGGTCTGATTCTATGATTTTATTCCAGTACCATACAGTTTTGATTACTGTAGCCTTATAGTGCAGTTTAAAGTCAGAGACATCATTACTTTCCATTTTTTCTTTAAGCTCAGAATTTTAGCTCTGTCTATTACAGAAGTTTTATAGTTGCATACGAATTTAAGCAGCATTTGCTCTAAGTTCTTTAAGTATTTTATGGCATTAAAATGTTGATAGGGATTTCACTGGATTTTTCCAACTGTTCTGTAAATCTGACAGTATATTAAAAATAAAGATTCTACCTGATTTGGTTTTTTTGGAGTGGAATTCAGGCAGTTACTTATTTCAGAAATTTCCAGTTGGTACTAAGGCACACCAAGAGTTGACTAGTTTTGGATCAGTTTCTCTGAAAAGAAACTTTTGTTCTTCTCCATCATACCAGGTGCCACCATTAACTGATTTTTTTCTGTAGTTTTCCCATAAAACTACAAATCCTGCATAAATGGGAATATTTATTTTCTTACCTACTATTATATCCACAGCAAAAATGCCTACTAGTAGAGAGTAGCTTTTAAACAAATTAAATGTCAAAATTCGGCTTCTTTTAAAACAGCCCCAGATGCTATGTGACGCTTAATAAAAGTTTTAAAAAAGAGCATCTCAGAAAGGTGAAGGGATTTTCCTAAAACTGCACAACTTAGATCTCAGAGCTGAAGTGGGCTCAAATTCTTGTCTATAGGGATCATAAGGTAATGCTTTTTCCATTTCTAATGGAACCTCATCCACACAGTGCATACCCTGTTTTAGCATTCTGATCATAAGATAAATCCAAATCAGGGATACAAATGACAGGCTTTTCATAGAGGACTTAAAAATTATTAAAAGCAGGTGGGATACTCTTGTAGTAGCCTCACATCTAGCGAAATGGGGAAAGATCAGCTTTTATGCTGGGTGGAGCTCTGACTGAGCTGTGGATCCAGAGCTCAGGTATGCCTGATCCAGAGACTCAGAGACATGGGGTAGACTGCTATCATCTCTCACTGTGCCCAGCTGATCATGAGGTGCCCAGGGAGGGAAGGCATGTTCTAGCCCTGGTCTGCCATTCCAGCAGAGCCACGCAAGAAGCCAGAGGAACCCCCATACTATGAGGGCCACCATTTTCAACATCCAGACTCTATTAATAATACCCCTGAAATACAAAATTATGCTTACAGATTCCTGTTTTCAAGTTTTGTTGTAGCAAATGCAGAACTGATACTGAGGTCTCCTGGACAGGCTTTTATGCCCAATGTTACAAGCTTCTTGTGCTTTTTAAGCATCTTGTCCAAGGTCGCAAAAGCAAATCCATGAAAGAGTTCATGTTTGCACACAGTTTTGCTTTGGTGTCTAATCCTAGGCAGCTGCTCCATCTCATTTCTTTCTCAGGGGAGGCACCTGGTCTTTTTACATCTCAGAAATGTCCGTTATTTCTCATTTCTCCTCATGCCTCAGTAAACACAGTATCAGCAGGAGGGCTTGATAAGGCACCGATTTCTGGGCTCAGTTCCAGATTTTCTGATTTAGTGGTCTGGGGTGGAGCTTTCAAATCTGCATGTCTAATAGGATTTCAAGTGATGATCTTACTTGCTTATTCATGGAACACACTTTGAGAACCGCTGAATTAGACTGTTTGGGGTTGTAGTCATGAACAGTGAGTGGCGTGCATGTGTATTAATTGGACTGGAAACCCTATTACAAATGTTAGCAAATTATGACTCACACACCAACATGGACCACCACTTTTCTCTTTTAATAAAGTTTTGGAGCATCATAATTCATTTGTTCGCATTACTAGTGGCTTATTTCTTGCTGCAAGGGCAGAAATGTGTAGCTGCAACAGAGATTATATGACTCATGAAACCTAACTTCTTTACCATCTGTTTATTTCCTGAAAAAGTTTACCAAACTTTCTAAATTAGATTCCACAGTTCTGCTAGTGTGGGCCAGCAGCAGTGCATTCCCTGTTTATTAGAGATGTAGTCTCTGAGGCCGTGGAGACTCAGGAACACATGTTTTGCATGGACAAGGATCTGGCGCAGTTCAGCGCTCAGATGAACATGGTCCCCAGTGGCAAGTCCCACCAGCTGTAGATCTGCTGACCCCCAGTTTCACAAGCCCTGGCATTGAATCCCACCTGGTTGCCCAGGTGACTCTGTATGTGGCACCTCACCCTCTGAGTATTGCTTGGAGGGCCCCCCAATTGAAACAACAATGGCAATGAATTGAATATTAATCACTGCTGTTATTAACATACTTATAAATGTAAAAATGGGGATACTCTGGCCAGGAAAGAAAGGGACGCATTCCCAGGTGATGAAGCCAAGGGGATGTCTCAGCACAGGGCATTCTGGCTCTGTGCCAGTCCCTGTCCACTGTGCTTACTGGACACACCTGATAGACTGTTCCACTAATGGGCAAGTGAGCATGGGTGATTATCTTCTTAATTCGCTTCCCTGTTCAGAACTGTGCTCAGGCCATTTCAGTGGTTGTGAGGAGGCCTCAGTGATTAAGGACCTATCCCAGAGAGTGGAGTAACCTCAAGCGAACCTGACCCTGCAGATATGCACAGGACAGGGCACCGGGCATGGTAAAGAATAATTATAGAGACCTACCACAGGCAAACAGCTACCCCAGAGGACACTGAAAAGATTCTCAGCGTTCCACTTGGCCAACCACCTAGACTCGCTAATTCAAGCCCTAACCAAGGGCTTGAAACGTGAAGTGTAGACTGGAGATTATAAAAGTCTGGCTCCTGTCTTCTCTGTAATTCCCTGCTTCCTCTGCAGGAACTGGCCTGGCAGCACCTGCTACCTGCAGAACTATGGAATCTTCGTTAGCGCATCAGAGCAGCTTAATGACCGGTTCTCTAAGCAAATGGATTCCTGATGGAAAGACAAGGGTCTTGGGTTAAACTGATTCTGGTTCAATTTGAGTCTCATGCAACCTCTTTGTTGCTTTGGATACCTCCTTTAGCCTTTACTTGGTCTCAGTTTCCTTATCAGTAAACCAGGATAATTATACCTTCTTTTGAGTTGTAAAAAGTCAATGAACCAATTCACTGATGCCAGCAGGCTTCAACACTGTTCTTTGCCTCAGTGCATGGACGACTTACATCACAAACTCTCCTCCCAAGAGCAGAGGGTTGGGAGGACCTGTGGTCAGGGACACGATGCCCATTGGCATGTTGATGTTGGGGAGAGGGTTTATACCAATGATGGGGGGTGTCAGAGGTTGAATAGGTGGGCACTCACTTCTCTAGCTGTGGTGTTTACACACATGCTCGTTTAACTGGGGGTGTTGATAGACATTCTGGCTGTGGTGCTTGATGGGAATTTCTACACAGTTCACACAATCACAGTCAGAATCACACAACCCCCATGGTGCATGTACATGTCAGGTTGTGTTCCAGAGACCACACACTTGGTTGTAGTACTAGATGTCCAGGACAGCACAGACACCTGGATTCTCCTGGACTTTTGCTGGACCTATGCAGGCAACGCCAGACACAGAACTCCCAGGCTCATACTTGCAAGTCAAGCACAGTTATTTTCTTGCCACTGAATCACCCTTGTCCTCCTCTTAGAATAACAAAGCTGAGCCATAGAGATGACCTATGGCTTGACAGTTGTTCCATTGTAGGATCATGGGACAGGCATCTGTGTCCCTGTGCAGCCGTCCTTTGCACTTTTCCAGGCTGCCTCACCATGACCCGGTCTGCATAGATGCCTTTTTTGCCGGAGTTACCAATGGTTGGGTAAGACTCAGGCTCTTCACCCGAGGCTGCAATCAAAGGCAGTCTGGAGGCTTGGGGAGACAGTTCCAAAGGCTATCGCTCAGTCAGCTGAGGCAGGGGGCTAGAGGCCAACATCAGCGGCCCTGGGCTCCTGACAGCAGGTGTGGGTGATGAATGGGCAGCTTAACGTGATGGAGCAAATTGATCATTGCATCACCGACCACAACTTATTCATTTCTGCAAAGAGGGCAATTCATTACCCTGCATGTCACACTGCCCGTGTCATCACCAAAGATAAAAGCCGGAGGCCCTCACAGCCTGCGCCTCTCATCACATCTCACCTCTGCTGAAATCGAGTGCAGGAGGCTCGAGGCAGCTCCGGTGTCTGTCTCAGCCTGCACAGGCTGGCCCTGAGGGCTGTTTCTGCTTTACCAAGAAATGAATAGGATCAGGCTAATAAATCCTCAAGGGCTTATAAGCCAGTCAGCAGTAGCGCAGAAGTTGCATCTTTCTGACCAATCTTTGATTCTGGGCAACAGTGTTGAGGATTCTGAGGCTGGACGTGAGTACAATTATGGATGAAAATCAGAATCAATCTGTGACTTCTTTTGTCAGACACTGTCAAATTCTCCACCCAGAATGATGATGAAGTTTTATCTATATCACACAACTCCCAAGTTCTGTTAAATACTCAACAGCATTAAGGATTTACAGAAAGGGTGTCCAGATTTAGACAATGAATGAAAGGCTCACCTCCTCTTATATGTCAGTGCAGTGGCTCTCAACCCCCTGCATCTTTGTCCTGTGCCATGTTTGGGTGAGTCACAAAAGAGCAAAACTTAGAATCAAGTATCAAGCCACACTAGTTTGAAATTGCAGGGTGTCAGCCCAGAGTTTAAATGTATCGCAAATATATAGATAGAAAATAATTGTTCAATTCCTGAAATTTAATGGTATTCTCTCACTTAGAATTTATACATATCACTTATCACTTGTATTACTTGTCTTCCCATTGCTCATCTATTTGCTCAAGTGGGCACCAGTAACATCTTCATAGGTCCTATCACGTGCTAGTGTAGCCAAGGGCATCTGCTCGCTCCAGGAACACAAAGAGCCTCAAAACATTTGTTCAGGTCATTGGAATGAGGTCTATAATTGTTACTGGGTTTTGGCATATCAAATATGACACAGTAGCTTTCCAGGCTCTGCCGTGAGGGTGGGATACTCTCAGTAGCAGGCTCTCAGTTCATGGGTTTATGGGAAGAGATCAGCGTTTCTTTTTGGGTGGAGCTCTGAAGAGC
The DNA here is from genome assembly GCA_021461705.1 of Cryptotis parvus. Lineage (NCBI taxonomy): Eukaryota > Metazoa > Chordata > Mammalia > Eulipotyphla > Soricidae > Cryptotis > Cryptotis parvus. The sequence continues at coordinate 208,144 of JAJIBD010020967.1, forward strand.
TGTAGAGTCCAGATGTTGAAAAAACAGCTGCCTCATGGTACAGGATTGAATAAATCATGAACAGCATGCATAACTACAATACTGTTGTATACAAAGTCCACTCTGTGTTTTGATTCTCAGCTGAAAGGTCGTTGGAGAGGCCCTGTTAGAGAAACCTCTCCACATGAGGCTGGAGCTCAGAGTAGAGTTCTTCACTCCTACAAATGATTAAAAAGGACAGTGCTTCTCCTACCACCAGCCAGTTGCTTCCTTTTTGCTTTCAGCTCTGGTACCCTCTGAAACTGTCTTATCAATTTATTTACTAATAGCTGCTGGAAAGTGGGTAAAATCAGGCATCTGTTTTTAGGGTTTCTTCTTTTTTTCTTCAGCTTTGGGGCCACACCCAGCATTGTCCAGGGGTTATGCCTCATTTACACACACAGACATATATATGTATATGTATATGTATATGTGTATGTATATGCATATATGTAATATATGTGTTATATATAACATACATGTTATATATACACATATATTAGGGTAAGAGAAAGTTCAGGGTTAAAAATAAAATAGAAGACCTTGCTTAAATTCTGGGATGAAAGAAAGAGACAGTGTGACAGGTAATTGGTGGTAATGGCTGGTAATTTTCATATTCAGACACACCACCCTGACCCACCCTAGACAAAAATCTATGCTCAGTTCCTGAACTTCCATCACCAGTTCAACAGCTGTACCCAATGGTCATCTCCTCTGTCCCCAGATCTCCCGGCTTAGCCCCTCTCCTTTCTGAAGCGAATACTTTTGTGTGGGTTTCTGCATCATGTGTCTGAGTTTTTGAAGGGCCTCCATCTTTTGACTGTGTTCCCCTTAGCTTTCACTTTTCTCTAAGGATCAGATTCGTATAACTGTGGCAAAATGTAGCCCTGACGAGGCTTCACACTGTGTGACACCTACTGGTCCTTATGATTGATGGTGACCTTGGTGGAAATGTAGTGGCATGGCAGAATCCAGGGAAGCAGATCTTACCTTATTGAGCCGGGCTGTGATAGGCTGGTCTGCTGGGTGGAGTTGTGACGAGGGGGAAGTCCAGATGTGGAAAACGGAGGTCCTTATGGAGTGGGGGGGTCATCTGGCTTGTTGTGAGGCTCTGCTGGGGCGGCGGGCCAGGGCTAGAACCTGCCATCCCTCCCAGGCAACTCATGAGCAGCTGGGCACACGGAGAGCCAGTAGCAGCTCTGCCCCATGTCTGTCTCTGGATCAGCATACCTGGGCCGGATTAGAAAAGACTGCAGCAGGGTGGATCTCGATGAGCTGGGCTGTGATAAACTGGTCTGCTGGGTGGAGTTGTGATGAGGAGGAAGTCCAGATGTGGAAAATGGAAGTCCTCATGGAGTGGGGGGTCGTCTGGCTTGTGAGGCTCTGCTGGGGTGGCGGGCCAGGGCTAGAACCTGCCATCCATCCCAGGCACCTCATGAGCAGCTGGGCACAGGGAAAGCCAGTAGCAGCTCTGCCCCATGTCTGTCTCTGACAAAATTTGGAGTGCAAAAACTGGGAAGATGCTTCAGGACAAGGAAGGCCAGGGGAGACTGCTGGAGATTTTTGAGGAGGCCAGAATCCTACTATACAGAAGACAACCACTGTAACAAAGAATTGCTAGCCTGAAACACCATTAATTCAGAGAGTGAGGATTGTGGCCCTACTCTTGGAGCAATCTCCTTCAATCCTGCTTGTCTTGCATATTCGCTTACAGGCCTCCCTGAGAGACCATCCACAGTCCCCACTGATGCTGAAGCGACAACCACATAAAAAAGAAAAAGAGTAAAGGGAAAACACGCTGCCATTTACTGAACATTGACCATATGCCAAGCAGTGTGTGTCTCACGAAGCTGCCATCTGTAATCCTCACTAAGGCACGGTAGACAGATATGGGCCCTCTGACATGAGCACAGCCCAGACTGGGCGTGGTTTGATGTTCAAGTATCTGCACTCGTTCAGCAAACCTCGCTCAGCGTCCCTCTTTCTATAAAGGTGTCAGAATTCTATGAAGCAGAGTCTAGAGGTATATACATGTGTGTGTGTGTGTGCGTACACTCCTGTGTGTGTGAGAGAGACAGAGAGAAGAAACTATTTTTCTAGTACATTTTCAGTTATAATAAATATATTAAATAGATTGCAAAGAAATCAGGTAAACCTTTCTTAAACCCACTAGTTCATATCAGTTACATAAAAATCCCATGCAATATCGACACACAGCTCCTTCTGGGTGTCCACCAAGCATAGGTACTTATGCAAACCACAGGAAAAGTCTGTTTACCAAACTCAGTTGACCTTGTATCTATTTTTTCATAGTATTTATTTGAATATCTTTTTAATATGTATTTATTTGAATATGTACTTATTTGAATATGGCTTATTTGAATATGTTTTGAAATGTGCTAATTCAGGTAAAGTTGTTGAAATACAAAAAAGAAATAGAATTTATCTCTCAAATGTACACTCACACACACACAGCACTCCCACATGCCACACATAGAAACACAACCCGTTCTACTAAATGGGTTGAAAGCAGTAACCCTATAACCTTTAATAATTAAGCGCTTACTTAATGTCCAGGTTCTGGCTTCTACATATTATTTTTACTAAAAGGAAGCTGCATTTTGAAGCAATGGAAGTTTCCAGGGCTAGATCAAGGGGAGCTGAAGCATGAAGGCTATCAGAAAGTCAGGCGCACAGTACAAGAACACAGGAGCCAACAATATTAAATTTTCATAGGCCAATTTTGTGTCATTTAAACCTCAGCAGCACTAAATATTAACATTTGGGGCTGGAGCAATAGCACAGCAGGTAGGGCACTTGCCACTCATGCTGTTGACCCTGGTTTGATACCTGGCACCCCATGTGGGTAACAGGAGTAATCCCTCAGTGCAGAGTTAGAAATAGGCTCTCAGTGCTGTGGCATGTAGTCCAAAAACGGATAAAATATAATAAATTAACATTTAATTCAGCCAGGAAAATAGAAAACATCATGGAGAAGTATATACTTAACAGAAATAAATGAATGAATGGAATGGTAGGAGAGGAGAGATATTTACATAGTTTCAAATCTGCTGCCCACAAAGAGACTGCATAAGGGTCTCTTTATAGTAGAGGGGCCAGAGAGATAGTCCAGTGGGTAGGGAGTTTGACTTGCATGCAGCCAACCTGGGTTCTATCCTCGGCATCCTATATGGTCCCCTGAGCATGGCTCAGAGTAATTCCTGAATGCAAAACCAGGAGTAATCCCTGAGCCTCACTGGGTGTGACCCAAAAAGGCCAAAAAACGAATTCTTTAGAGTAGAGCCTGGCAAGCAGAAACTCAGTGGAATGAATAAAGTGAACTTCTTCATGGAACAGATCAAAATTACCAGCCTCCCGAGAGGATATACTGACAAAGAAACATGTCTTCTGGGATATTCTTTTCCAAAGATGTTTCTGATCATGAAGAAACTTCAGACAGAACAAACTTGAAAGGATTGGTATTCAAAAGTTTCAGATTCTGAAAGACAAGAGAAAGAAAAAATAGGAATACATTCTAGATGGACGAAGACTTCAAGAAAAGACAAAGTCAGCTCTGAATTCAGACCTGGAGACTTTTCTCCCAAGGCCAATTTGAGAAACAGGCAAAACCTGAATGGGACATGAGCTTTCCAGAGCAGCTATGTGTCATGGTATGTGTGTATCACAGATTTTGTTGCTTGTGTTCTTGAAATGAATGCAACTTGTTTTGTTTGTAGAAAAATACCACCAAAATTTTTTTAGTCATGAGAAATTTCATCTGGTCAACAAGTTTTTTTCCAGCGGCTGGTAGGGGAAATTTTTTTTTGGTCTGAGCAGGAATATAAAAATATTTCCTGGACAAAATTTTTATTCTTTGAAAATGAGTCTGCCTCTCTGCCAGTCAACAAAAGAAAAATCCCCTTAGTTAGACCTTTAATAGTTACAAATGAGTGCAGCCATCTCTCTATCCTCCCTTCTTTTAGAAGAGTCTGTGAATCTAGTCTCTTCTAAAGAGAGAGGTGAGAGGAGAGAGAGAGAGAGAGAGAGAGAGAGAGAGAGAGAGAGAGACTGAGATGAGAAATCAAAGTTATTTACTCAGTGGGTCTGCAATATGCTCCCTTTGGGGAATGAGAAGAATGTTTACAAAAAATAATACCACCTCATCAACTCATCAACGTAACTCAAATGTCTCTAGGGGCCTTCCACATTCATTATCCCTTTTATTCCTTAAATAGCCCAGAGAGGCCGATGGACAGAGACCGTGAATCCGTTTCACATGGTGAGAAACAAGTCTCCCAGAGGTTGGTAACTTCCAGTGCCACACAATAGGCAGACAGTATTTCAGTGACTCCAACCCAGAATTATCTGATTCTGACCTTCCTGGAATTTCACCCTCTCCCTCCTTCAGTACACACTCAGTCTCCCTCTTTCCCATCAGGGAACCCGCAGCAGGGGACCTGTACATGCCAGAGGCCCCATTGCTCTCACTTTCCAGTATCCTGCATGGACTTACCGCACATTGGAGGGCTTTGTCCATCTTTTCCCTTCTTGAAATTTAAGAATCTGGTGACTACTAGAGTATGCCACCTGCACGGCAAGCCTGGCAAGATGCCCGTGTCATATTTGATATGCCAAATACCAGTAACAAATATTTTAGGTCTTTCCCATGACCTAATATAATGGTTTGAGGCTCTTTATGTTCCTGGAGCAAGCAGATGCCCTTGGGCTCTATTAGCATGAGACAGGACATATGGAGATGTTACTGGTGCCCGCTCTAGCAAATAGATGATGAATGGGAAGATAGTGATAGTGTGATAGTGATAGTGAAATTTAAAGGCTGATGCTGGCTGATGTTGGCAAAATCTGTACTTGTGCCTGATCACCCAGACTAAGCGTTAGCCTGGATCCTGGTTGCTTGGGTTTTAGGAGGAAGAAGAACGCTCTGCAGAGAATTAAGGTATATTAATTCTTTGGTCTTTAGAGGTTCCTGCCAGTGGCCAATCTCCTGTCTTACCATGTACCACAGCCCACCTGCCTGGCCATCTTGTCTCTGAAATGAGCAACTCCTCCCATCTTCACAGATTCAGATCTCTGATCTTACACTTCCGCACTCCTGGAGCGGGCAGGTTTGATTCCCCCACCCCTGCGGTGCTTTCCCCTGCTTCGCCTTTTCTGCCTTATTGTCTTCATTCCTCATTCCAGCACCACCAACATTATTAGATTGCGAGGAAGTTGTGAAGCTGAAGAATTTATTAATTTTGCCCTTTGGCTATAGAAAACCAATAATGGTTATCAGAGAATGTTAAAAAAGAGTGAAAGGAGGAAAGAGGCGTGCAAGTTGGGTGAAGGAAACAGACCCTGTCTAGATGTGAGAGGCTTTTAATGTCCGCAGCCTTGCTCTTGGATGCTTTTTCACACGGTGTTCCACCTGAGTTGGCAGCCTCGGGCGTGGTGAAAACTCCAGAAGGGAGAGCTCACTGGGGCTTCCGTAAAAGCCTTCCTACAGGGAGAGGTTGGATGGGCTGAGTTCAAGGGAGACAAAGAAGTGGTCATATGAAATTCAGAAAGAGAGGGAAGGGAGGGAGGGAAAGAGAGAGAGAGAAGAGAGAAGAGAGAGAGAGGAGAGAGAGATGGTTTTGTACTAAGACTAATATTGGATAAATTTAAACCTCCAAAATAGGCATTCAATAAAATTGAAAAAGAGAAGAAAGCCTAGGGAAGGGGCAGGAAGGCAGCTCACAGTGCTAAAGGAAAAGAAAATATGAATAAGAAATGATTTCTAGGGCCAGAGAGGTAGTACATCAAGTAAGATACTTGTCTTACATGTGCCCTATTGAGGTTCTATGCCCAGCATTGAATACAGTGCCTCACCACCACCAGGAGCCATCCCTGAGCATATAGCTAGACGTTGAGTACAGTGGGTGTGGTCCCCCATGGAAAAACAAAGATGGTTCCTGAGTATCTGTTGGCTTGTGTCTGAACTTTGGCTGTCTCTTTTTATTATTACTATTATTATTATTATTATTATCATCATCATCATCATCATCATCATCATCATTACTATTATTTTATTTAGTCACCAAGCAATGAACCAATTACTAAGCTGTTCATGATTAGGTTTCAGTCATACAGTGTCCCATCCCTCCACCAGTACACACATTTCCAACAGCAATGTACCCTGTTTCCATTCCACACCGTCTTGATTCTCTTTCTTCTCCCCACTCCACCACTCTTGTCTTCAAGAAAAAGACTAAATTTTTGCCTTAGAACACTACCCCCTTTCTTTGTCCACAAAACCTGGCTTTGGGAGCAAAACCATCTGCTCCCAAAACCACTGGGGAGCAACATCGATCCTGCATGTAAGAAAAGATGAGTCCATCTCTTACTCGGAACTCACCAACAACTGGTCTGAATTAGGAGGTAGGATACTCCACACCAGAGATAATCTATCAGGGCTGATTCGGGAGCCCTAGTCCTACCTTGAAGCAGGCCATCTAGGACAGTGTTTGTAGCCAGGAGACCCATAAGCGATGGAGGTTACTTTCTCATTCAGATCTTTGCTCTTTGAGGGAGGAAGCCTGCAAATGCTTTTCTTTCTTTTTTCTTTCTTTCTTTCTTTCTTTCTTTCTTTCTTTCTTTCTTTCTTTCTTCCTTCCTTCCTTCCTTCCTTCCTTTCTTTTCTTTCTTCCTTCCTTCCTTTCTTTCTTTCTTTCTTTCTTTCCTTCCTTCCTTCTTTCTCTCTCTTTCTTTCTTTCTTTCTTTCTTTCTCTCTCTTTCTTTCTTTCTTTCTTTCTTTCCTTCCTTCCTTCCTTCCTTCTTTCTTTCTTTCTTTCTTTCTCTCTCTCTCTCTTTTCTTTCTTTCTTTCTTTCTTTCTTTCTTTCCTTCCTGCCTTCCTTCTTTTTCTTTCTTTCTTTCTTTCTTTCTTTCTTTCTTTCTTTCTTTCTTTCTTTCTTTCTTTCTTTCTTTCTTTCTTTCTTTTCTTCCTTTTTTCCTTTGCCTTTTTGGGTCACATCAGGCAGTGCTCAAGGGTTACTCCTGGCTCTGCATTTGGAAATTACTCCTGGCAGTGCTCTGGGGACCATATGGAATGCCAGGAATCAAACCCGGCTTGGCCACATGCAAGGCAATCACCCTCCCTGCTGTAATATAGCTCTGGGTCCTGCTTTGCTTTTGTGAGACATGAAGTGAAGCCTTCTGAAATGATTCTGCACTATGCAGACCAAGGCAAAGAGATCGCAAACCTGAGGTCTTGGTAAAACAATGGAACTGCTGAATTGAATGACTGGAAATGGCTCTCATCACTGGACTTTTTATCAGAAACAGTTGAGCTCTCCATGGTCTGTGGAGGTTCTTCTAATCATAATTTTCTGTTTCTTTGGGGCCAACATTCTCCTAACTGATGAAGCACTTTCACGTATAATCATCCTGTTCCTCCAAGCACCTCAGCCTCATTACATCCAGCAACCCCTCTTCCCATGAATCGTTACTAAGCTTGATTCCAATTTCCCAGTCAAGCCCCAGTTGCATCCTGCTTTACTTTTGCACCCTGCTTTCCTGCCGCCACCCTTGCTGTGTCTCTAGAGCAAGTGGCGTCTCCTCTGCCCCAACTAGCTCACATGTCACGCCCTCAAAGAACCTGCTTCTGATCTATGAGCCCAGAGCAGGAAGGTGAGAAGTATGAAAGTGGAAGTCGGAATTCCTGGCTTTGAATCCAGCCCCACGCCCTAAAAAAGTTTAGTGACATTTGGCTTAGTCCATTTCTGCCTTAATTCAGTTCTTCCCTTGTAAAAATGGAAATTATCACAGTATCTCCCCTTAGGGAGGGGCAGTTAGGGGGTGAGGGGAGCTCATGTATGTTGAGCCACTGAGAATAGCACCTAACAGATCCATTTTGGGGTTCACAATGAGGAGGATTGGGGCTCTGTTTTTCCATTCATCTTTACAATGTACAGGTGAGCCGATAAACTCCTTGAAAGCCAAACTTTTGCTTTGTCCTCAGTGCGTATCATAGCAGCATGCACTGCTAAAGTACCTCCTTAAAAAGGAACAAAATTGTAGGCAGGGAAAATTGGGGACTTGGCTGAAGAGGGTGGAAAGAGTAGGATCACCTTGGAATGAAACAGAACTGGCAGCCACGGGAGGCCAGTTCTGTGAAATCTAGAGACAGTCACTGCAGAGGGAGGTTTGATTTGTTTTTAACTTTTTTGTTGTTGTCTAGGTAACACGATTACACTAGTGTTAACATTAATAGATTGTGAAGTTTTGTTTTAGAACCAAACCCAGCATTGTTTTAGGGCTTGCTCCTGGCTCTGCATTCAGGAATCACTCCTGGCAGGGCTTTGGGGACCATATCAGATGCTAAGGATTGAACAAGGGTTGGCTGTGCATCCTGCAAGCGCCCTACTCACTGTACTGTCACTCTGGCCCCAACACTTCTGTTTTGATGTGCACCGTTACTGCACTTAACCACCACCAAAGTGCCCCCAACACCTCAGCCACTGTTATTATGTCACCTCTGGTCTGCGTGTTTCTTCTCCCCTTCCTGCACTACCTGGTAAGCTCAGTTTTGGAAGCAGATTATGGGTTTTGTTGTTATTGTTGTGTTGTTGTTTATTTTATTGAATCATTGTGTGATAGACCATCACAAAGCTGTTCATGATTGGGTTTTAGTCATACAGTGTTCCAGCATCCATCCCTCCACCAATGCATATTTCCCAACACCGGTGTGCCCTGTTTCCTTCCTACCCCTCCCCAGTAACGTTCTCTCTCTCCTTCTCTCTCTCTTTCTCTCTCTCCTTTTGCACATTCTGATTTACAATACAGACACTAAAGGGTTATCATGTATATCCCTTGACCTACATTCAATACTCAGGTCTAGTCTAGCTTTACTGTTTCCAACTATTGTTATCAAACTGGTCCCTTCTCTGCCTTCTCTACCCTCTGACCTCCATATATATGCGATAAAATCCAACCATTGACACGTCTTCCTGGTTCCTCTTTTCCCTGGCCTTGGATATTAGTCACATACTATTTTTCTTTCAACCCCACCAATAAATGCAGTCATTTTATAGCACATTGTGTTTTGAATATCAGACCAATGGTTTTCGTGCTGAGGCAGAGAGGGAAAGCTCGGCTGAGTTCATTTCTCCAAGTGCACAATAGCAGGTGCACCCGCATGATGAGTCTTCTCACTCCTTTTCAAGCATTTTCTGGCTTCCAATTTACATACCCTAATGCTTACCCATGTTGGGATCATTTTGATGTGTCTGAGTACATTTACAAGATTGTATAACTACCACCCTAGTCCAATTTTAGAGCATTTGAATCTGCCTCTCTGGCAGTGTGGGTTGTACCTTAGGCTCTTACGTAAGCAGGACACACAGTGGGTCCAGGCTGGGAATAGCCTGGCTTGTGAGACCAGAAATGGAGGCTGTAGCAGCAAGAACATATAAGACTATCATTGGTCTAAGACTTAGTCCTGGAACGCTCCCAGGTGTGTCCCTAGCTCCACATTTACTGAACCCTCCCTACCTTTTCTCTTCCTAAATGCAGCAACTACGCACCATGCATTGCATACTTTTCCCACATGTCCTTCCCTCCCATCTGTGAGCCCCCTTAGGAGGGGTCTTAATTGATTTTTCTCTCCTCGAGCCATACTTACTACTAGCAGGACCTCACACACACTAGAATGTTATGAGGGTTAAGAAATCCAAACATGTCATTAGTGATCATTCTAACTTACTGCTCTGTGGCAGAAATGGGCCAACATTCTTATAGTACTTATCCTGTAGAGCATGTGGGAATCAGTCCCTGAAGTGGAGAGTGAAAAATATAAAGGTTTTGAATTCTTTCTGCCATTTTTCCTATTATAGGTCAAGTACACTAGTTACCTGGTCTGCAATTGTTCCCTCTGAACAAAGGCTACCAGGCTTTCGCTGAGAGCCAGCTTTGTGTGGAGCTGAGCTTGGCGTCTCATTGGTTCTTTCTTCCCCCAGTCCGCAAAGGCCTCTAGACTTGTTCTCTGAGCATCATGTGGCTCTGCCTAGCTTCTGCAGAGCTCAGATAAGAGGATATGCAAGGAGGCCCCCCACACACTGTTTATGCCACATAGGAGGTGTGTGCACAAGCTTGTGCGAGAGGGCTGATGTCTATTGCAGGCTCATATTCCTAAAATTGAACGTGCATGATCAGCAGTTTATAGCTGGAGGCAGGCCCTTACAGTATCTTGAACTCCACAGTGATAGCTGGATCTAGATCCCAAGAGAAGCCACAAGAACCAGCAGGACAAATGAGCAGCCACAGTCTCTTACAGGGGACTGGAAGGTCTGGAGACAGAGGTCAAAGGGAAGGATAGACAGGAAACCGAGGCACAAATTAGGATGGAGGAGTTTTTGAGCTAGTTTAAGGTGAGTTGAGAGGCGGAAATGGCATTAGGGCTTGGTTAGCATTGCATTGATCAGCATAACAAGGCCTGAGTGCTAGTATAATAGTTTCATGTTTTTTTTTTTTTTTTGGAACCATGCATGATGGTGCTCAGGGCTTACTTCTGGATTTACACTCAGGAATCACTACTGGTAGTGCTCAGGAGCCATAATTGGTGCCGGGAATGAAACTTGGATAGGCCTTATCTGCTGTATTTTCTCCAGCTCCACTAGTACAATAGTATAATTTTACTCTAAGCTGACAGATTGCAGTCAGTAAGGAAGGGACCCCAGAGAGAGAGAGAGAGAGAGAGAGAGAGAGAGAGAGAGAGAGAGAGAGAGATTGAGAGAGATTTCATCTCCCTAAATTTCTGTGGATGGATGACTTAAATGGACTTTCTGTTTGTTTAGTTGGGTCCGTTCCTTCCTCCTCCTTCCCTCCTTCCTTCCTTCCTTTTTTCCGTTCCTTTTTTATTTATTTATTTTGGATCATACCTGGAGGTATTTATGACTTATTCCTGTCTCTCTCAGAAATCTCAGGGATCACTCCCTGTCGGGCACGCCGCCGGGGTCCCCGACAGTGCCGGGAAGCGAAGTTCCCTTCTATCTCCGAGCTGGCGAGGGAATGGATGAAAACTCAGGAATCTGATGCAATTTTAAAAGGCTTTACTTATCACAGGTTCAGGCATACAAATCAGCAAAAGGAAAAGCTCGGTGCTTAGGATTCCAGGCTAGAACCCCAGCCACGTGTAGGCTACAATGGCGGCCACCACGTGTAAAGGCCCTGTAAAGAGGAGACAAAGACAAGACTTCCAAGAAGGGTGAGCGCTCACAAAGAGAGAGAGCCCACAAAGAAGCCTGTGAGAGAGGAAACAGGCTAGTTTTATACCCCTGTAACTCAGACCTTCCTCCCACTTTTATGGAAAGCAGGGAGGGTCAAATGTCCTTAGGTAATCCCTCCCTGCACCTCACCTAGGCCCTTTAGTATGCTAATGTTTTGAGCCAAGATCTGCCTGGAAATGCCTTTATAGGGTAGAGAAGGGGGTTTCTGAGATGGCATGTCTCTGTACCAAAGACTAATACTAATGCCAGTTAAATATTTCTCCAAGCCTTCACAAGTCTCTTCTACTTCATTGTAGTTTTATATTTTAGTTGCCTTTGAGTATATCAGGGAGCCATGCTTGTTTGTTTTGGAAGCAAACAGCATTTCTCTCTGGTCTAATTACTTAGGTGTCCTACGTGGCCAGGCTAATATGCTGGTAAGATCTAGCTAGTCCCATGATGATTGTGGTAGCTTGGGAGAATATTTATACCAGCTAGTACAGCATACATGGTCAGATAAACTGCCACATTTAGACTACCCCCTTATCTACGAAGTGATTTGCAGGAGGTAATCCAGAGCAGATGCAGCGGCCCTTAGGAGTCAACTCCCAGCAGAACTTGCCTAGCATATGCTGTACTAGGGATTAAACTATGATCAGCTGCATACAGGCAAGTGCCCTACCCGCTATACTATCTGCCCAGCCCCAAATCTCTTCTCAATTGAGGGGTCAGCAGAGTGCTGAGATTTGCACAAGGAACTCAGATGTTTCAATAGCAGAGTCAGGATTGAAGTTCAAGTATTTTGTCTCCTAGCCCAGTGTTCTTTACATTCTTGTCTGTGTTGTGTGTCTGAGTCATCATGCTTTCTTTGGTAGTACTTTCAGGCACTTCCAATTTGAGTGCCTAAATCAGACGCTGTGGGGGGTGCAGGGAGGCTGGTATGCTGAGAAGGCAGTTGGCCTGCAGGTTGGGGAGTGTTGTTTTAGGTTTATTTCTAAGTTTTGATTCACAGATTGTGCTGTAGGATGTTGCATCTTTTGTCTCACTTGGGCTGCGCCCAGGTATTTCATCTGCATTGCAGTGGGAGGTTGGGAAGGGGCAAGGTTCTATGAGGGTGTTTTGAGGTGAGTCTCACATTTAAATCAGTCGAGCGAGTTAAGCAGATTGTCCCCATGATTGGGGTGTGACTGGCTCCGTCTGTTGAATGATTGATTCACACATCCCTTGAGCCGGAGGAGATTTTTTCTTCTAGAGGCCTTTGAACTGAGATATTAGTTCTTATGGGTTTGAAATCCACCTCTGAACCTTAGAATTCATTGGCACTGCAGATTTAAGACTTCTTCATCTCAGTAATCACACAAGGCACTTAAATGTCTTTGTCTATATAATGCAAACATGCACACACACACACACACACACGAGTTTTGTTTCTCTGGACAATCTAACAAACACATCTGATTATATAAGACATCGCCAGTGGGAGAAGCCAAATGGAGAATATACAGACCCCCCCACCCCCCACCTTGTCCTGGAAACTCATCACTAAATCTAAAATTATTCCAGAATGAAAAAAAATTAAAATTTCTTTTTTGTGGGGTGGGACTCCCAGGAAGTTCTCGGGGAACCCAGGGATTGCGCAGTCACTAAGTCAGATGGTCCGGGCTGTAGTCTGAGGAAATGGTGGTGCTGTTCAGGTCCTGCAATACCAGAAATTTTCTGCCCTCTCCCAGTGGTACTTGGGGCAAGGGGCTGAGTTCCAGAAGATTCCAAGCCCTGCTTAGGGGACCAGGTGCTGCTGAGAATTGGACCAGGTTTAGGGGCATGCAAGACTTTAGCCCTGTGAATCTCTGTAGTCCCTAGAATAAATAGGCTTTGAAAAAATACTCAGGGGCTCTGAACAATAGCACAGTGGGTAGGGCATTTGCCTTGTACACGGCCAACCCAGGTTCGATTCCCAGAATCAAATATGGTCCCCCAAGCACTTCTAGGATTAATTCCTGAGTACAGAGCCAGGAGTAACTCCTGAGCTTTGCTGGGTGTGACTCAAAAAAGCAAAATTTGAATAAATAATCACTGTATCACTGTATCATTGTCTTCCGTTCATCATCGAATTGCTCGAGCGGGCACCAGTAACATCTCCATATGTCCTGTCTCATGCAAGTAGAGCTCAAGGGCACCTGCTTGCTCCAGGAACATAAAGAACCTCAAACCATTCCATCAGGTCATGGGAATTAGGTCTATAATTGTTACTGAGCAGAATAAATAATAAAAATGATAATAATAAATGAAAAAATACTCAGACCAGAGACCAGCATGAGCAGTGATCCTAGTCCCAGTACAGAGAAACATGCTGCAATCACAGTATTTCTGCCTCCCAGAAGGTCACCTCCATTTTTTTTCCACCTCCTACCCCTTTCCATGTAAATCCTTCAGAACCATCAATGCTGGTTTCATTACTCTTCCCCTGAACTCTGGCTGAAAACTTTATGAGAGGAGGGCTATGATCTCTTCGTCTCAGGGCTCCCTACTCTGTAGGCTTTCCACAAAGTATGTTGTTAATATCATCCATTTGAACAAAATAAGAGTGACTTGAATGCTTTCATTTCTGCCTAAGATATATCCAGCTCATTCACTTTTTTTTCTGATGGTCAAATGTGTGATGACCCCATTGCTGAATGTGGAAGTTGGGAGAGTTACCAAGAAGTAAAGTTCTTGTCTTCAAGGTGTTGTGGACTGGAAAGTTGGACAGTCTTTTTTTTAACTTTATTTAAACACCTTGAATTACGAAGTACAAAGTTTTTCACAATACAGTTGTTAGAAATATTCATCGTTCAACTCCAGTCCCAGCATCAGTGTGCCCCCTACCCCCATGTCCCTCCTACCCCCCCCCATCTCCATACCTGTGTCCTTAGCCAACACTAATTATATTGACCAGTTGCGCAGTCTGAACAGCAGAGTAATGATTAGTTGAGTATTTTCTTTCTACTCAGGATTTGATAAGGTCTTCTATGTATTACCTCTTGTCATCTTCAAACTTGACCACAGCCTTACTGTTTACATTGTCTTTATTATACCAAAGAGAACAATTAAAGCCAGAAGTAAATCATTGGCAGTATTGTTAAATTAGGTGGCAGAGCTGAAATCTGGTCTAGATGGTGGCTAGATCAGTGGTACAGCTTCAACATTTTTTCACCCTTGAGTTTTCGGTCGCAACTAGCTGTGCTTAGGACTTACTCCTGACTCTGTGTTCAGGTATTATTCCTGGCAGCGTTTGAGAAACCATATATAGTACCTGGGATGGAACTGGGATTAGCCACATCCAAGTCAATCACCTCAATCCTAGTGCCTTAATCTCTGGCCCCACAGCATCAGCAGTTTACAAGTGGGTTATGGTTAGTCTTTTTTGATTTAGAGCTACGTTCTCATTCATCTTTGTTTAATAGAGTAGTGGGAAATCTGCAAAGTCCCAATCATTTATCTTTAATCCTTCCTATCTGAACCTAGCTTGGTACATGGTAAAGAAAGAAAATAAGTGTCCAGAGCCATAGACCAGCAGGTATACATTTGCTGTGCATTCAACCTACCCAGGTTCAATCCTTGGCATCCCATTTGATCCCCTAGCACTGCCAGGAGTAATTCCTAAGTGCATTGCCAGTTGTGACCCAAAAAAAGCAAAAAAAAAAAAGAAAGAAAGAAAATTAGGTTTATTCAAATAAAAACTCAAACTCTGCGAAAGAATGGAGAGGGGTGGGTAACGGGAATTCCCTTCCTGGGAGCAGTCTTCACTTTTTAATTGCAAGAAATATCTCTGAGAGAGGATCAGTTCTCTTCCAGAATCACCCCCCCTGTGTCCTCTAAGAAATGAATCGAGATCAGCCTGAAGCAAATAATGTGGGAATAATATATGTTGGCCTAAATAATATGCTTCAAATGGGCCAATGTGCTATCCAGCTCTGGGGCCAGGAACTAGCCACTATCTCCCGGGCCATGTATAAAGGGGGTGGGGGAAATGGGCATGACAAAATATTGAAAGTAAATGCTGTGTGGGGAAGTGGAGGGCACTTGTTGACTATGCCTGGTGCCTGTCATAATGTCATCATCCTGCTCTAAGACAGAGCAGCCAACCTACCGCGAATGAAATGTGACATTTTCTATAGAAAAGAGGCACCTGTATTCAGGGTTCAGTAGGCCTGATATGGAAGGATAGATTTGTCAAGTGACCTGAAAAAGATTCCTCTAAGTAAGTAACCTGATTCTGTTTCTGTGTGCATTACTCTATAACCTGGGAGCTTATCCCTACGCTCCTGCTCTAGGGACACATACTGTATAAATGGAGGGTTGTGGGAGTGTTCTTGTCTATCTTTTAGGCAGTGCCCTGTAAGACTGATCTGAAGCAATATGTGTGTAACAATGATAAATGCACAAGATGCCATTCAGGTGTATGAATGCACAGGAGAGCATTGGCATGAGAATTACCATAGTTTTATCCGAAGATCCCAGGTGTTACAGGAAAAACAGTTTATATTTCTATGATCCCACTGACTCATGAAACAAAGGAACCCACCATGGACGTTTCTTTAAACTTCTGTTTCCTTATATGTAGCAATGGTGTCAACACTTGTGAAGAAAGCTGAGTACATGAGAAATGATGCATGAAGTGGGCTTGGTCCAAGAGTGTTGTAAAACAACTGAGCTTTGGTGAGCTTTGTGTGCTCTGATCTGTCTGGCTCCTCCCTTGGAAATTGATCTGTCTCCTCTCTTAGAAGTTGAGCTGTCTGAGTGTTCAAGAGACGGGCTTATCTTTGAGCTGAGTCTAGCACCTCTCCCAATAATGTAGTAAAAACTAACAAAAACATTATAGAGTAAATTAATTATAGTCCCTGAATTGACTAGGAATCAGAGAGGAAAGCAATGATTAGTATTAATGTAGTTCTAAATTGAAGTTCCACTGGAACTAAAATCTTCTTTATCTAAACTTTAACTCACATTCTTCCCATCCATCCTCCAAGAGTAAAGTAGTATTCATTCTTGTTAAGGCTTTATTTATCCAACCTGCAAATATTTATGATGATATGCATCATGTATTTGATATGCCAGATACCAGTAACAGTTATAGACCTCATTCCCATGACCTGATGGAATGGTTTGAGGCTCTTTATGTTCCTGGAGCAAGCAGGTTCCCTTGGGCTCTACTTGCATGAGACAGGACATATGGAGATGTTACTGGTGCCCACTCAAGCAAATCGATGATGAACGGGAAGACAGTGATACAGTGATACAGTGATATGCATCATGTCAGACTCTGAGCTATATGGCAGAAAACTACTTCCCTCACCAGCCCTAGATGAAGTCATAGACAATGCTAGTTTGTGTGGGCTTAAGGTATAGAGAGATTTGAACTGTGCAGTCCAGTCTTGGGTCCCAGAAACAAGTAGTGACATGATCAAGAACTAAAGATATTAGAGAGGGCAAAGGAGAAACCAGACCCAAATGTTCAAGAAAATGCAAATAAACCTGCAAGAATGGAGTAGAGGTTGGTGGCCACAAGTAAGAAGGAAAGTGTATAGTCCAGGTGCCCACTCTGCAGATTATCTTTCTTTACTGAAAGCAATCATAAGCAAATATATATATATATATATATATATATATATATATATATATATATATATATATATATTAAGGAGTGGAAATAACTTCGATTTCTTTTCTGGTACCAGTATTCAAGTTCAGGATAGAAAATGGAGAGAAGGTGGAAAGACAAGTTCTCTGTGTTCTAATTGGTTGAGCCTAACATTTTTTCTGTGAATTATAGGTCTGTGTTAATAAAACCACTTGGACACACACACACACACACACACACACACACAGGGAAGCCATAAAGGGTCACTCATCCCTCTTTGTAAATTCGAGATACTTAGAAACAGGGGGTATTTTCTCAAATCCAGCCATTTACTCTTCCAGTGGCATAAACAAGGTGCCCTGCTATGGAGAGAGCTGTGCTAGTGAGAGCAAGACGGAAATGTGAGATGGCTCCTTTGTTATCTGCGGATACCAAACTCACTTTTTAGTTTAGACTGATAAATGTTGGGGAAGAGGCGCACCAGACAATCAAACTAAAACTTCTAAATCCCAGGAAGAGAAAGATGCCCTTGGAGAATGTCAGTTTGTACATGGTGAGGTACTGAGCACATTCCAAGCTCAGTGGTCTAAGAAAGTGTCCACAACAATGGGGTTTGGAGCAAGATAAGTCTAAATCAAGATCTAGTACTGCCACATGTGAAAAAAGTGACTTTGGTAAGTCACTTACCACGTCCTACAGAATGTTACGGGTATCAGATGAGGTCCTGCTTTTGAAGAGCTTGGTGCAGGACTAGTGTTGTGTGGTGCTCAGAGTCTTGTTGATGGTAGCAGTGGTGTTGATGTGAACCAATAGACCTGGGAATTAAAATTACCAATCGAAAGCCTCAATAGACTGGGATTAAATCTAGATTTTCTCTTCACTAAGCTATGATGTTGAGGAAATTGCTCACCATTTTTTTTCAGTTATTTTCTAAAGTCGGGGCAGTAATACTTCTCTCAAGAAGCTGGCATGAAGATTGCATTTAATAAGTTACCAATATAAAGTGTGAGGCCATTTCCTGGCATCTGGCAAGCGTTAATCAATTTAAAACTAAATATTTAGGCTAATTGACGTGAACAACAAATGGGTGAAACATCCACAACCCCAAGAGACTCCCCCAACTGTAGAAGTATTGCTTCATTATCTTGTAGGCAAGGGAACCGAAACAGAGATAACATAAGTTTCACTTGTCTAGGCAGGGTGGGTCTGGATTTTAATTCTTTTATTTCCTAATGGCAAGATTGGCGAAGGAAAGCTTTATTCTTGTCTGTAGTCAATGCCAGTTGTAACTACAAAAGAAACAATCTCTGGAATAATAGAAATCTTCTTAAAAGCTCACGTTTCTGAATG
Source organism: Cryptotis parvus (assembly GCA_021461705.1). Classification (NCBI taxonomy): domain Eukaryota; kingdom Metazoa; phylum Chordata; class Mammalia; order Eulipotyphla; family Soricidae; genus Cryptotis; species Cryptotis parvus. Next base: position 226,376 of record JAJIBD010020967.1, read on the forward strand.
TTTTCTATTGTCTTCACCTGCATGTGATATTATTTAATACATCAGTTCTCTCAGCTCAGCACTCTTTTTTCCCATGTTAAAGAAGAAAGCAGTGAGGGCTGGAGAGATAGTTAAGCCGGTAGGGGTTTGCGTTGCACGTGACTGACCCTGATTCCATCTCCAGCATGTCAGGTGGTCCCCAAAGTACTGCCAGGAGTGATTCTGAGAGCAGAGCCAGGAGTACCCCCTGAGCATCTCATAGTGTAACCCAAAAAGCAAAAATAATAAAAAAAAGAAGATAGTGAGGTTCAGAGACGTTAACTCACTTGTGCAGTAGTGAGTTTTCTTTTTTAAAAAGAAAAAGAAAGTGAGTGAAAAGAAAAGGGCAGGACTCAAGTTCAGCTATGTAAAATTCTAAAATTCATATTTTTGAACTCTTGGCTCAAACCCTTAATCCCCCTGTGTATTGAATGGTGGGGGTAATGTCTCAGTACTCATTTTGGTTTCTTATTTTATTGAGAGTACAAGACCTAGAAGAATACACATGCTTAAGCAGTGTAGACATGAAGCTCTCTAGGGAAATTGCTACTTAGGGCATATTTTTTGTGATTATTCTGAACAACCTAGAAGGGTGAGCACCAATCCCCAAACATCTTTGTGTACGAGGGGGGGGAAAAATGAAAGTTCAGAGAATTTAACTGCTTCCAAGGTTACACAGCTAAAACAGAGCAGGAGCTAAAATGCATGCACAGTAGTGCTACACTCTCTAGAAAACCAGGCCCATTTTTCTGTAAGTCACCTAATATGGGATGTGTATCAGCCTCAACAGAAAGTAATGGAACAGCCATCAGTGTCTACACAGTGCCTTCGCCTGCAGGGCCACATGAATGCAAAAGTCATTTATTTTACAAAGCCATCACTTAGGTGTTTACCAGCCTGACTAACTTCATTAAGCTCCGGGGCTGACTTGGGGGTATTGCCTTCCTCTTAAGGTTGTCTTAATGGCATGCTCAGCTCTGTTAATTGCAAAGTGTTTTGTGAGCATTAGCTGCAGCTGGCATAGCTCTTGATGGGTACTCCAGGGCCCTTTAGGGGCTTGGAAGGAAACTTGTAGAACTTTGGCACCTCTGTGACTGTTGAGAAAAGAAATGGGGCATCTTTGATCCAAGACATCAAGGCATCTCTCTGGAGCAATAGCTTCTCATTTGCAGAAGCAGGGCTGCAAGAGAGGAGGCAGGCAGTGGTGTGCTGCGGTGGCTGTCCAAGTCTGAAATGTATCTGGAACCGTTCTTAGCTATTTCCTGAGCCCAGAGCCCCTCACCCCCCACTCCAGAACACTCCATCCCCTCTACTTGGGCTCCCCCATAAAATGGGGGACTTGCACCTTACCTGATAGGGGGCCCCGCCAGAATCAGATCAGTTGGCCCATCTCCCATAACCCTCTGCTCAATTCTAGGAGTGTTACCTCTATCTGAAGATATAATCTAGCAGCTGGAACACTTCAGTGGCAACCCCTTGGCACTGCTTTGGCCTCGTTTGACATCACACACAAATCTGCATGCATGGAAAGCAGCAAAATTGGTATATGCCATTTCACTATATTAGTGACATATTGTCCAATAATAAGTTTCCCTTGGCCCCTTTTCTTAATATAATTCAGCAATGATCTTTGCCAATAAGATATTCAAAAGGGTAACCTTCTCTGTTTTGTTTTTTCTCCTCTCCTCTCACCTTGCAAGATGGATGCTCTCTGTTTAATTGCTTAAGTGCTCTTGTTTCCCATCCAAACTTGGCTTGCCTGGCTCATAAACAGGAGAGGGAAGTGCCAACTTCTCTGTCAGGACCTCTCTGCTTGGAAAGGACTGCCTCCTGGCAGTGAGGTCCACTGAGGATCAAGCTTTCCTAGCAGCACAGCAGGGAACTGGAATGGAAACAAACAGGTGATGAGAAGAAAGCGCTAGAAAACTCCAATGTAGGTTTCTTGTTTTAAAGAGTCTAAAACTCTTTAAATTACTCTCTCTTCCCTATATGCCATTTTTTGATTATCTATTTATTTACTTATTTTTGCTTTTCTCCAGCCATACCCAGCAATGCTTGGGGGCTACTTCTGGCCCTGCATACATGAATTACTCCTGGTGATGCTCAGGTTCCATATGGGATGCCGGGGACTGAATCCAGATTGGCCGCATGGAAGGCAAATGCCCTACCTGCTGCACTATAACTCTGGTCTTCCTCTATATTTAAAAAAAATTATACTCTCATTTCTACCATATTTCCTCTCTTTTCTTGCTTTTATTGTTGACCATTGAGTTGCACTTGTTCACTGTTGGTGCTCACACTTTCAGCAACAGTGCTCACTGAGACAGCCTGTTTTAGCTGGATTGCTGAGACATGAATTTCAGAAGTTGTACTTGTTTAGTTGTGGTGCTTGTGCACATTCCGGGTATCACTGGACGTCACACTCCTCGCTGCAGTGCTCACCAGTGCTCAGGTGAATACACCTGGCTACACACCAAAGTTGCATACTCTCTCGTGGCACTGAGGGTCCCACATAGTAGAGGTGCTGAAGTCACATTTGGTGGACCTGAGGTGACACTGAGGAGCAATTACATGACTACATGCTTGCAAATGGACATATTTAACCACTGAGCCATCTCTCGGGCCCCTCTTCTCCCCTTTATTTGGAACATGTAAATTTATGTACATTTAATTTAATTTGCATCTTCAGGATTTAATGAGGATGCAATTACAGAAGTGCACAATAACACCTTTCCTATATGAGATGGAGACATATTTGTCTCTTGAGTAGTTCAGTTGTAGGCATAGAGGGCTGGAATTATACCTCATTATTCCAGGAGCACTTGGAGATTCAGGCTCCCAACTGCTTTCTCTTCCTCTAACCCTCCTGTCAAACTCTCCTCTGGTATATTTCAAGATGGTAACACAGACATTGCAGCTACCTTCAAAGTAGGGGGGAGGTGGACCTTTTTTAAGCCATCCCTCCCCAAAGGAGGAGCTCTGGAGCTGCTGTCAGTGTACCCCTCTGAATATTGTGTATACCCCAATGCCATTCCTAGCGCCAACAAAGATTTGGTTTTTATTCTGGGGAGCTAAAACACAAATGAAACAATTGTCCATCTCTATGGAAAAAAGAACATTGCAGTCCATCTCCAGTCTTTTTGTCCTTATAATATGCCAGACCCCTGGTTGTGTCCCCTACCTTCTGTTTTTGAGGCAAGGTCCTCAGAAGGTAGTGCCTACCTGGGTCATTGTCATACACCTATCACCTAGCACTGGGTTGTACTGCGGCGCTCAGTGGCAATCTTTATAAAGCACCTGCATGCACTGGTGTGACTCCACTACTTGAGTACTAAAGCACTTCCCATTTATGGCAGTGTTAAGTCCAAGCTTATCACTTTGACTTCATAAAAATCCTGATACTTCCTTAAATTACTTAAGTTCCCACCCCTCCTATCAGGATCCAGTCAAACTGTCATGTCACTTTCCGTACCTTGTCATGAGGCGTCTCTTCAGTCCTTCATACATTCTATTACTTCTTCCTGAAATGGTGTCCCCTTCCCAATGTTCATTGAGTCAGATTTCTCTTCACTGTGCTCTCAATTGATATTTACTTCTTAATATTGCCCTAAGTTGTCCTAGTGTTGCAGTTGGACCCCACGGGTGACTTATGTGAGGCAGGAAGGGGAGAGAGATGGTCGCTTTCTCCCCCAGCCGCCTCTGCCACCCGGGACCCGCTGGGCAGGCTAAGGACTGATAAAGTCTGCGATGAGCCCCTGCACGGCGTGGGCCTGAGCCCCACCAGCCCCACGAGGTCGTCAAGCCACACCTGATGCCCGCTTGATCTCTAGGCACGGGAGTTAATCCCCACCACCCGAGGTTTCTCGGGAGCCACGGACTCAGGCTGGAGCGAGGAATTGCTCTTTGCAGGAAAGGAAAGTCAGTCCTAGGCCTTACCCAGGTCTGCCTTAAGGTTGTTGTCTTTCTCGCAGAAAAAGAATTTTCAGGAGTCGACGAGCAGTGAAGTAAAATAGATTTTATTAAGGAGGTTTTAGGAGAGGGGAGGGAGAGAAAGTAAGAGAGAGAGTAATGTGCTCAAGGGAGAACACGGGCTGCTCTCTCCCTTAAGATGGAGAGCAAATAAAAGAGAGAGTACACATCTCAAGAGGCGAGATGCGGGCAACACACGTGCTCAGGCACCACATGTGCTCGGCCACATGGGCTCAGGCAGCATGTGTGTCCATGCAGCATGCGCAGGCAACATGTGTGCCCAGGCAGCATGTGTGCGCTGTGCTTTGTTTAGGACGGCTTTTATAGATTTCTTCCCAAGTTACTCCCATATGGGGCTTTAACCTCGGTTGCTAGGGCCCCATTGCCAAGGGGAGTAGACTTTTGGGAGTGGTCTTCTGTGAGCTGGGTGCTGGGCGGGAAGGCTGATTTATCTTTCTTAGGAGGGTTAGTTATCTAAAGCCTTTAGAAGGGTCAGTGGCCTATGGGCTTCACACATTCCCTTTTGGCCTTACCTTCCCCCAGGGTCTATTTGATAGTGGTCTTGTCAAGTTTGGTTTTGGGCTTTCAATCAGGTGTGGCTCTGGATCTCATATATATATATATATATATATATATGTATTACCAATTAGAATATGAGTTCTTGGTGGGATCACATTCTGCATGGCCTTTTCTTTTCTTTTTTTTTAAATCACCCATGGGTATACCAGACTCCTAAAACAAATTTTAAAGATCACTCAGACTTCCAGTTGTCCAGTTTGCAAAGTGATAAGATTATATTTTGATAAGTTTAATTCCATGCTTTTTGTTACTGCTAATTATATCCTCCATAAAGGAAAATTTACAATTAGACTTAAGACCTCTGTCAGCCTACACATGTTGACTGGTTTCATCCCCAGGTTGGGAATCTGCCTTCATGCTCTATCTTATGAGATGGAAGGGAAGATCTTTAGGAATCACCCTGTACGTCTTGCCAGAATGCTGTAGCCATGTCAGACCCACCTTCTCTATGATGCTTGTCTACAAAGTCACAAAATGAATAGGATTTGAGAGATGGGCAGATGGATCCAAGAGAAGATCAAATAAGAAGAATGGTAAATGGCTCAAAGAAGAGAGGCTTGGGGTTGACCAGATATCTTCACAGATATGTGACTGCAGCTCAGTGCCTTGATTCTGAGACAGTGAAGTCAAAAGCCAAAGCAGAGCCAGGAAACCTGTGTTTGAAGAATAAAGTAATTGGGGCAAGTAGTAGATGAGGTGGAGGAGGTGGCAATGGAGGGGAGGAAATGTTACAGTTAGATTAGGTCAGGACCTGGGCGAGTAAGGAAATGGGGAAAGAGAATGGGGCTAGAGAAGAAAATTAATTTCTGAAGCATTGATAAATGGAAATTTAAGTCTCAGAAGATAGATCCAGGGATGAGGAGGGAAGCAGACAGTCATGAAACAGAAGTAAAGGTTAAGAATGATTCTCAAAAAAATAATCTGTCCTGGGAGTTTACACAGGAAACTTAAGTCTTTATCATGCATACAAAGTGCTCAGGAAATATTTATTGAGCCAAATTCAACCTTTTTCCCCTTAATTGTGCTTCTACTGAGCTTTTACTTTGTCTCAGACTAAATATAGTATTGCTGATGCCTGTTCTTAGATGCTGTCCCCTTTGTGTTATCCCCAGTTTGCTGAATGAAACGTTCATCTTTCTTAACACATAGCATGATGGGTGAGTGGCCAGGACCAAATTCCAAGACTTGGGGAAATATTAGTACTTGAAAGAAGGTCGTTCTGAAACAGGGAGCGGCCTCCCAGGGTGCACCTGCTCCTTACAGCTCAACAGCCACTTTCTCATACTCAGGAGCTCTTGAAAACATCTCTAATCACACAACTTTACCACTAAGAAATTCAAAGCCAGATTAATTATGGGAATTGCCAAACTTTAGCCTGCTGGTGGTAACCAACCAACCTCAGTAATCCTAGTGATGCCCTTTTGGGGACTAGGAAGCCATGCTAGTGGTCCCCATCTCCTTTTGCACAGCCCAAATGTTATGCTGATCACAAGTTCCCATTCACTCATAACACAGGAAGTCACAAACCTTCTGTGTTCAGTCGATGAAATGGACCCTTGACCTCCATAGCGTTCTTCCCCATACACCCCATTGGCCTCCATTAATATTCGGGACTGACAGCTAAGATTGACTGCCTCATTAGCAGGCGCCGTGCAGAACTCTGACAATAATTAACAACTCAACAGTCTCATTTGCTGGCCTATCAGAGAAGTATTCAATCAAAAATGTAATTTGCCCGATGCCTCCATTTAGCATTGGGAAGACTATTCCTTCGAAGTTTTAAATAGTCTAATTAAGAGGGAAGAAATAGAAGGGGGGAAATTATTAACAGTATAGGTTTAATGTGAAATTGCTGGAGCGAATTAATAATGCAATAACCATTTTTAGCAGCTGTCTATCAGTTTGTGGGCCAGAGTAATTCAATTAGTCAGCAAAGGGCTGTTCTGATTAGACAGTGGGGGAACAAGTGCCATTTCATCTCCAGACGGCGCTGTGCACTTTATTTCCCTGGGTCGGCAAGAGAGCCCTAACAAAATACTGCAAGACTTTGTCACAGAGGTTCTGGGGAACCTATGTGCCTGGTGGTTGAAGCAAGTTGTCTTGCTTTTTTCAGGGTCCCCCTGAAAATTATCACAATGCCTCTCCTTAGGGTTTACTTCCCATAGCTTCCAAGTCATACTAAAAACTTCCTTGATTCAAGGCGAGCAGTGTGGTCCAGAGGAACAGCACAGGTGCTGAGACTGCCTGCCTGCAAGAGTGTGATCATAAATTCTGATCCCTGATGTGCCATGTGTGCCGAGCACAATCTCTGCAGCTCTGCTATCTGTGATCTCTGGCCCCATACGCAATTCCTGAATGCACTGTAACCAGGTGTTCATGAACATCACAAAAATGGAGCCCCCTCTCCCCTTAAGCAACACAACTTAATAAAGATATACACGTAGTACAGCTAGGAATTGGGACCCGGGAAGCATGTGTGGGAGCAATACAGTGACCCCCCAGACATGTGTGGGAACAGTGCAATAAGATGGACAGGACTTGGGTGTCTTAACTAAGCATGTGGCACGTGCAAGCACTGTGACTAAAGCAGTGTACACCTTGGTGAGCACCACAGCTATGCATGTAAGTACCACACCTGATTTGCAACACCACGGCCAGGTGTGGGTGCTACCTCTAGGCATTGCACCAACAGACACCAACCACAATAGTGGGAAGGGAAGGAGAAATGAGAGAAGGGGTTTTCCAAAAGGGCACACAGGCAAACCAGAGAGATAAGACAGTGATAGTGTACTTACCTTGCACACAGCTGTCTGGCTTTTATCCCCAGCACTCCATATGATCTCTGAGCCTGTCAGGAGTGAGCTCTGAGTGGAGAGCCAGGAATAAGCAAGCCCAGAGCACTGTTGGGAATAGTCCTTTTAAAAAAAAAAAATATATATATATATATATTAGGTCACACTTGGTTATGTTCAGGGGTTATTTCTGGCTCTGCACTCAGGAATTACTGCTGGTGCTGCTCGGGGCCCATAAGGGATGCCAAGCATTGAACCTGTGTTCGATTTCCTTGCACATGCAAGTAAAATACCCTCCCCACTGTACCATTGCTCTGGCCCCAGCCCAATTAGGCATGCAGGCTGCTAGAATTGTGCTAGTTCTCCCCTGGTTCCCTTCCAGCTATGGTCTGTGTGTGTTTTTCCTCTCGTGTGTGCTAAATCTCCTGTGTTCACAGAGAACTTTTTCTGGAGAAGGCCTTCACAGTTTCTGTCACTAACTCTGCTCCGTGCTCCCAGATTCCACTCAGGTCCCCAACATGCAGAGCCTCCATTCCCCTAAGCAAGCATTCTAATTTCCAGGCCCTTTCCAATGCTGTGGTGCTGGCCATCCTCTTGACCCATAAATGCATGTGGCCTAAGGGTCAGTGCAAAGCTCAGGGGAGGGTCTCACAAATGCAGGCAGTGACCCAACAGAGTGATGCCAACTCGGCCCCAGACTCTTCTAATTTGGAGTCTGAGTTCAGCTGATTCCCAGATTTATGCCTACCCCACACATTATGTCTTTATTTCTTCATTGCTGGAATAAGAAGGCCCACTTTCCTGACTTCTTCAAAGCCCCAGAGTGTACAGTAGGTGCTTACAATTGGCCCCTGTTCTAACTGCACGTGTTACAGAGTCATACAGTGATCGGTATCTCAGTATGTTCCTTTGCATCACCTTTGGTCTCTCTTATGGAGTGGCCTAATACTGCAGCTATTAATTTTCTTTTCTTTTTTTTTTTTTTTTTTTTTTTGGGTCACACTCGGCAATGCTCAGGGCTTTCTCCTGGCTCTGCACTCAGGAATCATTCCTGGCGGTGCTCAGGGGACCATATGGGATGCTGGGGGATCGAACCCGGGCCGGCATGGGCCGGCTGTGTGCAAGGCAAATGCCCTACCTGCTGGACTATCACTCCGGCCCCCACAACTATTAATTTTCAAGAGTCTCTTTATCCTCTTTATACTCAATCTCTCAGCCCTTTGCTCTCACACAGAGCCTACTATTCCTGTCATCTACACATTACACACTGAGCAATGACCAGCTTTCTACATGTCTATGACAGCCTTGACTATCTGCTGCAAAACGTGCAAACCTGTATGTTAGGTAGAGGAAAAGGAGTTGTGACTATGCAGGGTTTTTAAGGGCAAGTGCAGGAAGGTAGTAGTGCCCCTTTGCATTCAAACCTATATGTGCAGTGTTCCTTGAATATCTGCAGGAGTCCAGCAATGCTCTATATGATGATATGCTGTTATATCATGGTTATGTCGGTAAGCTTAGGTGTCATTCACAACTGTTTGCATCTCTGCTAGTATTCTTAGACTTGGAATGTCCCCCATGTGAGCAGTAGTTCTCTCATCTGTAAAATAGGCAGTAATAAGTTCCTCTTAGGACTTTGGTCTGTTGTGTGTTCCTCATAAAGCAGTTATAGTTTCTTTTCTACAGGGGAGCTTTTTGAACATCGTTTGAAAGAGAGGCAATTGGGGAGACCAGGAATTTTGTTAGGGGAGAGGAACTGTGTAATGACACAAACTGAGGAAAGGAAGAGATAGGTAGGGAAAGTTGCCTGTGCATAGAAGAGCATGTGGAAAGAACTGGACGGGAGGCAAAGCTAAATTGGCATGTTTTCCCCAGAAGACAGCATGCAGCCGGCCATTCACGACAACAGCTAGTATAGCAGTAAGGCAGTACAGTGACGTGCGTCACTTACTCATTTATTCCCAGAAGTGTCTGCCAGAGAAACGGTCCTGACGGAGAGGCTACATGGGAAACAAAGATGCTTCTGAAAGTTCCGCCACCCACCCCCTCGGAGATGCTCATGCTCAGAGCAGGAGCTAGCACCTGGGTAGACTAAACTAAGAGGTAGAATATATTTCCCTGGGGGCTCGCAGGTGTTAAGGGAAAAGGCTGCTTGCCGCAGATTTGGGTTGTGGCTATGTAGTCTCTGTGGCCAAGACAATTCTAAGAGATGGAGCTGGTTAATACAAAGCATGCAGCTCATGAACACTCATGGAGCTTTGAGACCAAACTATTTCTGAATGGAGCTTGAATCCTGACAAAGCCAAGAGATCAAAAGCCCACCTGCTTTCTTTACTGACAGTAAATATGAAGTAATGATCCCATGCTCACAAGACCTAACACTGTTCTACAGGCATGGTAGGTTACAGGACTCTCATGAGTTTTGCCCTTCACCAGCAGGAACCCATCTTCTGGAGAGAGGAAGCAGGGACCTAGGGAGAGGCCTTGGATGAAGGGGTGGAAACTGACCCAGCAAACTGAGTTTCAGATGGAAGGCAGCAGGCACACTCTCCATCCGCATCTCAGTAAATGCTCAGAGTTTTTGGAATGACCTTCAAACAACGAACCTGAGCTTTTTCCATCTCTTGTTCATCCTGCATTAGAAAAGAGTGTTCTGGCTGACCTGTTTATTATGGTGCGACTCATCAGTTTATCCCAAATTTATAAGCCGTAATTCATGGTTCTTGGAAAAGCTCAGGCTGTTCTCTTTTTTTCCTTCCTGCTCTCTCATAAATCCAGGTTTTGCTTCTATATCTAAATAATTCATGACTATCTCCCTCTTCTATAATAAACTTGCTAAATACCTCTGGTTTATCTCCGATTAGGTTTTTCACTTCTTTAAAAGAAGAATAAAAATGGTTGCCCAGGTGTTATGTTCTGTGAAAAATTTAAATAAAGTAATAGAAGGAAAGTTATAGCAATGTTTAATACAGCCCTATTTATCAGAATGACCAGACTTGTTATTTTGAGAGTTGGTCAGGTAATTCTTATGTGAAAAATAATATATGCATAATGATCTACACCACTAATGTAAAACAATAGCAATGTTAAATTACCCACACTAATTTTGTGAAGGCAAATGTATTAAAATGGAACCTGTGGGCCGGAGCAAAAATGCAGCTGATAGAGTGCTTACTTTGTATGCAGCTGACACAGTTCAGATCCTCAATATCACATTTGGTCCCTCAAGTGCCATGAGGAGTGAGCCCTGAGCAGAGAGCCAGGAGTAAGCCAGGAGTAAGCACCACCATGGATAGTCCAATAAATTAAATAAATAAATAAATACTGAAATAAAATAGGATCTGATTACATACTGGGAGGGAGAAAAATAAGGTAGAGGTAGAGAGTCCTGAAAGAGCTGAGGGAGCTCCAGATTATAGAATCATCAAAGGAGAATATGCACCAAAAATAAATCTCTGAGTTAGAGGGTGGAGCTAAATGGAATTGCATGAAATACTGTTTTCGCAATGCAATTAGAGAAATTTTTGAAAATCATCTTAAGATTTCTATTAACAGAGATCATTTACATCAAAAATCCCAAGAATGTCATGTATGATTCCTTGGCTCTTATGGTATTTGAACTAGGCTGATGGCTTTTAAGTCAAGAGATGGCTTTTAATTCAAGAGATACCAAGAGATGGCTTTTAAGTCAGAGCACAAGGATGGTTGACCACACTGGATGGAAGATAACACAGAATGAAGGAAGTTTAGGCAGAAGGGCTGGAACTACATCACCAAGGACCTAATAATTAGGATACAGTATATCAGATTGGCTATGGCAATAGAGAGACAACCATTGGACACTTTTAATTACATATTCTCATGCCTTTATGTGTAATTGTGTGAATTTCCCTGCATGTAGAGGGAGGAAAGAAGGATCTAGATATAAATAAGCATTCGTGACCTGAGCTGAATATCAAGAAGCTTTGTGTTTCTTAGTCATTAATCATAACTATAATCTGTAGCAAAAAAAAGAGACCAGGGCCAGATTTGGGTCAGTTTAAGAAGCTGAAATTAGTGTTTAGAGGCTGTAGATAATTTCAGGTGACAAGGCAGTTGCAGGAGAGAGCCCTACGCTCCCTCTATGTATCTGTGCATCTGCCTAAGCATGCATGTGTTACACCAATAGCTACTCTCTCCTTTGAAATGCACTCGCCTTTCCTGTTGCCAGTACTCTAAACCCCAGGTGATGAACTCTGGTTGTAGGAAGCACAGGAATTTTGTTTAAAAGCACATTGGATAGAAACTGTGCCAGTAAGTGGATATTTCTCCATATCTGCAAAGTTTCTCACTCCAGATGTTCTGTTAAATGTAAAACACCTAACAGAAAACCTAGCTTATAGCAGATGCCCAATGTATAGTTCCTGTTTCCCTGACAATGGTGATGTTGAAATGATGAGGGTGGTCATAATGATGGTGTAGCTGTGAGTGGTCTGTCTTGGAAATAAATGCCTGATGGTTTGGTAATTGGTTTTTAGGAGATAATTTCTTATATTATTATTTTTATATTAAGGAAGAAAATACAATGTATTCTTTTAGCAATGAACTGAATTCATAAAATTTGTTCTTTTTCCTTACTCTCTTTAAAATGAGAGAATTGTGCTGGAATAATAGTACAGTGTTTAGGGCATTTGCCTTGCAAATGGCTGGCCCAGGTTCAATCCCCAACATACCATACAATACCCTGAGCACTTCTGGGATTAATTCCTAAATGCAGAGCCAGGAGTAACCCATGAGCATCACCCGATGTTAACCAGAAGGCAAAACTAAATAGATAAATGAACAAACAAACAAATAATGAAACAAAATGAGAGAATTGATCCTAAAGACTCTACTTCCTTATGGGTGATTTACTCTAGGCAGAGGCAACATCCCCTGTCCCTTTTCTCTGATCCATAGCAGGGAATTTTCTGTGCACTCACTTTCCAGCAGCCCTAGTAAGGCCTTTCTCCCTGAAATGTTCTTTTCCTTTTCTTTTTTTTTAAATATTTTATTATACTTTTGCAACAGTCGAACAAGTTTTTTTTGTTAGGTGGGAGCTCCCTGTCACAGGAACCAGACCTTGTGAACACTGTGAGGATACGCTAGAGAGAGCTCTTTCCGGATTCCCAAGACTGATAAATCACCTCTGCTGAGGGTTCCCCAAGTCCTATGTTTAAGGGCTCAAATTCAGGGCCAGAGTGCTGGCACAGTGGGCAGTGCACTTGTTTGTATGCATCTGACCTTGGTTTAATTTACAGCCCTCCATATGGTCCCCTGAATCCCCAGGGGTGATCCCTGAGCACAGAGTCCATATAAAGGCTTATACGCTGCCTGTTGTTGCCCCCAAATTAAAAAAAAAAAAAAAAACTCAAATTCTCTTTTCTTACACTTTAGCTCCTCTTGATATGTCACCAGTTCCTTAGCAGAGACCCCAAATGTTTATTAAAAATTGGCCACCACTGGGGTGAAAGTTGGTAAATTGCACTGCCATCCGGATCAGTGAAAACCCAAAGTAACTTCTAAAAGTTACCCACTTATTCTTTAAAACATATATAAGCAGTACCTCACTTCTCTAGGCAAAATGTGATTCTTCTAGGAAACCCCTCTTTGAAGAAAAAAGGGTCAAGAGATGCCATGTGCTAACTGGTAAGCATCTAAGTGCAGCATGGAGGGGCAAACATTTCATTTGTGGCAACATGGTCAGCCAAGACTTGAGAGCTAATAAACTAGATGTTACATTCTGATCCTCCCAAGAGCAAACTATTGCTTATGGTCATAACTTCCTGGGGTGAGAATTCATGAGAGGAGATACAGAATTCATCAGAGCTTCTGCTTGTTGACCTTCAGCCAGGTGAGCCAAACAGGTCTTCAACCACAAAATGAGCCTTTATTAGGACTATAGAGCTTCGTCTTGGAGAGGACCAGCTTGAGAGACAGTCTGCATTGTTCTAAACTGCTAATCTCATCTTCATAGCAGCACCGCTGATCCTTAGTTCATAGAGTTTGACAGTCATAAATGGGAAATACATGTAGTAACCTAACCCCCTCTCTGTAAGTCTCAGTGATGTACTGTGTATACTCAGTGAACATGAACCCTTTCCTGTAGCACCCCGCCTCTGTAGATCCTTTCCAATCTTCACACAGTTGAGTCTATTCTTTTAAGTCATTAAAAAAGAATTTCAGGGGCCAGAGCGATAGCCCAGCGGGTAGGGTGTTTGCCTTACACGCAGCCGGCCTGTGCCGGCCTGGGTCTCGATCCCCGGCATCCCATATGGTCCCCCCGAGCACCGCCAGGAGTAATTCCTGAGTGCAGAGCCAGGAGAAACCCCTGAGCATCGCCGGGTGTGACCCAAAAAAGCAAAAAAAAAAAAAAAGAATTTTAGGGTAAAAGAATAGAGAACTTCACTTAACAGTGATGGAGCCCACCAACAGATTTGCACTCGTTAGTGATTTTATATGATTTTATGTGATTTTATGTAGATTTTAGTGATTTGATGTAGATGCTCTCAAAACAGCAAAACAGTTCCAAGTAAATTTTAAATATAGATGGGATACTATATTTTATCTGAAACTTGCTTATATTCTACTTAATATAATGCTTTAAATATGTCTCTAAGTCATTCATATATCTTGGCAATATTCTTTTTCATGGTTGGTTAATATTACATAATATAGTTGTATTGTGATCTATTAAACCACTTACTGCAATGGACCTTTAAATTATTGTATTTCTTTTAGCATTGTTAACAGTGCCATAAGGCACAGCCTCATGGATGTATTTCTTTGATTTAAATGCCCTCCAAGTGGAATTACATGATAAAAGGAAACTTATTTTCATTTTGATAAACACTGCCAAATTTTCCCCTAAATCTATGATACCAAGGGCTAAACTAGTCACTATTGAACACACACTGATTAAAAACCCACATTGAGTCAGACATTCCGTCAGTATATATAATAAAACAGACACTGATCAGAAGCTTATAATTTGTGTGCCAAGGCACTCATTTGTAAACAGCAGGAATGCCAGGGCTCAAGGTCTTCTGGGAATGGGGATTTTTACCTTGAGAGTTTACAGTTAGATTATTCAAAGTGAAGTATTAGTTTGCAAATAATTCAGCAAAAGTTTTTCAAAAGTTGGTCCTGTAACTACAATAAAAATGAGGAAGAGGATAGATGGGAGTGAAGAGAGGGTTCATTATGTTCATGGGTAGAGGGGTGAAAATTAGGCCAACTCTGAGATCAGAAGAATCTGGGTCCCCCCCACTAGCCACCAGCCCAAGAAAATCACAACCAGAAACTCTTGTCCATTCACCTAGAGATTAGGAGTAAGTCAACCAGGTGACCTCAGATTGTCTTCATTCATAACATCACCATATACTTAACACATACAAGAAGCTTTTTCTAGAAAATAGGGGTTCAACTATTTTCCAATAATAAACCACACAAGCCCTTCACTTAGGTGAATCTGGATCTCATTTGGTTGAGTTGAACAGGTAATTTTTGATCAAGAGTAGGTGATGTAGCTCAAGCAGTAGAGCCTAAGTCTTTCATGGGTGAAGACCTGGATTCTCCAACGTCACCATGAAAAAAAAAGTGTTCGACCTAGTGCCTGCCTGAATATAGAAAAGTCTTTTATAATCATATTAAGGCTAGAAAACACCATGATCATTGAAGAGTGCCTACAAGGCCCAGATGAGATGTTGATATGGGATAATTTAAGAGAGCATTAAAGTTGGTGGCTTCCATTTTCCTTTTCTTTTTCACTCTTTCAGTATGAAAAATATTAATCCACTTGATCTTTGGCACGCTCCCTTTAAATTATTCCCTCATAATGATGCCTCTTACTGGATATAGAGAACAAGGATTTGGATTTTATGCCATTAAAATTATTTAGAGCCTCTATGTCAAGCAGAGGCTGACGGGGTCCCTCTGAGTCTGGCAGATCCACTGGGGTGGACATGGAGAGTAGTGTTGAGATGGGGTTACATGCTCAGAAAATGGTCTTTCTGGTCTTTAAACATCCGCTCAAAATTCTGCTGCTTCCAGGAAACAGGAGACTATGGAGAGTATTCTTCTTAAAGGTTTTTTATAGACTTTTGATCTCCTTATCTCCATTGTAAGGAGTGGGAGGAGGTGGTATTGAAACAAAACTCAAGGATTTGGGGGTGGGTTGTTAGGGAGGGGCTTTTCTAAGCTGTGGGAGCCACAAAGGCTACATACGGCAGGGCTTGAGAGGATATGAGGTGCTGTGGATGTAGCCTGGGTCCCTGTGCATGATGGGCTTGTGCACTAGCCCTTTATAAATGCCTCCTTGCCTCATCATTTGTGAATTGTAAGAACCACGTTGCAAAAGTTGTTGGATTATCCTTTGTTCACAGCCCTCTGTGTCCCGCTTGCCATCCCTTGGTTTTGTATTGTAAGTGAAAGTTTCCTTCTCTCTTTCCTGTATGCCCTAAGCAACACTCCAGGGTTCTACCCTTGTCTTGGGTGAACCTGTAGCCCCCATTGCTGGGGAAGGTCCCTGGAGGGAAGAACTTTCTTTCACCTCATTGCTTTAGGATTAAGGCCCATTACCTCTTATAACTCCATTCCCCTACCTTTTGTAAAGTATATACCTTGAGCAGACTTGGGGTGTGTGTGTGTGTGTGTGTGTGTGTGTGTGTGGGAGAGAGAGAGAGAGTAGATAAGTGTAGTGAGGATAAAGTGGAAAGATTAAAGCAAGAGCTCCAGATTTTCTAGATATTATGGTCGTGTTCCTTTGTCCATTGGTTGTGGGGAGATATCATCAACCCTGAACACAGGTCAGGGAACCTGTCAAAACCCACTATCAGTTGGAGACACCACTGAGCCCCAACAAAAAGACAAAGAGAGGTGTAGATGCCAGTCACCAACTGGGTATCCATATTCTAATTCCCAACTTGTGAAATAGCATCTTTTCAGAACCAGTTGTCACATTCCAAGGATTATTTTGTAGTCAGAAGAGGAAGTGGGACCTTGCAGTTATTAGATACAAGTATTAGACTTCTTGACCATATTCATGGAGCTGCCTGACTCTGAAGGTTCAGCAACCCAGTAGAATCTGTGTGGTCTTTACAGCATTAGTCACATGTTACACATGGGTCAGCAAGTTCTTCTGATCATAGAGCTTATATTTATCTTCACCTTGACCCAAAGGCCTGGAGACTGAATGACACTTAATTTAGGTCACCCAGTCTGTTAAAATATAAGACTTGTAAATAATGCCATCTTATCTCCAACCTCCATTTTACTCCCTTTATTTTTTTGGGTGGTAAGGAGGGCTTGGGCTCACTATATAGTGCTCATGGGCTCGAAGCCACTCCTGGAGCTACTAGGCTCACCTGTATAGCTCTGATACTTCAGTTCTTGGACTTGGTAGTTTTGGGGGCCACCAGGATCACACCTGTCTGTGTTGGGTGAGGTTGCACCAAGACTGCATGTGTCCCACTCCTGGGGAACCTGCAGTGCCAGGATCAAACTCAATCCTTATGCATACAAGGCTGGCACCCTTTGATCTCTCTCCTGGTCCGTTTTTATAGATCCAGACCTGTACTAAACTGGCAAGAGGGAATACCCCCCCAACAATAACAGTCACTGTGGGTTAGATAGGACTCTCCTGCCAAGTTCTCTGTCCAACACCCAGGGAAGCTCTCTGGTGTATGGAACACAACTCTTGGCCCATTTGAGAGGAGGAAGCTGTGGGCTCAGGAAGGTTAACACAATTACTTGTCCAGAATGACATAAGAAGTACATAGAGACGGTTTTAAATTCATGGCATTTATTTTCCCATTTCTTAAAGCAATCCCTGGTCATAAATACAGGGAAGTATAGACATTTTTAAAAGAATATTTGAAAGTCCCATAGAGTTATACACATTTCAACATATTCCAGAAATTTACTTCTTAGAAAAAATAGACATCTCAATTTTGTAAGACTAACCAAGTGTCCACATGATCTTTTTGTTGTCACCTAAGTGTGCTCTGTGTTATTGCCCAGTAAACATAATTTCTAATGGCTGCATAATAGTCTGACTAATGGATGTGCCAGAGAAACACTAAAAAAAGGAAATAGTGAATGTGGGAGGAAGCAGAAGGAGTCGAGAACGTGGAGGATTGACATTTGAAGGCAGACTATAAACAAGAAAAGAGTAAGGGAATATGAGCGAAGCCCTGGGCTTGGCCATTATTGGATTCACCAAAATTTTAACAGGTTTTGTGGAGAGGCATAGGCATACAGCAGAGCTAGAAGTGTGACGGCAGAGAATATGAGCTGGCATTTGCAGTGTGCAGCATCGCAGCCACCTTCCAACCCATCAGCAGCCGCTGCTAGGTACCTAATGAACGACATTCTGGATTAAGTTTGAAGCTTCATTTTTCCAAGTCATATTGTGTGTGTGTGTGTGTGTGTGTGTGCGTGTGCCTGAGCCATGGTAGGAGGGGAGCTAGGGGTGGGTATCACTGTCTTCCCGTTCATCATCGATTTGCTCGTGTGGGCCCCAGTAACATCTCCATATGTCCTGTCTCATGCTAGTAGAGCCCTAGGGCATCTGCTTGCTCCAGGAACATAAAGAGCCTCAATCCATTCCAGAATGAGGGGTGGGTATGCACCAGAAAAGTGCCTTTCCCATATTCATGTAGCTATTATCAATAGCACAAAATGAATAGAATTCAGATTCACTCAAAGCAGAACAGCTTTCATCTGCAGCTTTCTGGATACTCGGGAGCTGTGTCTCCAAGACCCAACTTCTCCTTGCAACCTTTGCCTCAGTGCTCCCAGCAAGAGCTTTGCAGACCTGGTCGTTCCCTTAGTATTCATTGCACTCCATACATACCCCACACGGGGTCTTTTCTCCTCCTATCCACCATGTCTGCAACACCTCTGTGGGAAGGAAACAGTCCCACCCATCTGTTCCTCTTCTTATGTTCACCTCCCTGAAACCAGAGATTCACCCCAGACAGGTGCTATGAGAGAACATAGATTTTTCAGCACATACCCAGGCGTAAGCCCCCCCATCATTTCTATGAGGAATGGGTGGGAAGGAACTTGGCGCATGTGTCTCCACTCACCTTCGCGCACACACGGAGTTATGGCTGTATAGATTATTTTCATGGTGGTATTACTTTCAACTGCGTTGCTCCCATCTGTTCTTCCCCAATTACGAATGCAGAAACCCAGCATGTGTCTCCATTCTGGCAGTAGAGAATGAAATATACCTGCTATAAAAGTGAGTATATTCTTTGAACAATACGGTTGGCACCTGGGAAGCTTGCCTGGCATTTCAGACTCTCCTGGGACTTCAAGAGGGAGTCAGAGCCTCTTTCAGGAAAGTATCCCAGCACGTTCCAATCATCCATTCCTTTCCCTCAAATCCAGGCTACAGAAAATTGGCTAGGCAGTCAGGGTTTGTCCCAGAAGGAGCTCGGGATGCTCATGGAAACAGGCCAAACTGAGGTGGGTAGGAAAGTAGAATTGGGTCTTTGCTGCATCAAACACATGGGGTGGGACTTGAGACTGGGAGGGATTCATAGAACCAAGTCTGGGAAAGACTTTAAAGACTCATCAGTATCTCATACAAAGTACATATTGTTCTGGAACCCATTTTTCTGCATGATGAAACCAGGACTCAAGAGGATTCTCTCTCTCTCTTTCTCCCTCTCTCTCTCTCTCTCTCTCTCTCTCTCTCTCACACACACACACACACACACACACACACACACGCTCCAGGCACAGCTGAATTGATGTCACTACTCACCCACCCATATCTGCCCAGTCAAACCCAAGCTGGCACCCTTCCTGCAACCTCACCCCCCCCATCTCCACCCACTTTCTTAGCTATGGACATATGGGAGCGGACCCTGGGAGGAATGGAAAAGAAAGGCGCTGAGTTCTAGATTTCAGCAAACAAATTGTTCTCCTGGGGAGCGACACTTTAGGGAGAAAGAATCCCTGAATGTTTTATTAAAGGAATTCAGGCAACTACAAATATTAACGGTGAAAGGATAAATTATTTAGAGCTCATTCAGCTCCACCAGCCTTGCCATTCAAATGAAAAGTTCACATGAGGGGAGAAGGAGGACGGGTTTGCGCTGAGTTCTTGATTTCTGAGACAAAAAAAAGGTGAGCCTGGTGTTTACAGAGCACCAACTATGTGCAAGTGCTGTTTCCTCTTTATCTTTTCTGCCCTCCTAGAGGCTCACACAAAGCTGGGAAGAGGGACAGATTGTGGCTCACAGATGTAAGCGACCAGAGGATTGAGCTGGAAAGTGATTTTTATAGGCACAGGAGAGCCAAGGCTGGACTGTGCCTGGATTCAAAAGGCTTCTCTTTCCACTTACCAGCTGCCTCTCATCTGCAGTACATGATGGGGTGCAGGGCAGGGGGTGCAAAAGCAGCAAGGCGAGGCCTTCAATACATCACAAGGAATACAGGCTAACAGCCTCCGGGCCCCTTGCATCACAGAGCACAGCTTCCTGAGTTAGAAAGCCAAGGAGTTAGTCAGACTGTTGTCACTGGCTGCTGCTGCTTCTCCAGTTGTTAGGATGGTTGTTTCTAAGTAATATTTTCTTTGAACTGATTTCATATTTCCAGAGAACACAGAATTTCCTTAGCCATCACACATAGTTCCCTCTACTGTCAACATTTCATTCCTCACCGTGACATTTCTCAGAACTCAGAAGCCAGCATCTGTATGTTGCTAGGTTGCCTTTGGGGAAAAGAATATTCCCCACTTTTCCCAGTAATATCCTCTCTCTGTGCAAAAAAAAAAAAAAAACTAACCAAAATTGGGCCAGAGCGATAGTCCAGCGGGTAGGGCATTTGCCTTGCACGTGGCCGGCCTGTGCCGGCCTGGGTTCGATCCCCGGCATCCCATATGGTCCCCTGAGCACTGCCAGGAGTGATTCCTTAGTGCAGAGCCAGGAGTAACCCCCTGAGCATTGCCGGGTGTGACCCAAAAAAGAAAAAAAAAAAAAACCAAAATCAGCATAGAATTCCGCTCTGGTGTCTCATCAGCGCCCCTGCTATGGGAAGGCCTTCATCTTTCCTTCTCCATAACCATGCCAAGAAGAGGAGGCGTGGGGCAGGCTGGGTCACTCATACCATTCCTGCCCACCCTGTGATGAGGAATAAGTGACTTCAAGTCTCTTAGCTTGTAAGGAGATGAAGCCTGGAGAATGCCCGGGAGGGGCTGAAGCACTCAGGGCTCGCGGCTCTTATGTCATGGGGTTGATCTTACCCCCTTTTGGGGAAAGGCACTTGGAGTCACTCTGCATCCTGGGCCTGGAGGTGCTCCGCAGAGTCACAGAATCCTAGAACAAAGAGCACTAATGGGATCATTTGGTCTGACCTGTTATTGCTGCTTGAAAGGTCTTCCGAGGTAGACTGCTCCACTGCTTGGGGGAGCTGCTTAGATGGGCACCTGTGCCTTACTCCAGCTGCAAACTGCTTCTCCTTTTTATGGTGAGGTTATTTGGAATCTTAGCGCAGCCACTCACCAACTTCCCCCAAACAGCCACTTCCTTTGTCCCCGCCCTGCAAAGCCTGAAGTTGGACGGGGGAGATGCTAATTCAGCAGCTAATGCACCTGTTCTATAAGTATGAGGCTGAGCACTTGCTCTCCGGTGCTGCCACGTGCACCAGCCGAGCCGCTGGCTGTGTCTCCCTTGCTGCACGCACTGGGCATTTCCTGCCATACCACAACCAGATGGATGCAAGCAACAAAGTACACAATTAAGATGCCAACAAGCACTGCGGCTGAAGTCGAATGTGTGAGATCATCAGGTAGGGTAAGCCTTACCTGTTCTTCTATTCAGAGGACAGATGGAACATGGTGATTGGAGTTTGCGTGATTAACATCTCTGTGTGATTAGGGCAATCAACACTCTAATTGTTCCTGTCTGATTCTTTTTTTAAAAAAAGGAGGAGGAGGAGGAGGAGGAGAGGAAGAAGAATGTGAAATAACCATGCTTAAGGGTGCCATGCCCTGGTGGACATGTGTGCCAACAACTCGAGGGGTGTGACCCTAAGGGAGAACTGTTGCAAGAGTTTGAGTACTGCACTCCGGTGCAGTGTACTTCTTCCCACCCCATGATGATTACTGTTAATCATATGAGCTCCATAGCCAAGCATACAGTACCCTTGGGCATTGCAGCAATGGTGTCAAGGAAAATGGGGAAAGAGAAATACCTTAGGGCAGTCTTCTACCCTTTGCCCTCCCAACAGATGCCCTATAATGAATGGGAAGACTCGTGTCTATTATTGCTTGAAGGTCTGTATCAGTGTCTGTGTCTATATGTTTTATATATGGAGATGGCCATGTTTTACATGCCTGCTCTGTATCACCTAAGTGCTGGGTGCTTTTCCTGCTCCAAGGAAGGCAACGTGGGGTTTGTCTAATGCTTTCCCTGGCCCTTATCAGTGCCATTAGCTTCTGGGGTGGTTGAGTGTTTGAGATGGGTACTAGAATACTTGGGTATCAGCACTTCAAGGCCGTTACCTAAGTCATGCTTCTGGTGGGTGATATCTTAGGTTATTATGGGTTGTCACAATTCGTAGCAAAGAATTTCCTGACTAGAGACCAGAGGTTCAGCTAAATGTTTAACAAGGAACAAAACAGTGTCTTCCAACAAAAAAGTCTCTGACCCAACATGTCAGTCTTGCTGGTCCTGAGAGATCTGCTATAAAGGGATTTCAGGAGAAAGCTATTTGCATCTATAAAGTGCCCTTGACATGTTATGATCTTTTTTTGTCTTTTACTAAGAGGAAGTAGTCACATCTCTACATAATTTTGTATTTGTGGCTTTGCATTCTCTGCCTCTATGAAGGCTCCCCAAATTCCTTCGTCTCAGTTTCAGGAAATTTGGACTGTCCAGATTGGGAAGGTAGCGCAAATGCTAGAGTCCATGCTTAGCTTGTGCAAAGCTCTGAGTTTGATCCCCAGAACTTCACGTTCCATGAGATCTGACAGGTGTGGCCTGGGTGATCCCATGAGCACTGCACTGTAGAGCCTGAGCCCCACGCATCAGATCCATGGACATGAACATCTCAAGTCCCCTGTATATGTTCCCTATAGAAATATGGGGTTGACCTTGCCCCCCAGATTCTGGACACTGCCCCATCCTTACTTTCATTAAAGGATTTGCTCTTACAATTTCTCCTCTCTATTGGAGCCTTATCATCAATATAAACTGTTTTATGATCCTTCATATGACAAAACAAAAATACATTCATTGACCATCTAGATGAAATTGACCCTCTAGATGGACAGTTCATCACCCCCCCTTTCCCGCCTTACGTCTACAAAGCATGATGCAAAACAAAATACTGTAATGTCCTACTGAATCCAGGAACACATACCGTAATGTCCTACTGAATCTGGGGACACATACACTAATGTCCTACTAAATCCGGGGGACCAATCCTCGATGCTCATGTGTTAGGCCCTTGGTCTCACAAGCCCCTTCCCATGGGTGCAATCTCTTTCGTTATACTACCCTCTCCCGGTCCTCTGCCTGGTGCAGGCAGCTCGTCTCTCTCCCTTTCCCCCCAGATCCTCCCAACCTCTGACTGTTAGTTAGAGGGAACTCTGCAACCATATCACTAGCACCAGGGCATAAAAACAAAGCTGGAGAACTCAGGCCCCAGCACAAGAAACCTTTCTGTTTGGATGGCTTACAGGCACCTCCAGTCTTCCATGTCCGAAACCAACCTCCTTCTGCCCTTAATTGTTTCCTCCCACCATCTGTCCCATCCTGGAAACAGTGCCTGTATGCCCTGTTACTCAGACCAAATGGCTGGATTCTCTCCTTCACTGGCGCTAACACTGATTTCCCTGTTCCAACAGTCGGAGAAGTGGCTTCCCTACAGTGAACTTGTAACCATTATTCCAAGAGGAATGCAGGTGCATTAACTTTGTGCATGAAAACCATGTAGGTTATCATAATTGCAACCCTTGTATAAAAACTATCATAAAGAAACCTTTTAGATCAGTGTTTCCCAAGGAGGGCAGTATCCACTACCCACCCTGGGGATATTGGACTCACTGAGAGGCAACAATAGTGTGGCAAGAGGCTCAGCATCATTTTCTGTTTGTTACCTCCAAAATTGTAAATTTCCAAGGGTGTGCGTGCTTAGCGTGTTTTTTTTCTCTGAAAGGAGGGCAGTGGACCAAATAAAATTGAGAACCTGTGTAAAAAAAGAGTGAAAAGAAAGAGGGTCCTGGTCCAAGTTGCTGATGGTGTTGAGAGGGAGGAAGAGGAGGAGGAAGGCTTTTCCATGGTGAGGCACATTTGGGTAAGAATCTCTGTTTATTAAGTCAGCTGTATGTCAGGCACTGTGCCAAGAGTTAATCAATTATTGCTGCATGTCATATTTGCAGGTGCTCTATGAGGTGGGGCTTTCCTGGTTTTAGAAGTGTGGAAAAAGGGTGAGCTCAAAGAACTGCCAACTTGCCTGACTCCACAGAGGAAAGAGAGCAGCCAGGACTTGACCCCGCTCTGATGGTTCAACCTTAACATCTATTTGGCTTCAACCTCTACTCTTTTCTATTTATTGTTTTTGTTTTATATTTCTGACGTTATTGGCAAAATATAATTCCTGGGGTGTAGGCCAACATTGGGAATAAGCTTCACCCTGCTCCCCAGCCAATGTGCTTTCTCAGACCTTATACACTGTGGCAGACAGTGACTTCCTGTGTCAGTCTGGAGGTGCCACAGTCAAAAGTCTCTGTCTGTCAAAATGTGGGCTCTCTTCCGAAATGTGGGTTTCTAATGCCAACAGAGCTTGGTTCAGACTGATCATGTCTTTTTTAAGGATAGTGACCCCTGTGGGTTCTTTTTTGAAGTGTTGGCCACTGGTACAGTATAAGATCGAACAGTTTCAGCATCTCATAAGAAGGTCTCTGACCCCAGAACTCAAAGAGGAGAAGGACAGAGAAGAAATTAAGGGCGGTAAGGAGGAAGATGAGATACGAAAGTAATGGGAAACAGGCCAACACTTTAGTGATGCTAATGACGTGGAAGAGTGGTAGAACTGTATATTTAAAACATAGACTTAAGGACAGTGAAAACATGAGATCTAAGCTGCAACCACCGAACTCTGTAATGTGTTTGTCGAAATAGCAGTCAGGGAGGGATTATGGAGTGTGGGAACATTCATCGCGGAAACTTGACATTAGTGGTAAAATTGATGTCTAAATATATGCCTAAAACTCAGCTACTAATAACTTTGTTCATCATAGTTCTTTAATTAAAAACATTTTTAGGGGCTGGAGCGATAGTCTAGTGGGTAGGGTGTTTGCCTTGCATGTAGCCAACCCGAATTTTATTCCCGGCATCCCATATGGTCCCCTGAACACTGCTAGGAGTAATTCCTGAGTGCAGAGCCAGGAGTAAACCCTGAACATTGCCAGGTGTAACCCAAAAAAGCGGAAGGAAGGAAGGAAGGAAGGAAGGAAGGAAGGAAGGAAGGAAGGAAGGAAGGAAGGAAGGAAGGAAGGAAGGAAGGAAGGAAGGAAGGAAGGAAGGAAGGAAGGAAGGAAGGAAGGAAGGAAGGAAGGAAGGAAGGAAGGAAGGAAGGAAGGAAGGAAGGAAGGAAGGAAGGAAGGAAGGAAGGAAGGAAATGAAATAATAAAAAAAAATTATACTAAAAAGTGTGGTTCTGAGGCCCAAGGAGGGGACGACAGTGAGTTAATGCAAGAGCTCAAAACTCAGGGATCAGCTCCTGTGCCCCCATTTTTCTCCACCTCCCTGTTTCAGCTTCTCTCCCTGGCCTGCCATTCTTCACCATATCTGCCACCGCATTCTGTTTTCTAGTTCAAATGGTAACAATTTTGCTCTGACATAGCCCCTTTCTGCCAAATAGATCCCTGTACACGGTACAGGTGTTGGTATCACATATTCCCCTTCATCCATCTTTCTTAATCACATTCTCCTTGTGAAACGTAGCCACTTTGAGGGTAAAGTATGGCCCCATTTAGCCAGGTGGAGCCCCTACGGGAGAGCCCAGGAAGACTGGCCTGCTTTCCAATCCTGGGCTGCAAGATTCTCCCGAGTCCGGGATTTGGATGTGCTGGCATTTCTCAGAGTCTGCCGGAAGAGCTCTCCGTGGAGGTGAGCTAACTGCCTGGCACTTGTTAGCATCTGACCGAGGACTATGGTGGCTTGGATCCAAGAAGTGTCTGTAACACAGGTTGCCTCAACCTCCGAGATATTTAGCTGCAGTGAGAGAAATGTGGTGCTCACTTTTGGGAACACAAGCCTGGGAAATGGGAATGTAGGATCCATTACCTGCCCCTGCCAGGTTTTCAGAGAACATATGCTGTGGCTTCCTGTGCGTGTTGTGCACCACGAACATAGCTGCCGAGCCTCTCCCCTTCTCTGTGTTCACCAGTGCTCACAAGTGGGTAAAGGGAAGCCATTATCCTACATGAGAGGGTTGCTGAGTGGCTAGATGAGAACAAGCACACCATTCTGTTAGTTGTTACTTAATAATTGCTCAATAAATGTGAGTGATTGTTACTGCCTGTACCAGAACGATTGATACTAAGTAGGGAAACGAAGCAGAAATATTCTGTAGAACATGTTTTAGTTTATGAACATAATAATGTTGACAAAAACAGCCCTAATAGAAGATTGCTATTTCAAACTAATGCCAGCATCTTACTTTTGTGTCTCTGATTTCGGGTTTTTCTAAGAATTTTCACATATGCGTGTTTTGATTCTGGCATCTCTTCTTTGATCCATACCAGTTCACACTCTTTTTTTTTTTTTGCTTTTTTGGGTCACACTTGGCAATGCTCAGGGGATACTCCTGGCTCTGCACTCAGGAATTACTCCTGGCGGTGCTCAGGAGACCATATGGGATGCCGGGATTGAACCCAGGTCGGCTGCGTGCAAGGCAAATGCACTACCCGCTGGACTATTGCTCCGGCCCTGCCAGTTCACACTATTGAGGATTTTCCTGGTGTCAGAGTCAGGGCAAGAATATGGGCTGCCCCTCAGAAGCTACCACTATGGGGTGGTAGATGGCTAAGTAGGTTATTTTCCTTCTAAAGAAACACTCTGGACTCTATTAACACCATGTTACAAATGGGGGTGCAATGCCAGATCATTCGATAAAGCAGCTGCCATCTATAAACACGATAAATACTACTCAGTTCTAGGAAAGATAAGAGCTTGTTGTGGCTACTCCATAGGGCTATGCCTCATGAAATAAATCAGAAAGAGACAAAATAAGAATGAGAAAGGAAATACCAACTGATCTCTTATATAAAAAGACAAGCAAGGAACAGACTGTGTCTAATGGAAAGAAACCCTTTGACCCTGCCAGTAGAACTGAGATACCCACGAGTGGGGTCAGCACCGGCGCCACATTCCCGACGTGTCCGCAGAGCTTGGAGTATAAGGTGTCTCTCCTGCACTTGGACAGAGAACTGGGGCTTGGCTGAACAGTGGCGAGCCAGGACTTCTGCGTCTTTGTGCTCTGAAGGGCCTGAGTGTGGGGGTCATTCAGGTGGGAGGAACCTGGAGGGAGAGAGGTTGGAGGTTCCAGAGCACAAGCCAGTTGTGTCTCTTCATGAAAACCTGAGCTTCCCTGAGCCCCAAAGAATTCACTTAGTCTCATGCTTCACATTCCAAGCATGATCACGCCTCTGGTGCCCTAGGCAGGGCGGAAGGTGGGGGTCACCTTTACATCCTCTCTCCAAATCCAAGGAATGTCCGTCTGAGCCTATCCTTCTAAGTAGGTATTTTTGTCCATTTCAGAGCCTAGGAAATAGGTAGGGTCTGCCTGCAACTTGGGGTGAATATCACTGTATCACACTGTCACTGTCTTCCCGTTGTTCATCGATTTGCTCAAGCGGGCACCAGTAATATCTCCATATGTCCTGTCACAAGCAACTGTAACCCAAGGGCATCTGCTTGCTCCAGGGACAGGAAGAGCCTCAAACCATTCTTCAGGTCATGGAATTGAGGTCCATAATTGTTACTAGTTTTTGACATAATAAATAAAACAAGGTAGCTTGCCAGGCTCCATAATTAATATGGTGAATAATAGCTTCGGGTGAATAATAGCTTTAAAAGTCCCAGTCTGTTTATACATGGGATTTCTTTTTTTTTTTTTTTTTTTGCTTTTTGGGTCACACCGGCAATGCTCATGGGTTACTCCTGGCTCTGCACTCAGGAATTACTCCTGGCAGTGCTTGGGGGACCATATGGGATGCCAGGGATCGAACCCGGGCCGGCGGAGGCCAGCTGCGTGCAATGCAAACTCCCTACCTGCTGGGCTATTGCTCCGGTACATGGGATTTCTACCTCTGCTTCTGGCCTGGGCACAGTGAATGTTAGGGATGAGCTGTATGCTTAGAAAGACAAGAACAAGAGCTTGAGTGTTTACTCAGAGGGAAACCAGGCCTTGCCTTCCTACCTGTGTTCATTCAAATGCTTCCTTCCAGGATGAAGGCGCTGAGGGCGTCTGCAGAGGATAGACTGTGTATTGGTGCTGTAAGGGGCCTTCCTGCATTCAAGGCACGTTGCTTTCCTGGCGGAGTCGTCGGGCAGAGCGTTTCCTTTTTATATCCTGTGCATGTCTTGGTCGAGTGTTAAGTGTTTTTGCCATTACAAATGCCCCTTTTGTATCACACCAACTCCTGCTGGTGTCTCCTCGAGGCCCACAATAGGTTGTACTTTTATTTCCGTTAGAACTTTTCAAAGGGAACACACACTTTTCTGTGCAGGGAAATCTGCCTCCTGCACCCCCTAATCCATCACCCCCTGATGTGAAGTCCAAGAGGAGCTACTCACGGGGTCTGGAGCAGGGTTTTGGTTGTTTTTAATTCCAACTCCTGCAATAGCCAGGGATCCCAGGAAGGAACAGTGGGGCGAGTCTGCAACATGGGAAGATTCTGAAGCCCTCGGTCTTCACCCTAGAGGGCTCTTTGAAGGTATGGTGGAAGTCTGGGGGTGCTGAAGGACCAGTCTCTGAACCTCCAAGATGTGAAGGGCTACAGACAGAGCATTTTAATGTTCTCCCCAAATGCAACTCAGGAGCATAGTGTCTCAGAATTGTACTGCAAGGTTTAAAAGATGTTCAACACACACCTTCATGGGGAGTTTATTTTTGTAATTCTGTCTGTCATATGAAATTGTGCAGGAGTGGTAGTGGCCCAGGCTTCTCAGCTGACGAGAACAGAGAAAGGACCCACTCAAGGGCAGGTTTACAAAATATCTCTCTGCTCCTTGAGCTCTGCCTTCTGTGACTTTTCCCATCTTGCACCAGTGAAACCGTGTTGCATGTTTGAACCTTTCTTAGCTTCTCCTACATGCAGCAGTGAGTCCCTAACTCTGAGACGGAAGATGGCATTTTTTTCCCATTTAGTAGTTGCAGAAATAGAAGCCCAGAGGATTTAAGCATGGCCTCTTGGGTCTGAGCAGAGTCCAGGGTAAGACCAGGAGGTCAGGGAGATAGTAAAGGTGGTACGCACCGATACTTGCTGATTCTATTCCTGGCACCACACAGTCCTCTGAGCTTCACCAAGGACCACTTTCCCTTCAAGTACAGAGTTTGGAAAAAGCTTCACACTCCTGGGTGTGGCCCAACTCCCAGTGCCCCCTGCCCGGTAATGGACAGAGTAGGACCCGTACTCTAGATGCAGCTGCTTTAAGTTTCTGCATAGCCCCTGCTTCTGGCCAAGGTTTCTTTGTTATCAGGGGAAGCCCAGCCAAGCATTATTGATTCTCTGAACTAACACATATGACCAAATCAATTCATTTATTCGACAAACATCTGAGGACGGTTTCATCCTGTGCTGCAGAAAACATACCCCCCCATAACTGAACAGCACAGAACAGCAATGAGGGCTGGTACAGGGGGCTGGGGGCAGTGCAGGGAGAACACTCAAAGAGTTAGAGTACACACTTTTAGCATGTGGAGCCCCAGGTTTGATCCCCAGAACCACATGCATGGCCTCCAGAGTATCACCTTTGACTCTTCCTCCAAATACAGCAATGATCTTGATTTCTTTTGCAAAAATCCAATTTGAACTGGGTTCAGAGGAGGGACAGAAGTGGGTTTCATCTCAGTTCTGTGCTGGCCAACTCAGGTGACTCATCAGGAGGCTAGCAGGTCGACTTTCAGAGATCATGTGCCATGTATGACAAGAGGCTCATGGCCCACTGGGATGCCTGAGGGGCTAGGGATGAGTCCCCAAATTACTTTCCACAGGGTCCTTCCATGGATGGCTTGGACCTTACACAGATGATGGCCAGGTTTCAGGAGATCCAGCTAGAGATACATAACCTGCCTGTATTTCTCTCTTTAAACTCTGAGCAGATCTGAACATCAATGAATTGACCAAATCCTTCTCTCCAGTTTCACTTGCTCAGTGTTGGCCCCCTACCCCCTATGTGCCCTGTCAGTACCAGGTTATTGTAGAAACCTGCCCTAATTGTCTTATTTAAATTTTCATATAAAGCTGGAGAGATAGTACATCTGGTATAGCACCTCGCCTTGCATACAGCCAACATGAATTCAATCCCCAGTATGCCATATGGTCCCCTAAGCACCACCAGGAGTGATACCTGATCAGAAAGTCAGGCGCACACCTTAAGCACCACAAAGTATGGTTTAAAACTCAAGAATAAAACACAAAATACTTAAAATTTCAATGATAGCATTAGGAATATAGCTCAGCAATAGAATATTTGCCTTGTATATAACAAAGCTTCGGTTTCAATCTCTGGCATCCTTCCACCCCATCTTCCACACACCCCCAATCTTTTGCAGCTCTCATCCTTCCTTCATAACTCTAGAACCCTCTCCTTTGCTCTTTATAGCACCTAATAATGCTATAATTTACTATAATTCTAATTGAAGCTATAATTTATGTACAGAATCTTATGCACCATGTTTCTGCCGCCTTTCTTCCTAGATGATATGTTCCACGCAGCCAGGGGTCTTTGTCTGATTTTGCAGCAATACACTTAGCACCCAGCATGGTAGCTCAGCAGTGGTTAGTGTCACTTGCAGCATGGTCTAGGAGACTGGGCAGTGATTAAACCAAGGTCAGCTGCATGCGAGATAAATGCATTGTGCTATCTCTTCTCTATTCTATTTCTTCAGCCCCAAACCTCTATTTTTTAAGCAAACGAAGCACACTCAGTTGCACCCAAATCTGGTGCTGGAGAGATAGTTCAGAGGGTAGGATACTTCCCTAGCATGCAGCCAACGTGTGTTTGATCCCCAACATCCCATATGGTTCCTCTAGCACCACCAGGAGTAATTCCTGAGCTCTGAGCCAGGAGTAAGCCCTGAGCATCACTTGGAAAGGCCCAAAACCTTCTCCCCAAAATTGCACCCAAGGCTACAGCTGCAGCCCAGGATTCTTCCGATGCCCCAGGGTAAATAGTAGCCCCACTTAGGAGAACACTGCTCTAGATGCCGTGACTGCCTTGGTCCCAACTGTCCCTTAATTTAAGTACCTGTCTGGGCTGTCCTGTCTGTTTCTGGCAGAATGACTGCCCTGCATGGCACCCTAGGCTGCCATTTCTCTGGCTGCCACACGTAGAATTTCTTTTAAGATTTTTTTTTTGAAGAATTTTTTTTGAATATTTGCCATGTGCACTTGCCCTGGAAAGTCCTAAAGGAAAAGCCTTTGCTCTGCTTAGCTCAGTGTAGCCGGTCTCACGTACCCATGACCCCAGCAACCCTTTTCACAGCAGAACAATTTGAGAATGAGCAGATATTTCCCAGTGACCTCCTCCCGGGAGGCGATAATCTAAGTGTTGGGTCTCTGTTAAGAAGACATCAGCCTCCTGCCCGGTCTGATCCAGAGACTGCTCTGGCCTCTCCTGCCTCTGTCACATAGCCTCTTTGCCTTCCTTGGAGGTCGTGCAGACACTGCCTGTTACCTGGGTGGTGTTGCCATACCCACATGTCTGTCTGCACGCACAGAAATATCTTGGAAAGCAAAGGTCCTGGTGCTCCCATTTAGGGAATTTGACAGACTGGGCCAGGGCTTGGAGCCACACCAGACTGTACTCAAGGCTTACTCCTGCCTCTGTACTCGGGTCGTTCCTGGTGGTGCTTGAGGAACAATATGCAGTGCCGGGAAATGAACTTGTCACTTGTATTACTTGTCTTCCCGTTGATCATATATTTGCTCAAGCAGGCACCAGTAGAATCTCCATTTGTCCTGTCACATGTTAGTGTAGCCCAAGGGCATCTGCTCACTTCAGGAACATAAAGAAATTCAAACTATTCCATCAAGTCATGGGAATGAGGTCTATAATTGTTACTGGTATTCACTGTCTTCCCGTTCATCATAGATTTGCTTGAGTGGGCACCAGTAACATCTCCATATATCCTGTCTCATGCAAGTAGAGCCCAAGGGCATCTGCTTGCTCCAGGAACATAAAGAGTCTCAAACCATTCCATCAGGCCATGGGAATGAGGTCTATAATTGTTACTGGTATTTGGCATATCAAATACTGAAACAGGTAGCTTGCCAGACTCTGCCGTGCGGGTAGCAGACTCTTGTAGTCATCTCTAAATCCAGCATTTATTGATGAACTGCGCGGCTGCGCGAGCCGGACTGTGATAGACTGGTCTGCTGGGTGGAGTTCTGTCAAGGGGAAGTCCAGATGTGGAAAATGGAGGCCCTCATGGAGTTGGGGGGTCGTCTGGCTTGTTGTGAGGCTCTGCTAGGGTGACGGGCCAGGGCTAGAACCCGCCATCCCTCCCGGGCACCTCGTGAGTGGCTGGGCACAGGGAGAGCCAGTAGCAGATCTGCCCCATGTCTGTGAGTCTCTGGATCTGTTACTGGTATTAGGCATATCAAATACAACATGGGTAGCTTGCCAGGCTTTGCCGTGCGGGTGAGATACTCTTGTAGTCACATATAATCTTGAGCGTTTATTGATGAACCATGTGGCAGCTTTGCGGGAGAGCCGGTAGCAGCTCTGCCCCAAGTCTGTGAGTCTCTGGATCAGCATACCTGTGCTGGGCTGGGAAAAACTGCTGCAGGGTGGGTCTTGGCGAGCTGGGCTGTGATTGGCTCTTCTGCTGGGTCGAGCTTTGACAAGTGGGGAGTCCAGATGTGGAAAATGGTGGCCCTCATGGTGTGGGGGTTCCTCTGGCTTCTTGCAAAGCTCTGCTGGGGTGGCAGGCCAGGGCTAGAACCCACCATCCCTCCCGGGTGCCTCGTGAACAGCTGGGCATGGGGAGAGCCAGTAGTAGCTCTGCCCCGTGTCTGTGAGTTTTTTTTCCTGGCACAACCATATGCAGTGCCGGGAAATGAGCTAGAGTACCAAATTTTACCCTTTTTTGGTTGGAGGGGGACAGGCCCGATGGTTCTCAGGAGCCACCCCTGGCCTCATCTGTGGCCCATACACAGTGCCAGGATTCAAACCCGTGGCATGACCTCTAGTGCATCCTCAACAAGCGCCTTCACCTTTGCACTGTCTCTCTAGCCCTGGCACTCCCATTTCATCCATTATATCCTCACTCTGATTCTAGACAGACCTGGTACCATGAGGCTTCAACTGGAAGACACAGAAAAACAATTGGTTTTGCTCTCGATATTACTGACTATAACAGATCCTGATATAATGTCATTTCTTGGACCTCTATTACCTTCTAGCATTGCTGAAGGAAATAAGACAATTTCCTGAGTGTGTTTTCACTCACACAGGAGTGAGCGCCTGTGTGAGGTTTCTACGTCGCTCCATGCCATACCTGCATGGTTGGCTGCCTCAGTTGTCCTTCTGACTGTGTGTATGTGTCTTTGTGTGTGTCTCTGTGTGTCTCTGTGTGCCTGTGTCTGTGTGCACACTCCATGATGAAATGAGTCTTTTTAAAACTGGGGTTCATGGGGCCAGAGCGATAGCCCAGCGGGTAGGGGCGTTTGCCTTGCACGTGGCCGGCCTATGCCGGCCCGGGTTCAATCCCGGCATCCCATATGGTCCCCGAGCACCACCAGGAGTAATTTCTGAGTGCAGAGCCAGGAGTAACCCCTGAGCATCGCGGGTGTGACCCAAAAAGCAAAAAAAAAAAAAAAAAAACTGGGGTTCACCTGGAGAGGACAGGCCCTGGCTACCCATTCCCCGAGCTGGAGTGCAGATTGCAAAATGAGTGAACGAATACATACAAAGACTGGTTTCCTATTTGTACCATTGGGTGCCTTGACTTAGAAAATTGTGGTCCAGATCAGGACTCTGGCTCAAGTGGTCCAGCGCGTGCCTTGCCCTATGCCATGACTCTGACTCTCACGGGAATCCAAAAGCAAACCAGTTCTCTGATATTCTTGTGACCAGAATTAGGCCATAGGAACTTAACTCCTGTTTATGTCAATTTATCCCTGAAAGTGCTGTCTAGATTCTGCTTCCATCCACTCAAAGCTGCAGTTCCCCAAGACCTGCAGAGAGATAAGGTTGAGGACCCTGCCTGGTGCAGACAAAGAGGCAGAATAAAGTGAAGAAATAGAAGACTTTACTGGGATGCGTTTGCTGCCAGACCCAGTGGACCTTTGGTGAGACTGGAGTAGAGCCACGCCCTGGGAGAGGCTCAGTGGAGTTTTAAATTATTGTGGACAGGAGAGTAACAAAGACCAGTGTGAGTGGTGTGCTTGGTAAGCAAGGGGTATACAGTTGGGAGCTGCCAGGCTCGGAGGGGTCCTAAGCCCTGTCTTTGGTGCTGGAGTGGGCAGCGTGATCTTTGACTCTAGGAATGTCGCTCTCTCCTCAGCTGGGCACTGTTTGGTCCCGGAGCAAATCTTCCATGAAGACAGTGGGGAACTAATTTTGAGCATCTAAATGGAGATGCAGTAAACACCGTTAAAAACCTTCACCATTTTAAACAGACCCATTCTCATACAGAGTGTCTGCGCACACGATTGGCAACTAGAGGAGGATCTGGGATTCAGAATTTGGTTCAAATTGTAGCCATGATCACTGTGTTTGACTAAGCTTCAAGAAGTGGAATTTTAAAAAAAGAAGAAAGAAAGAGAGAGAAAAAAAGAAAACTCTTTGATATGATAAATAGTTTCCCCCTTCTGGCAAGCCGGGGCACTTCTGAGGTGGGGAACACCTGAAGCAATGAGCCAGATTCTAGGTTCCCTCCCAGAGCAAAACAGAGGCCCCACCTCTCGCTTATTGCCTGGGGAGCCTGAGGAAAGCACTGAGAAAGGAGCAGAGAGGGAGGAGATTGCAGGAGAGGACCCTGTAGGAGAGAGGGAGAGAGTTTCTCACAGGACTGAGAGCCCTGAGGGAGTGACCGACCCAGGAGGGGATAGATGGGGGTTCCCCCAGGGCCCAATTCTGGCAAGTACTTTATGTCCAATTTTGAAACCAGACTCTCAGGACACTTTCACTGCTCCAGGGCCTCCCTAGAAGAATGAGGAATGGAGTTATTACGCCAGATGAGGGGTATTATCAGAAAGAAGCTTTCTGTGGGTGAAACCTCTCTAGAAGGCCAGCCAGGCAGACAGGTAGGTACAGGGCATCTGGCCTGTGCCCAGGGGCTCCCATTGCTGTTCTGTGTGAACCGTTCTCTGTCCTTGTAGTTGGCTCTATCCCATTCCATAGCTCTCGAAATCAACCCCAATCTGCCTCAGTAGTTCCACTGCCCCTGTTGAACACACCACACTTCCTGTGTTTTCTCCTACACTTAATGTGGTGTGTGTGTGTGTGTGTGTGTGTGTGTGTGTCTGTGTCTGTGTCTGTGTCTGTGTCTGTGTCTGTGTCTGTGTCTGTGTCTGTGTGTTGGTTATTTAACCAAACTGTGAAAAAAGCCACAGGGGTAGGGAAAATGTCCCTTTCATCCCAGGGACTTCATAATGGAAACGAAACAATGTTCTGGAAACAGCCAAGGTACCAGGTCATGTGAGTGGATTCTGCTATTTGCCCCCTAGAACCCTGCAGGCTGGCATTCATGGCTGAGGTGTCATCTTCCTCATCCTTCTTGTCAGACTTGCTCGGAAGAATAATAATCCTCTGCTGTATTGCTTTTCGGCTCTCCTCCCTAGAGGAATGAATTTTCCTTTAATCTATTACACAGGATTCTATAATTCTTATATGATTTGTGTTTGGATATTTAAAACACACTGATGGAGTGTTCTACCCAAGAAGGGAAAACCACTGAAAAACAATTTTTCTCTTTGCAAAACACATAGAGAAAAACTCATAAACTCCAGGAAGCTATGAATGTGTGTGTGTGTGTGTGTGTAGAGGAGAGAGAGAGAGAGAGAGAGAGAGAGAGAGAGAGAGTTAGTGTGTGTGTTAGGGGCAGGGACTGGAAGTCTAAAAGAAGAGCCCCTTGGAAAGATTCTCCTGATCCCCATTCATGCCCATCCATAATCACTGATCCTTCTTTGATAGAAAGGAAATACGGGTGCTGAGTTCTCAAGGTTGCCATGAGGAGTGGATGAAAACCCAACATGAATTCTTGTTCTGATGTTGAGCTCTGTAAATAGAAGCTGTCATCCTCATAATCATTAGACAGTGGAATGACTTAAAAGAAAAATAGGATCAGGGCATATGAACATTGGGAAAGAAAGTAGAATTGTTTCTGGAAGACCAGCTGTATAGAAGCAGGAGCTCCCGAAAGCCTAGGACATCATCACAAGCAACGCTTTTGTGCAGTTGCAATTGCTCCCGTTCTGTTCAACCCCACTCTTCTAAGCCTGGGGCCATACTGTGACATTAGGACATTGACATCACCTCCTGGTGGTATTGTGGAACAATGCACATGAATACTGATTGCCACAAAGGTGGGCCCAGCCCTGGGTCAGGTTCAGCTAATCACCCCACTCAGTTCCAAAGCTGACATGATAACAATTAAGAGCACATTCAAAAGCTCATTAAATCCGAGTCCATTAAATCAGGTTCCTGATTCTGTGGCCATTAGGTCAGAACTCACTGTTCAGCTCAATCAAAGAATGATTTTGTTTTTGAAGTCCAAGGAACATTGCAAGAAAAGGCATGCCCCGTTTTCCAGTGAACCAGGAAGAAACAATAAATAGGTGAATGCAAATTAGGCTTCAGAAGAAAGACAGGTGGGCTGCTTCATGGGTGTTCAGCCTCATGAAGATGATCGTTCTTGTCCATTTTGCAATTGGAAAACCAACTCGCAGCAGAGAAGTGATTTGCCAGGATTACTAGGTTGGATTCTATTTTCTGAGCTCCTTCCTTATTATCGTGCAGTCATCTATAATATAAGGCTGTGGACTGGACATTTCTTATTTCTAGAGTCTTCTGAAAATACATGAGTTGATTTAGTTTGTGTCAATTAGAACCGTGTCACTAAGGGTGACATCCCTGTCACTCCCTCCCACTCACCACAGCAGCCTTCCCATCTCTGCTTTGCCCTCCGCCCTCAGAGTAACCACTCATGTAAATGTGGCTTTAATCTTTCCAGGTCTCTCCAAAATTACTTTAAATGAGTCTGTGTTGACACTTCTCATTCCCTAAAGATGTTTTCCATCTATGTAATTTATCCACAGGAAAGCCATCCTAGATACAAGTTTTTTCTTAAACGGTGTCATGCTATATATAATATTCTGCATCTTGCTTTTTTTTTTTTTTTTGCCCCAGAAATAGTTTTTGGGCTCTCCTCATGTTGACACATACTGCTTCAAATCATTCTTTTTAACTGCAGGAGAACATTCCAGAATATGAGTATAGCCATTTAATTCAGCTATGTCCTGATTAAAGGGACTTTCAGTTGTTGGGTTTTTTTTGTTATCACAAGAGATGACTCTGTGGTTATTTTGAACATATATATAACTGTGCATGTTTGAACACCGGGAGAGTTTGCACTTAAGAGCTAGCAAGTGGAATGCTCATGATCGATCATTTTTATCTGTATGAGAAATGGCTTCCTGAAGGGGTTTTACTCCTCTGTTCTTTGTATGACCATCTGGTTTGGAGAGTTACTGACATTGAGTCTGAGAGAAATGATAAAGCACTAGCTCATCGCTTTTCAGAGTCAGATTTGGATGCTACGGGTGAAGAGACTCGACATTGTTCTGCAGCTCTTTCCTGTGGTCCTCAGCCTGCCTCTGCTTCCGTCCACCATTCTCTCGCCTTGTGATGACCAATCACCTGGAATTTCTGGAGTCAGCTGCCCTGAGTCGCCTGCCTTAGGTGAAAAGGTGGAAGACAGGGGTCATCTGTGCAGACATTAATCTTCTCTCCAGCAAATAAAAGATGAGAAATGGATGAGAAATTATCCTGGGCTCCATGCCTCTTGGTGGAAAGATTTTGAGTACATCATTCCCAAACTTTGTAGCAAAACTGAGCCCCTGTTTCATACAATGGGGGGGGTATTTATTAATACTCCTTTGATGGCGTCCTCCCTTCTGCTCATTCCCCATCCCTCACCTTCTTCTTAGAATCACCTCTTAAATCAGCCACCTGCGGGGCCAAAGCAATAATACAATGGAGAGGACAGTTGCCTTGCACAGAGCCAACCCAGCTTTGATCCCTGGCATTCCATGTGGTCCCCTGAGCACAACTAGGACTAATTCCTGAGAACAGTGCCAGGGGTAACCCCTGAGTATTGCTGGGTGTGGCCCCCATCAAAATAAATCAAATTAGCCACCTGAACCGAACTACATATGCCATGCTTTCCAATTCAGTGCTGTTGGTCACTACTCTTCAGAAAACTCAGTGGCAGATTTCATCTGCATGCCTGGGTTCTGTGGGAGTCAACAAGGACACGAAAAAATTAACAGGTGACTTTTTGCTTTTAGAAAACCACAGGCCAGTGACCCTGATTGTCTAATTCTCATTGCAGTGGTCACTGCGTCTTTCCTATCTATATTCTCAATGACTTTCTTTAAAGAAACAATGCAGTCGGTCTCCTCCAGTCCCTATGTCCAGATGAAGTTTTATTGTAATAACTCAGTTCCACAGATTTCTTGTCTTTTTCCCCCTTATAAAGTCCGGCTGCAATATTAATCCTTAAACATAAACCCTAACTGGAAACCAAGCAGCTGCCCTCGCACTATTGGCATCTCCATTTTCCTGATATATATGTTCTCACTCCCTCTGCTCTTAGTAAATGTTGATGTTTGGCTCACCCTGATCAGTATTTAGCTCTTCTGGTCAATTTATCTTATTTATTGACCTGAGCATAAAATCAATAGAGTCTTCATTTGCCGTCCTGTTTAATTTGGGAGAATTAGACTCGGTAGAAACAGTGGCCACAGTCCAAAAGAACTCCCTCGGATACCGCCAACTCTGAAGAGCCGCCCACTGGCCCATCATCCTTGATCTTCCTCCCACCCCCTCTGCCTTCTACCACCATACCTTGACTATTAGAGATCACCAGGGCCAGAGTACCAGATTCAGTGAGCCCCCAAACAACAGGTCGAGACTGTTTGTAGAGTTGGGTCTTCTAGCACTCTGCCCAAACTCTGTCTCCCACGGTTGCTTTCATAATGTTCAGGGAGGTGAAAATGCCTTTGCAATAAATAAATAACAAGCAAAAAGCACTTTTGTAAAGCCCATTGCTTTCACATCCTAGTAACAGCTGGAGCCATCCATCCTTGCTGGGGCATCCTTCATATAAGCAGAGCTCACATTCTAATGCCTGTTCTCTCCCCCATTTCACTGAGACTAGAGCAGCTTACACCCCCTTTAACAACTGTGTTCACTCACCAGCAAATGAGGAACCAGGATTGTTGTCAAAATTAACAGAAAATTCATAGTGATTAGCTCTGGAAAGGGTGCAAGGCAGGTGTTGGCACTGACTGTACGGAGCTGTGGGTGAGAAGCAAGCAGTCAGGTCAGTTCTTCTAAAGAATACAAGAGTTCTTCTAAAGAGTACAGACTGTTTGTCGAGAGTTGGGTCTTCTAGCACTCTGCCCAAACTCTGTCTCTGTACAAGAGAGCCCAGGAAGAGCTTGGGGGGCAAATGCCCAAAGGGGTCTCAGGATCTGAAACAATAGGCACTGATCTGGGAGTGGACTTGCAGCCAGATAAGGGCATTAAGAATCTAGGAAAAGCAGTTGTAGCAACTCTGCAGAGACAGTCAGAAGAAACCTTCACTAACTTAGGCAAATCCAGAAGAGAGGAGATAGGGGGAGAGTTGATGCGAGAATGAAAGCATCCTGCTAACAGCATGTGTGTTTGTGAGTGCTTGTCTACGCCAGGCATCCCCTCCCCTCAGTACCTCCAGGAACCACTGCAGGAAATGGGTTCACAACAGCCCATTTTATAGGCCAGATAAGATGAGGCCAGGAAAGAATTTGGCTTGCCCAAGGTCACCTGGCCCAGGATAAGGTCATCCTGGAACTGAACCTAGTTTTGAAACCAACCTTCTGGTTTAAAGCAGCCAAGTTTCATGCAGCTTCAGTTCTGCCCAATTGTCCAACAGGGTATTAATTATACTGAAGAAAGAATTGGAAACAGCCAAGTGTTCTCTAACAAGGGATTGGATAATTTCCTCAGGCAATTTTAAGAGAGAGGATGAAAGTCATGACAATGATGTCTTTGACTGAAAACAAAATGACTTTGTCCCCTAATGTCCATGCGATAGTATTAAAGAAAAATCATGAAGTGACAAAAGGATAGGTGTAGTGTGATTCGTGGCTGTGTGTGTCTGTGTGTGCACACTCATGCTCTTGCACATTGTGTTGTAATTGGGAAGAAGTAAAACATTAAAAATATGATAAACAAACTCTTGGGTATTGACAAGTGGTTCTGCCATCAAAGAAAAGAAAGACTGAGAGTGCAAAGAACAAAAGAAGTAGACTAGAGCAGTAGGGCTTGGGGCGGGTGTGGAGAACAGGCAGAGCAACAAACACCCAGTCATATAGCCAGCAGGGAATCAGAATTTTGAGGACAGGCTCATACACACATGCACACGCAAATTCAACTTGCTGTTTATCTGAAATTTAGGTTTAACTGAGTGTCCTGAAGTTTGATTTACTGAACTGGCTGCCTTGACACCAGGTGGCCTTCTGGTGACATTGGGTAAAGGGGGCCTGAGCTGGAAAGCTATCTGGGGAAAGAACATTCCTGCCGGGATCAAAGGAAATGAAATAATCATAGCTCGCTCTGGTCAGCAGGCCCGGTGGATTTGCTTTCTTTTCTCACTTGTCAGTGTTTTCTAAATACCTTTTACCAGCACTATATGACTTTGATAATAGAAATATAGATTAAAAGCCAGTGGGCAGGGTGCAGTGCTGTGAGATCTGTTTAGGGCTGTCTCTCTTGTCTGTGTTCACTCTTTGGATATTTTATTTTTATTTTGGGGGTGCAAGGGTCCATCTCAGGATTGTGCATATGAGTCAGACATCACCTGATCCACGTTCCTGGTCCTTCTCTTTCACTTGATCTGTTTGCTATGTTCTGAGGCCAACGGGGGATCAGACAGGGGCTCCCTGTGGGAGCAAGCACCCCCCAGGCCTTGTGAGTTATCTCTTCAGCCCCTCTCTTTTGATTTTTTATCCCTGCCCTCTCTGAGTTTCTACCAACCTGGCTCCTTGGCACCCAACCCCTCCACTTTGTTCCTTTATCAGATGCTCTGTCCAACCCATTACACCCCATTACTCTGAAAAGCCATTCTTGAACAAGAGCCTGTCAACTGTGTCTGACGGCTTACACAAGGTGGGGTCTTCAATGAATTGATCACAATCACCATCAGCTTGAGGAAAGCACATTAACCTCCACCAGGAATCAGAGATGAGGGGCTGGAGCAATACTATAGTGGATAGGGTGTTTGTCCTGCACATGACCAACTCAAATGATGACCTGAGCTCTAGTTCCTGAGTGCGGATCCAGGAGTAAGCCTTGAATACTGCCAGGTATGGCCCCAAAACATGAATATAGGAAGGAGAGAAATACGGAAGGAAGAGGGAGGGAATAAGGGAGGGAGGGTACAAGCAAGGGAAATGGGAGGAAGGAACAAAGGGATGGAGGGAAATAGGAAGGAAGGAAGGAAGGAAGGAAGGAAGGAAGGAAGGAAAGAAGGAAGGAAGGAAGGAAGGAAGGAAGGAAGGAAGGAAGGAAGGAAGGAAGGAAGGAAGGAAGGAAGGAAGGAACAAAGGGATGGAGGGAAATAGGAAGGAAGGAAGGAAGGAAGGAAGGAAGGAAGGGAGGGGAGGGAGGAAGGGAGGGAGGAAGGGAGGAAGAAAGAAGGAAGGAAGGAAGGAAGGAAGGTGGGAGGGAGGGAAGGACAGAGGGAGGGGAGAGGGAGGGGGAGGGAAGGATAGAGAAGAGAGCAGAGAGAATCAGCGGTGAAACATTGGAATGGCATTTTTTTTTAAGTATTTTATTATACCACCGTGAGATATACAAATAAAAAGATATACAATTAAAAAGTTCATGTTTGGGTTTTGGTCATACAGTGTTTCAGCACCCGTCCCTCCACCAGTGCCCATCTCCCACCACCAACATCCCCAGTTCCCTCCCCTTCCCCAGCCCTGCTCCATGGCAGGTTCTTTATTTCTTTCCCTTTCTCTCTCTTTCTCTTTTCCTTCCCTTCCAGACTATGGATTACAGAACATACATTAAAAGGTTGTCATGTGTATCCTTTTGCCTCTATTTAATGCTCAGTTCTAGGTTGGCATTAGTACCCTCGACTATTATTAGCCCCCTGTTCCATTTTCTGTCTTACCTAAACTCTGACTCCCACACGTTTGTGATAATCTCCACCTTTGACAAGACCTCCTGATATATGTTTCACTTGACCTTGGATATTGGTATCATAATATGCACATATATATTTATGCCATGCAAATAAATGCAGTCTGGAATGGCATTTTCATGCAAACCCAAAGATGGCAAGGGCAGAATCTGGCATCTATGTATTTGAGTGCATAATGTCTGTTTTTTTAATTGCTCTGGGCATCATTAAAACAATAAACAAAATACTACAAGTAGACTCTGCTTCTTTTATATTTTAAAAGTAATAGGCTGCTTCATTAACTCATTAACTTTCCAAATACCAGTGGAGCGTGAGGGGGGACATCTTTTATTTTGGGCTATCTGAAGATTTTTTCCTCTTTCATTGCTTCAGTAAATAATTGCCATCACAACTTGAATACTCACACTGGTCACAAAGTGGCCCGTCCAGAACATGTCATTTGAGTTTATTTTGTCCATTTGCAACCTAGCAGCCCATAATAGTGGTAATAGTGGTACCTGTTTTAGACTCAAGGTTGTAGACAGCCCAGCTTTCAAAAACAGCAAGCAAGCCTGCACTCAACATGTATAGATCGCTTATTATGGAAAATGTCACACATGGGTTAAAGTGTGAAGAATAGTGCAATGAATCCCCAAGGGCCCATAACCCCTTTGTAACAGCAGTCTCACCTCTGGGCACAGAGCCCAGCTGTCAATCAAGGAGCATCAGATGGCTCCTACCAGGGCAGTCCCCAATTCCACTCATGGTGCCCACAGACATTAAACTGCACATAGCCCCTCCCCTTCCTGCTGGCATCCTTGGGCTGTACTCTCTCTCTCCTTCATTGACCATAGTTGTTCTATTGGGGGTGAGTGTTGAGGAAACAAACACATGTAAACAGCCAAGCTGTTTGACACACAGAAAACATGGCCAAGGGTGATTGTCCCCCAACCCACCACATACAGAAGCTGCAGAAAGCTCTGTGTGCCGAATTCCAGACAGTGAGTGTTCAGGAACTATGAGAATGGGTGAAAACAAAATGAATGCTTCAGCGCTGCAGCTCCACCATCCATGGCTCATTGTCTTTCAACAGAGAAACATCCATGCCCAGATTCATCATTGCAACGACTGAAAACCTTTTCCAAATGTAAACAGTCTTTAAGAGAAAGTGCAGGCGAATGTGAATGTCAAGTGGCCGCCAGCTGAACAACTAACCGTGAATACGTTAGCCACACCTCAAGGCCAGGCATTTGAGTTCTACGGACCTGGACTTGGTGACTATAGAGCTATTTCTAAATGGACTAGAATGGCTTGGTTTATGCGAAGTCTAGCAGAGAGCTGAATTCTTCCCATGCTCACCTAGAGGCCACCAGTGCCAAATGGAATTTTAAAGCAAGCAGTGGAGTAAAATTACTAATAAGATATATGGAAAGTTGTCTCCAGGAGTAGTTGCTAATGGGGGGGAGCTGGTTCGTACTGCACCACCCTGGACCACGTCACCTCTCTTCCTGGAGACGTGCTTTGCTTGTCTCTGAGCTGGAGAGAGCATTCTTGAGTTATCGTGTATGAGTTCTTGAGAGCAGGTTACAGGTTTTCTTTCTTTCCACCAGGCTTTCAGCATAGTTCCTCTGTGACCTCCTGCCTCTTTCTTATCTGTGTAGCATTCATAGTGAAGCCACCTTCTTAGGTGAAACCCAAGTCAGGGAGATGGGTCAAACCACTTAAGCACATACCTGGCATGCAGGGGTCCTGAATTTGACCCTAACTCTGCACAGCCCTCCAGAATGACAAGTGTGGTCTAGGTGACCGCCCCATCTCCACCTAGTGTGACTTGACTATTATGTATCACTAATAGTGACCCCCTCAGGTCCCCTAAGC
The DNA here is from genome assembly GCA_021461705.1 of Cryptotis parvus. Lineage (NCBI taxonomy): Eukaryota > Metazoa > Chordata > Mammalia > Eulipotyphla > Soricidae > Cryptotis > Cryptotis parvus. The sequence continues at coordinate 270,274 of JAJIBD010020967.1, forward strand.
ATTTCTAGAGAGTCCAAAAAATATACATTTTAAAGAAAAATTAAAATTTAATTTAAATAAAATTTTAAGAGAAAACCTGAAATCCAGAGAGGGCAGAATTATGTGTATTCAAACTCCTTTTTTGCAGGAAACAGATTTGAAAGGCTGGATGCCAGCTACCATTTCATCTCCGGGCTAAATACTTGGGGGTTTATTTCAAATTGGTGGCAGGGACAATAAATGAACACTTATCAGTTTTGTGCCCAGAATCCAAGTACTTGAGCTACCAGGAGCGTGGGTTTACTTGATTGTATCATATAGAAACCAGATTTCCTTTAACTACCATGCTGTTCTATTACTGGCAATTTGAAATGTTTATGTGTCCCGAGTGGCTAGTTATCTGGTGGCAGGTGCAGTTAGCAACATGCAATAGGAAGGGAGTTTATTTACAAAGGGCCTGATGAATCCCTAAAATGAACTTGTCAGTCAACCCAAGAAATGTAACTGTGAAGGCACAGGAAATTAATGATTGTCCCCCTTGGCAGAGACGAGGACTCCAGACCCAGGGCTATGATTTGCTTGCTGTCAGCACATTGCTTCCTCCCCCAGCCTTGTTGGTAGTTATTTCTGTCAATGGAAACTCAGTTCAATAGCTGCGAAGCATTGATCAATAAACTATGCACTTGCTAGTTGAACTGTGCTTTAGCGTCCCCTAGAAAAGGAAGTAGAACACTTGTCAGAGCCATATTCCTTTCCTTCTTTCCATTCTTCCTCCCCGTCTTTATTTCTTGGGCAAACACTGATTCCATTCACTGTATATTCCCCAATAAGCACTGGCCCCTGGATCCAGAAAGGTTATAAGTCAGCTTGAATGAGGGAGGGTGGTTGAGTGGTTAGTGAACTGGTCTCTGGAAGATGAAGAAGAGATGCCCCAGATGGGCAATTGAGGGGAATCTCATTCAAAGACAGGGAAGTGTCATGCCCTGGGTTCCTCTCACATTATTTCCTTCTCCTCTTACTTGCTCTTTGCTGTTGCTTTTTTGGTGGTTTTGTTGGTGTTGGTGTTGGATAGTTTTCATTTGTTTCTTTGATTTCATTCAGAAGGAACTTCTGATAGATTTGGACACCACCACTTTAGGAACAAGAGTGAAAATGTGACTAGTAGGTGATTCTTCTAGTAGGTTATAGCATAACCTACTATAATTCTACTAGGTTATAGCATAACGTAGCATAGCATAACCAACAACCTTCTATAGTAGGTTATAGCATAACCTACTATAATTCTACTAGGTTATAGCATAACCTAGCATAGCATAACCAACAACCTAACAAAGAAGAGCTTCACCAACATAGAATAGCTAAGCACAGTAAAACAGCATAGTGAAATTCAGCATAGCAAAGCATGTCTTATGGAAAACAGCATAGCAAAACATAGCACAGCGCAGGAAAGCAAAAGTATAGCCAAGCAAAGTGTAGCATATGTAGCAAAGCAGAGTTTAACACAGCAGAGCAGAATTAGCAGAGTAGGGCATTATGGAGCAGAAAACGGAGCCTTGCTGTGCATCACAGAACAAAGGGAAGCATAGGAAAATGGCTTCACATAAGAAAGCATGACATAACATAAGAAAATGTAGCATAACATAACATCATATATTGAATGTCTACACTGGGCCAATAAAACTATCAGAAATTCCCTGAAGATAAGAAGTAGTTGCTGGGGCCAGAGCGATAGTACAGCAGGTAGGGCATTTGCCTTGCATGTGGCCGACCTGAGTTTAATCCCCGGAATTCTATATGGTCCCCAGCACTCCCAGGAGTAATCCCTGAGTCCAGAGCCAGGAGTAATCCCTGAGAATTGCTGGATGAGGTCTTTCCCCAATAAAGAAGTAGTAGTTGTCCCTACACTACTGTACCCAGAGGCCTGCTTGTAGTAGGTAGAAAATGGATACTTTAAAGTACATGTCAATGCTTTGCATATTAACCTATGATCAAGTACTACATCCAAGAATGAGCCAACATTCTCTATAACCTATTTTGCATGGCCAGAGTTATCCTTTCAGACTTGACTTGTTGCAGTCCTTGTTCAGCATCTTCCATTGTCTTTATACCAGTGTCCTTACTGTCACATACATTTTCTCAGATCTGGCCTTGCAGCTCTTGGTAGAGCAAGTACCAGTCCTGTCCCTGGGCCTGTGCACTGTGGTTGGCCCTCTTAGAACCTGTTCTCCCAGCCTGGTTCTCCCTAGCACTCACTTCCATCGTGCTTCTCTCCTTTTCCCAGCCATTCATCAGGAAACCCTCTCTCTGCCCCTTTTCCTGCCTTCACTATCGCCTCAAGACTTTATACTCTGTATTTATCTATTTGTTTATACCTGTCTCCCCAGAACAGAACTGGCGCTCTGTAATCACTTGCTGAACTTGCCCTGTGAACTTTCTATGTTTTCCCAATTGTAGTCTATCCAGGAGCCCTGTGAAATAGGCAGTAAATTCCTCATATTCTGATAAGGAGCCTTTGGAATATAATTAACAGTAGCAACAACAATGTGTAGAATTCTTGCTCTTAAAAATGCTGTAATGGAGCAATAGCCCAGCGGGTAGGGCATTTGCCTTGCGTGTGGCTGGCCTGTGCTGGCCCCGGTTTGATCCCCGGCATCCCATATGGTCCCTCGAGTATGGCCAGGAGTAATTCCTGAGTGCAGAGCCAGGAGTAACCCCTGAGCGTCGCGGGTGTGATCCAAAAAACAAAAACAAAACAAAAAAAAACTGTAATGGGGGCCAGAGCAATAGCACAGTGGGTAGGGTGTTTGCCTTGCATGCGGCTCACCTGGGTTTGAACCCTGGCATCCCATATGGTCCCCAGAGCACTTCCAGGAGTAATTCCCAAGTGCAGAGCCAGGAGTAACCCCTGAGCATTGCGGGCATGACCCAAAAAAGCAAAAAAAAAAAAAAAAATGCTGTATTGATCTGTCTGCATTCATTTTCCTCTGGAATCATCTCCAAACCTTATGTCCTCTAAGCTTTCCTTGACCCCTTTACTAAATCAATACAGGGTCCTTCCAGCTACTCCTGCACACCCTGTCTGGCTGCCTTTATCCTGGGAAGGGTTTAACATTTAAGCCATTGTTCCTTGTTTGATGTTTGCCTTCCCCTTGTACCCACCAGACCATAAATGCCATGAGGGAAGGGATCCTTTTCTAACTACCACCTTCTTGGCTTACCTACAATAATGCCTAGCATGGGCAAAATTGCTCAGCAGACAGATACCTTGATATTTCTGAAACATCAAGGGCTTTCTCCCACAGAAAATGAAAGTACAGTTCACACAGGACGTCCATCTCCCACATGGATTCCACTCTGTCCCTGTTTGCCTGTTTTCCAGACCTTGTGACAATCCTTCAGCCCTGCCTCCACTGGCTCTGCCCACACTTTCTTTTTTTCAACCTCCCAGGCCACCAAAAGAGCCTGGAATCTGACAGGCAAGGCCGGCCTGTAGGCAGGTAATTGCTACTTCCCTTGTGGCCTGCTTCTGTCTGACAGTGGCTGTGTGGCCAGGACTAGTTTATTTGCTGCCTGCTGTCACAGGTTTGCCCAGATCTCTAATAAGGAGAGCTTAGGAAATAAGCTATGAAGTGAGGAGGCCAGGTCTTCTTCATTCCTCTGGACAGTTCCCATTTTTATTTTACCTAAAACAGGAATTTCTTTTTTCCTACATATGCCAAAACAGGTAGAAATTTTAGCAGTAGATATCTAGTTGTTAGTTGTACAGTGAAAGACTAGGTGAATGGATTAGCAGGTTGGTAAGTGGATGAGTAAAAAATATCTTTTAAAAGTAGGGTCACTTCAGGATCTGGAGAGATAGCCCAGCAGGTAGGGCATTTGCCTGGCACGCGCCAGCCTGTGCCAACCCGGAGTTCGATCCCTGGAATCCCATATGGTCCCCTGAGCACCACTAGGAGTAATTCCCGAGTGCAGAGCCAGGAGTAACCCCTGAGCATCGCCGGGTCTGACCCAAAAAGCAAAAAAAAAAAAAAAAAAAAAAAGTAGGGTCACTCTGAGAATCGGTGAATGGATAAACAAACTTTGGTACATCTACACAATGGTTTACTATGCACTGTTAGGAAAAATGAAATTATGAAACTTGCCTATAAATGGGTGGACATAGAGAGGATCATGTTGAGTGAAATTAGCCAGAAGGAGAGAGACAGTTATAGAATGACTGCATTTATTTGCATGACATAAATAAAAAATATATATATGTATATATACATATTATGATACCAATATCCAAGGTCAGGCAAAAGGTGGATCAGGAGGTCTTGTCAAAGATGGAAATTACCACAAACGTGTGGGAGCAGAGGTTAGTTAAGACAGAGAATGGAACAGTGTGCCATTAGTTATCGAAAGTGCTATTACCACATAGAACTAAGCATTAAATACAGGCAAAAAGATACACATGATAACCTCTAATTATATATATTACAATCCACAATGTGTAGGAGAAGGAAGAGAGAAAGATAGAGAGAGAGAGAGAGAGAAAGAGTAAGAGAAAAAGAGATAAAGAGATAAAGAGCCTGCCATGGAGACAGGCTAGGGGAGGGAGGGAGGGAATCGGGGACATTGGCGGTGGAAAATGGGCACTGGTGGAGGGATGGGTGCTGGAACACTGTATGGCTGAAACCAAAACATGAACAGTTTTGTAATTGTTTATCTCATGGTGGTATAATAAAATATATTAAAAAAGTACGGTCACTCTAGTTTGCCAATAATAGAAATGGTAACGCAAGACTAGAACTGAGTATTGAAAGTAGGTAAAGAGATATGCAAAATAACTCTTCAGTGTCTGTATTGCAAACCACAATGAAAATAGAGATAGAGAAAGAGACAGAGACAGAGACACAGAGAATAAAAGTACCTGCCTTAAAGGTAAGTGCTGGAAGAGGGAAACTGGGGACACTGGTGTTGGAATTGTGCACTGGTGGAGGGATAGGTGTTGGAACACTGTATGACTGAAACTCAATCATGAACAGCTTTGGAATTATCTGTCTCACAATGATATTTTAAAAAAGGTGACTTATGGGGACTGGAGAGATTGTACAGCAGGTAGGGAAAGTGTTTTGCACTCAGCTGACATGGGTTCAACCCCCTGTACTCCATGTCATCCCCCAAGCCCTCCAGGAGACATCCCTTAGTGCCAAGCTAAAAGTAAACCCTGAGCACTGCCAGGAGTGGTCCAGAAAACAATAACAACAAACGAGGGTCATTGAGGCTCAGAAAAGGAAAGGGTTTATAGAATTTCTCCTAAGGACCATAGTGTGATATTTTAAAGGAAAAATGAGCAATGCAGGTACAGATGTATATTTTTCAAAATGCTCATCTGCGTATCATTGATAATGAAGTTGAAGCTCTGTCGCATTAGTGCAGAGCAGGGATTTGAACTACTATGGTATCCCAGCTCAGTGGCTCTTTACCTATTCCATGATCTCCCAGATAGCACAAGTCCGTAGGCATAAGCCTGGGTTTATAGGGAACAGGGCTTCTAGATAAGGCTTGAATGGCCCATGGGCTGACTGCTAGTTGAATTTACCAAGCAGTTCCATCATTAGCTTCCCATTCTCTTTGTTTTTCTTCTCACCAATAAGCTCCACTTTCTTCCAGATGGATATAATTGTGATTGAGACCATTTTTCTCTTGTCTTCTCTGCTAGTCTCTCTGGGAAGGCACAAGACAGGCATCCCTGCAGCCTTAAATTCATGGGCAAATCTCAGAATATGCTTAACCGGACCAGTAGCTCTAAATGGAAGTGTCCCTTCACTACTTACACACATGTCATAAGCTAGGCTCGCCCTGTTTAGAAGCCACCAGTGGCCAACCTAGATTTGACAACAGTCAGCCAAATCAAATAGACCAACCAGGCTGGCATTCTTTCAGGCACATCCAGAGACGTGTAACCAATTGATTTCCACATCCTCAACCTTCATGTCTTTTTGCTTAAGATTCAAATTCCCAGGAGTAATTTGGTCTACTTGTCAGCTCATTTGCTCACTCTGAATGCTAAAGGTTAACAAAAGGCACCTTGACTGATAAATCTGCATGGTGTTTCCTGTGTTGTCTGACTAAGGAGAAAGCTCTGAATGGCCACAGAGCTAAGTGTGTTTTCCCTAGAAGAAAACATAGATATTGCATTAGCAAACAGGAGGGCTGACTATCTCAGATATTCACTACTATATATCAAAACCAGCAAAATGCTGTTATTGCCCATGGTAGATTTGACCTCCCACCAGTGGAGGGCTGGAGCTCCCTGGCTGGCTTATGTGAAGTGGGAAGGAGAGAGGAGATAACAGCCTTGAGAAGGAAATATACTATTTCCCCCTCTGTTCATCTTGGTCACCTAGAGAAGTGCCTGGAAAATTTAAGACTGATGAAGGTCTATGATAATTACCTGCAGGGCACCGGTGCTTAAGTTTTGCTAGTCCCAAGAGGTGGCCATCAAGCTGAGCCTGAAATCTGCTGTTCTGCCCCGTGTGGGACACGATCCCCACCACCCAGTATCTCAGGGAACCCTGCGCTCAGGCTGGAGTTAGAAATTACTGTTTGCAGGAAAGGAAAGTCAGTCCCAGCATCTTTGGGTCCATTGCCTTTCTTTTTTTTTTTTTTTTTTGGGTCACACACGGCAATGCTCAGGGGTTACTCCTGGCTCTGCACTCAGGAATTACTCCTGGCGGTGCTCGGGGGACCATATGGGATGCCAGGGATCGAACCCGGGCCGGCATGAGCTGGCCGCGTGAAAGGCAAATGCCCTACCCGCTGGGCTATCACTCCGGCCCCCATTGCCTTTCTTTACAGAAAAGAATTTCAGGAGGAAGGTAATAAAAAGTTAAAATAAAGATAGTTTATTGGGAAAATAAAGGGAAGACAGGAGAGAGAGGTAGATTTTGACACGAGCTCAAGAGAGAACTTGGGCTTCTTCATAATGGAGAGCCAATATACATCTGAAGGAGGGAAGTGTGGGTCACACAGGTCACAGTGGGGTTATGGGTCCTAAAGAGTGAAAGCCCACAGCCTAACAGGGGAAACACGGTAGCATGTACACCGCTACTTCTGTCGGTTCATATAGAATTTTCCCAAACTGCCCTAGTTCTTTTGTATGTCAGTGGTTTTTCTGGGCTCCTGAGATGTGTCTTCTGTGTCAAAGGCCGCCTTATCCCAGCTTACCTCTCCTTTATTTTCCCTACTCCATGTGTTTGTGTATTTGTGTCTGTATTTTTCTTGCTTTAAAAATAGGCATTAGTATTATTTTTAAAATTCCATACAATCAGCCATTCTCGATCATAGTTCTGGAATCATAATCATCATCTATCTTTTTATATGAATGAACCATAATGTTTATAACCTTATTATCCCTGTTAAATATTTAGATCTTTCCCACTTTCAACTGCATTATAGACTGCAGTGAATATTTTTATTCACATATCTTTGTTTACATTGCTCATTTCTACCCTTAGAATGTGATAATATGATTATTAGGTCAAACTATGAACTCTCCAGGGGTTGTGATATATTTTGTCATTTTTTTCTATAAACTTTGACAACTTATGCCAGCTCATGTGAACAGAAAAAATAATAGTTGATCTAGTCACTTGTCAATGCTGAGAAATACCATATGAAAAATATACCTGATTGATGTAAAATACTACCTTCTCGTCAAGCAAATGCAGATGGAAATAAGCAAGATTTTGGAGAATAGCTTGCATTCATACTTTTCATTTCTCTGATTCCACTTTTTTTGTGCCCAGTCTTTTAAGTTTAGCCTTTTGCCTTAACACTCACAGTCCAGACCCAACAATAACCCATATGAATTGTATTGTCTGCAATTTCCTTTCCCTTTTTCTCCTTATCTTCTCTCATCAGTTCCACTACTTGTGTTTAAATAAAATACATAGTTTTACTAAACATTTACTTGCACACAAGTCAAAATTTCAAAGACACATGAAGGTTGAAGTCTTTTTTAATCCATGTACCCTAGTCCTAATTCCGAATTGGAAGTTAAAACTTTGCCTTGTGACCTTGCATAGAATATTTTCCTTCCCTTCCAGATTACTATTTTTGTTTGGTTTTGTTTGCAGTACATCACTTGTATCACTTGTCTTCCCGTTGCGGGCACCAGTAATATCTCCATATGCCCTGTTGCTTGCTTGTGTAGCCCAAGGGTATCTGCTTGCTCCAGGAACACAAAGAGCCTCAGACCATTCCTTCAGGTCATGGGAATGAGGTCTATAATTGTTACTGGTTTGGGGCATATCAAATACAACAAGTGTAGCTTGCCAGGCTCTGCCGAGCGAGTGGTATACTCTCAGTAGTTGGCTCTCATCTCGTGCATTTACTGATGATAAACCTAGCAGTTCTCAGGGCTCACTCTTGGCTTTGTGCTCATGGGTTACTCCTAATGGGACTTTTGGGACATGTGCGTACTGATAATCGAATCCATTTTGGCTGTGTACAAGGCAAGTACCCTGCCCATTGTACTATCTCACCAGTTTCAATATTGCTTTTGTATGTTACTTGTTTTCTTATGGATAGACCAGTTGTGTCTTCCTGAATTTCAGACAACTCATGGCTCATGCATGGAGATAAGTGCTCAGTAAATATCATTGTGATAAAAGGACTGGTGAACTGCTAGATTGAGTAATCATTGTGGATGGGTCACTTGTCAGTTGTCTTCCCATTGTTCATCAATTTGCTCGAGCAGGCACCAGTAATGTGTCCATTCATTGGAAATGAGTTCCATTATTGTTACTATTTTTGGCATATAGAATACACCACAGGTAGCTTGCCAGGCTCTGCCGTGGCTCTGTGTTCATCCCAGGGGGCCCAGCGTTTTTCTATGTCAGACCATCAACCATCCAAGGCCCATGGAGCAGAGCCCTGGGTGTAGACAAGCTTGTCTCCTGTCTGCCACCCGCCGATGCATCTGGGCACCACTGCCACACCTGCAACACCTTGAGGGAAATGGACAGATGAATGGGTAGATGCATGGTTACATAGATGAACAGGTAGATGAGTGGATGGGTTAACAAATAGGTCGGTGGGTGAACAAATAGGTGGCTGGATGAACACATAGTTAAATCATTATTTTCTTGTTCCTGAAGAAAATGGAAACTGTTATGTCAGGCTTTCAGTACCTAAGAGTCTAATAATTACGATCATCAGTAGCCAGTTGCCTGGTGATTTTCATTACATTGTGCTGCAGATATCTCCGATGCTTCAAAGTAGCAATGATTTCATTCAGTAAAAAGAATCAGCTAGAGTTTAAATACCATAACTCACTCTCCACAACAAAAAACCAATTTATATAAGTAGCCGATAGACAAAACATAGTCTTTTGTGGCATAGGAATTTCCAGCTTTTAGAGGAAAAACATTCTTTGTAGGCAGATTGACATGATTTGTGTTCGACATACGCTAGAATCTCTTGGAAAATCATGCTTTCTTCTAACCTGTCACGGTCATGCACGAACGGCAGCATAAATGCTGATTGAGAAGTACAGGCAAAGGAAAATGTGCACTGATTGAATTCTTACTTTGCGCGTGGCAACATGTGGGTGAATGAGATGGCTTTATCTGCTTTTTTTTTTGTATCTGACCTAGAGTTTGGTGTTATAATCTCAGTTGGACAAATAAGGACGAGAACAAGTGAGTCTCCACACAGACCTAGTGTCTCTCTGGCAGTGAGTTTCCAGAGAGAATTGGGATTTCACCTCTGAGTTCGCTCAGTGGGATTAGAATGTTCTCCCATTGTCCAAATTACTCTTTCCACATTTCATTCCTTTTATTGTAAAAGCTCTTGAAATTTGATCTCTTTCTGCATCTCCGTTATATACAGAATAGAATTCTGTATGGATTGGAATTTTATTCTCAGTATGGATTGGAATTGTATTCTCAGAGTCACAGTGTGTTTTCCCACACCCCACACTACATGCAACTACCAGGTTGTATTATTTTCTTCCTTGAGCCAGATTCAGAGTCTTTCAGATCTCTCCTCCAGCTGCTGACCATGGACAGTGTCCAAGAAATCAAGGAGGGAGTACACAATTTTAGGGAAACAGTTCTATTTCTTAGGGACCTAATTTACTCATTTGTCAAATGCAATCAGCAAGGCCAAAAACAACTGTGCAACCTAATAAAAATGATGTGTGTGTTGTCATTTGGAAAAGTAACCATTTGTATACACATGAGATTATGAATGACAGGCTGTGTTTCCTGATGCTGGTTTTGGGGGAATCTTTGCACACAGATCTACCACTGGTTCCTTTCTGTGTACCTGCTGCACCTCCCCCATAAGACTGCCTCATTTTGGAGAATAAGCACATTCCTTGCATAGCTCTCTAGACCTCCAATAGTGACCACAGACCTGACCTGAACTGCCAGTCCTTGGTTCTGTGGCCCCGGGATTCTTCCATCAGTTGGAACATGGGAGTATTTCCCTGGGCTCTAAGGAAATGGAAATCATCTAGTCATCATGACGCCAAGAGCGGAGTCTAGTGACCTCTGAAGCAGTTCATGTCAATAAAGGCATTTGAGGGAGGGTTCAGTCCAAGTGGGAAATCTGAGACCAGAGCTTAGAAGGGACTTACTTGAAATCAAAGTGAGCAGGTAACAGACCCAACTGGACATTCAGATGTCCAGCTTCTCAAGCCAGCACCCTCGCCATTATCTCTCTTCTCGGGGCACCTTAGGAACTGCTAAAGGATTATAGATGATTACCTGGTTTTGAGGGCAATGTGGTAACCCCACAGGTGCCTAAGGGCTTCATCCTACTCTGTTTCTAGAATTGGGATGAATTTCTCTTGGCACCTCTGCCCACCATGTGGAAGTGGCCCTGACTAAAGGTCTGGATAGCATAGGATTGTGGCTGTTGTTGGTTCAGAGGTTAACAGGGCACAGGGAATAGACATGGAAGTTACTTGAAAGAACATGGACAGGTGATTTCCAAGGTGCTGGTTCTTCTTGGGAGGGTGATATGTTGAAGAAACACACTGATCTGTCCAGGGAGTTGGAATTACAAGAGATATTTGTATTTGAATGATTAAGGCTATATGAAAAGTTCATTAATGTACCCCTCCATACCCCTCATATTTAATGTGTAGACTTTGGTACCTTAGGGAAAAGTTACGGCCGGAGTCATAGTAGAGTGGATAGAGTGTTTGCATTACATTCAGCCAACCCAGGTTCAATCCCCAGCATCCCATATGGTCCCTCGAATATGGCCAGAAGTAATTCCTGAGTGCTGAGCCAGGAGTAACCCCTGAGCATAGCCAGATGTGACTCAAAAAACAAAACAAAACACACACACACACACACACACACACACACACACACACAGAGGACATAGGCATGTTATGGGGAGACATCACCACAGTCAAAATAACTAAAGTTCCCAACACTTCAAGTAGTGTGCTCCTGACCCTTGGTATTTTTTGTTTTGGTTTGTTCCTAGAGCAGTTGACATGAGATCTTCTGTCCTGGCTAGTCTGGGGGTAGGTGAGTGGTGAGGGGCTCGTGTGCCTACTCAATGGCTTGTAGTACTTAAGGGGTCCAAAATACCAGAGATTGGGGCCGAGCGATAGTCCAGCGGGTAGGGCGTTTGCCTTGCCGCCGGCCAACCTGGGTTCAATCCTCGGCATCCCATATGGTCTCCCTGAGCACCACCAGGAGTAATTCCTGAGCGAAGAGCCAGGAGTAACCCCTGAGCATCGCCGGGTGTGACCCAAAAAGCAAAAAAAAAAAAAAATACCAGAGATTGAACCCAGTGATCCTTCATGCAAAAGCATGTGCTTCCGTTTGCTTCACCCAACTCCTAGCGTCTCCCTGACCCATTTCTAAAAGCAGGGAAGTTTATCCTAAATGACTGGTGCAACATTTGTTTGCTTTCACTTCTAGACCCATGCCCGGTTGTGCTCAGGGTTTATTCCTGACTCTGTACTAGGAATCACTCCTGGTGGTGCTTGGTGGGCCTTATACGGTGCTGGGTCAGCTGCCTGCAAGGCAAGCAGTACCTTACCGGCTGTACTCCAGTCCCAATAGGTACAATGTTGTACAACAGATCTTGAGCACTCAGTCATCTTGCATAATTTTATACCTACTGATCCACTCCACAGTTCAAGGAATCTGTGTAGGCAGAGAGATTCTCAATGATCTTCATTTTTGTCATCTCAGCTCCCCACAAAAGATGTTTTATGAAATTTCCAAAAAGGGAAGCATCTAGTGTATGCGCAACATCTCTTGAAAAAAAATCAGAAGACTCAGAATCAAAGACCAATTGAGCAGGAAACGGGGCCAGCTGTATTCATTATTCATTCATTGCTGCTGAGTTCAGTTCTCATGCTATTTGTTTACACACTCAGTCTTTCTTTAAATATGCAGCTAATGTGTACCTCCCTCTCTTCAGAGCCCCATTGCTAACCTTTGATCGTGTCTTTAGAAAATCAATCTCTCGGAAAATAAAGTCTGGCTCTTTTTGCCTTTCCCTCCTTGCTCTTTAAGCCCCTCTCTCTCTTTTCTACTCAAACATTCATCCCATCTTATCTATCATAGTTTTTTGACTATCTGTTGTATGCTTAATTCAGAATTTGGGCTAGAAATACTGAATGCAGGAAACAGGTTGAAATCAGAGGTACCTTCTATTAAGGCAGCCTGGGGTGGGAGGGAGGGGGTGGGGTACATTGGTGGTGGAAATGGGGCACTGGTGGAGGGATGGGTGCTGGAATTCTGTATTACCAAGAACCAATTATGAACACCTTTGTAATTGTATGTCTCACGGTGGTATAATAAAAATTAAAAAAATATGTCTTCAGCCTTTGACACCAAGAGCAAAAGGCAACAAAACGTCAACATAAACACATGGGACTGCATCCTATTAAGAACTATCCAGCATCAACAAAATAAAAAGATAATCTAGGAAAGAGATCATGGAAGAAATCTTGGGGGGAGAATTGCAAATCATGTGTATGATAAGGGTTAAAGTGCATAATACATAAATAACTCCTATGACTCTGAAGGAAAAAAATAAAATTTAAAAATAAGCAGAGGCCCTGAATGAACTGTCTTCAAAATAACAAAATACAGGTGGATGACAAGGTGGTCAGTATTATTAATTATCAGGGAAATGCAATTCAAAACCACAATGAGGAAAAACCTCACGCCTGTGAGAAAGGCTATTATCGAAAAGACAGAAGTGTTGGTGAGGATGCGGAGAGAAGGGAGCTTTGATTCTCTGTGGGTAGGAATGGAAATTGGTAGAGCCTCTGTGGAAACAGTGTAGAGAATCTTCAAAACTTTAAAAAATAGAACTCACAGGTGAGCCTGAGACTCGGGCTTTAGCCCAAGGAAACAAGCTCATTCTTTCAAAAGGATACCCAGGACTCCATCTTAGCAGCTCAGACTTGGAAGCTATTTAAGTGTCCATTATGATTAAATGGATAAGAAAGTTATAACATACATACCCATGGAAGATTACTTAATCATAAAATGGAGGAAATGGTGCATTTGCAACAAATGAATGCATCTTGAGGACACTCTACTAAATGAGATCGATTCAGAAATAAAAATGTCACGTTATCTTTCTCATATTGATATCTTATAACACACACATTAATTGATACCAAGATGAGATTGGCAGTTTCCAATTGTGGGAGGTTGAGGGAAAGGGACTAAGTGGGCAAAAGGTATCAAAAGGTACTCAAATATTCCATAATACAATCAATAAAATATATGTGAATATATATATATATATATATGTACACACACACACCAAACTGGAAGTGACCCTCTGAGTAGATTTTCATCACCTGCAGTATCTGTTTTTTATATTTTATGATTTTCTTTATTGAAGTAACATCGTTTTATAATGGCATAGTTCCTCATAGCTCCATTCAAGAGAAAGCCTGATCTTTCCCTTTAAGTTTCATCAGTAAATGCTCGAGGCTGTGAGCCTTCTGCTGAGACTATCCCACCTACACAGCAGAGCCTGGCAAGCTGCTCATGTTTTATTTACTTGTCATGCCAAAAACTAGTAACAATTATGGACCTCAGTTCCATGACTTGAAGAATGGTTTGGGGCTCTTCCTGTCCCTGGAGCAAGCAGATGCCCTTGGGTTACACTTGCTTGTGAGAGGACTTATGGAGATGTTACTAGTGCCCACTCGAGCAAATTGATGAACAATGGGAAGACAGTGATACAGTGATTGATATATATATATGTATATATATACATATATATATCACTATCACTCACTGTCTTCCCATTGTTCGTATATATATACATATATATATCACTATCACTCACTGTCTTCCCATTGTTCATATATATATCACTGTATCACTGTCTTCTCATTGTTCATCGATGGAAAAGATATATATATATATATATACACACACACACACACATATATATATATATACCTCTACCTTTTCCCATCTTTTATGCCTTCCCATCATCATCAAACAAAAGCAAAGACACCAAAAGGGACAACATTGATGAACCAAAGCATTTCCTCCAGGAAGTCTCCCCATAGCCATCCAGGAAGAACTCACTGCTCCTTCCTGGGGATCTCATGATGTCAGATGCTGTGTTTTTCCACTCTGTATCATATCGTAAATCTGTACATGACTCTGGCCCTTCCTCTGCTAGCATGATGGTGCAGGGTCTCTTTGAACTTGTATGTACAGAACTCCCAGCAGGAGGCCTGGCACTCAGGAATAGACACCTCTGCCCCATCAGGTACTCTGCAACTTTCTTCCGGGCAGTGCCATTCAACGAGAGCACTTGCATCTTTGCCTGGGCAACTGTTGTCACTGGTATTTCTCCAAGTCTCTGCATTAACATAGAAATAAACTGAGATTCAGAGCAGAGAAAGCCCTTATCCTCAGGAGGCACTCTTGAGAGCTTTCAAAATCCTATTTCTGATGCCCATGTTTGTTCTCTTCTTCCAAATTACATGTGTCCCCCACACCCCTGAGAGGAAATGGCTCTTAGGTGCTCAGAGTGAAATTTTTAATTTCCTGTCTCCTTATCTGGACCCAAGCTTCTGATGATATTCACAGACAAACAGATATTTAGAGAGTGACTTTCTCCATCAGCGTTCCATTCTAGTCAGAGACTCGTGGGGAGTTCATGTAGTCGGTCCATGGGAAAGGCATGTGTTTCATTTTGTCCCTCTGCTGTAGACTGAACTTGGCCCCCACTTCATGCCTGTGTAGTATTGTGCTACCCCTGAGCTATGGTGCCAGAACATGTCTTGTCATTTGCTCCCTCACCCTCACTGAAATTTAGCATGTTCTTCTCTTACAAACGTGTGTTCACTACACCTGTAACTTTGACACCAAAAGAAGTCCCTTGTGGATTTACATCAGATTTCATTTGTTACAGGTGTCTGAAAATACAAAAATTCTGCTCATTGTGACTTTCAATTTATGGTTGCTATTGTACTGTTACTCGGTCTTTTTATTCAATGTGTCAGTGAAGAAGCACATATAATATTAAATTACAGATCACTTCTTTAAAAATGTTTTCGTTAAATACAACCCTTGTTACATTAGTTTTGGGGGGTTGGGGGGGTGCTAGGCATACAAAACCATGGCTCTAAAATGAGGTTCAAAGGTTGCTTCTCCTGACTGACAAAGGGACCCTGGTCCCAGATTCAAAACTCCTGATGTCTAGAGTGGAGTCATCTTCAGCTTTGATGTGGAACAAGCTATTGTTAGCAGTCACTACCTCAGTCATTCACTCAAGGGGTGCATGAAGGTCTTTGCATTCGAGCTCTTTGCACTTACTCTGTGCTTGGTGGAGACTCTATCTAAGTTTGCATTTGTTTGTTCAGTCTGTAGCAATCTGGGTGCCTGCAGTATTCCAGGTACGGGTCTGAGTCTTGACTATAGTAAGCATTGTGGAGCCCTTGCTTTCATGGACATCGCATGGCCTTGTGGCCACCTAAGACTGGAATCTCAATGTCCATGATCAATCCACAAGGACACTGAAGCTCAGAGAGGTTGGAGAGATCTTTAAACCTGTGTTCTTTATGCCTAAGCATCCGTACCTGGATGCTTACTGGTCCGGAGACTGACAATTACAACCGGGAGGCATACCATTGTTTTTCAGCCTTTTGACATTTGGGGGAATGGTCCCCTCCATGAACTAGAAGTTGGAAACATCTGGTTGAAAGTTTTCCCAGCTCTACACTACAGGCCTGCATTTGAGCCCCGAACTTACCTCCTCACAGGATGCTTCTATTTTCTCCTACTTTTCTAACTGCTTACATAACCTCTTCATTCCCTTAAGTGAAGAATACTGCACATAAATATATTCTTTCTCTTTCTCTCTCCCTCTTTCTGTCTCTCATTCTCCCTCTCCTTGCCCCTGCCCCCTGCCACCATACACTGGTCTTTATTTTTTCCTTTTTATTTAATTTTATTTCCGGCACAGAGGGCCTTCTCTTATTGGTACTTGTGGAAGTCATATCATACTATCAGAAATCTGAGCTGGAAGTATGCTAGGAGACCAGCCCATGGCTTTATAAATCCATAGAGGCCCAGGGAAGGTGGTAGAACCACTCAGGGGCAGAGCCAAGCGAGCAGAGCCAGATTTAGATGGCGTCTCTCAAGCCCCCTTGAGCCCAAGCCAGTGCTCTCCATGCATGGACACACAGCCCCTGAGATTCCCCAGGGTCGGCTCTCTGGGCTCCAGGCAGCCACCCCCCCACCACCGCAGCTCACCCCATACTCCCACCACCTCTGGGCTGCCGGACCCACTCCCCACGGGGGCTTCCTGAGTAGCTGTTCCTGCGGAGCCTGGCCCCATCCCGCTCAGAGCCCATCTTAATGAGCTTCTTTCCCTCTTAGATGAGTGCTGTGAGGAGCTCTCAGTACTTCCTCCGAGAGGGTATTACATGCATAAATCATCCTCCAGCCTCAGCATTTGTCACTGAACTTTCTGTGTGTGTGTGTGTGTGTGTATATGTGTTTTCTTTTTAATATAATGATGGGATTTGCAAAGGACAAAAGAAATGTAGGGGTGAGGAGGGAGGAGGATTCTCTGCCTGAATACACTGAACACATGCTGCAGGGAGGTCATGTGACTTTGACTAGAGGACTGATAGCCCCAGAGATCAGTCACTGTGTCTGTGGGGTAGGAGACAGGGGACATGCACCCCGATACTCCTGGGAGCCCTGGCATCACAGCGCTTCACTAACCCTCTGGCTGGCTTGGCTTCAGGGCTCACTCTCTCCTTGAAACTCTTTTTCTCATTCCCCACTCCCAATCCCAGCTCCCTGGACTAGACTGGCCGCTCTGCCTCATACACTTCTGGCTCCCTGTGTTCTAAGGCACCATTTGTTACAACAGACACAGACGGAGACATCAGTACAGACAGGTATTTATAGAGACACAGATACAGCTACAAGCAGAGCTACAGACACATAAAAACACAGACTCGACATAGACAAACAGATGTAGCCTCAGACACACAGGCATGGAGAAGCAGACCCAGATCTAGACACTGACACACGGAGATCAACACAGACACAGCTATGGACACAGATGTCAATACACAAGCCTGACACAGACCTACAGACAGGAATTTGACATGTGACTCTTCCGTTAACTGGACTGTAAGTTCCGGGAGATCAAAGCCCTTGTCTGCTTCGCTCTTCTCTTTCACCCCTGACCTCCCACCTCCATGAAGAATGATGAGTGCGCATTTGAGAAATGACTGTGCATTTCTGGAATCCAGTAACCTCTTGGAGGTTGTGCTGGGAGGGGAGGTTAGGTCATTAATCTTGTTCAGTCCTGACCAGAACCCTGGGTAGAAGAGCAGTGACCTCATTCCACAGATGGGCAGTGGACAGTCCCACTGGAGTTGGGTTTTTCCCCAAGACCACATAACTGATGGGTGTCCGTGTCCCTCTTCCTATCCCTTCACTGTGTGGATTATTCAGGGAACAGTTGCAGTGCCCAGTGCATCCGGGGAGAGGGAGGAGAGAACTCCCGTTCTTACTTCACCAGGTGCTTACAAGCTAATTCATACCACAGGCACCCGCAGGAAACCTTGAGACTGCTTTCCACCGCAGTACAAACTCTTGGCCGAAATGAGTGCCAGCCCTAATTGCTAAGAGAGAGGAATGATAAGTGTCAGATGCAACAACAGCCCCTGTGTCTTGCGATGAAATGGTATCTAGTTTCAAGCGTTTGCTTTTTTCTCTCTTCCCCTCCTCCCCCTTCTCTCCTCTGTTTTCTTCCCTTCCCTTTCACTATTATTGTGATGACCAAGAGCCACACATGCCTAGTTGTGAGGGCTCAGATACTGATGAAAAATGCTCCTGGAGTTCACACTCTCTCCTTTTTTTTTTTGCTTTTTGGGGCACACCGGTAATGCTCAGGGGTTACTCCTGGCTCTGCACTCAGGATTTACTGCTGGCGGCACTCAGGGGACCATATGGGATGCCGGGAAATCAAACTCAGGTTGGCTTCTTGCAAGGCAAACACCTTACCCTCTGTGCTATTGCTCGGCCCCACACTCTCTTTTTTTGCTGAGGAACTTACCCATACCTGGTGGTAGCCAGAGACCATACACTGTTGTGGCACCAGGGATCCCAAAGAGTAAAGCCTCTTACTCAGCTGTGGGCTGCAGTGGGGATTGAGCATAGGACTTAATGTTTGGAAGGAGGTGCTTGGGCACTGAACCATTCTCCTGAAGCCTTCGGGAAGATTAAAAAGGAAGAGAGGCCTAGAGGGGTTAGAGTCAGATAACTTTGGCTTGGGGACTAAAGGTTATTGCCCTTCCGCCAGCCCCCACCTCTATGGTAATAGTTCCTGCATGTGAGTGCATGCATAGTTCTGTGCAGTGAGCAAAAGAGCCTAAGAGGAGCATCCCTCTTTTAGGGGCCCTTGCCTTGGATGCAGTCATCTTGTGTTCAATCTTGGCATTCCAGATGGCCCCCAAGCCTGAGTGATTCCTGAGTGCAAAGTCAGGAGTTACATTGTGCGTTACCCTGAGCATTGCCAGGTGTGCCCCCCCCCACACACACACACACACACACAAACGAGGTGCACCCTACCCAGAGGGCTTGGGGAAGTCAATGAGATAATTCCTTGAGGCCAGGTTGTCATGTTCTAAGTTGACAATTCCATCCCCAGCATTGTTAGGCATTTTCTACCACTGCATACTATACAGTCCTCCCCAGGGGAGCATGATTTCACCCCAGGAAAAAAACATCCCTTCCTCCTAAGCCTTGGGAGAGAGCAGCCCCCTCCTCAACAGCTCCGATTTGAGAAAATTCCCAGTTTGCTTTGTGCCAGCTCACCTGGCCTCTTACCAGCTCGTCTGGATAAAGCAGCTGTCCTGGCCGGCGCCTGTCCTTACGCTACCCCACCAGCGTCTTCCATTGCTTCCGAACAGCTTAACCAGCAAATGCTGTTACCGCGTCGTCTTCCATCAGATGAGATGATGCATGTTGTTAACACCCTGGTATTTTATGAGATCAAGTGCATGGGTACCTGTAATGCCAGCAACAGTGGCATGCAGGGAAGCGCTTACATATGCTAAATGCTCGGTAAGTGTTAGCTATTATTGTGGTCACCCAGTGATTTTGATGAGATCCTAATCTAGGTTATTAGCGTAAGTCTAAGCCCTTTGCTGACTGCCCACTGTTCCTTCTCACACCAGCTCCTCATCCACATGGATCCCTGCCTCGAAGGCCTCACAATGACCTTACCCCATATCACCTTCCTTTACTTGGCTAATTTCTGCTCTTTCCTCCTCCAAAAGCCTCTTCTGAGTCCCACTTCCAAGGGCTGAGTTGGGAGGGAAGGGGGCTGTTCCTCGTTTAAGTCTGCTTATGTTGCCAGGTTAACTCTGTGTTTGATTTTCCTGTCTCTTTAGTGTATGCTGTATTGCTTCTCGTCCTATCACCCCTACACCCCAAAACCACAGTTTCTTTTTTTTTTAACATTTTATTATACCACCGTGAGATATACAATTACACTGCTGTTCACGCTTGGGGGTTTCGGTCACACAGTGTTCCAGCACCCGCCCTCCACCAGTGCCCCCAGCCACCACCCATGTCCCCAATTCCCTCCCCTCCCACATCCTGCCTAAATGGCAGGTTCTTTATCTCCTCTCCTCTCCCTCTCTCTCTCCTCCTTCTCCCACACATTGTGGGTTGCACTCTACGTACACTTAGAAGCCATCATTTGCATTTTTTGTCTGTATTTAATGCTCAGTTCTATGTTAGCATCAGAACTTTAGACATTTATTCACACATGTTCCCTTCTCTATCTAAACTAACCTCTGACTCCCACACGCTTGTGGTAATTTCCACTTTCGATAAGATCACCTAGTATATTTATGTCATGCAAATAAATGCAGTCATTCTATGTCTCTCTCTTTCCTTCTGACTAATTTCACTCAACATGATTCTTTCCATATCCATCCATTTATAGCAAAATTTCATAACTTCATTTTTTCTGACAGCTGCATAGTATTCCATTGTGTAGATGTACCACAGTTTCTTTATCCAGTCATCAGTTCTCGGGCATACTGGTTGTTTCCAGGTTCTGGCTATTGTAAAACCACAGTTTCTTAAAGTGGGCAATAATGACCCCAGACTGGCATGATTCAAGGGAGTGAAGTAGTGTCAGATGCAACTGGGGAGTGCATTTCCTTTTGTTTGTTTTGATAACTGTTTTAAATTATTGAATCATCTTGAAGTAGACCATTACAAAGCTATTCATGATTGGGTTTCAGTCATATAGTGCTACAGCACCCATCTCTCCACCAGTGCAGAGAAGTCAGGGAGCCTCTGAGTTAGCATAATAGAAAACAAAAGAGTTAAATTTAGAAGCAGCACCTGGGACTCCAGGCCTTTCTTCCCTTCTGTCTTGGAGCTCCTGTCTCCTGCTTGGGTCTTGAAAGGTTGAGGGAAACTCGCTGGTACCAGTTACTGCCCAGGCCAGGCGCTTGCTGTGTGCTACACATTCTACATAGAGCATCCAGTGTATTGGGCGCAAGCTCTGCTATCTAGGTTTGATTGACCCTATTTTTTGAGAATGTGCCCAATCTTCCAGTAAGTGACCTGGGTTTTCACAGCACGGAGGTCTGATTCTAAAGAAACTTGCCTCATCGTCCAAACCAAGTACAACAAATAGCACATTTGCTAACCTGCATTCGATCCCCATATGGTCCCCCTAGTCCCTCAGTAGTGATCTCTGAGCACAGAGTGAACCCAGGAGGACTGCCAGGTATGGCCCCCAAAACAAAAATATAATATAAAATAAAATATGCCTCATAACCACTATTCTTTTGTGGCTTGTGCAACCAGGGACCAAAAAGGCCATAGGGTGGGGAGAGAAAGCAGTTCTCTTCTCATCAAGCAGCTGTCTAGGTCCCTGCTCCACTGGAAACTCAGGAAACAGGCTGCCAGTTGTTAGCAGAGGATGATTAGGCTGCATCCCTGGGGGCTTTGCCCCTGTCTGGCCAGAGTCATCCATTCACACTCTCTGAGTAGCACTGTCCCTGGTGTCTGTTAATAGCAGGCCATGTCACAGCTGCTCCCAGCCGCTGCCAGCCTCATGTTCCCCCTGTGGGGTGCAGCTGACTTGACCAAATGGAACCCAAGTGATGCATTTCCACCTGAGCCCCTAGGTTGTGAGGGGTGTTAGCCTCACCTGGCCTGATGGGATGTGGCTGACTCCCCACGAGGTGTGCCAGCAGCAGCAGAATCAAGGAACAAAGCTATCAGAGCTGGAGAGGGGCTTGCAGGCCTCTTATGCGGAATGTGAGCTGCAGAGATGTCGAAAGCTTCAGAGAGACCCAAGCAGACACAGCGCAACAGCCTCACCTGGCCTGCAGTACGTGCGCCAGCAGGGCCTGACGGGATGATGGTCAGCTGGTTTGCACTAGCCTTCAGAGTTTAGAGAGCATATTCCTCAGATTGGGTGGGGAGAGGACAGGGAGTTTGGGCCACACTCAGAGGTGCTCAGGGCTTATTTTTTTTCTCTGTGCTCAAGAGTCAGTCCTAATGGTGCTTGGAGGACCACACACAACACCAAGTATCAAACTAGAGTCAACCCTGTGCCAGGCAAATGCCTTAACTCCTGTACTATCTCTCTGGTTCCCACGCCATTGCTTTCTGGTGACATCTAACAGTCTAGCACTCCCCAATTCAGGGCTGGGAACTAGAAAGTCACTGTGTCCAGTTTATGGAAGAGAAGACTGAGGTTCAGAAGTCTCTTCCTGAAGGAGAAGGAATGGTGGGTCCAGCACCGGTCCAGTTTCAAAATACACACATTGAAACTAATTCATTTCAATGTGGGTATTTTCCCCCCAGGTGAAAAAGCAACTGGCCAGCCTTCTTTTTGTCTGGATAGATCTATTGAAACACAGCCTCACACCTTCACAGCATTGTCATTGATATTGCCTAGGGCTGCCTGTGCTGCACAAAAGGAGCATTGAGTAGCTGAGAGAGCTTGTGTGGCTTGCAAAACCTACACTCTATTTTATGGATTCTGACTCCCATTCTGGAGGTAGTGGTGGGAGAGCTTATGAGAAAAGCCTGGGGCTCCTTATGTACTGTTGGTCTTTTCTCTTTTAAAAGAGAGGTTTAGGGCACCTGTAGACTGTCTTCTTTAAGGTCTATTTTCTAATCCACTGCGGACCTTGTGACTATCACACTGTAACAGGCAGGGGTTTGAATCAGTTCCAGGCTGTGTGGGACCACCAGACTAGGAGCCAAGGGCCAAGTTGTTCTAGTGCTGAACCTGTCTACCTGCAACCTTCTCTCAGCTATTTGCAGTGGGCCAAGTGAAGCCATTCACCCACCCAGCCAAGCACACACACAATTCAACCCAAACCCTTAAATGTGACTCAGTTGGAAAAGGGTCTTTATACAGGCAATTAAGGTAAGTCAAAAAGAAGGAGCCAAGTGGCCATTAAGGCAGATTTCGAAGGGAGCTAATACAAGCCTGGGAATGCTGAGGTTGCCTGAAGCCTTGGGGCCCTAGGAAGAGCCCAGGGGGAGTTCTCCCACCCTGGAACCCACAGAGGAAGCATAGCTCTGCTGACTCCTGGACTTCAGACTCCCAAACCTAGGAGAGAATCATTCTTTGCTGTTTGTTCGAGTCACCCTCTTTGTGGTACTCAATACTGTACCGTTTTCTCCTTTGGATTTCAATATAGTTTGAGGTTCATATGGCATGTGCAAAGGCCAGCAGGAGGCAGCACTTGGCAGGTAGACAAGAGCAGCCCAGGTTCTGCCCCTCTGGTTCTTCCTTCTCTAAGAACCAGAGGGCTTGCATAGCAAATTCTGCTGGCTCTAGTAATGAGAGCTCTGACTTGCTCAAAGGCACGGAGCCAGGGGTCCAAGCCTGGTTGTGGCACAGAGAATGTGCTGCACACAATGTTGGCATCTGGTGATGTTGAATGCACACCTGGCCTCCGTGCTCTGGTTCTGCATGAACCAGAACAGTGTTGTCTTTGCAAGCCTCGCATTCTGCAGCTGCATTCATGAGAGAACCGTGCCTTCCTCCTGAGTGAACACTAGCCAGGGCTCAGCACAGGTGCTCAGCAAGGCAAAAAATAGAGAAATGGGTGATGACTGGGGGTGTCTGGCAGAGCTGGTGCTCTCACCCACAACACACCAAGCTATTTGCTAGATCCTTTTGCCCGTGCTGCTGGGTAGCTTTAAGCTGCAGCCTGGACCCAATGGGAGGAGGCGAGAGAGTCCCACATGAAGGAACTGCCAGCATCTGCCTCAAGTTCTTCACACAATGTACCCCTATTTGCATTTCTCTTCTCTTTCTTTGTTTCCCTCTGCTGTTCTGCATCTTCTCTGTGCCTCCAGGTATGTTCTGTTCCCCTCAAGCAGAGTTGTCTCTGCATTTTCATCATCTTTCACCTCCATTCTGCAACCTCCCATCTCAGCTTCTCTTCCTCCCCTCTTCTCCTTCCATGATATGTTTTTCTTTTCCTTTTTTTCTCTTCTTTTGCTTTTGGGTCATTCCCAGCAATGGACATGGACAGGGATTACTTCTGGCTTTTGTATTCAGGAATTACTCCTGGTAATGCTTGGGGGAGCATACGTCCATGATATGTTTGCTCTGTTTCTGCTGGATGTTTTCTCTCTTTGAATCTGTTTCTTTCTCCTGGCTTTTGCCTTTTTATTCCTCCTAACCTAATCCTGTGTTTTTAATCTCTTCACATGACTTCTCAGCCTCTCTGTCGCTCATTCTTCACACTCCTCTGGGTGGTGTGGCTCTCTACTTCTCTTTTCTCTTTCTCTTCATCCATCCATCCATTCCTCTCTGTCCATCCACCATCAGACCATTTCGTCCATCCGTTCACCTGTTCAGCTATCATCCGCCCAGCAGCTTCCCAGCCTGTCTGCTCTGTCCATCTACCTACCTTCTATATCATCGTTTCTCAAACAGGAGCCAAATAGCACCCTGAAAACCTTCAGGATATTTCAAGGGGCTATGGATAAAGTTGTATGAATGGGGGGGTATACAATGACACTAGGGAGCAAACAGGTAGGATCAGGGGGAACAGGAAGTAAACAGGTCAGAAGGCAGCCATGGTCAGACAGGGTAGAGTAACGCAGCTCTAAAGGCCTGTTTCAGCCTCTTAGTTTCTTTTCTTTCTCTCTAGCAGTTTCTGTGTGTTTATCACTTTTCTTATTTACATGTTCTCAAATAGTTCCATCTCAATCTTGATCTCTGCTCGCTTTCTATTCCCTCTCACCCTGCTAAGGACATTAATATTTTAATAGCCTTAATGCCTTCCCCCAAATTCCATGACTCAAAAGTGACAAGTCTCCCAAGAGCCTTAGTTTAAGAGCCATTTCTTCACTTTCCTCATCACCCTGCTGTCACTTTGTAGAAAGTGAGGAATAACCCTCACCTCCCTGTCCATTTTCTCCTTTGTGCCTACCACCCTGAGCATGGAAGGTTTGCAGTGGAAACCCAAAGGTGAGGGGGAGCAAGGAAGTGTTAACCTATTGGAGAGACTCTCAATAAAGCTGCTCGTTGATGGGGCTATTTCGTGCTGTTGGTTCTTCATTTCATTTGAAAACATTTACTTAAACTCTTGCTTCAGGGGCCAGAGTGATAGCACAGCAGGTAGAGCATTTGCCTTCCACATAGCTGACACTAGTTCCATACTCTGCATCCCATATGGCCCCCTGAGCACTTCCAAGAGTAATTCCTAGTTCAGAACCAGGAGTAACCCCTGAGTATCGTAGGGTATGATCTAAGAACAGCAATAAAAAGACTTGCTTCAACCCCAGCACAACCTAGGTCCCCGTTAATGCAGGCCACATATCCCAACATGAGAAGGCCCCATATGAGCGCAACATTATTGGTCTCGGGTCCACAGTCTTCTCCATCGGCCCCATTGGATATGAGAACACCCTGCTGTCGTCCCAGGGGTTGTGCTCTGAGGAAGGATGACCCTTGACCCCTTCTACCTGTGATCATTTCTGTCCCCAGTGTGTATCCAGGAGCAAAGTTATTAGATCCTTGCAAGTCCCTTAGCCCTAGAAGCAAACTTAGGTTCCCAAACAAGTGGCAGACTCTCTAGCTGAAGGACCCTTGCCCTGTCCCTTAACAGGGCAAGTTCCACTGAGTGAGTGGAAGTACATTGCCTGGGCCAGGGCACCCCAGGAACCCTCAACCCCTACCTTGGCTGGAGAGTCCAACCAGGGTCCCTTCCTTGTTCTCCTTCCCAGCCTCTTTACCTCCATTGCCCGCTCTGGCCCTCCAACTTTTCCCTTAAATTCTGTGATTCAAGCATTGCTGCCGTTGGGTCTCAGAATATCACTATATAATTTTTAAATTTCCCTCTCTGGCAGAAAAGCATTTACTTGGCCCCAGTTCTTGCCAGGCCTTTTGCTAGGGGCTAAAGAGTGATGGATAAATCTTGAGCCCTTCACTCAGAATGGCTATAGTCTCTCTGGGAAACCACAGAGCTGGTGATTAAAATCAATAGGATATTAGATGTGAAGAATGGACTCTGAGGGAGAAAGAATTAATTTGATTGGGGGAAGTAGAGAAGGTTTCATAAGGGAGGGAACAGAAGGCTCTGTGCAGGGAAGGACTTTGTCCAATACATGGCTGTAACCCCAATATCTGGAATAGTGCTTGACACGTAACAACCACTCAACAATCATGTGCAATGAATGCAGCAATGAATGAGGGAATTTGAACAATTTTAATGGTTATTTTAAGATGTAGTCTGGGAAAGAGATAAGGAATAAACTTCCCAGGCAGAAGTGAGGACACGATTAAAGATTTGGGGTGGAGAAGGGAGAGAGGACACCCACATCGCCTCTCCAAGGATGGCCTACCTTGCCTCTGGATTTTGGCTGATGACTTATATGCAGCTGCATGTTCCTTCAGCCACAAAGAACTGCCTTGCCCCCTTCCAAGAGGAAGCTCTAAACTTGAAACTTGCTGATATGGTGATACAAAGATCTGTATCTCTTGTCTCCATCTGGGATTTCCCCAAAGGGCTGTCCCAGCTCTGGAGCACTCCCTGGTGACTACCAAAGGTTTCAGAACCAATGCGGTATCAAACCCAGGCAAACCATGTACTATCCTCAATCACTGCTTCCAGATGCCTCCCCAGGCCTCTGCATATCTGATCACAGGGAAGGGAAACATACCCCAAATGTGTGCTTAGGGACTGAGAAGAGAACAGTGGTAGTAGACAGGCCCTGGGGGACGGGGTCAAGGTAGTTGACCAGCCAGACAGGAAATAGATCATTGCCTGCCAAGGGAGCAAATTTAGATTTTTCTTCTATAAGTAATGGAGACTATTGATCAGTGGGAAGATCTAATTAAAGCAGGGAATTTCCAAGTCCACTGACAGTTGACAAAGGAGATAAAATTGTCAGAAAATAAACTGGCGGGGCTAGAGTAATGGTAAATATTGAAGGCTCTTGACTTGCATATGACTAACCTGGGTTCGGTTCCCAGCACTCCATACGGTACCCCCAGTCCACCAGGAGTTACCCCTAAGCACAGAGCTAGAAGTAAGTCCTGTGAACTGCTGGGTGTAGCCTAGAAATAAAGTTAAGAAAAGAAAGAAAATAAGTACAGACCCAGAGTTGGGGCTGGGACAGCTGGAAGATTAGAAGCGCTGAAGGGATGAAGGATGGTTGGAGATATTACTAGCCATGCTTTGTGGCCACATCAGGTACAAGAGCGCCTCTCCTTTCTCTCAGCTCTGACTTCCACAACCTAGAGTCCTGGACACAGAGTGAGCACCCCTTCTTGCTGCTGCTGATGCAGGAGCACCTTTGATATCTGTGTTGTGCTGGTCACTGTGCTAACTCCATAGTCCAGTGCCAAGACAGCTCTTATTCAGGGCCCTTTCTCCAGAAAAAGAGCATCCGGAAACTTCCCTGGGTAGCTTTCATCTTGTGCAAGTGGGGCATATCCATCTAGTTCAGTTGAGAACCTTAATTGAAAAGAATCAAGTGTTTCTTACGAGAATCTCATTTTATGTCCAACAGTAGTTGCCTGTTGGACATTAGATCTGATTTTACTTTAATGCAAAAGTCTGAGATATAAAGTTCTGGAGTCCTGGGGTCAGCGGTCCTCTCTGGTTTTTCCATGAGTTGTGTGATCTGGAATAAGTCAACATAACTTTTCCATTGATTTTCAGATTTCCATTGATATTCAGTTGATATTCAGAAAGCACTGATAAAAAGAATGTGCCCCTTTGCAGAGTTATGGTAGAAAGTTTTAGGGCCAGTAGAGACATAGATAATGTGATTCACAAGTTGTGTAAAGATCCTTTTTTTCAACTCTGAAATTTGGCACAAACTTCAGTTGTACCAGCTCCCAAGCTGAGCCCTTCAGCTTTCTGAGGCACAATTCATTTCTGATAAGAGAGAAATGTCATAGATACCTTTCAAAATGATGGTGACTAATGAACGATACAAAAAATCCAAGTATATTTTATTTTATCAACATTAGATTAAACTACCAGATCTAGGATGATATTAAGTTTTTTATTTCATTTTTATGTAATTAAAATGCTCATTGGTATCATTTTCTTGATGACAAATGTAGTGATGATATCTTGGATGTAGTGCATACACATTTAAGTGTTTATTTCTTAATATTTATTTTAATTGAATCACAGTGAGATACAGTTACAAGTTTGTTCATGATTGGGTTTCAGTCATATAATTTTCCAATACCTGTCCCTTCACCAGTGTACATTTGCCACCATCAATTTCCCCAGTTTCCCTCCCACCCTCCCTACCCCTATGGTAGACACTTTTCTTCCCTCTTTCTCTGTCCCTCTTCTCCCTCCCACATTTTGGGAATGATAGTTTGCAATACAGACACTGAAAAGTTATCATGTATATCCCTTTACCTACTTTCAACACTGAGTTCTTGTCCAGTGTGAGTGATCATTTCCAACTATGATTATCATACTGGCCCCTTCTGTATCCTAACTGCCCTTTGCCCCCAACACACTGTGGCAAGCTTCCAACCATGGACCCAGTCCTCCTGGCCCCAGTTTTCCCTGGCCTTGGCTATTAGTCTTACACTAAGTGTTGAATGCAATGGTGCAGGCTTCTGGACCTAACCCTCCATTTTCTCCCCAAGGGAGGAAGCAATGCTGTCTACATACTTTGAAACCATCAACGATCTGCTCTCCTCCTTCGGGCCTGTTCGGGACTGCTCTCGAAACAATGGGGGCTGCACTCGAAACTTCAAGTGCGTGTCTGACCGTCAGGTGGACTCCTCCGGGATGTGTGGTAAGTGCCCATTAAAGACCCGTCCCTCTCTTTGTCCAGGAGCTGGACAAAAAGGGTCCCACTCCTCAGGGCTCCAACATTTATGGTCTGTGACCCACAGGCTGCCTAGGTCTCCTCATCTGTGAAGTGGGACTGTCAGGCCTATCCCTGACTTTTGTTAGGAGACTGGAACTTTGAGGTCTGATCTTTCTATAGGTGCCTGCTAACAGCTGGCCACTAGAGCTTAGAGGAAATCTGAGAGAACCTGCCTTTTCTCTGTGAACACAATGACATGCTCAAAGAGAAAGTTTCACTGCAACTAAAGAATTGTAGAAGGCAGCCTGGAGAAAGGGGTCTATGAAAGGACTTTCAAAAGATGAAGCTGACCAATGCAAAGACAGGAACAGGATTGCAAGTGGGGGTGTGAATGAATGCAATCTAGTTAGTATCAATCTATAGCATCAGTGAGGATCCTTGTGACTTATAGAAATGGCTGATTTGTTTTGGTCAACCTAGAATGCAGCTCCAGGATTTCAAGCCAGAATTTTTATTTTAATTGAATCACCATGAGATAGACAAAGCTGTTTATGATTGGCTTTCAGTCACACCAGAAATTGTGACTCCCTAGATGGACCTTACATCCCAGGAACATGGGTTTTTAACAAGTAAATGAGTTTGTACAGTGAGTTTTGGGGGTAGGCCTCGATCTTAATGAGAGCACTTGGGAAGGCCCGCACTCCAGGCTAAACTTGGCATTTAATGCTTTGCATTTGGCTTCTTTCATTCTACTTTATTTCCTTCTAGACGGGAGCCAAGTGAACTAATTAGATGTCGTTCTCTGAACATGTGTGCCTGTTTAAGACCTCCAGACCTTTGCCCATTCTGTAATTTCTGCCTGGAGTAAATCACTTCCTAGTCCATGAGCAAACAAGTGGATCTCTCTCCAGATTCAGCTCTTTTAGGAAGCCTTTTCCTCAGCTTTACCCTTAGAGAAAAATTAACTTATTTGTCTCAGGATCATTACTTTTTCTGTATTTACATCTATTCTATCATCTGTGATAATTTTTTTAAAAAAACTTTTAAATTTTTTATTGAATCAGAGTGAAAGACACAGTTACAAAGTTGTTAATGATTGGGTATTAATCATACATTGTTCTACCACCCATCTCTTAATCAGTGTACATTTCCCACCACCAGTATTCCCAGTTTCCTTCACGCATCTCAGCCTACCTCTATAGCAGTCACTCTTCTTCTTCTTCTTCTTCTTCTTCTTCTTCTTCTTCTTCTTCTTCTTCTTCTTCTTCTTCTTCTTCTTCTTCTTCTTCTTCTTCTTCTTCTTCTTCTTCTTCTTCTTCTTCTTCTTCTTCTCCTCCTCCTCCTCCTCCTCCTCCTCCTCCTCCTCCTCCTCCTCCTCCTCCTCCTCCTCCTTCCTCCTTCCTCCTCCTCCTTCTTCTCTCTTCTTCCTCTTTCTCCTCTTCCTCCTCCCTCTTCTTCCTCTTCCACCTCTTCCTCCTCCTCCTCCTCCTCCTTCTCTCTCTCTTTATCCTTTTGGCATTATGGCTTATAATCCAGGCACTGAAAGGTTATTGTGTTCAAAATTTTTTTCAGGGGCCGGAGCGATAGCCCAGTGGGTAGGGCATTTGCCTTGCACCACGGCCGGCCCATGCCGGCCCGGGTTCGATCCCCAGCATCCCATATGGTCCTCCAAGCACCAACAGGAGTAATTCCGAGTGCAGAGCCAGGAGAAACCCCTGAGCATTGCCGAGCATGACCCAAAAAGCAAAAAAATTTTTTCAAATGAACTGAAAGAGGGCCTACCAAATCTATTTATTTGGCTTAACACACTGACAACAAATAAGGAAGTAAAGGAAAAATGGAAAGAAGAGGAGGGACAAGGGGGAGAAGATAATAATGAAGGGAGGGAGAGAGGGAGAAAGTAAGGGAGAGCTAAGAGATGAAGGAAGGGCTGGAGACAGGAAAGGATGGAAGGAAGAAAGGAAAGAAGGGAATAAGGGGAGGAGAGATGAAAGAGAGAACGAGTCATGGGAATTCCTCCTCTATGTAGAGTCTCTAAAAGAGACTATAAGAAATAGAATATACAGCCATTTGTAAAAGTTTTCCCTTTTTCAATCTTGTTTGACACTAGTCTGTGTTCTCTGTGCCAGTCTGTGAGACCTGTGAGACCAGCTTCAGTGCACTAGACTTTTACTTTACCTGAACATACCTACACTGAGTAATTGGTCACTCATGAGGTAGCCAATACAAAGAAAACATTTCTAGAGTGTGAGCTAATGCAATGAAAGTGTTTTAGACTCAGAGACCAACAGATACGCAGACATGGATGCATAATTGGTTAAAATTGTACCAGTTGTATTAGTTAAAATTCTTAGCACTCAGGGTGACAGAAACTCAATGCTAATTAATTTAGGTCAAAAGGGAACTACACTGACTCAGAAGTCCAGGCATGGCAGGAAGAAGGAAGTCCCACAAAGGCATTGGAGTCCCTCTCCTTCTCCCCTGCTTTCCTGGGTACTCTCAGGCCAATGCTTGCTCAGCTCTGTGAGCCCTATAGGAAAACACCCCCTCTTAGTCCCTCCTACTGAAAACACAGGACTCCATCTCCTTGCCTACCTTGAGCCATCTCTCTGTCAATTGCTGTGGCTAGGAGCAAGCTATGACTGTTTCTCATACAGAATCAGCCATAGCTGGAGTTTGGACAATATGGCAGTTAGATCTAAAATGCATGGTAGTGAATGGCCAGAGTGGGGAAGGGTGGAGGATGCAAGCAGCAGAAAAATAGAGTGTGGATGCTAAGTCAGTGTACACAGTAACTGTCTACTTCGAATCTTTGAAGCCCCACCATTTCTTAAAAATGAAGCCCACTGGAGAATAGGAAGGTTTGTCCAAGTGTTAGAGCTTAGAATCAGTAGATAAACAACTCAAAAGGATGTCCCAGTCATTTGTGTTTTCTCTGAAGCATGAGGTTGCTATTTCTGGAAAGATTGCCAGCCCCTTTTCCTTCCATTCCCCACTAGTTCACTTTTCTGAACTAATTAAGTCCCTTATCTTTGAAGAAAGATGTCCCAGAAGAATGAAAAGTCAGAATGTAGAGATGTGTGTGTCTCCCCCTCTCATTAATGTAAACTGGAAAAATATAAAAAGATAAAGGAAAGGAACATTTGTTCCCTGGAGGTTAAGAAAAATTCCTACAGTCTGATGAGGTTGTCAAAGACCATCTTCTCTAGATTAAGGATCTAATGTTAAAGCTGCAATTTCAGGGCTCAGTGGATGTAAGGCATCTCTCCTCTGTGCCTTTAGAAGAGAGGACAGTACCTTCTTTTATACAGAAATGTAAGTGTCTCATTTTCTCCATAGACTCTCCATCACAAACGTGGAGAGAAACTTTTTCTTACAACCTGTCTTTTAAAAAACCAATGTGGCAAAAAATAATAATACAAAAGAAGTAAAATATATTTTCAGAGCAGTTGGAGTTTTCATAACATGTCTGCACTCAGTAACTCATCCTCACAACAGAGCTGAACTATAAGTCCCTTACGGCCAAAATCGAGCTCTGAAGATGGAATAATTTTTTCTAAGATATCAACTCTAGATGGCAGAATGAAGGCCTCCCACTCAGGACTTCAATAGACTTGGTGCCAAAGTCATTCCCAGTGGCTTTAAGTAGAGCTACGAGAACATGGCAGTGAAGAACCTTGAGTAGAAGACTGGTCTAGGGTAATTGGGCTTGAGTTCTGATTGGTCACTTAGAATCTCTTTTGACTTCCATATTCCTGTTTCTTTCAAAAGGGAGCAACAATAAATCATAGTCGTAGAGACTTCTAAGAAAATTCTTCTTTTTTTTTCTTTTTGAGTCACACTCAACAATACTTAGGAAATACTCTGGCAGCGCTGGGGGACCTTATGGGATACCAGGAATTGAACCTGGGTTGGCCATGTAAAAGGCAAATGCCCTCTCTGCTGCACTATTGCTATGCTCTCCTAAAGAAATTTCTAAGAACAACATGGGTGGTAGTCTGGGCTTTGCAAAAATGCCCTGAATGTTAAATATGATAATAAAATTATCATTGTCATTTGGAGTATGTGGTATGATGTGTGGGTGCAACTCAAGTTCAGGAGCACATCTGATTATTTTGAAATAATTGTCCTGCAGCTGAATTTTATTTCTGTTCTTCGCCATCCAACTTCAAGCACTCTGATGTGATCATGAGGCATAGAGTAAAGGAATATTTAGACTGGACCATCACTTCTCAGCTCTGGTACCTGCTCTCTTGTCTGCATTTTTTAAATTTTTGCTTTTTGGGTCACACCTGACAATGCTCATGGGTTACTCCTAGCTCTGCACTCAGTATTTTCTCTTGGCGGTGCTAAGGGCACCGTATGGGATCCAGGTATTGGACCTGGGTTGGCTGCATGCAAGGCAAATGCCCTACCCACTGCACTATCACTCTGGCCCCCGATCTCTGCTTTGATCCTTGTCTGTCACATCAGGACCTCTCTGTCCACCATGATATACAGGGGTGGATTCCATCTTGGCATCTGTCTCATACTCTTCAGTCTCACCACAAGGTGACTTGCGGTCATTTAGCTGGCTTCATCAGTAATATTTCTCACCTGCCCAACTGAGGAAAGAAGTAATGCAGGGACTGGAATGATAGTATGGTGGGGAGAGCATGTGTCTTGCATGTGGATCACCTGGGTTCAACCCCTGGTATCCCATATGGTCTCCTGTGTACTACTGGGAGTGATTAGTGAGGGCAGAGCTAGGAGTGACCTCTGAGCAGCGGCAGATATGACACCTACCCTGCCAAAAAAAAGGAGTAACTATGCCTAAAGCTCTTTTCTAACACCATAAGGCCATGAAGATCTGAGGGGAGCTAATTGATCTGGAGAGACTAGTCCTGGTGCAATTGTAGTTGGCTATTTTCACATAAAGAATATTCAGCCACTCACCATGTACCATATGCTACTCAGTTTAACCACATTTACCATGCACAGACACCGCACCATACTCTCCATGTATCAGACACCACTCTACCACACTCACCATGTATCAGAGAGCCATATTCTTCATGTACCAGACACCACTCACTCACACTCACCATGTGCCAGACACCATTCAATAGTACTCATCATGCACCAGACATTATTCAGGTACACTCACTATGCACCAAGCCCCACTCAACCACATTTAAATGTACCAGATACCACACTCACCATGTTATGAATACTCAGAGGCTAGGTTCAGATTCTTGCCTTCCAATCATTCACTTTCTTTTTTTTTTTTGTGTGTGTGTGTGGGGCTGGATCATGGTGGATGGATCTTGAAACTGGTGGACAGATTACATATGTTCCATTTTTTAAACATCATGAAATAACAGAATAGACAAAACATGGTTGAATTCCTGATATGGCCCACAATTTCCAGCTTTGTACCATGGCATGCTAGAGATTCCTGGTACAATCAGGGATTTGACTTTGTACCCCAAGGATCTGCTTCAGTCTTTGCATAGAAGGCATTCAGGAGTCACTTTTTAATGGATAAATAGGAACTTTGATATTCAGAAATCAATTGAGCTTGGGTTTGTTGTTTATTTTTTATTTGGGGACACAGCCAGTGATATTCAGGACTTCTGTTTCAGTGCTGAGAAATTACTCCTAGTGGGACTCTGGGCCCATATCTGATGCTACTGCCAATCATTCACTTTCACTTGCTTTTCTGCCCTACCCTTATGCTCTGCTACCGCTCATGTAACTAGCTCAGTGGGCATATACTACAGGCTCTCTTTGGGGTTATTCCTAGCACAAGGTCATCTCATCGGACTTGCATCCATCCAGTCTTCCCCGTTTGCTAATGATCTTTACTTTTTTTCTTTACTTCTTTGTGGGTAAAAGGCAGGTAGTTTCTCTAGCAAACCATAGGTTCTTCTACCATTTTATTATTAGCACACCTTCTATTTCAGCCTCAACCTATGACACCTAAAATAAACAAAATCATTGCACTGAAAAGTTGGCTTTCTGATTCTTTTGTGGTCATCTTCATCTGTCCTACTGTGTGACCCCAAATCAAAGAGGGACACACGGTAAAGGAAACTGAATAAAGCCCTCCCCCAAGATGTCTATGTCTTAATATTCCAGACCTGAAAACTTGTTACCTTTCATGGAAAATCAGGATAAATTTGCCCACAGAATTAGTATTGCTGATAAGTTAATCTTGAGCAAGCGTGATTTTCCTGAATGAGTAGGTTGAGCCTGATGCAGACAGAGCCCTAAACAGAGGAAGAGAGAGGCAGCAGACTATGCTAGTGGTACAACACCGATAGCTTGGTGATGGAGGAAGCAGGTGGCTAGGTAAAAAAAAATCTCTGGAAGTTAGAAAAAGTGAGGAAATGGATCCCCCACAGCCTTCAAAGGGGCATGCAGCCCTTGCTGGCACCTCAGCTGGCATCCAGGAAGACCTATGTTGTCCTTCTGACCTGCAGAACTGGAAGACAATCAGTCGGTGTGGTTTTTAACTCAGCTAGCCTGTGGTAATTTGTTACCATGGCGAGAGCAAACTAACTCAGGTTCAACCATCACCCAGGGAGGAGGCTGACCCAGGAGACTCTTTATAAAGAACTGTCCCATCACACTGATCTCCAGTTATTTCTAGGGAGGGTCCTTTCCTCTTGCACAGGGATGAAGGAAGCAATAATGGAGCATCAAAGAAAGGAGGGAGCCTTGTGTTCCCTTGAATGCTCTACAGAATTTAAAAATAGCAGCCACTGAAATGGTTACAAATCTGACAATGATGTGAGCAAGGTACACTTTGAAAAATAAGTGTCAGTTCCCTTTCTTAGTGTGGCAGTATCAACAACAGATACATTTCATCATGACAGAACACACAGCAAGGAAAAGTGAGCATGGACTCTTGATGTCCTGGGAAGACGCTCCAGTATCAAGGTATCAGCTTCCCCTGGAAACATTGATTTCCTGCTGTTCCGGGAGCTACCCTATGACTCCCTCATAGCAAGGGAAGGACCATTTGATACACTCAACTCCAGAGTGTCTAGGGACCAAAATCCAGCCTCTCTTTGAAATGCCAGTTCACAACTCACCTCTAGGCTCACAATGACTTCTTCCTGTCTAATAAGCTGTCCAGAAACTGCCTGGGTTAGAGAAACTGTTGTGTTTTGCTCACAGTTCTCTGGGCAGGATTCAGTTGGGTGATACAGGCATGATTCAGCTAGGTGATCTGCTGTGTTCTGCTGTGGTGGGGGAGCCTGGAGGATAGGACCCTTTCACTTAGCTTGTTTCTTGCTGGAGTGGAGACAGTTGGATAGGGCTCTTGCTAGATACAGGGGGACTCTCTTCATACCATGGAAGTATGGATTTGCCTGGGAACCACCCTGAGATATAATGTTCCAAGGGCCTAGACCAAAGCACCACAGGTTCATAATACTCAGCCTCAAAAGTCCCTGACCACCCTATGTTCTCTCAGTCACAAGAGCCATTAAATCAGTCTGGACTCCAGAACTTGGAACGAGGTGATATGTAAATAAGAGGAGTACTATTTAACTGCAACAGGGACTCACAAATCAGGCTACTTTGGCTGGAAGGGAACCTGGAGGCCTTCAAACCAGGCCATCATCTCTCCGTTATAGAGACATAGAAACCAAAGCTAAAGCAATGCAGAAATCCCTTTAGCTCACATCAGGAGGTGGTGATAGAATCCAGATTAATCCCAAGCCATGCCTCTGTGATTGTCCTCCACAATGACCTGTTAGCATCTGCTTCGCCACTTAAGGTCATTAACTGCATGCCTGTAACCAGAACTGGGAATGGGGCAGATGATGCTGAAATTTGAATCACACTAGAAAGTCAGTTCCAAAGACCAGTGGGGTCCCACAGGCAATATGCGTCCAGTAACAAGTTGTTCTATGCCTGTTCAGAGGAATGCCGCAGGGCTGATGTGAGTTCTGGGGATGAGACCCAGACCAGTGGAAGGACTCCTCACTCTCTGAGTACCTACGGTGAGCCAGGGCACTGTGACCATGTAGTCAGTGTATACAAGTCTCCCAGCAGGGCAGCATTACATCCATTACAAAGAGCATGAGAAGAGCAGCCAGCCGTACCGCCTCTGTGTGGGGCTTGATTCTAAGTGCTTTGCTTTATTTTGACCAATTTAATCCTCACATTCATCTAATAAGCTTAGCTGTGTGATTATCTTCCCTTAACATTAAGGACGGAAAGAAACTGCCTGGCAGATAATGGTATGCTGGAGCGCAGAGAAACAGGTGTGAAGAGGTGGGGCCATTATCGGTCATCAGGGGTCTTTGTTGAAAGTTCTGGACTGAGGCAAGTGCAGAGATTTGTGTGCCCGTGGGATTTCAGGGAGGAATGGCCTGTACCAAGGCAATCCAAGCCTTCCTCATTACCAGCCATCCCTTAAAATGCCCCTTCGCACATACCTACTCTTCCCTCTTTATCTTTCTCCATTTTGTCTAAAAGGCTATCTGACCTTTTAGATACTAGAAAAGACCATCAGACTCCCTGATTGTCCTGGGATACTAGTAGCAACGAAAGGATGTTGCCTTTCCCAAAGTCAAGAGGAATAAGGTATGCTCGTTCATGCACTAGTGATCAGGCTTTTCTAAGTGCCAAAGAGAATGAGAGAAACACTGGGAGCAGACTCACTTAGGGAGATAAAGGCTGACCCCTCATTTCTCAGCCTTACCCCTTATAATGACTCAGTTGGAATGCAATTAAAGGCCCAAATTTACGACTTTAAGTGCAGGAAAGCACGCAGGGAGAACCAGCAAAGTGAGAAATCACTTTGGAGAACAGCCCAAACTCAGCTGAGTGGGGAAGCTCACCCACTTTTCTGGGCAGTCTCCTCTGATCAGGATTCTTTCTCACCAGAAATGAACTTTGCAGCCTCATACCATCCTTGCAGCTCAGGACCTCTGAGGGGCTCACTGGACCCCCAGGACAGAGTCCACAACAGCAGGAATCAGGCCTGCCACTTTTTCTTAAAATTTTTTCAAACTATGCAGAGTCAGGCATAAGGTGTCCTTATGAAAAACAGACTCTTGGGCTTGGAAGCCATAAATACGGTGTGATGTCTCTCCTTTATGGTTTTCCCATCCATAGACATTTTGATCTGATGGGCCCCTTGGCAGAATTCTCTGCGTGCACCTTTTCCATGAGGGAGTATTAGCATCATGACTGATTGTGCTGCCGAATGAATACTCTCAATCATAGCAGGACTCACGTTACTGGCAGATGTGCATCCAGAGAGTTTGGAGTGTTCAGGTGTCAGGCCCTGGGCAGACACTTGAAAGGCATCATCACATGAATCCCTGCAGCTGAATCCTTCCTTTGGAGGCAGCCATAATTTCCACACAAGGTTTTGTCTTTGAAGGAATTCGGAAAGTGAGATTAGACATTCCCATGTCTTCCTAGCCAGTCATGGTCAAATAGAAACCCAGTTCCAAAGCCATTTAATTCCCAAATTCAACCATGGAACTCTTTAAAAGGATGAGGATAGTGCCCCAGGAAAGAGTAACTGTAAGCTCCCCAGTGTCAAGGCACATCAAGACAGGAAGTGCTTTCTTTCTTACCTCTTCAAGGCCCTGGATTCATTCTTCCTTCTCTGTATCTGGGAGATCTAGAGGCGAGAAGAGAGTGAATGCCCAGAAGAGAGTTCGAATGGCTGGAGCACATGCTTTGCATGTAGGAGCTCCAAGTTTGGTGACCAACACTGCCTGGGCCCCCAGTACATCAGACGTAGCCCCCAGGCACTGCATCAGGAAATGCTCCCTACTATCACCTGATCCACCCATTTCAAAAGAAACAGTGAGAACCTGAGCTGTAGTACAGCAGGGAGGGCATTTGCCTTGCATGCAGCCGATCCGCTTGGATCCCTGGTATTCCATATGGTCTCCCTGATCACTGTCAGGGGTAATTCCTGAGTGCAGAGTCAGGAAAAACCTCTGGGTATTACTGAGTGTGACCAAAAGAAATGAATGAATTAATGAATGAATGAATGAATGAATGAATGAATGAATGAACAAACGAACAAATGGATGAATGAACGAGCAAATAAAGAAACAGTGAGCTTTGGAGACGAGGATGGAATAATCCAAAGAGAAGAAAATGGCAACCCAGGGGTTACTGGCTCTATTTCTGTCACAGGTTCCAACTTTGGGGGTAAAGAGGGTATTGTGGCATTCTTGGGAGTTGGGCCCTTTGACATCTTTCCTTGGTTCTTTGAGTGGTGTCTTCCTCCCTTCTCCCCCTTCTCCACAGAGCTGGACATGCAACGGTGCTGCCACAGTTTTAACAGCTTTCTCCTAAAGCCCATACACCCCTTTCTGACACTAGTTCTTATAATCTTTCCATGGCATCTGGAGTCTTCTCTGGCGTTCCTCTTTTTCTTTGGGATTTGGGTTTCTGGTTTCTGATGGTGTTTTCAGTAAGTTTGAATCTGTGTCGCAGACATGGGGCAGAGCTGCTACTGGCTCTCCCCGTGACCAGCCACTCACGAGGTGCCCGGGAGGGATGGTGGGTTCTAGCCCTGGCCCACCACCCCAGCAGAGCCTCGCAACAAGCCACACGACCCCCCACTCCATGAGGGCCTCCATTTTCCACATCGGACTTCTCTCTCGTCAGACCTCCACCCAGCAGACCAGCCTATCAGCACCTGGCTCATCGAGTTCCACCCTGCAGCAGTCTTTCTTAAATCCGGCTCAGGTATGCCGGTCCAGAGACTCGCAGACATGGGGCAGAGCTGCTACTGGCTCTCCCTATGACCAGCCGCTCATGAGGCGCCCTGGAGGGATGGTGGGTTCTAGCCCTGGCCCACCACCCCAGCAGAGCCTCGCAACAAGCCACACGACCCCCCCACTCCATGAGGGCCTCCATTTTCCACATCTGGACTTCTCTCGTCAGACCTCCACCCAGCAGACCAGCCTATCAGTGCCCGGCTCGCGCCCGCTATGCGCGCATGGTTCATCAATAAATGCTGGACTTAGAGATGCCTACAAGAGTATGCTACCTGCACGGCAGAGCCTGGCAAGCTACCCGTGTTGTATTTGATATATATGCCAAATACCAGTAACAATTATAGACCTCATTCCAGAATGGATTGAGGCTCTTTATGTTTCTGGAGCAAGCAGATGCCTTGGGCTCTACTAGCATGAGACAGGACATATGGAGATGTTACTGGGGCCCGCTCGAGCAAATCGATGATGAACGGGAAGACAGTGATACAGTGATTGAATCTGTGTGCTCATCTTTATCTGCTAAAGTTGAAAACAGACTCCCCAAACTACAGTGAGGGGATGTTACTCTGCTTCCTGGAAGAAAGGCCTTGGGGTGGGAGGATCCCCAAATTGTGGCAGGACATGGAGCTACAGTCCAGCTTCACCACCTGTTGACTGCAAGCAGGGAATAAATCCCATTGGGAAGGCAGTGAGCTTCTGTGGAGACTGCATGCTGGAACTTGGGATGAGCAGGAACTTGACTGTAGAAAGATTCAGGGGGTTTCCTTCCAAGTTCTTTTCAGTTTCAGAATGTTATCTGAAGGGTCAAACATATTAAAGCAACTTGAGTTCAGTGTTTTTTGATTGGTTGAAAGGCAAATATTATGGCCTGGGAGATCCCATCTGACCTGTCTCTTACATGAACATCTCTGCAATGACTGATTTGTTGGTTTGATTGGTATTGAAGCTGCTCCTGACTTTGTTGGATCATCATACCCCCCCATATGCGGGAGGACCCTGAAAAAATAGGGACAAAACATGAGACCCTCATTTGCAAAGTCTATAAATGAGCAGTGACAGTTCC
Source organism: Cryptotis parvus (assembly GCA_021461705.1). NCBI lineage: Eukaryota > Metazoa > Chordata > Mammalia > Eulipotyphla > Soricidae > Cryptotis > Cryptotis parvus. Next base: position 310,896 of record JAJIBD010020967.1, read on the forward strand.
TACTTTGGTTGTGTGTTGCATACTCCAGGCAAGAGGACCCTTGGGCTTGTGGTGAAATACCCTCAGGAGAGAATGCACTAGCTCTGACCCTTGACTCGCCTTTGGGGAGACCTCCTCACACAGAAAGGAAAGATGCCAGGGCCGAGGGATAGCACAGTGGGTAGGGTGTTTGCCTTGCATGTGGCCGACCTGGGTTCCATCCTTGGCATCCCATATGGTACCCCAAGCATCGCCAGTACTAATTCCTGAGTGCAGAGCCAGGAGTAACCCCTGAGCATAGCTGGGTGGGACCCAAAAAGGAAAAAGAAAAGGGGGAAAGCTGCCAGAGAGAAAGGGTGCTCACTCACTCTTCCTGTGACTGCCTCGGGGCAAAGTGCTCATGATGGCTGGGTTCCGGTTCCTGGTGCATAACAGGAGGAGGATACTATATGAGGGAACAGTTGCTAGGACTCGCCGAGACAATGTCTAGCCCATTGGCCAGTCCCTGCCCCTACACTGGCAGGAAACATGTCTGCTGTTAATACCACAGCCTAGTAATCTGGGCAGGAGGATTGACGAGGTTGTGGTGAAGATGGCGAGACGGGATGATATGCTGATGGATCACCATAGCCTAAAGCCTTTGTGAAGAAGTTCCTTATGATCTACCTCTCACAGATGGGGAAATTGAATCAGAGAGGTCTTAACCACCCCAGGTTCACACAATTCCTAAGTTCTAGAATAGGTATGGAGATGGCAGTTCTAGATAACGTCCGAACCAGGGAAATTCTTCACTAGCACGATTTGTAGCAGTTGCCAAATAATCCTTGTAAGGGACCGACCATATGGGGTTCCTCTGGTTTCTGTTTTTGTTTTTATTTATTTGTTTTTAGTTTTTGGACCACACCAGGCACTGCTCAGAGCCTACTCCTGGCTCTGTGCTCCAGGACTGCTCCTGGGAGGACTAGAGGAACATATGGGGGAGCCAATGATCTAACCTGAGTCAGCTGAATTCAAGACAAATGCCCTATGTGCTGTGCTATCACTCCAGCTCTCCTCTGGCTTCTTGTTGAATATTATAAACAACGATGCTGGGAGCAATATTGAAAAATAATTCTTCTGTTATTTGAGTCTTTTCTTTATGATAGATTCCTTAAGTTTCTTTGAAACAGATCCCAAGTCTGTTAAGGATGATTTGTGGATAGCACTGATGGTCTGTGATTTGAGTGATGGTGTGGTGTGGGGAGGATTCGAAAATAAAGGCAATACACTGGCTCTAGGTTTCCAATCTCTTCCTCTTGTGAGGCTCTGAGCCTTCAGTGGGCAGTTCAAGAAGAGGATTGGGTGCTTGACCTGAGCATCTTAGCATGTTAATGATGACCTAAAAGCAATGCTTGAAGGAGTAGCAACCAATGAAGTGTGTAGGATACCGGTGGGAGATACGCAGAATAGAGTAAAGAGTGAATGTGGAGGACGGAGGGACTGAGTCCCCTGGAGGATGAGAGAGGTCAGAGGAAGCAGCTGCATACTTCAAAGGGGCTGAGCTGAGAACTTTGTGAAAAGACCCAAAATTGTTGGATTGCTCATAATTAGAAATCTTTTATCTAGCTCTGAAATGGAGACCTCAAAAAATTCTGTTCGTCTTAATTATAATAAGAGTTTTTGCATGGATAAGGTACTTTTCTATTCTTCAATCTTCCTTTTACTTTTTTAAAATAACTCACACTTACTGTAAAAATAAAACATATTCAAAGGTTGTTAAAATGTGTAAAAAGAAAAAAATGTCACTCCTCTTTATTGCTCATTCACTGTAGAGATAACTGCGTTGCACTTTAGTATATAAATGCCAAATGTATATTATATGTATATGTAATCTGCCTATACATTTTGCCTTTGCATATGTGAATATAAATAAGAGCTTATGTATGCAAATTCCCCTTTAATATGGAAGCACAAAAAGCACACAGTTATGTTTCTTTGGGATAACTTGCTATGTTAAAACTTCATGTCTTTAGACATGCTTTTCAAAGAGAATTTCCTTTTTATTTTTAAGACAACTGGCTCCCTAACTTAGTCATAACCATATGCAAACCTTTTTCCTTTATGGAAAATATCATAATGAGCAACTTGAAGGGCTGTGTTTGCTGAACCCAGGTGTCCTGAATTCCTGTCTAGAACTCTCCACTCAGTGTAGTGGCCTTTTTCAATTAAAATAATAATAATAATAATAATAATAATAATAATAATAATTCCTTTTTTTGTTTTGGAGTGGGCATAGTTCTCCAGGCAATGCATATGGGCCCAGAGCTGTATCTGACTATATTTGGGGACTGGGTGTTTCCAGGGATTGAACTGAGCTTCTCGTGCATGGAAGGCAAGAGTTCTACCCCTTGAGTCATACTATATGATAATTATCAGATCCAGCTATGTAAAAATAAGTAAAATAAAATAAAATAAAGAAGTCCAAAAGAAGAAAAAATAGAAAAATAATTAAATAGGAATTTTAAAAATAAAAACATCAGGCCATACAGCAGCAAATTTCATGATTTCATTAATTTTTCTGGTCTAGTAGTATTTTATTGCGTGTCTATATACCGCAGTTTATTTAGTCATCTGTTCTTGACCACTTGGGTTGTTTCTAAATTTCTGTCTATGGTGAATAGTGCTGCAATGAACATCAGGATGCAAATATCTTTCAAATAGGGTGTTTGGGCCCTGGGGGCAGATGCCAGGAAGAGAATTGCTGGATCATACAGAAACTCAACTCCCAGTTTTTGAAGAAGTGCTCATATTGTCTCCCAAATAGGTTGAAGCAGTCAGCATTCCCACAAGTATGAGATGAGTTTCTTTTCCCCACATCATTGCCAATTCTAGTTGTTTTCATTCTCTGTGGTGTGTACCAGTCTCACTGGTATGAGAATATATTTCATTGCTGTTTTGATTTGCATTTCCCTGATGATAAGTGGTAAGTGATTTTTTTCCCCAAATTCTTATTGGCCACCAGTTTGTCTTTGAGAAGTTTCTCTTCATCTTTTTTTTTTCTTTTTTGGGTCACACCCGGCAATACTCAGGGGTTGCTCCTAGCTCTGCACTCAGGAATTATTCCTGATTGTGCTCAGGGGACCATATGGGATGCCAGGAATTGAACCAGGGTTGGCTGTGTGCAAGGCAAATGCCCTACCTGCTGGACTATCACTCTAGCCCCTCTGTTCATCTTTTTTCCCTGTTTTTGTGTTGAGATTGATTGATTTTACTTGTTCAGTTTTGTGTTTTATATAACTTGGGCATTACCCCTTTTTCAGTTTATGATGAATTATTAAGTCAATTAATAATGAATTGTGGGAAAATATTTCCTTCTAGTAGTGAAGTGTCTCTTTATTCTGTTATTGTTTCTTTTGTGATGCAGAAACTTTTTAGTTTTATGTGGTCTTATTTGTTAATCTTGGCTTCCATTTTCTTGGCCAATGGCATTGAGTCGTTGAAAATATATATAGAGTTGATGTCATAAAGTGTTCTACTTATGTTTTCCTCAGAATAACTTATGAAGTCACTTCTGGTGTTGAGGTCTTTAATCCATACTGAATTTTCTTTTGTTTATGGTGTGCAAAGGGGTCTGAGTTCATGGGTTTTTGTTTTTTTTAACATGTGATTGTTCTACTTCATACTCTTTGCTCCGTTATCAAAGATTAGCTTTTTGTTTGCCTTAGGATCTGTCTCTGGGCTCTTAGTTCTAGTCCACTGGCTTGAGAGTCTGTCTTTATTCTAGTATCACACTGTTTTGAATCTATGACTTTATAGCATAATTTAAAATTTGGGAAAAAGAAACCTCCCGTCTTCCTTTCTCCTAGGGTTGGAATAGGAATGTTTTAATTCACCACCATGACCTTGTGTTGCCTTGATTATATAGAGGCATTTCTACTGACAACATGCTATCTTCAATTTTAAAATTATCTGGAGCAAATAAGAATGTTTCACTAGATCATTAGACATCCCATTGTTCATCGATTTCCTTGAGCGGGCAACAGTAACATTTTCATTTGACCCTATCACGTGGCAGTGTACCCCAGTGGCATCTGGTTGTGTCAGGAATATGATGAGCCTCAAACCGTTCGTTCATGGTCTTGATGAAGAAGTCTGACCATCTTGTAGGTGGGTGGCCATGTGATCTTTTGACGTCCCGTGGGATCCAGTCGGTAACAGCTCTAGTCCAGTGTCTGTCTCCAAATCGTATTACATGTCCAGCCTATCTGAATGTTTAGAATACAGAAAGCAAGCAAAGAAAACTATCACCTGTAGTCACCTCACCTCCAGTGATTTCCATTAAAACTTTGATTTCCCATCTACTAGTTTTCCTACATAATCTATATTTAACAGTTTTATTGAGGGCTATACTTTGTAAAACATTTGAAAATCTTCATTTAAATTTCATTGCTAATAATTAACTGATGACTATCTAACCATTACCCAAATTCTGAATTAGAATATTGCTTGTGTTCCCACAGATACCCCTAACATACACATTGTGCCCCTAGTTCTCATTTTTCTCTCTTTCTTTTCCTGTAAAATTAATCATGACCCTAATGTTCATGCTAAGCCTACTCCTTTTCTTTACATTTCCCCTTCTGTGTAAACAGTATGATTTAATTTCAGTTTTGCTTTTTGATGGTAAATTCTCCTGCATTCAGCAAATCTCAGTAGCTAAGTAAAACAATCTTTGTTGGTTGAAGTAAAAATTGGTTATTATCCAGTGTATGGTTTAATTCAAATTATAACTGTGTTCAAAATATAGGTCCTAACTATCTCCCATGTTTTAGATATTCTTTCATACCAAAAATTGTGGAATGAGCTATGTTCTATCCAACAAAGAATCCAATCTAGTCAGAGAAGGATGCATTGGATCTAACTTCCCAGAATTGCACCTTCTTCTTTTGCCATGATTCCCTATGGCATAGATTCTGGCCTAGACTGCTGTTTCCCATCCTTTGAATCATTGGCACCCATGAGTAGTATTTTTCCCCAGCTGGTCCCAGAACCAAGCATACTCTTTCTGAGGCATATTTTTTAAATGTTATATCCTGAGTTCATCCTGGGTGAAAGAAAAACCTTTCAGACAAGGACTGGGGACAGAGAGAGAATAAATGTTTTGTGTGCTGTTTTAAGTATAAATTATCATCTTGTAGTCCTCACTGCCTCCTGTCAAAGGATACCCATCCTGCCATCATGGGCCTGTCAAAGGATACCCATCTTGCCATCATGGGTACCAGCCAAGAAAGAGGAGGGAGCGCACTTAGAGTCAGGTCAGCTGGGTAGGGTATTGGCACCTTCAGGTTCTGAATCCAAATCTGAGGAACTCTTTGTGTCCTTGCTGGAATAGTTGAGATCACGGGTCAGGCTTTTGGAACATAGATTCCTGTTACCCTAATGGATGTACTCAAAGAGGAATCTTCTTCTTGGTTGTGACATCTCTTTTTTCTCTAAATGAAAAGTGATAGATCTGTGTTTTCTTAATGAGAAATGATACATCTACATGCCCTTGATGAGAAATGGTTTAACAGTGTTCTCCCAGGCTGAGACATGTCATACCAATGTTCTTTTACACCTTTTAGCATCTCAGCATGGAATGGCTGGGAGAGTGAAGTGGAACCGAATGCCTTTGGCCAACCAAAATATCTGGATACAATTTGATGCTCAAATACTTGCTAGAGGACATTTTGATAAGCCTTGGGGAAAATAAAGACTTGAAGGACCCCACCCTAGGGCTAGATGGTTTAGTGCCTTGATCTAGATATGTGTGGCAGGGCAGTGAAAGAGTCAGCATTAAGTCATAGTACCCAGTGCTGGTAAGTTTCCTCCTGAGCGCCTCTACTCCCCAAACACTGCACTTGGGGAACTTCAGGTTCAACATAAAACAACTGGGCTGGAGCAATGGTCCAGTGGGTAGGGCGTTTGCCTTACATGCAGCTGGTCTGTGCCAGCCCAGGTTCGATCCCGGCATCCCATATGGTCCCCGAGCACCGCCAGAAGTAATTCTTGAGTGCAGAGCCAGGAGAAACCCCTGAGCATTGCCGGGTGTGACACAAAAAATGCAATAAATAAATAAATAAATAAATAAATAAATAAAACAACTGTCTCCATTTAGGAGTGATTTTTTCCCCTTTATATTGATTGTTCTCTTTCTCCAACCCTGCCCCCAACAATAACAACTGAAATAATATGCAGACAGCCCAAAATCACACTCAGAAGACATGGACTAATACGGGTCTGTGCAAATATCTGCTCAATGGCTGCCTGACCCATGCTTTTTTTTTCTTTTTTTTTTTTTAATTTTTTATTATACCACAGTGAAACATACAATTACAAAGGTGATCATAATTGGTTCTTGGTAATACAGTATACCAGCACCCATCCCTCCACCAGTGCCCCATTTCCACCACCAATGTACCCCACCCCCTCCTGCCCACCCCCCATGCTGCCTTAATAGCAGGTACCCCAGTTTCCTCTCTTTCTCTCTCTGTCTCTCTCTCTGTCTCTGCATCTCTCTGACCCATGCTTTTTAAAGCCAGTGAGCTTACCCCAGCACTTCCTCATCCAGAAATTAGGGAGAAGTTACGGACATAAGGATGGGGCCTCAGCTATGTTAAGAGGAAAGTTCATAGTTCTGCAAGCATTCATAAGGCAAGAAGAAAGGGCCCACATAAATAACCTGACCTCACAGCTGAAAATATTTAAAAAAGACCAACAGAAGGAGCCCAACCCAGGCAGAAAGAAGGAAATAATAAAACTTAGGGAGAAAATCAAGATCTGGAAACCAAAAAAAAACAAACAAACAAACAAAAAAAAAACAATTATCCGAAAGATTAATGAAACCAAGAGCTGGTTCTTTGAAAAAATAAACAGGATGGAGCCTCAATATGCAAAATGAGTTTTTAGCCTCAAAGAACATGGCGGAAACCAGGAAGCCTGCAGTGCACCCATCCCCTCCATCCTGATAACGGCAGGCCTGACTCTGGCCTCTGCTTGTTTTCTCCTCGTGCATGTCCTGCGTAGTAATAAGTAATAGGAATCCAGTTCTTATAGATTCAAATCCCTTCTCTGCACCTGTAATATACTATTGGGATAGGTTGCCTTCAGCAACATTGAATCTTATTCTCCTAGAATGAAATGATAGTGTCTTCCTTCCATGGTTGCTGTATGAAGAAGTATAGGCTAAAAGTTAAGGAAGCAGACTCTGTACGAGATGTCCTGGTTCTACCACTTCCAGTGTACCTTAAAAGCAAGTCAACAAAACCCCTCTAGACTGCAGATTCCCCACCAGTTAAGTGGTCTTGATAACATGCCCATCCCATAGGGTGCCAAGAGGTCAGGCCACATCTATCCAGTGCATAGACCGAAAGGGGTCTGGCTCCATGAGAAGTACCCTGTGTCAAGCGAGGCCACCTTCTCTTACATTTACTTCCGTGGCACACAGACGTGGTCTTGATTTCCTCAGCTCTGTATCACTGTGGCGCTCACCTGGAATGAGACAGAGACTCCTACATGGAGCAAACTCTGGGTAACTCTGAGGCTGATGAAGCAAGTCCTCTTCCCTCCCCTGCCTCAGTTGCCCATGTGTGAATGACGAAAATGGCAGCCTTTTTGGACGTGCTGAGATCAAATCATGGAGCCTAGAGTGGTGTCTGGAGTGAGGGTGTAGAGGGACTCAGGGTGGGACCATACACAGTCAGTGTGTTTCTCCCCTCCATCTCCCTGAGCCCACAAAGTGCTATAGTGCCCAAGAGCAGGGCAGCCCCCATGCTTTAGCCAGTACGCCACGGTGTCATCATAGGATCAGTGGTCATCGCTTGGGAGCAATATGGAATCTGGTTGTTGGTCTGCCCACACTTGTCCTTCTGGGACCTTAGGAAGTTCTTTTGTTCTCTGAATCTCAGGGGTACCTTCTTGTAACCTGGGTGAATATTCCTGTCTGAGGGGCCCAGGTGGCTGGGCCCAGTCAGCTCAGTGAAGAAAACCCCCAAACATAAGCATCTTGGGAGAAGTATCTCTTGTCACTCACCTACCCAGTGGACCAGGACAAGTCATAGAAATCTCAGTTTTCTCTGTGAAGTGAGGGAGTGCGGACTCCCTTCACCATCAGGCAGTGGTTAACACAGTGAGTTAATATTCATCACACATTCAAAATGATGCCTGGCACACAGCAAGCACTATTAAGTGTGAGCTATTATTATTATTAATGAGCTATACAATGGCTATTCATTACCACCACCTGGCAGTTATTGAATCCACATTCTTCAGGACTCCTGGCAGGTTTTCTTGAGATTTTCTTGGAAAAGTGTTCTTTGGCTTCCCTTTCTTCAGCCTCCAGTGCTTATTTATATTGTAGTAAAACCCCAAGGATGGTAGTGACGGTTTTAGGGATAGATCAATGATAGTGCCTCTGTCTTGCAGGCATGAGGTCACAGTGAAGTTCCCATCATTTCCCTCATATTTGGGGATAGGAACCACCACTAACATCCTTGGGATTTTACTATGATACAAATAAGCACTGGAGGCTAAGGGAAGAGAGGCCAAAGAACACTTTTCCAAGAAAATTTCAAGAAAACCTGCCGGGCGTCCTGAAGGGTTTTTTTGAGATTTTCTTGGGGGGTTAGGGAATACCAGTAGCACTCCTGCCCCTCGAGGTGTTGCAGGTGTGGCTGCAGTGCCCGGCTGAGTCAGCAGGTGGCAAATAGAAGACAGGCTTGTCTACACCCAGGGCTCTGCCCCATGGGCCCCTGGATGGTTGATGGTCTAACATAGAAAAAGATAGGGGCCTCCTGGGATCAACCCAGATCCAAGGCAGAGCCTGGCAAGCTACCCATGGTGTATTCTATATGCCAAAAACAGTAACAATAATGGACCTCATTCCCAATGAATGGAGACATTACTGGCACCTGCTTGAGCAAATCAATGAACAACGGGAAGACAAGTGACAAGAGACAAGTGACCAGTAGCTCTGGCATTTGGTATCCCCAGTATCCCAACAAAGTGTGGTGCATTGCAACCAAGTATGTGTGAGCACCATAACTAAGGCTAGTAATTCTGGACAAATCCACAATATATGATCTTTAGTCATCAAAATAATGCAGAGAATGAAAGGAAAAAAGGAAGTGAAAATCTCAAAGACGGCAAGACTATGCTTATGTATCATTCCTCTCTGTCTCCTACCCCAGGCCCATGTAAGTAAGATGTTCTGGATCCATCAGTTAAGGTTTTGTAAATGTGCTGACCTGGAGGATAGAAAGCTTAGCCTAGGTATTTGCTGAAGGGAACATCTTTGTCACCCAGGGTCTGCATGGTCCAGAAAGAAATAAAGGCTCGGTGGCTTTGACACACATAGGAAGATGCAGATATGAGATACGCACTCCAATTGCCACTAAATACTAAATGTCCCAACTCAGGAGTTATCTACTTGCCAGAAACCACACCTTCATCTCTTCATGGAATTCTCTTGCATTTCCCAGCTAGTAGTGCCCATGGAAACCTGTTCCAGCTTCCCCACTGAGAGTAAGAGAGAGGGAAAGGGAAGCAGTCAGTGCAAGGTACTGTCACCCCTGTCTCCTCTTTCCCAGACTCCACTGAGAAGAAAGGAAGATGACCTTGCATTCTATAGTGAGCCAGGTCCAAGGTGTATCTGAGCAAACCAGCCATGCATTTCAGATTGCAGCCTTCCCATAAGCAAAGTCAACTTGAACCATGACTTGTTCTCGTCTTATAATAAATCCAGCCTCTAATTGGTTTAGGTCACTGTTTCTCAATGGGGGTCCAGTGGTTTCCTGTGGGTCCCCTTGAAAATCCTGTTTATATTATTTTCACTGGTGAAAATAATATAAATATTGTACCATGGCATGAGACTAGAGGGCCAACTAGTAGGATGGTGTTGGCAATACACCTACCAGAAAGAAACAAGATCAGAATGAGACCGCAGTTGCAAAAAGGTAGAGAAATACAGATGTAGACCTCAAGTGGGGATCGTCTAGCCTGAAGGCCGTATTAGGACTATAAAATCATATGGTCTGGCCCTGTTACATGGTGGCAGATACTTAGACTTTTCAACAACTGCCCATGCCACCCCCTTCTGTATTCTATGGTCCATAAATGATGCTATAAATTTCCAAATGGTCCTCAATAAGAAAAAGTTTTCCCACCCCCTGCTCCAGACCCTCCTGGAGATGAGAGCCCATTAGTCCTTCTTCTTTGGGTCTCCCGAGGAAAGGAAGTTGTGGGTACTGCAGGATGGATGAGCTTGGAGTCTGGCTTTGTTCACCCACATATCATGTTTGCATTTGTGCTGCTTATCCTACAAAGCCAAGTGTCATGGGAGAAGCACTCCCAGCCTCCAAGTCTCTTCCTCTCCTTCCAAATGGGGTGAATAAGAGCAAGCTCTGAGCCTCAAGAGACTACAGCCAAGAGGAATGAGAACAACCATGTGGAGACTGGCTGGCGGGAAGTGCTCTGAGCATGTGAATCCCTGTCTTTCTCCCATGTGTGTGCTGAAGCCTGCACAGATGGTCGCCATGTGGGAACACTAGCCTATTGGTATTTCACTGGAACTCAAGCCAAAACTGAAGCAACGTGAGCAGATATTTTCTTACATTCCAAAAATATTTACCCAGCATGGAATATTAAGAAGTGATAGCCACCCTAATAACATACAAGAAATGGCGTTCTCCTAGGTCATTATATAGCAACTCCCCTCCCACCTCCAGTGATCCTTCTCAGTCAGGTTTTGGATGTGTTGTTGTTGTTGTTGTTGTTGTTGTTGTTGTTGTTGTTTTGGCAGTATAAACTTCTTAAAGATTTTTATTTAAAAAAAATTAAATTGTATTTTACCACCATGAGATATACAATTACAAAGCTGTTCATGATTGGGTTTCAGTCACAGTGTTCCAACACCCATCCCTCCACCATCCACCTGTGCACATTTCCTATCACTGGTATCCCCAGATCCCCTCTTCCTCCTCCTCTTCCTCCTCCTCCTCTTCCTCCTCCTCAGTGTTTTTAATCAGATTCATTTTGCATTGAGAAAATTGAGTCTTGACACAGGGAAGTGACTATCTCATGCCACACAACTTCTAAGGGGAAGACCCAGGTGATCTTTGGAGCTGGGGTGATAATACAATCGATAGGGCATTTGCCTTGCATATGGCCGACCCAGGTTTGATCCCCCTGCATCCCATATGACCGTATTGTCCTGCAAGCCTTGCCAGAAGTGGTTCCTGAGTGCAGAGCCAAGAGTAGCACCTGAGACTTACCAGAGGAGAACAAAAGCAAAAAAAAAAATCAGGTGAGCTTTGTGCCCGGATTCCAAAGACCACATGGAATTTCTTGCTCCCCATTTGCAGACACTGGGAGGACACTAAGACGTGAATGCTTCTGTGCTTCACTCTTGCTCCTCAAACAGTCCACAGACTCATGGGGATCCAGACTGCGAGCCAGAAGCCATCGTGTCTGGAAGAATGAAGTTTGTGCTAGAAGAATAATGTGGGAAAGAAGGAAAAAAGATTGTCACTGGCTCCAGGCATCCAAAGGAAAGAGGGACATGCACAGAAGGACTTTTTGTTTAGACTATGATTGTGCTGGGAGTTTGCAGCAACCCTAGGGAGCAGTTCCTTAAAACCACAATCATCCAGCTGGAAAAGAGCAGCTGTGTCAGGACAAAAGTCTCTGACATGGGGCCCGAGTGATACTACAGAGGGTAGGGCATTTGCCTTGCACATGGGTTGACCCAGGTTCATCTCCGGAATCCCATATGGGATAACCCAAGCATTCCCAGGTGTGGTCCCCAAACAAAGCAAGCAAACAAACACACAATACCCAAATCCCTGACTTCTTATATCCTTGGTCTCCTTCACTTCCTTGAAGTCAGAATAGGGTCCAATAAGGAACTATTTGAACTGTCACTTGTGTGTAGAATTATTCTGCCAGAGGAGTATAGAAAGAGTCATGGATCTGAGGTTGGCACCCAGGAGTACAGGCAGGCACTAACAAGTATTTGCTAGGTGTTTTCAGGCCCAAGTAGATGGACAAAATGTAGCTGCTGCTTTGGGTCAGGTGCTTGGATATTTTCCTAGAACCTGAGCGCAAGGTCTGTCTTTTCCACACCTGTGTCCCAGCTCCCTGGAGGTGGTGTCAGTTGCAATCTTTCACCTTTAGACTGTGGGTCACAGTAATCCTTTACAGCCCCCAGTCCTTCGCTGTGCCTCAGCTTCACAGCTCCGCTCAAATTGAATGGCCGCTGAATTGGCATGAGTTGATTAAAACTCCTAATAATTGCAGGTTCTCAACGGGCCTGATTGTCCAAATCAATGTCAGCTGTCACAAGCTTACAGGCCTTGGTGACAGATTGAGGCTGAAAAAGGAAGAGGGCGGGGAGTGGAGAACGTGAGGACTGCCCCCACTCACTCACATTCCAGAGCATTCTCAGGAGGCTCCCAGGACAGGCAGGACTAGACCTGCTGTGTACAAAAGGGCTAATTCATCCCACAGGGATCCAGAAACCCTACTGAGCTTATAAGATCCTTGGTGATTTTGCCTGCAAAATGCCTGTGTCTTAACAGAGCCTTGAGTCTTTATTTAGTGGTAGCTTATGAGAAAGCAGGACAAGGTTGGTGCTTGATAAATGTCCATGGCTTTTCCATCATCGTGGCTTGCTCTCCTCCCTCTTCTGTGCATCCACGCTTGTGCTGAAGCCCCTAATAACCCATCCTTGCTACCTTCCCCCAGGAAGTTCTCAGAATTCTTGTGTAGCCCCAGCCAATCTGTTCCACTAGTGACATCACAGACAGGCCTCTTGCATGTGGACCAGAAAGGGCACCTCATTTGCAATCGTCCTTCCCTGTGCACAGTCTGCCCTTCACTTTCACCTCAGACAAGTCCACTTGGTCCCTCCAGGTTCGAGCAAAATGAACAGAATGATGGAGAGCCTTACTGGGAAGAGCATAAGTGGCCGGCAGCTGTATCCTGCCTTGGATACACGTGGACATCCTCTTCCATTGCTCCTGGAGGTTATTTTCTGTTGGGGCAAAGGTGTTCACATCCACAATCATTCCTACTGAGCACTGCATTGTGGCAGGTAAATGATCTAGTTGGGTCCTCATTCAAGTTGAGTGGTAGAAGTTGCCCTTATCTTAGGTGGATTTATAAAAATGGATTCGAAGCAGAGGCAGACCACAGAGAAGGGACTTGGCTTCACTCCCAGCCAAGGATGCTGTGTAGTAGATGGTACCTTCCCCCTTTCATTCATGGTCAAACTCACGAGGTCACGTGCCTCATTTCATGATCGCTATGGTCTCATGGACAGAGCTGCTGTTTGGGAGCAGCAATATTTCAGGAGGGAGAAAGGTCGTGTGAACAGCATGTTTGCACTGGTGATGAGAAATTAGGTGCTTCTCAGCCCTTGGAAGAGGACACAGCTTTGCCCATTGTCATGCATCTAATGAGACCTTCTTGTGATTTCTTTTACTCAGAATAGGGAAGCACATTCCAGGAAGTTCTCAAAGCTAGCAGTGCTCAGGGACCACCACGGCTGCACCTAACCATGCTCAGAAGGCCATGGGGTGCTGGTGATTGAGCCCAGGGCCTTGCACATACAGAGTCTGTCCTCGGTTACTTGAGCCATGTCCCTGACCCCATTATGAGTTTGTAAGGCTATCTCTGTCCAGTCAAAGGAAATCCTGCTTTCTTCTAAAACACCATCATTGTGTGTTCTCAGGGCTAACAGTGCTCAGGAACCATCACGGCTGAACCTAGCAGTGCTCAGAAGCCCATGCTCAGAAGGCCTGACAATAAGGAGCTGTACTAAGAAAGGCCTCACTAGGCAATTTTGCCCTTGTGGGAATGTCATAGAGGGTAATTGCATGAACTCTGATGCTATAGCCACTATGCTGTGCAAGTAGGTGGAATGGCCCATAAGGGCCACCATCCTCTGTGAGATCCATCATTAATCAAAATGCCCTTTGGGGGCGGCGATAGCCCAGCGGGTAGCACTTTTGCCTTGCACGTGGCCTGCCCATGCCGGCCCGGGTTCGATCCCGGCATCCCATATGGTCCCCTGAGCACCGCCAGGAGTGATTCCTGAGTGCAGAGCCAGGAGAAACCCCTGAGCATTGCCAGGTGTGACTCAAAAACAAAAAGAAAAAATTCAAAATGCCCTTAAATGCAACACAGGATTGTTCTTTGCACAGTTTAGAGTTGATTCCACAAAAGTCAAGCAGTTCTGACATAAATATCTTCCCTCATCCTACCATCCAGATCTTTCCTGTAATAGTCAAGGAAACAGACTCTGAGAGTGGGTGTGCTTGCATAAAGTTCTCCCCACACACTTCTTATGATATTTTTGGACCATACCTGGTGGTGTTCAGGACTTACTCCTGGCTTTGCAGCCAGGATTACTCCGATGGATTCAGAGGCGTGTATGTGGTGCCAGGGGATCGATTCAGGCCGGCTGTGTACAAGGCAAGTGTTCTTGCTATACACTTGTTGTACTATCGCTATGGGTCTGAAGTAACCCCCAAGATGAGGTAGAACTGGAGCTCAGGTCTAGGGCGAGAGCCGTGCACACACACATACATAATGAGGGTAGACTAGCAAGCCAATGAGGGTCCAGTGGGACAGACGTCCCAAGGCTGCCTGTGCAACCCAAGCTGTAGAAAAACAAATCTAGGTACACACAGAGAACAATGAAATGTGTCTGTCAAGGTGGCAGCTGAGGGTTGGGGGTCAGGGATAGATGGGAGGGGAGGAAGCAGTGGAGAGAAGTAGACACTGGTGGTGGGATTGCTGTTGGAATATTGTATGCCTAGGACTCGACTAACAATAACTTTGTAAATCACAGTTTCGAATAAAAAATAAATAAAATTAAACAGCTTACGCAAAAATAAAAATAATCTTGGTATCTCAGGTATCTCATGAATTTTGCTTAGAGATTTGGAGTGGATGGAGCTTTGTGCCAGCATCTTCCCAAGGAAACTCCCAAGTCTATTTACCACGGGAGTCACTCCAGCTCCAGGAAAAGTTATTTGCTTTGCAAGTTGGTTGTTTTTCCTTCTGTTTGAAACAGCTGGTCCACCTCCTAGACCTCCGGGTGGGATGGTGGAGCAACTCATTATACATTTTGCACTCAGAGCAATTTGCATTCCATAATTAATGAACATTAAAATGCATAATTACAAAAAGAAACAAATGGCTTGGTGCTGAAGGACGGGCAGGAATGGAGTCAAAGCAGATACTGGGGATAGAGAGAAAATCTGGTGGGAGCTGAACAGATCCAAGCCATGATGGGACGCTGGGGAAGTGATGGGGTGCTGGGTCTTCCCTAGCATCCCTGTCCCTGCAAAGATGCACCAACCCTTAAGGGTCAGGCACTCAGCCCCATGGTCTCCCTGGGAGTCCTCACCTGAGATGGAGCTGAATAGGGAATTGGGAAGCCACTCACTGAGTTAGGTGACCAGATCTTTCAACTTCTTACTATAAAACTTCAGAAGTGGGGCAGTTCTGCAAGAAATGGACCCATCTTCAGAGCCTGCCCTTTCCCTAGTACACGCCTCGTCCTTCAGAGCCTCTTCCTCTTTTTTGAGTTCCTAAGAAAGTACTTACTGATAATTTAATTTGCCACTCACTGGTAATTTCCTCAAAGTAGAAAATACAATCACTTATCTCTCTGCCATCCTCTCCAAGGCTTTTTTGGGTATGCGTGGAATTAACCTGGTTGCCTTCCTGTGCCCAAAGTTAGAGGTCAGTGATTATTTTTATTCACTATTTGGTGGAAAGGACCAGATAGTAAATATTTTAGACTCTTGTGAGTCATAAGTGATCTTTTCTTGTCTCATAGTCTTCCTTTGAGAGAAAGAAAATGTTAAAAATATAGAAGCCATTCTTAGCTGTGTGTAAAAAAGGGTTGTGGGGAGTAGATGACTTTTCTCCATTCCTCCCACTAAATACGACTGAAATCCTGGAGATGCTGTATGAAACAAACAGAATATTGTGAGAGGTGGAGAGAGGAAGGCAGGTCAGCCAGGGCTGCCTGGTGATCAGTGTCTTGGGTTTCTCTTTGCTTGTTATGTCCCAGCCTTTGATCTGAAGAACTCAGAAACTCAGAAATACCAATGGGTTGAGATAAAAATAGCAGAACCTCTTGCACCATCCCCAAAATGAGAACCTGCTCTCTTTAGCCCGAAAAGGGAACGCCAAGTAAGACCAACTATTTTTATACTCAATAAAAATCACTCCATACCAATACTGGGTGGTAAAACAGAGCAAAACATAAAACCAGAAATACAACTACTCCCCCTCATGCTAATCAAGGCCAGAGAGGATATTCAACCCTCATCTTTGGGGAATCCAACAATCAACCTGTCCAGATTTGTGCTAGATTAACATCAGAGAAGGACAAGAAAGGAGCCAGGATTTTCTTCCCCCACAGAGAAGAAATGAGCAATTCCCATATCAGAGCTATCCACGGTCAGCAGAGAAGGTATAAAGAGCCTGGACTATGTCTCTAACAATTGTAATGAGATACCCCATTTACTACAGTTATAATGAGACCCCACCTCCCCTGTACTCCTGCTTGGGTATTGCCAGAGGATATGAAGCCGAAAGCCAAGACCATCTAATCACTATAGTAATGAGGCCTCTCCTCCACCTGTGTAGAAGTTGAGATCCAATGGGGAGCAGTAAATAGGCTCACCAACTGCTCTTGTTCAATGGGTATTAGTGGAATCCTAGATACCAGCAATAACGAGGGGTTTTCTCTCTTGGTTTTATTAGAGAATAAATGGGGAAGCTGGGGTTCTGCCTCCCCAGAAAATAGGGAGGTGTCCCTCCTTTTTCCTTGAAAATCAGATAGAAATTGGTCTAAATATGATCCAGAGTTAAAACACATTGTCCCAAATGCCCAGGTTTCCAGCCACCTGTCGTACCAGGAACTAGGAAAATCTCAAGCAGAAAATAAGGGCAGTACATATTAGCAACTATATAGCAAAGGTATTAAAGCTAGATGACAAATATATTCAATCATCCTTCATAAAAATGCTTAAGGAAGTAATTATAAGCACAAAGGGATAAAATTAAGTCTCAGGGAAGATGTAAAAGATATAAAGAAGTGAAATTGTGGAACTGAAGAATACAATATCTGAATTTCTTTTTTTTAGTTTTGCAATTTGACCTGAGAAAAACAGAGAGGACAGGGACATAGTCAATGAACCTTAAAAAGGACACTGTAAGTGACTCATTCTGGACATGAGAAGAAAATGGTTCGACCAAGAAAACAAGCAGACTCAAAGGTCTGTGGAATTGTTGTTTAAAAACCTTCCATTTGCATTGTAGAATTCCAGGAGAGGAGAAAGCAGGAAACCAAATGTACGCAAGTAAAGACTGAAAATATCTCACATTTTTCAAGCACAAAATATATTAAACACATGGAGAAAACTCCAGAATGAATACACAAACATCAGAAATCCACAGCAACATATTATTGTCAAGTTTCTGAAAATATCATTTAGTCTTTTAAAGAAAAACTCTTGAAATAAAGGTGAAAGTAATGACATTGTATCACGTCTTTGCAAGCATTAGCATCATGTACTTATTCCTAACAATTGTGTTTCCCTAAGTACAAGTTAAAGAATGGTAGAAGTCTCAAGAGAAGCTGTGGAAGCCCAGAAGAAGTAGCACAAAATTTTAAGGTTCTGAATCATAGAAGAAACTGTCGACAAAGTCCTATATCCACTAAACCATTCTTTAGGAAGAAAGAAAAATCAAGATGTTCTCAAAGGTCTTAAGCTATTGTTATCAGCAGATTTGCACTCTTTCAAAAAATTGGCGAACATATTTCCAAACATAAGAAACTCATAAATGGAATCATAGAGCATGGAAAGAAGAGAGAATATAGTGAATAAAATAGCTGGTAAATGTGCTCAATGGACCTTTTCTACTCTAGAGTTTTTTCTCTTGTGCCTGATGATTAAAAGGGAGGAAAAGAGACTTCAGGATATAACTCAGTGGTAGAACACTTGTCTTGCCTGTGAGGCCCTGAGTTTAATCCCCATTACCAGAAAATAAAAATTTTGTAAAGATACTGTTACCTGGTGTTTTCTACACGGATTTAGAGTAGTTAAGAAGATTATATTTTAAATGGGAGAAGATAAAGGAGCATAATGGAAGATAAGATTTCTATGCATAGCTAAAACAGGTAAAATGACAGCATCTGTAGGCTGTAATAAGTTATGCATATCTATAGCAACCACTTGGAAACTATATAAAGAGATGTACTCCAAATTATGGAAAAGTCAAAAAGGAATTCTAAAAGAATATTTAAGCAACAGGAAGTAACACCCAGGAATGAAAATATGAAGCGGAGAAATGAAAATCAGATTATTTAGAGCTGAAATATGTTATTTTACTTTCTATCAATCAACACATTAAATGTAAAAGATATAAATACAGAAATTAAAGGACAGAAATCGACAAACTGAATTTAAAAACCTGATGCAATTATGAGCTATCTTCAAGAAATTAAATTCAAATAGAATGATTTAGCCAGAATGGAGTAGTAAGATAGAATACGCAATCAAATAAAAACAGGAGTAGCTATATTAATATTTGATAAATGAAATCTTCAGCAAAGAATGTTACAAGAAGTACATTATGTAATAATAAAAAGGTCATTTACCAAGAAGACCTATGTATTATGCCTCAATGCAATAGAATGTGCAAAGCAAAAACAAGTAAAACTGAAAAGAAGATACAAATCTACAATTTTATATACTTTAAAACCTTCTGTATTCCTTGACAGCTGATGGAGCAGAGAAAAAAATATCAGCAATATTAGGAAAGCACTCAGTATCACCAAAAGGGACACAGTAAGTATTTAAGAATTCAGTTATAGTTGAATACATATTATTTTCACTAGATATGATTCCAAGATTGGCCATAAATTCACTGATCATAAAAAAATGCTTTAGGCCCAGTAATACCTCAAAGGACTGGAGCTCATGTATCACTTCACTTATCTTCCCGTTGATCATTGTTTTGCTTGAGTGACCCCAATAATATCTCCATATGTCCTGTCACATGCTAGTGTAGCCTAAGGGCATCTGCTAGCTCCAGGAACATAAAGAGCCTCAAACCATTCCATCAGGTCATGGGAATGAGGTCTATAATTGTTACTGG
The DNA here is from genome assembly GCA_021461705.1 of Cryptotis parvus. Lineage (NCBI taxonomy): Eukaryota > Metazoa > Chordata > Mammalia > Eulipotyphla > Soricidae > Cryptotis > Cryptotis parvus. Next base: position 330,075 of record JAJIBD010020967.1, read on the forward strand.
TATTTGGCATATCAAATACGACACGGGTAGCTTGCCAGGCTCTGCTGTGCGGGTGGGATGGGATACTCTTATAATCACCTCTGATCTCGAGCATTTATTGATGAAGTGGCTGCGCGAGCCGGGCTTGTGATCAGCTCTTCTGCCAGGTGGATCTCTGACGAGTGGGGAGTCCGGATGTGGAAAATGGTGGCCCTCATGGTGTGGGGGTTCACTAGCTTCTTGGGAGGCTCTGATGGGGTAGCGGGCCAGGGCTAGAACCTGCCTTCCCTCCCTGGCACCTCGGGATCAGCTGGGCACAGGGAGAGCCAGTAGCAGCTCTGCCCCGTGTCTCTGGAGCTCATTAATTGTATGTTTTTGATTCATCCCTGGGCTGGGATGCTTCCCAGGCACTACCAGGTGCAACTACTGAGCACAGAACTGGGGAGTACCTCCCAAACACCAATGTGTGGCCCCCAAATCAAAAAAAGAAAAGAGTTAAAACATTTAACAAATTTGGCTGATTCAGAGGGTGTTCTTCAGCCACAATAGTTAAATTAGAAAGCAAAAATAGATAACAAGCATCTCTAAGTACTACATAGAACAACCCATAGGTCAAAAGGAAATGAAAAATACTCTGAACTGAATGAATGAAATAAAAATAGTCTTATCAAAATTTGTGGAACATAACTAAAGTAGTGAGCCATTCTTTTCATTGTAACTTATCTGAATCTTTTTATTAGAGGAAAGTTTATAGCCATAAATGAATACATCAGAAACTGGACATTTCAAATCAGTAATTTAAGCTCCCATCTTAAAAAGCACTAAAAGGAAAGCAAAAAATACAACAAAGTAAGCAGAAGAAAGAGAATCAATGCAACCAAAAATAGAATAAAATAGATTAAAAATATTGAAAAGAATGAAATTGTCAAGAAAATTGAAAAGAAAATAACTCTAGCACGGCCACTATTAAAGAATAGAAAAGACGCAAGTTACCAATACCAGGAATTGTGGTAATTTACCACACTAAATCCATCAAATTGGCACCTTCGACCTTTGTTCAGCAGGATTGGTCACAGAGAATGAGACAGATAGACTGTTGGCACGTACAGTGTTGCAAGTTAGCCTTAACAGCCCAGGATAAGAGAATAAATTGTGTTCACTTAATGAACACAATTTCTCCTCCCCTCCCAGTCTCCCTGGCTCCAGACTGTGAGCTATTGTGTTCCTTAACAGGTACATTAAGAACAGTTAACAGATACATTAAGATCAAAGGCTGGGACATTTACATAGCTGTGGTCAAAGGGTGATAGGCTTTCAGCAAGCACCTTTATAGTATAGTATTAAAGCCATGGTAATTTCCTACTTTATTCTTGCCCGGGCACACCTTTGCTGGCTTGAAAGTATTCTATTCTTGCCTGACCACACATTTGCTGCCCTCAAAGTAGCCTATTTCCTTAGAGTATTATATTCATGCCTATTTTATTACGGGCGCTACCCAAACCTTGAAGTTATTATTAAGGGGAAATTACAATTTCCTACAAGGAATAAAAAAAAATCACTCCAGACCAACGGACATAAAACGATTAATAAAAGATTGCTCTAAATCGCTTGACATGCACTTACATATATTTGACGATCTAGATGAGCTAGAACCTATTTTCTTAAATTATCTATTGTAGAAACTCACTAAATAGACATTTGGTTAATCCTGTAACTACTAAGAAAATTGTAACCTTTTCGGAAAAAAATAGTCTTGAAAATTTTATTGAAGAAATATGTCAATTGTTTAAAAAGCATACTATTCTTCAAAGTATATTTTTTCCCCTGGAAGTTAAAAAATAACTTCCAGGGGAAAAATAGTAAGAGGAAATATTTATTTCCTATTCACTTTTTTTTGCATTTAAAAAAATATTTTATTATGGCACTGTGAGATATGCAATTACAAAAATGTTCATATTTGGGTTTCAGTCATACAGTGTTCCAGCACCCATCCCTCCACCAGTGCCCATTTCCCACCACTGATGTCCCCAATTTCTTTTTTTTAAATATTTTATTATACCACCTTGACATATACAATTACAAAGATGTTCATTATAAGATGTTCATATTTGGTTTCGGTCATACAGTGTTCCAGCCTCCATCCCTCCACCATTGCCCATTTCCCACCACCAATGTCCACGATTCCCTCCCCTTCCTCTAGTCTTCCTCTATGGCAGGTTCTCTCTCTCTCTCTCTCTCTCTCTCTCTCTCTCTCTCTCTCTCTCTCTCTCTCTCTCTTCCTTTCCCTTCCACATTGTGGATTACATTCCTATTCACTTTTAACCATTTCTCTGTAACTCAAATAAGGCAGTAAGAAAACCAGAAAACTATGGAAAAAGCTGAAATCTTTTATGTATACAATTTCAGAAATTTTTTAACAAAATCCAACAATTTACTATAAAAGGGTTGGATACCATAATTAAATGAGCTTTATTATAGGGATGCAGGATTGGCCCAGAAGTTAGAAATCTATTGTCGGAGCCCTCGCTCCATTTGTCCGCTTCCCGCTCAGATGGCAAAAAACCACAATCGTAATACAATAACACTCAGGACTTATTCCAGCTATCTGGGGCCGATGGCTTCACTGAGACATGCAGGTCCTAGTGAGAACATTCGACCGCGGGGAGAAAGCAAGCATTGATTATATAGGCCTTCCAAGGCCGTTACATGCGTCACAGCCCGTGCAAATCCATATAGCCAATAAACTTAAAGGAAAACGTATCTCAAACATTTCCTCCTAAAAAGGTCATGCAAACTTAAAGACAAGAGAACTGGTCTGTCCTGTTCCAGTCATGTGCTTAACCAACCTTGAGGAAGTCCTGTCCTCAGCTGGTGGTAAAACTATACTATCCAGATGACCAGAATAGATATGCGTGGTTGGGGGATGAAGGTGATCTTGAGAAATGACTTGTTTGTCAAGACCCCAGTGCTTACATAGTTAGGGCCGTGGCAGCACCTAACACTATCAAGACAATAACAGACCAAAGGAGAAAAATATTACCTGACCTAGTCGATTTATTTTTAAAAAAGTCACCAATATTTAAAATCAGGCCAGAGAGATAATTCATTGGTTGCTTACATACAGCTGACACAGGCTTGATTCCTTGCCACCAAGCGGCCTCTCAAGCCTCACCAGAGTGATCTCTGGGCACAAAGCCGCATGTTTAAAGCCTCAAAGCCATACTACACTTAACCAAAAAAAGAAACAAAAAGATTTATTGTTTGTGATTTATTTTTTAATTTCAGAAAAAAAGATATTGAAGAACTGTATCATCTTGGTAAATAACACCACTAAAATACTAACAACTAATGTATTTCTTATTTCAAAGACTGAATATTTTTCTATTTAGAACAAATGAACAATGTTCTCTGATGACTATATACCATAAGTTCTGGTACATAATTGTTGGCAATAAAGCAAGAAAAAAAGAAATAGCGCTCATTTAGATAGAAAGAGATATAATTGTCCCATTCATAGATAACCTGATTGTCCTCATGAACTTCCTCAGTAACTTACATGAAATCTACTAGAATTAATGAGTGAGTTCAATAAGACTTCAGGGGCCGGAGTGATAGCACAGCACATAGGGCATTTTGCCTTGCATGTGGCCCACCCATGTTCGATCCCCGGCGGCATCCCATATAGTCCCCTGAGCACTACCAGGAGTAATTCCTGAGTGCAGAGCAAGGAAAATCTGCTGAGCAAAGCTGGGAGTGGCCCAAAAAGCAAAAAAGAAAAAAAAAGACTTCAGAATATAAGAAAAATTTGTGATATCAGTTACATTCTTTTGTAGTAGCAATGAAAATGTGGACAGTGAAATAAACAGCAACATAGTATCATTTGCAACCCCTGAAGATAATTAATAAAAATCTAACAAAACATAAAAAGAAGTCCAAGAAAACATATAGGAGATATATGCTGAAAATTACAGAATGCAAACGGAAGAAGCTGAGCAATCTAAGCAAATGGAATCATATGGTATTTGTGGCTTGTAAGTTTCAAAACAATAAAATTTTAATTCTTAAATAAATCAAGTTTTAATCTGATTCTTATTGAAACCTCAATATGTTAATAAATATGGACCAGAATTTTCTGACATTCACATGACAGGAATAAAGAGCTAAATTTGTCAAAACTTTAAGGGAGCAGGAGAGAAAGTACAGTGGGTCAAGCACTTCCCTGGCATGTGGCTAACCCAGGTTTGATCGCTGGTATTCATATGGTCCCCCATTACCATCAGAAAAGCAGAGTCAGAAGTAACCACTGTGGTGGTACTCCTGTGATTCCACCCCTCACCCCCAAAAAATTCTTTTTAAAGGGAGCCAGATGATATAGAGTTAAGTCCCTCTGCGGATCCTGTTTTGATCCTTAGCACCACATGGTCTCCCAAGCATTGCTGGGAGTGATCCCCAAACACAGAATGGGAATAGCCCTAAGCACCAAACACAAATAGAAGCGCAGGTTTCTAACTCGTTAGTAGAGCACATAATTTGCAAGAACACATATTTTACAATTCCAGCACGAACCTTAAAAATTTAAGCATAATTAAAAAAAAAAAGAAGAACGTGGAAGAACTTGGTCTACTCTGTTTTCAGTTAGATCGTTAAAGTAATCAAGACCATAGTGCTAGTGGAAGAACAGACACAGAGATCACTTGTCTAGAATAGAAAACCCCAAAATGACCCATATAATTTTAATTTTTTTTTCACAGACACCAAACCAGTTAAAAAGGAGACTTTCAAACAAAGACTGTAAAACAATCACACATTTATAGATAAAAATAAAACAAATCTCAAATGTCTGTCTCACACCTCATACAAAAATTAACTCAAAATGTATCACAGAATTAATTGCAAAAAAGTAAAGCTATAACACTTATAGGTAACACATGGAACAGGAGAAAACCTTTCAGAATTGGCCTCCACAAAGAGTTCTTAGATTTCAAAAATATGAGCCACAAAAAGAAAATGATAAATTGGATTTCATCAAAATTAAAAACATTTGCTATGTGAAAGCACGTTTGAAGATGAGAAGACAAGTTACCAAGTGGAAAGAAAATATTTTCAAAGCACATATCTGACAAAGATCTAGTATCTAGAATATATAAAGAACTCTCAAAACTTTACTGTGAAAATGAATCTATTGGAATATGGGCAAAGTGCAGTTCACTGAGCATATAATATGGAAGATAAACACTGAACAGATTTAGTATCATTGACTATTTGGTAACAGCAAATTAAAAGCACAGCAAGATAAAACTGCATGCCTATCAGCATAGATTTAAAGATTTTTATTTATGTATGTGTATAGTATATATCTATATTTATATTTTATATATATTTGTAGACAGAGAGAGCTCAAATGCTGATGAGAATGTAGAAAAACTGGGTCATTCATAAATCTGTTGAAGGGATTTGAAAGATTACAGCTATCCTAAAGTCAATAAGTAAATAAATAAATAAAGGTGTACAGCTAGTCTGGAAAAGTTTGGCAGTTTTTAAACTAAAATTAATAATAATAATAATAATAATAATAATAATGGCCCAGTTCAGCAGGCAGGGATTTTGCCTTGCATGAGCTGACCCAGGTTCAATCCTCAACACCCCATATGGTCCACCAAGCCTACCAGGAGTGATACTTGAGTATCAAGCCAGGAGTAAGCCCTGGAGACATCTGAGGTATGACCAAAAATCTAAAATAAAATAAAATGAAGATTAAATACACAGCTCCACCATCACTTGATCACTTGACATCCCGTTATGCGCCGATTTGCTTGAGCGGGTGCCAGTAATATTTCCATTTGACCCTACCACGTGCCAGTATAGCCAATGGCTTCTGGTTGCTTCAGGAATACGGCGCCTCACACCACCATATCACCCAGAAATTACACAGCTTGACATTTGTTTCTAGGGAAGGCACTTGTAGAGATGGGGGAGGATAACTGAGACCAAATGTATTAAATATTAGGATTTAAAACATGGGAAATAGCATGTGATATACCATGAATCCCAGGCAGTCAAATATATCTCTAAACCTCCACCAGGTCCATATCTGTTTCAGAGCAATATTATGTGCTTTGCCTGTAATATTACTGAGTCATGTTCTCTTGCCCGGGGGCAGACTAGCATGGCTCTTTGGTCTAGCAGGGCTGCATATTTAATGGTGGATCCAATGCAGCCATGTTTCCTCTTGTAAAACTCTACATGTGTAAAGTCTGTCTTTACACATGTCCCTGTCTGGCCCTCCATGCCAGCAGATCCTCGCAACAAGCCAGACAACCCCCACTACATGAGAGCTGCCATTTTCCACATCTGGACTTTCCTCTCATCAGAACTCCACCCAGCAGATGAGCCTATCACAGCCCAGATCATCGACACCCACCCTGCAGCAGTCTTTTTCAAGTCCGGCCCAGGTATGCTGATCCAGAGACTCACAGACATGGGGGCAGAGCTGCTACCGGCTCTCCCTGTGCTCAGCCACTCACGAGGCACCCAGGAGGGATGGCAGGTTCTAGCCCTGGCCCACCACCCTGGCAGAGTCTCGTAACAAGCCAGACGACCCCCACTCCATGAGTGGGGGTTCATCAATAAATGCTGTATTTAGAAGAGTATGCCACCCACACGGCAAGCCTGGCAAGCTACCCGTGTTGTATTTGATATGCCAAATACCAGTAACAATTATAGACCTCATTCCCATGACCTAATATAATGGTTTGAGACTCTTTATATTCCTGGAGCAAGCAGATGCCCTTGGTCTCTACTAGCATGAGACAGGGCATATGGAGATGTTACTGGTGCCCGCTCGAGTTAATCGATGATGAATGGGAAGACAGTGATACAGTGATACAGCGTGATTAAAACTTGCTTTTAGATGCAAAGACCTGTGCATGAATGTTTCTAGCAGCTTTATTTGTAATAGCCAGTAAGTAGAAATAGTCCTCTTGTCCTTCAGCAAGTAGAAAGGATGACCTCATGTCCATACCATGGAATACTGTTCTCCAGTAAGAAGGAACTATCTTGTTAACATCCGGCAACCTGGAAGATATGAGAGGGAGGAACCTATCCCTTCAGTAGTATAATTTCTCATTTATTTGTTACCTTCTGAAATATCAAACACTTCAGATGGGGAGTGGTGGCTGTCAGCCATGAGGTAAGGAGTCAGATAGGGAGTGTTTCAAAAGAAATAGGTGAAATCTTGGCAGGAAGTAGAAAGGAAATGTACTAATCTTGATAACTTATGTACACATTCTGGTTACCGTATTTTGTATTTTTACTAAACTGTAACCACAGGAGAAACTGGTCAAAAGATACATGAGGGGTGTCTGCTTTATAGGGCGATAATACTTAATTACCTAGGAATCTATAATTATCACAAAATTGAAAATATATATAAATATATAAATTATGCATGCGTCGCCCACCCTTTATGGAAAACAGTATGGTGGTTTCTCGAGATATTAAAAACAGATTTACCATATGATATACTCTTCAGTAACTATGCAAATAACAAAATGAAAAATTAAAAATATACCTGTACATCTATGTTCATTGCAATTCTGTCAACAGTAGCCAACATATGGAAACAACCAAATGCTCAATAATAGATGGAGGGATGGATAAATTCTAGCATATAGACCCAGTGGAATCATACTCAGCTATAAGAAGAAATGAAGTTGTATGACAACATGAATGGAGCTAGTGAGGGTTAAGCTAAGAAAAAATAAGTCATAGGGGGCTGGAGAGAATGTACAGTGAATAGGGTGGGTACTTGTCTTGCACACAACCAATCTGGATCCAATCCCTAGTACTCCAAATGATCCCCTGAGCACTTCTGTGAGTAACTCCTGAGAGCAGAGCCAGAAATAAGGCCTGAACACTGTCAGCTATGGCCCCAAAAGAGCAACAACAAAAAAATTTAAATAAGTCAGAAGAAAAAAGACAAACACTGGATGATTTCATTCAAATGTGGTATTTAGAGAAACCAAGAAAAGGAACAATTGAAAGCAAAGAAACAATTGTTGGTGTCTGCTTACAAAACAGGTTTCCAAAGAGACGTAAAAGTAATGAAAGTCCTCAGAGTGCCCAATTGACTGTAGTGGAGGGTTACTGTCACTCTGGGTAGTGGCTGTGGAGTAATAATGTACATTAAAAAAATAGCTTACAACATACTATCTTGTAAATCAATGTTGCTTCAATTTGCTTTAAAGGAAAAAATATAATAAAGCCCTCTGCATACCACATATAGTATGGCACTCCCAAACTGATTGAATCTCCAGCTACTGTTTACACCTTACTTTGTGCTAATCTGTGTTGCTCTGTATCAGAGCTGCAATTAGTGGCCTTCTCTGGTCCATGGTTAGGACATAGAATACTGTCCCTCTCTGAAGACTTCCTTCTTTGTGTTTCTTCCTGGAGAATTCTTCTCACTTAATATTATCCCAGACGATTTCTCTTACTACCCTAGCTAAGGGCAAACATTCCACCAATGTCTTCATTCCATTCACACTCACTTTAAATTTTTTTTATTATATCACCGTGAGATATACAATTACAAAGATGTTCATGTTTGGGTTTCAGTCATACAATATTCCAGCACCCATCCCTCCACCAGTGTCGATTTCCCACCACCAATGTACCCTGATTTCCTTGCCCCTGCCCCAGCCAGCCTGCCTCTATCGCAGGCTCTTTGCCTCTTCTCTCTCTCTCTCTCTCTCTCTCTCTCTCTCTCTCTCTCTCTCTTTTCTTTTTTCCTTCTCTTACACATTGTGGCTTTAAATACATACATTTTGAGGTCATTATGTATATGCCTTTGCCTACATTCAGTGCTCAGTCCTAGGCTGGTATTATCATTTCCAACAATTACTGGTACACTATTCCTTTCTTTGTCTTACCTAACCTTTTATTATATCCTGCAAATAAATGCAGTCATTCTATATCTGTCCTTTTCCTTCTGGCTAATTTCATTCAGCATGATCCTCTCCATGTCCATCCATTTATAGGCAAATTTCACAATTTCATTTTTCCTAACAGCTGCATAGAATTCCATTGGGTAGATGTACCACAGTTTCTTTATCCAGTTATCTCTGGCATTCTGGTTGTTTCCAGATTCTGGCTATTGTGAATAGTACTGCTATGAACATAAAAGTGCAGATGGTGTTTCTGCTGCACACTCACTTTTGATCACATAATACTCATTTCCTTATCACATGTTACTCTTTGCAGGAGTCTCAAGCTCCATGAGCACAAGGGTTTGTCTGTTTATTATGACATCTCTAGCACCAGGCATATTTCACTAACTCTGAGTAAGATAGTCAGTATTTGTTGACTGATCTGATGAAGGAGTTATAACACAGATGATAAAGAAATTGTAAATGAACCATTTCAGTGATGTTATCCTAGGGGGCATGGCCTCAGCATTTGTTTGTTTGTTATTGATCCTTCATTTATTGATTTTTATATGCCAGGTTCTAAGACAGATGTTTTTGTTGCACTTCTAACAGACATTCTGAAAATGCTTCCCAAAAGGGTTTGCACTGTTACTTTCTGCACAAGACAGTAAAGCACTTGCATAGACACTCAAGTCCCAGAGTCTGTATGCTGTTCTGTTCTTAGCCCTTGGGATTCTTAGCCCCCAGGATCTTGTCTCTTACTAGTTTTGCCCAACTTAAGGAAAGGAAACTGAGACCCAAGTCAGCCAAAAGGCTTGTCCAAGGTCACAGGCAAGTGTGCTGTAGAACCTGGGCAAGCATCAGACTCATCTTTGACTAGCGCCCACGGTGTCACTCCCCATTGTGTCAGAGACCTCCCATCCCTGATCTGTAACCCCCCAAGAATCTCATACTTAGAGAGTTCTTTGTCTCTTTCACTTTCTCCTGTGCTTTTCCATGTTTGCTTTGTATCTGTGTCTGATAGATGTACAGACGTGTCGATTTCTTATCTTTCAGACTCGATTCTCAATGCCTTAAAAATACCCATAACAGCCGCTACCATTTGGTAAGCATTGTGCTAAATACGTGATTCATATATCTCACTTTATTCATTATCTATTTTAGTCTAACAGATCATCCCCAAATTGCATTGCTTAAAACAGGAAACTTTTAGTTCTTCTTAAATCTCAAACAGTGTTTGAAGGTCAGAGATTCATTAATGGCTTACCATGCAGGTATCTGGGTCCCACCATGTGGAGTCAAGAGCATCATGGGGTAGCCCCATCAGCTGAATGGGCTCAGCCAAAAAGCAGAAAGCCTTTACAAAGCCAATAGTGCCAATAGTGCACTGTGGACTGACCTCAGCATGCTGGACTTCTGGCCAGATGTTTCAGTTTCTATCATTAGAAGGGTGTCTCTTCAGGGAATTTCTCGTACATGGCAGCTGGACTTCATGGGAGCAAGGAATGAAAGAGTCAGAAACAGACCAAGATAGACTCTTCCAGGGGCCAGAGCAGTAGCACAGGGCATTTGCCTTGCATGTGGCCTACCTGGGTTCAATCCCCAACATCCATATGATCCCCTGATTAAAGTCAGGAGTAATTCCTGAGTGAAGAACCAGTAATAAACCTTGAACATCACTCGGTGTGACCCCAAAAAATCAAAAGAGAAAGAGAGAGAGGAGAGAGAGAGGATTCTCCATCTTTCTTACCATTTCTTTATTTCTATTACACTTTTCAGCAGCAACTTTGTGGTTGTTATTAAGTACCCTGGATTTACACATCTGGTTACAGTGTTCTGGGGGGGTCATGCCAGTCAAGCCGGGGCTTCCCATGGTGATAAACTCACAGTGTCTTCCTGTCTGCCTATATTCTCTCTAGGCCTTTCTCCTCTCAGAGCAGTGGTGGTAGCAAGCAAGGCAGGTGTTCCACCACTAAACCTCATCCCTAGGCCCAAGAAGTAGATGTTGGATTCTAACCCAAGAAGCCACAAAAGTACTTTGATGATCTTGCTTGGCATGCAGTTGGTTAAGTCCTGTAATTGCAGGCAACCAGGTTGTGTCCAACTAAGTAGTTGAGGTCAAGCCAGGAAGTCCTACTTACTCCCAACATTTCAGTGAGGAAGATAGAGCCGAGCAATAAATGAGAAGCCATTACAAGGACTCTCGGTTGATGGGGATACTTGAGCCAGACTATGCTCACCCAACCCCCAGGTCAGGCTCATAAGCATGTGCTGGAGGGAGGGATGCGCCTTAGAGTGACGACTGGTGCAGGCTCTTACTCAGGCAGTCTCTTCCTTGACATCAATCATGCAGGACTAAGTGCACTTCTGCTTTTAATTGACCCCTCATCTTCCCGGGTCTCTGTCTTCCATCTCTTAATCATACTGGGGAGGGGGGAAGATGAGGAAGTCTGGTTTGCAATTTTGTTTTCAGCCATAAAACAGCATAAGGAAATGAGACAAAGCTGCCTGATTTCGCTCAGATGTGGAAGATAAATAAAGAGAACCAACTGGCAAAAAAAGCAACAAAACTGACTCCTGAGGGAAAGAGAGGAGGAGTTGGAGGAATGGGTAATGGGGTCATTTGGGGATTGGGATGGTGCTGGAATTTGGCTGATGGCTGTGATGAACGTCGCCTACATAGAGAGGTATGGATCTCTACCTCCAGAAGTCTGCAGTCTGGCAAACCAGCAAAAGTTCAATTTAAAACATTGTAGTACAAAGGGTCAGGTCTTTAGTAGGCAGAGCACCCGACTGGTACTAGGAGTATTGACTCCTTACCCATATTCATGAGCATATGTGGGTTATGTTTGCCCTGCCATTTGCCTGTTCTAAGATTTGTAGTAAGGAAATTATATTAACTCTATATCCATCCTTCTTCCATATTTCTGAGAGCTCCTCCATCAGTAAGACATGAGGGAAAAAGTGACTTGCTTAGGTGTTGCCTCTTAACTCGGGAATGAGAAAACCTCTTGAGTCCAGCCCCAGTCCCTTGTCCTGTCCATAAAATGTGAATAAAGCTACTATTTGATTGTTAAAACTGCTGTGACAAGTGACCCCAAAGGGAGGAGCTTAACATATGGACATTTATTCTCACATAATTCTGGAAGTCATATTATAAAGCCAGAATGTCACCTGCTCCTTCCAGGGACTCAGGTAAATGTCATCTCTTGCCTTTCCAATTCCTGGGGGCTGCTTCCCACCCTGTTCCTTTCTCTGCTCTGCCTTCACCTGAACGACTTCCTGCCTCTGTGCCTGTTCTCTCTGCACCCCTCACCTCCCAGGGTCTTTGGGATGGCATTTGGACCTACCTGAGTAATGCAGGGTAATCTTATCTAACTAGATTTAGTGTAATCACATCAGCAGAAGTTTTATATTCAGAAAATCCAGAGTTTAGGATAGAGGGAGATCTTTGAGAGCCACTAGAAGCCTGCCATGCTACCTGGAGGAATCAACCAATGAAACACAGAGAAGGTATCCAGATCATGCTTGACTGCAGAACAGTCATTTTTTCTTCTTTTTTGGGTCACACCCAGCTATGCTCAGGGGTTTCTCCTGGCTCTGCGCTCAGGAATTACTCCTGGCGATGCTCGGGAACCATATGGGATTCCAGGGATCGAACCTGGGCCGGCATGGGCCGGACTCGTGCAAGGCAAACGCCCTACCCGCTGGGCTATCGCCTGGCCCCAGAACAGTCATTCCTAAAGAACGTGAGTGGTAAGAAATTTACAGCACTTGGGGAATTACCCCGCCAAAATATTTCTTGTTATCTGGGAAGAAGGTCATCAGGGCTTTCTAGCACTCATCCCTGGGTTTCAACAGACAGACAGACAGACAGACAGACAGACAGACAGACAGACAGACAGACAGACAGAGCTCCCAGTAGCATCAGATAACTCCACATGCTCTGATGATTAGGTTCCCTCTTCTCGGACAGGGAATGTTCAGAGAAAAGCAGAAGAGTCCTCCGAGCTCATATTAATATGTATAACACTTCACTCACATGGAAAATTGATTTTTTCTTTTTAAGCACAAAATGTAGCCAGTTTTATAACCTTTCTGCTGCTTGACAAAGGCCATTTATAACCTTCTTTCTCCATCACCCTTCCTGGCGCCAGCCTCAAATGTCTTGCGGAACTCTCTCGTGCATTCGTAATTGTGAATTCTTCTTAGACAAAATTTAATTTCCAAGAGGACTGACCTTTTGAGGTTTGTTTGTTATTGTGGGCTTTGTAAATTTAGTTTTGCATGTGTGATTTGTTATTGATGTTGCCCAGGATGATGACTTGGGAAGGGGACTGGAGAGCCCGCCGGAGGAGAGGACCCAGCAGAGGGCCCCCTAGCTGTGATGCCTGATGATGGATGACGAGGGCTGGGCTCTGGGCGTTAATCTTGCCAGACAGGAAATGCCACGAAGATGGCGGAAATGAACATCTTAGTGCTTCATTTTCTCCCCTGAAATCAAGAGCATTAGAACTGTTTCTCCACATGCTGAACTACAGGAGATGAGCTCAACCTCATTAAGTGAGGGAAAGGGAATGAAGTCAGTCGCCCTTTATCCCCACAGTTTAAGAGCATACCTGCAGCGGGGTGCCAGGGTCGCTGGCAAGGGCACTTGACCGTGCTTTCTTACGCACACGGAGTGTGCTCCATCATCTCCAAGGTGGCAGAAAGGGCACGAGAGCAGAAAAATAAGTTGAAATAACCTGCAGGCAACTTGACTATCTGCTAAGAAAGATTCGAGTTGCTGTTGTTGAAAATACATTTATTAAAGCTGAAGAGTGGGGCCAGAGTGATAGTCCTGTGGGTAGGGCTTTTGCCTTGCATGTGGCTGACCCAGGTTCGAGCTCTGGCATCCCATATGGTCCCCCTCAGCACTGCCAGGAGAAATTCCGGAGTGCAGAGGCAGGAGGAACCCCTGAGCATCACCAGATGTAACCCAAAAAAGTAAATAAAAGGGCCGGAGTGATAGCACAGCAGGTAGGGCATTTGCTTTGCACGCGCCAACCAAGGTTCGATCCCTGGCATCCCATATGGTCCCCTGAGCACTGCCAGGAGTAATTCTTAAGCGAAAAGCCAGGAGTAACCCCTGAGTGTCGCTGGGTGTGACCCAAAAAGCAAAAAAAAAAAAGCAAATAAAAATAGATAGATAGACAGACAGACAGACAGACAGACAGATAGATACATAGATAGACAGACACACAGACACACAGATGATAGATGAAGGAAGGAAGAAGGAAGGAAGGAAGGAGGGAGGGAGGGAGGGAGGGAGGGAAGAAGGAAGGAAGGAAGGAAGGAAGGAAGGAAGGAAGGAAGGAAGGGAGGGGGAGGGAGGGAGGGAAGGAGGGAGGGAGGGAAGGGAGGGAGGGAGGGAGGGAGGGAGGGAGGGAGGGAGGGAGGGAGGGAGGGAGGGAGGGAGGGAGGGAGGGAGGGAGGGAAGGAAGGAAGGAAGGAAGGAAGGAAGGAAGGAAGGAAGGAAGGAAGGAAGGAAGGAAGGAAGGAAGGAAGGAAGGAAGGAAGGAAGGAAGATGAAGAATGATTTGGAAAACTCACTTTGGTGACTATACTAGGTTTTCGGTGAGGCCAGTAGGCTGTTGAGGCTGTCTGAACATAGATCCAGGGAGTGTGTGGGAATGTCCTGCAGGACACCAAACTACAGATGTAGAACAGGAGACACCTTCAACAAAGGGAGGAAAAGTACTCACATTGAATGAGTCCCAGATCCTAAAGTAAGGAGTGCGCCCTATGATCCAATAGATTACAGCAAATCCGTGGTTGTTCCACCCACTAATGGGTAAGAAGGTTGAGACACAATGTGGCTTGATCCAGATCACACAATAGAAAGGCAGAGAGATAGTTTAAACCTTTTGGTAGGCTCACTTTAAAATAAAATATTAAAAATATATATATATCTCACCTCAGTATATGTTCTATGTACAAATAAGGCTATTTTTGAAATATTTCCAAAAAATTTTGAAATACCATTTTAAATATCTGTATCCAAATATCCCTTCAGTTAATATGAATTATTAAGCTTAATAATCACAGTGAAATGTTCTCAAGGAAGTTGAAGTGAACCCCTACTTTCTAATCTTGCTTTTTTTCTGTGAAATTACCTATGAAAATGAATTACATTCGCTATTGTTTAATATTGGAGCTTTGTGAGCTAATCAATTTCAACTCTAGAATTGCACCAACAGTTGTGGTTATTGCCTACAGTAAAATAATAAAATATAATTAGTATAATATAAATAATATAATATAATATAATATAATATAATATAATATAATATAATATAATATAATATAATATAATATAATATAATATAATATAATATAATATATAAATACCTACCTGGCTGTTTCTCTGCGGAATCTCTGTAGCAGGAGACAGTCATGGGCACTGATCCTAAGCAACATCAGTATTAATAGCAGCTAATGTTGACTTTATGGCTGATGAGCCACAGGGTGCTCTTTGCCCACAGACACCATCTTTTCAATTCTACAAGGCAAACACTGACACCATCCCTTTGGGTATTGACATCCTGAGGTTCAGAGATGTAAAGAACATTGTTCACAGCTCTGAGCTGTTTATTGAGGAGTTGGGTGGAGGAAGGGGCTTCCCAAGCATTGCTCAGGAGGCCACAGAGCCTGTCCCAGTGATTCTCAGCTTACTGGAGCAGTGATTCAACCCCTGGGTCTGAGGCTGCCACGCTGCCAGGACCTGGGGTGAGGCAGGTTTGTGTGTTGCCAGGCATGAAACTGAGATCAGGTGCAGGCGAGGCATGTGCCCTAACCCCTATGATATTTCTTCAGCCCCCAAATGAGACTTTCTCGGTCGATCTTTCTTTGCGGTGCCCAGCAGAGGAGGCGGGAGGAGAGGATGTGATGGAATCCCCGGCCCTGAGCCATAACCACCTGCTTGCTCTCTCCCCACGCAGTGCCCGGAGGAGCTGCGCGCCCATGAAGGACGGCTCTGGCTGCTATGACCACTCCAAGGGCATTGACTGCTCGGATGGCTTCAATGGTGGCTGTGAGCAGCTGTGCCTGCAGCAGACGCTCCCCTGCCCTATGATGCCACCTCCAGCACCATCTTCATGTTCTGCGGGTGAGTCTCTAGTCCCAAGTTCTAGCCACTCCCTGTAAGTCAGCAGAGACAGGCAGCAAATAGGTTAAAGACTCCAGGCTGCACCTGACCTTCAAGACTTTCTGCTCTGCTGTTTTCACCCAAAAGGCCAAAGGCAAGAGTATGACTTTTTGCTTGGTTTTGTCAAGACGGAATGAAAGACAAGACAGAACTCATGGATTCATAATGGTGATTAGAAAGGCTCCTCACTCGGGCTGCTTCCTCAGGGCAGAAGTGGTTTTCTTTCTTTTTTTTCCTGTTTTTATTTTATTATATCACTGTGATATAGACAATTACAAAGCCATGAGACAGCCAATTACACCATGAGATAGACAATTACTAAGTTCATGATTGGGTTTCAGTCATGCAATGTTGCAGCCCTCGTGCCTCCACCAACGCATGTTTCCCATCACCAGTGTCCCCAGTTTCACTTGCCTACCCCCTCCGCTACCTCTATGGCAGGCACTTTCTTCTCTCTCACTGTCTCTTGTTTGTGCATTGTGGTTTGCAATACATACACTGAGGGACTATCATGCATACCCCTTTATCTACGCACAATACTCAGTTCCACTTTAGCATTACCACTTCCAACTATTACTGGCAGACTGATCCCTTTTCTATCTTAATCCTCTGTCTCCACCTCACTCTTCACACACACACACACACACATGTTGTAATCACTATCACTATCTTTTCGTTCATCATCTATTTGCTAGAGCGGGCACCAGTAATATCTCCATATGTCCTGTCTCATGCTAGTAGAACCCAAAGGCATCCGCTTGCTCCAGGAACATTAAGAGCCTCAAACCATTATATTAGGTCATGGGAATGACCTAATATAAATGTTACTGATATTTGGCATATCAAATACGACATGAGCTGGATTGAAAAATACAGCCCAGGTATGCTGAACCAGAGACTCTCAGACATGGGGCAGAGCTGCTACTTGCTCTCCCTGTGCCCAGCCGCTCATGAGGTGCCCGAGAGGCATGGTGGGTTCTAGCCCTGACCCGCCACCCCAGCAGAGCCTCACAACAAGCCAGATGACCCCCTACTCCATGGGGGCCTCCATTTTCCATATCTGGACTTCCCTCTCATCATAACTCCACCCAGCAGACCAGACTATCACAGCCCGGATCATCAACACCCACCCTGCAGCACTTTTTTTTCAATCCGCCCAGGTGGGATATATATACCCCACAATTGGATTTTTTTCTTTTTTAGCCTCTGAGGTCCACTGCCGCTCTTTTTCTCCCATGGAACCCAGATTCATTGTCGTTTAGAGACAGAAGCCTGCACCTTTAGGTGTCGCTTAAGAAAACAGCAGCTTGCTGCTAAGAGCATAAGCTTAGTTCAGGGCCTCAGCTGAGTTTCTGCAGGAATGTAGCTGAGTTCATGCTCATGGATGGAAACATTTATTCTTCATTTTTGGATGTTTTGCCCAATCCAATCATTAAATTGACGGAAGACAGACTAACCAGAGAAAAACAAATATAATTACCTACATATGGGAGGAGACTCAGGTCTGGGGACATAGTGAGGAAGCCAGAGGCACATGCTCTGCATGTACAAGGACCTGAATTCAATCTCTGCCATTGCATGCAGCCCCTGGAGCACTGCTCGACATGGCTCTGGTGCTCCGAGCACTACTGGACCTGAGCAACACTGCCGGTGGTTTGAACTGTGAATCCACTTAGTAGAGTATCTTCAGGAGTAGCCTTAGGCTTGCTTCAGAGTCTCCCAAAGTACATAAAATAATGATGAGGCTCAGGGAGAAGCAGTTAATGTTTATCTTTTCTTTGGGCATAAACGTGGAGAGAGGGGCCGGAACGGCAGTCCAGTGGGTAAGATGCTTGCCCTGCACATGGTTGACTGTGGTTCAGTCCCAGAGAGATTGAGAAATATTTTCCACTCCTGGCACTGACCTACCACCTGGATTCTTTCTGGCAGTTAAGGGAGAGGAAAGAAGCTTTTCCACATCTACACGGTCTTCATTGCCTTCAGCTCAAACAAATCCACACATCAGTAGTGCTTTGGGGATTCTTTGCTTTGCTTTCCCTCAAGTGTGTTGTCTTTCCATGTCCAACTGCCCTTGTAGGGATGGGTAATTGATGGAATGGCTGGGAGACAAAGGACAGAGTATCCAAACTCCAAGTGCTCACCCAGATTAAGGACTCTCCTGAGGTTTCAAATGAAGCTGAGACTCAAGTTGGGCGCATTTTAGGACCACCTTGGCCAAGTGGCCAGGGACTCACTTTCCCTCTCTTTGGACCACAGTTGGAGATCTCTGAACAAGCATCCCCTGTGGCCTCCCTGTTCACCTCTGTCCCCATCTTATATACTATGGCAGTGTCCCCTCTGCCACCCACAGACTAGAACACGGATCCTAAGCCTCAGTGGCCAGGCAAGAAAAGGCAACATTTTTTCTTCCTTTACAATGAGTTTTGGAGGCGAGCATTAAAGGAATGTCCCAAGCAGTGCTCAAGAGGCTTTGGTGGTCCCACTGGTAATTCTCAGCCAATTAGGCTGGTGGTACGATGCAGGGGCCCAAGGAGGTGATGTTGCTGGGGCCCTGTGGTGCTTGGGATTGTCAGGGTTATCCCCAGGGTGCTGGGGGGGGGAGTGTCTCTGGGACTGCATCAGCAATGCTTGGGAAATCACAGTGCAAAGAATCCAACTAAGGTTGGCAAGTCACGAACTCAAACCTCTGTACTATGCCATGGGCCCTTCTGACAGTAGCTTTATATTAGAAAATGTACTTATTTTTTGACATTTTGTGACCCCAGAAAAGAACTCCATGCTCCTTCCTGAGAGGATATTGAATGTTGAGCACCCCACAAAGGCAGAACAGCAGAATAAGGCATCTAACAAACGTTTCCACCTTAGGTAAAAAAGGGAATGGGGCACGAGCTTGTAGTGGTTTACTTTCAGTTTAACACAAATTCATTTTGCCTGCACAGTTGTAGTCTGTGGAGTCTGGTTTTCCCTTCGGGGTGTTATTTCAGGGTTCTCCTCCCTGCCCCTGTTACACTTGGGGCTGCAGGTGCTTTTCAAGCAGGTGTCGGGGGCAGCTTGCCGGAGGCCCTAGATATGTATCAGAAAAATAAATAAGAAATAAATTAGTGTGTGCAAACCTGAATTTATAGAGGTCTCTCCTCAGCTTAAGTGACTGGAGGGCAGTGTTGAGTAAATTATGCATGCACTCACATCTGAGCCTTGAATACAGAATCAGCTGCCTTCTGAACATTGTTATTTTTCTCCTGGTATATTGGGGGGGTATGTGTCCTTCTGGTGCAGCTAACAACAGCAATGAGAGCTACAGCAGCAGCACTTATGGAGTTTGACAAAGAAACTGTCACCACTTTCTACCCATTGTAGCACTCTGCAGCAAGCGGTCAAGGTATTGTAGAAAAGTACCTCTACACTGGGCTAATGCTGATAAGCCTTGACGCAGGGAGCAGATCTGTTTGACCCATACAGAAAAGAATTCAGGTGTGAGTCAAGGAAATAAAGGTTTATTTCAGTATAATATACACTTAAGAATTTTCACTGTATCACTGTCACTGTCTTCTCCCGTTGTTCATCGATTTGCTCGAGTGGGCACCAGTAACATCTCCATACGTCCTGTTGCAAGCAAGTGTGGCTCAAGGGCATCTGCTTGCTCCAGGGACAGGAAGAGCCTCAAACCATTCTTCAGGTCATGAAATTGAGGTCCATAATTGTTACTAGTTTTTGGCATAAAGAATAAAACACAGGTAGCTTGCCAGGCTCTTCCCGTAGGTGGTATACTATCAGTAGAAAGCTCTCATCTCGAGCATTTACTGATGAAACTTCTAGGGGAAAGATCAGGTTTTCGCTTGAATGGAGCTCTGAAGAACTATGGAGTCTGAATGTTGAGAACGACTGACCACATGATGTGTGGGTTGCTCTGGCTTCACGCTAGGCTCACTGGGATGAAGGGCATCAGTTAGAACCTGTCTAGACTGTATAAAGTGTATGTAGACATAACCTAAAGAGAGTAACATTATTTCTAAGGATGAAAAACATTTCAGGCTGGAGCTATAGTACAGCGGGGTAGCGTATTTGCCTTGCACATGGCCGGCTCAGGTTCTATTCCCGCATCCCATAAGGTCCCCTGAGGAACGCCAGGAGTAATTCCTGAGTGCAGAACCATGATTAACCCCCTGAGTATCACTGGGTGTGACCCAGAAAGAAAAAAAAAATTAAAGTTTAAAAAAAAGAAAGAAAAACAGTTTCTTTGAGTCCAAAGTACACATTCAAAGCACCTGAGTGTAGGCATAACCCAGAGAGAATAGTACTGTTGCCACACACTATTCAGGGTTTATAAATGGAGTAGATTAATAAGAGACAGAGTATTCATGATATTTCAGAGAAAAAGGTAGGCTTGTGGATATTGATTTCCCAAAGTCTAGTTGCCATCCAATTTCTTATCATATTTGGTCACTTCCTGGGGTCACCAGGTCAGGTCAGCTGTAAACTGTCATGACCGCAATATGAATTTACTCTGCAAATATATTGCAGTGAGTATGAACTAGGGCTAGACATCTTCTATCCATTGGTCACTTGGTCTCTCCGCAGGAATGTTCTAGACTCCCACTGATCCTAGGCTCCTGTGAGTCTCTGACTTCATTGTTCCCTCTTTATGAAGTGCTCAGCATCTGTAACACAGAAACTCCATTGTCAAGAGGATACCAAGCATCCCAGCATGGTCAGGCCTGTGTAAGAGACACATGATCAAAGACGGAAACTAATCTATGATGAATCAGTGTGATGTTGACCTATTAGAGGCAAGGGAGCAATAGTTACTGGTGCTGGCACAGCACAGAAATTTTCATTTAAGGGAGCAGCAGAATATTAAAATGTTAGTTTGGAAAATTTTCTCCTTGAGAGGCAAAGTTTTTTGACTCCTTTTTCATCGAGGTCAGTTGTTGAACATATTTGCTCTGGCTATTCTCCTGTCTCAAAGAAAAATCAGCAGACCTGGATTCTAATCCTAATTGTAGCCTCAATATCCCTGACTTTCAGTTTCCTCACCTCAAAAAGTTTTATCATTATCGTCTACGAATCTATGATTGTTAAAAAATGCAGAATGCTGGAAATTGATTACTCCATTAAAGCTGAATACTGTACCCAAGGATGTATGTATGTTCGTTGTGAGACAGCTCACCTCTTCCTTGCTGTGTGACCTTGAGCTAGTTGCTTACTGTCTCTGTGCATTATTCTCATCTGTGAAATAGGAATGACTGTATCTTTCCAATGGAAATGTTATTGGCGCCCGCTCGAGCAAATCGATGAATAACGGGATTGAAGTGATCAAGTGATTAAATAAAATAACTGAGTTATAATATGGCAGTAATCCCTCCCTCTGAATCAGTGACTCAAAGTCCCCTTTAGTTTCCAGATCTGTAAAACAGGAAGACAGAACTTTTCACACCAGGAAAGGTCTCTGTAAGTGTCAAGTAGGATAGAAACAGTGTGTTTGGTGAGCCCTGGAAAGCCATTTAAATGTTTATGAACAGGACAAAAAAAAAGAAAAGAAAACCGGGTCTCTCTGCAGTTTCAACACACTTTGAAAATTGCCTATTAAGGATGCAAATGAGAAGTTACCCTCACTTGTTAGAAGAACTATAAACAAAACAATGAAAGCCATTAGCAGGTACTTGTGAGAAAGTTGGTTTAGAGAAGTGTCAAGCTATCAAATTAAGCAAAGAAAACAAATCTTCACTCACCGGAAGCTTCTCAACTTGCCAAAGCTGTGACCTTTCAAGGATTTTTCTGGGCAGGAACAGATTTAATAAACCCATTTGCAGCCAGGGTAATAATAGCAGCTAACATTTATGAAAGGGTTTCTTTGTGTCTCACTGTGCTAAGAGCCCAGTACATTAGCCCACTTAATTCTCCTAACAACTGGATAAGAAGGTACTTTTCTGAGTTCCCTGGACTCAGACACAGGCTGGCTTAGTAACTTGCCCAAGATCACACAGCTGGTAAGTAGAGTATCAAACCGAGACCACAGGGCTCTAGCTTCTGTTAAGACAACTCTCTTTCCTCCTCCTTGCATCTCTTCTCAGCACCTGGTCTTGGACAAGTCACTAAACACTTTCTTTTGCACATCCAGTTGTTACTGATTAAGTGCTTATTGCCCAACATGTATTCAAGTCTCTATATCAGCAGCTTTTGAACAAAGAAAAGGCACTGTTGTGTGCTTAACCAACAAGGAGACAAATATTTATGAGTGTAGAGGTGAGCGCTTTTGTTGGAATCAGTAGGTAAGACAAATATGGAGAAGAATTAGTTTGGCAAAGGCTTATTGGAGGTACCTGGAGCAGAGAAACTGATGGCAAGAAAAGAAGCGTATCTGTTCCAAGGCAGGTGGTGACTCCCCACCTCAATACACCGTGCAGCTATCCATGTTTAAAACTAGCTACTGCTTTCCATGAGCCTGCTTTTCTTTATCTCTTGGTTTCATGGTAATCATAGGTTCTGGGTGCCTTTTGAGGTCAGATTCTTTAAGATCAAAGAAGAAAATTTCATACAAAGAAGCATCCCTGGGACTGGAGCGATAGTCCACCCGGTAGGGCATGTGCCTTGCGCACACAATTGTCCTGGGTTCTATCCCCAGCATCACACATGGTCCCCGAGCACAGCCAAGAGTAATTCCTGAGTGCAGAGTCAGGAGTAAACCCTGAGCATTGCCAGATGTGACCCGAAAAGAAAAAAAAAAAAGACAAAACAGTGGGAACGGTAAATTTCACAGCAATGAGAAATCTAAAGAACTCACTTTGCATAGAAGCATCCCTTAGATTTACAGCAGACTTATCAGATGAAACCCCCAAGCCCGAAGACAGTGGTGGTATACAGTGAAAAGAAACTCAATGAAATGACGGCCTCACTGAGAATACTTCACCCGGCTAGACTCTTATTCATATTTGAAGGAACGATACACAACTTCATGGCTAGACAACAGCTCAGGAGCATCATACTCAAAATCAACTTTAAAACAAGGGCTGAAAGGTCTACTCTAAGATAAGACAAACTCCCAAAACATAACAAACTTATACAGAAAGATGGCACAAAACCCCATGACAAAGATCTATCTCAATGTCAGTGGTCTAAATGTACCAATTAAGAGACACAGAGTGAGGGGTCGAAGCTATAGCACAGCAGGTAGGGCGTTTGCCTTGCACGGGGCTGACCCGGGTTCGAGTCCCTGGTATCCCATATGGTCTCCCAAGCACTGCTGGGGTAAATCCTGAGTGTAGAGCCAGAAGTAACCCCTGAGCATGGCCAGGTGTGACCTAAAAAGCAAAATAAATAGATAAATAAATCTTCCAACATGCTTGCCAGGTATTGCCCCCCACTTTCCACCCCTAACTTCAAAAAAGTAATATTCTGTTAAAAAATAAAAAATAAGAGACAATAGAGTAGAGAACCCTACAGTTTCTAACAGAAAGCTCCTAGAAACAACAGATACTCTATAGTAGAGTATCACTTGTCTTGTATCACTTTTCTTCCCGTTGTTCATTGATTGGTTCCAGTGGGCACCAGTAACATCTCCATTCGTCCTGTCACATGCAGTGTAGCCCAAGGACAACTACTCTCTCCAGGAACATGAAAAGCCTCAAACCATTCCTTCAGGTCATGGGAATGAGGTCTATAATTGTTACTGGTTTTGGCATATCAAATACGACACGGGTAGCTTGGGTACATAATAAAATGTAATACATAATAAAAGTCACTGGACTTTCCTATATACAAATAACAAAAGAAAGGGATATTAAGAAAATGATCCATTCAAAATTGTGCCACAGAAAATCAAATACCTGGGGATCAACTTAACGAAGAGTGTAAAGGACCTGAGAAAGAAAACTATAAATCTTAAAGAAATAAAGAGGACACAAGGAAATGGAAACACATTCCCTACTCATGGATTGGGAGAATCAATGTTCTCAAAATGATAATACTTGCTAGAGCTTTATACAGATTCAACATGGTCCCTATAAGAATACCCATGACATTCTTCAAAGAAATTTATCAAACATTCCTGAAATTTTTATGGAACAATAAACCCCCACAGATAGCTAAAGCAGTCCTTGGGGGAAAGAAGATGGGAAGCATCACCTTTCCCAACTTCAAACTGTACTACAAAGCAGTAGTTAATTAAAACAACATGGTATTGGAATAAAAACAGACCTGTGGACCTATGGAATAGAGTTGAGTATCCTGGCACCAATCCTTAAATGCATGATCATTTAATCTTTGATAAAGGAGAGAAAAGTATGAAATGGAGCAAGGAAAGCTCTTCAACAAGTGGTGCTGGGAAAACTGGGCAACTACATGTAAAAAATGAATTTGGACCCCTGTCTACCACCATGCACAAAAATCAGATCAAAATATTAAAGATATCAACATCAGACCTGAATCCACAAATTATGTTGAAGAAAATATAGGAAAAACCCTCCCGAACATTGAAGCTAAAGGCATCTTCAAAGATGAAACACCACTAACAAAGCAACTAGAAGCAAAGATAAACATATGAAACTAAGATAAACATGAAACTAAAAAAGCTTCTGCACCTCAAAGGAAAACAGTGACCAAGAAACAAAGACAGTTCACAGAATGGAAAAGAATATTCACCCAATACCCATCTGAAAAGGGGTTAATATCCAGGATATATCAGGCACTGGTAGAACTTTACAAGAAGAAAACAGCCAACCTCATCAAAAAATGGGGAGAAGAAATGAACAGAAACTTCGACACGGAAGAAACTCAAATGGCCAAAAGACATATGAAAAAAAATGCTCATAATCACTAATCGTCAGAGAGATGCAAATCAAAACAACAATGAGATATCATCTCCCACCACAGAGACTGGCACATATCCAAAAGATCAAGGACAACAAATGCTGGTGTGGATGTTGGTGGGAATGCTGACTGGTACAGCCTTTTTGGAAAGCAATATAGACCTTCTTCCCAAGACTAGAAATTGAACTTCCATTTGACCCAGCCGTGCCACTCCTGGGAATATACCCTGGGAAGCCCAAAACACACAGCAATACCATCTGCACTTTTATTTTCATAGCAGCACTATTCACAATATCCAGAACCTGGAAACTACCAGAGTGCCCTAGAACTGATGACTGGATAAAGAAACTTTGGTACATCTACACAATGGCATACTATGCAGCTGTTAGGAAAAAATGAAGTTATGAAATTTACCTAAAATGGATGGACATGGAGAGGATCATGCTGAGTGAAATTAGCCAGAGGGAAAAGGACAGATATAGAATGACTGCATTTATTTGTGGGATATAAAAATACCAGGATACCAATATCCAAGGCTAGATAAAACATGGATCAGGAGGTCTTGTCAGTAGGTAGAACCTACTGCAAATGTTTAGGAGTCAGTGGTTAGGCACAGTGTACTAATAGTTATTGTAAATGATAATACCAGCATAGAACTGCAGATTGAAAGTAGGCAAAAGTATATGCATGATAACCTCTAACTGTATGTATTGAAAGTCACAGTGGGTAAAAGAAGGAAGAGAGAGAGCGAGAAAGGGAGAAAGAAGGCAGGGGCCTGCCATAGACGCAGGCTGGGAGATGGGGAAGGAAATCAGGGGACATTGGTGATGGGAAATGGGCACTGGTGGAGGGATGGGTGTTGGAACACTGTATGACTGAAACCCAAATATGAGCACTTGTGTAACTCTATATCTCACGGAGGTATAATAATATTTTTAAAAAGGAGACACAGGGTGGCAAAATGGATTTAAAAAACTGAATCCTGCAATCTGCTGCCTACAAGAAACACTTTTGATTAGTCAGCGTAAACACAGAGTCAAAATCAAAGGCTGAAATAATTCTTCATGCAAACAAGTACTCCAAAAAAGACCAGGGGGCCATACTATATAACATAGATGCATTAAATCTATGTTATTATCCAATAACATATATTTCAGGCTGAAAAAGTTAGAATGGACAGTGAAGACCATTTTTGGGGATCTCACCTGGTAATGCTCAGACTTACACCTGGCCCTGCACTCAGGAATTACTCCTGGGGGGCTCTCAGGGGACCATATGGATAACAGGAATCAAACCTGGGTCAGCCTGTCCTACCCACTGTCTGGCCCCTCAAGTATCACTGTATCACTGTCTTCCCGTTCATCATCGATTTGCTCGAGCGGGCACCAATAACATCTCCATATGTCCTGTCTCATGCAAGTAGAGCCCAAGAGCACCTGCTTGCTTCAGGAACATAAAGAGCCTCAATCCATTCCATCAGGTCATGGGAATGAGGTCTATAATTGTTACTGGTATCTGGCATATCAAATACGACACGGGTAGCTTGCCAGGCTCTGCCGTGTGGGTAGCATACTCTTGTAGTCATCTCAGATCCAGTATGTATTGATGAACCACGCAGCCGCTTGCAGCCACGCAAGCCGGGCTGTGATAGGCTGGTCTGCTGGGTGGAGTTCTGACGAGGGGAAGTCCGGATGTAAAAAATGGAGGTCCTCATGGAGTGGGGGGCCGTCTGGCTTGTTGTGAGGCTCTGCTGGGGTGGCGGGCCAGGGCTAGAACCTGCCATCCCTCCTGGGCACCTCATGAGAGGCTGGGCACAGTGAGAGCCAGTAGCAGCTCTGCCCCATGTCTGTCTCTCGGCCCCTCAAGACAATTTCTTAATGATTAAGGGCAAACTCTTCTCTTCTGTGTATGAATCTGCAGGGCAAGGTCTTGATAGCTACACTTGGGCTCTGAAAAACAACTTGTGAAAAAAATTTACTCATTCCTGTCACTTATCACTGTATCACTGTCTTCCCGTTCATCATCTATTTGCTAGAGCGGGCACCAGTAATATCTCCATATGTCCTGTCTCATGCTAGTAGAGCCCAAGGGCATCTTTTCGCTCCATGAACATAAAGAGCCTCAAACCATTATATTAGGTCATGGGAATGAACTAATATAATTATTACTGGTATTTGGCATATCAAATAAAACAGGGCAGCTTGCCAAGCTTGCCATGCAGGTGGCATACCCTTGTAGTCACCTCTAAATATAGCATTTATAGATGAATTGCACGGCCTCAAGCGGCCGTGCAAGACGGGCTGTGATAGGCTGTCGCTGGGTGGAGTTCTGACGAGAGGTAAGTCGGATGTGGAAAATGGTGGCCCAAAGGAGTGTGGGGGGGGGGGTCATCTGCTTGTTGTGTGGCTCTGCTGGGGTGGCAGACTAGGGCTAGAACTTCGCCATCCCTCCCGGTGCCTCGTGAGCCACTGGGCACAGGGAGAGAAAGTAGCAGCTCTGCCCCATGTCCTGTAAGTCTCTGGTTCAGCATACCTAGGCCGGATTGAAAAAAAAATGCTGCAGGGTGTAACTCGATGAGACGGCTGTTATTGGCTGTCATTGGGTGGAGTTGGTTCGAGTCAGATGATCTCTGTCCGATGGTGATCAGGCCAGACAATGTTCATCGTGCCCACCCAGGGATGGCGGATGTCAGGGAACTCCGCCGGGATCCCCAACAGTGCCGGTGCGCGAGTTCCCTTCTACCTCTGAAGCCGGGCGGGGAATGGATGAAGACTCAGGAATCTGATGGAGTTTTATTTTATTTTTTTTTATTATTATATATATATATATATATTTTTTGCTTTCTGGGTCACACCGGCGATGCTCAGGGGTTACTCCTGGCTCTTTGCTCAGGAATTTCTCCTGGCGGTGCTCGGGAACCATATGGGATGCCAGGGATTGAACCCGGGCCGGCACAGGCCGGCAGTGTGCAAGGCAAATGCCCTACCCACTGGGCTATCGCTCTGGCCCCATCTGATGGAGTTTTAAAAGGCTTTACTTATCACAGGTTCAGGCATACAAATTAGCAAAAGGAAAAAATCCTGTGCTTAGGATTCCTGGCTAGAACCCCAGCCACGTGTAGGCCAAAATGGCATGTAGGCCAAAATGCATACTCTTGTAGTCATCTCTAAATCCAGCATTTATTGATGAACACGGCCGTGCGAGCCGGACTGCGATAGGCTGGTCTGCTGGGTGGAGTTCTGAGGAGAGGGAAGTCGGATGTGGAAAATGGAGGCCCTCACGGAGTGGGGGCATCATCTGGCTTGTTGTGAGGCTCTGCTGGGGTGGCGGGCCAGGGCTAGAACCCACCATCCCTCCCGGGTGCCTCATGAGCAGCTGGGCACAAGGAGAGCCATGGGGCAGTAGCAGCTCTGCCCCATGTCTGTGAGTCTGTCACTTATAGCTTTTGAAAAACAACTCAGTAGGGGTTTACTAATTCCTTCTTAAACAAGTTCATAGTGATGTTCTTCTATAGCTGCCGTTGGAGGCTGTTGTTTCAGTACCAGCCGTGATTATAATTCTAGCATGAGGGTTAAATGAAATTATACATGAATCAGGAGAAGGACCGTACAAGGAATTAGTAACTGGCAGTAATAATGAGGGTGATTAGTATAAATTCTTTTCATTTAATTATTCAATGACTGACTCCTGTGACTTTCTTACTCTTCTAGTTGCACCACCCAGAGCACTGCCCAGCACATCACGGGGACACAATTAATAACTGTTAAATTAAGTTCTTCCATTCCCGTGGCTAAGAAGGATGTGCCTACCCTAGGCTTGCTAACTGCATTAACAGTTCTGGAATTTTCATTTCCAGAGAGTCTTCTCTGAGCCCCACAGGGGTGCATGAGTAAGATGTTTAGTTCCCTTGGAGCTGGGTAATATAATAGTACCTCAGCCTCTCAAGTGGATTTTATTTAAATATTGGCTCAATATATATTTAGTGAGACAGATGCCTCATATAAAGGACTCACCTTTCTCTTCCTTTCCTTTCCCCACCCTTTCTTTCCCTTCCTGTCTTTTATGTTTTTGTTTGTTTGTTTGTTTGTTTGTTTGGGCCACATTGGGTGGTAGTGACGGCTTACTCTGGCGCTGCACTCAGGTATCTGTCCTGGTCGTGCTCTGAGAACTGTAGGCGGAACCATCTTTGTTCCCAGCAAGTGCCTTCAAGGCCAGAGCTATCTCTCTAGTCCCTTTTTTTTTTTTTTTTTTTTGATTTTTCACTTTCCTTGTTTCTACCTGTGGGGCCCTTCCAGCACACAGGAGCATTAGCCTTTAGACTCCAATTCTAATCCACCCCAGTGACTTTTAACATTTCTTGCAGATTTAGCTTTTGACTTGCTACCCTTGTCAAGTAAATTTCCCTCAACAGAGGAAGGAATTCTTTCTGTGGGCAGCAGCGCAGGAAATGGGGTTGTTATTTCCCTGTATTCTGTCCATTTATAGACCTTTCTTTCTGGCCCCTGTGACACCATGAACTCCCTACAAGCAGGAACTGGGCTTTGGTAACCTGTGGGTCATCATTGTTGTTCTTCAATGATTGTCCCAAGACTTTCTTCTATAAAGTATAATTTTTGTTTTGTAGCAACACCCAATGGTCCTCAGTGATTAATCCTGACTCTGTGCTTAGGGATCTTCCATGGTGTAACTCAAAGTTCTATATGCAGTGCTACGGATCAATCTGCTGTGATTAAGGCAAGCACCTTAATGCCTGTGTTATCACTGTGGCTACTCCTGAAACTAAGGAGTAGTTTTCTGTTTTTTTTTGTTGTTGTTGTTATTTTAGGCCACACCCAGCAATGCTCAGGGATTACTCTTCAGAAATCATTACTGGTGTTGCTCAGGAGATCATATGGGATGCTGGGATTGAACCTGGGTTCAATGGGCAAAGTGCCTTGCCCGCTGCACTATCTCTGGGCCCCTGAAATTATAATTGTTGATAAAGAACTTCTGAGAAGAAGAAGTTCTTTACCTTGGTATCCAATAGACTCACAGACATGGGGCAGAGCTGCTACTGGCTCTCCCGGTGCTCAGCCACTCACGAGGCGCCCGGGAGGGATGGCGGGTTCTAGCCCTGGCCCGCCACCCCAGCAGAGCCTCACAACAAGCCAGATGACCCCCCACTCCATGAGGGCCTCCATTTTCCACATCCAGACTTCCCCTTTTCAGCACTCCACCCAGCAGACCAGCCTATCACAGCCCGGCTTGCGCATCCTCAAGCAGCTGAGCAGTTCATCAATAAATGCTGGATTTAGAGGTGACTACAAGAATATGCTATCTGCACGGCAGAGCCTGGCAAGCTACCCATGTCGTATTTGATATGCCAAATACCAATAAAAATTATGGACCTCATTCCCATGATGTGATGGAATGGTTTGAGGCTCTTTATGTTCCTGGAGCAAGTAGGTGCTCTTGGGCTCTACTTGCATGAGACAGGACATATGGAGATGTTACTGGTGCCCGCTCGAGCCAATCGATGATGAACGGGAATATAGTGATACAGTGATACAGTGAAAGAACTTCATCTCTAGGTAAGCTGTAGATCGTCATCTCTATGAGATGCATGCTACCTGCTCTGTCTGATCCGCTGAGAATGAGAATCACTGAGTATGTCTTTGCTCACCAGAGGTAGTAAGGCCACTGAAAGCAGATGGTTGAGCTTTCTTTAGTTCTGATTGATATTGCTAAGGTACAGGTACCAATATGGCAGAGAGAGGCAGGTGATTTGAGATGGGTTAAGAAGGTTATTGGATACCAAGGTGAAGTACCAAGAGTGACTCTCACAGCAGAGCGAACATCACCTCCCATAGAGACCTTGGCAGGTTACCTAGCAACCGAGTTGTTTCATTTGTGTATATTTACAGTACATTCTGTGCATCCTTCCAAAGCAACTTAATATTATCTATATAAATCCAATCTTTAAAACTGGATGTGAGGATAAGACTGATCAGAGGTATTTGGAAGGAGAGATAAAGGAAGAAATGATTTCCAGAGCCATTTTCTTTACTCAACATGAGACAAATTTAGTGTTGTTTCCTGGCAACCAAAGTAAACAGGAAAAAGACCAATAAACAAAACATGGTAGAATATATAGTTCCTTTTGCTGGCGCAAAGGAAGATTGAGGTGTTTGTTTTCTTTGCTCTGCTTTGTTTTGTTCCCTGACATAATCTGCTTCGAAAGAAGTGTCCAAGTCTCCCATATTTCTTCCATAAGAGATACAGAGCAATAGCAGTTCTGGAGTTTCCATGTCTTTCAGATCATTTAGACACAGAGGATCTTCCAGCCAGTTAGGGGGACGATATTAGGATAGGGGTTTTGAGATATCCCAACCTACCCACTTCTAATTTGAATGTGTTTAATGCATTTAAATGTAATTTAATTTAAAGCATAATGAAAATATATTTCAAATCTGGGCTCAAAGAGTACAACTAAAAGAATTTTGAAAATGAGTCAAGTTTTATTGAGGTGTTGAAGAGGCCTGGACCAAATATTAATGTGGGTAAGAAATGAAAAGACCCATAATCTTGTTTAATGCTTGTTGCACCCCACCCCTAAAAGATCACATGGCCGCCCACCTACAAGATGGTCAGACTTCCTTGTTAAGACCCTGAAGGAACGGTTTGAGGCTCTTCATATTCCTGAATCAACCAGATGCCATTGGGCTACATTGGCACGTGATAGGGTCCAATGGAAATGTTACTGGCGCCCGCTCGAGCAAATCGATGAATAACGGGATTCAAGTGATCAAGTGATCAAGCACCCCACCCCTATGCTTAAAGTACCTCTTTATTTGGTCCTTTAATGACGTGGGTCAGATCCATTATATGTGAGTACTTACCCCTTATTATGTGACCTCAAGAGGGGACAGGGCCTTGTAGATCTCTTTATAGCAGATAGAAAAGTGGGGGGTGGCACATGAAAGAGATTAGAGTATATTAGAGATCATTCTTGTGTCTTCAGGAAGGTCTTTTCCAGTAATATAATAGTACATAAGCAAGATCACAATTAAAAGACCTTGAACAGAACCTAAGTACCTAGAACCAAACGCATTATATACTTTTTAAAACATGTGTTTGAATTTTCTTTAGATCTTAACCGGAAGTTTTATTATCCCACCACGGGGTAGAATTTGATGCAGTGCAGATACGACATTCCACCTGACTTCTACAGAGGACCCATGGACAGTCCCTTTTTTAAAGGGGTAGCACGTGCCGCCTGAATCTTCAACCATTTTTAGCAGTCAGGTGATTTCTTTGCCCCTATTCCTCTGTCAGAGTTGATGCCCGTGCTGAAGAGGGGAGAATGATAGGGAGAAGATGATAGGAAATCAGGACTATGGTCCAAATGAGAGAAAATTATTGATGTGGAATGGCACAAGGGAGGGCCTGTGGGACATAACCTGGATGACGTAGTCCCTGCTGGATAAACTGAGTGACCACATAATCTCGATGACTGATGCCTGATCACAGGAGGACAATCATCTCAGCATCTAGGCCCCTGTTTTAATGACCTGCATCTTGGAACGCAATATAAAACAAAAGCTCACCGCCACCTCCATTTTTTAAAAAAGATATTAAAGGGAAAGATTTCTACCTTCTCTGGAATCCTTTTACAGGAGACCCTCTCCCATAATCCGGGGGTGTTCCAACATTCTTTTCCTTTCCTTGTCCTTCCCTTCAGATCTTAAAATAAATAAGTAAAAGGTACATCTAGTCCCAGGTCTTACTGGCCTCTCTATTTAATGTCATTTGTATGTGAGTCTAGAAGAGGAGATGAATACATGTGTTTAATATCTGTAATTAACTAGAATTTGCCTCGTTGAAGCATAAGGAGACTCTAATGATGGAAAAACTCTGACCTGGAAAATGAAGATAGTGGTTCTGACTTTGACAGTAACAGACTGAGGGAAATTGGGGACAGTTCACTTAGGTACTTGTTCTGCTGTGTGGTCCAACATTTAGACTAGGCTCTCTGCTCCCCCCAGCCCCCTCTTCACTTCTGATTGAAGGATTTGGATTTGACCTCTATTAGACATAGCCGTAGAGCATCTGCATTCCAGCTCCTGGTCAAACATTATGACATGTGCTCTCAGCTATGTGAAATCCTTGCAAAAGTTTGGGCAAGACGTATGCAGAGATGTCATCGTAGACCAAGCAGTCCATCCACTCATTTGCCATCCTTACTTCTATGGACCTTTAGTTCCATGAGATACTCAGGAAAAAGAGGACTTTCAGAACTTAAAGCTAAGTGACTAAGTGTGGGTGACTTCGACAAGCCTTTTGTAATGGCAAAATATACTTCATTGGCTTTAGAGTATCCCAACCCCCACATTTTAATATCTCTGAAATTAGGTTCATGTTACTATCAGTTATTTAACCAAATTTACAGCCTTTCCCCTCCACCTTTTTTAGCATTAGGTGAAATCTTGGTGTACCAAAAAGGCTGAGAGTAGCAAGTCTCTTTCCTTCTTTTCCCCTCTTCTGCACTCCTTCTCATTCCTTCTTTCCCTCCCTCCTTCCACCCCTCCATTCCTTTCTTTCTTCATTCCTAAAAGAATATTCCTGAGGGGTCTGGGAGCTACCAAAAAGGCCTGTAACACATTGCAGAAGTCCCTGCTTTGATCCCCAGCGCTGCTTGTTCTCCAGAGCACTGCCAGGAATATTGCTTGGAGTAACGCTTGGAGCATTGCTTAACAACTCAGCTGTGACCCTAGATACTCCCTCCTCTGTTTTTACAAATAAAAAAAAATACAAATTTTATTTATCTGTAATGTTACAAGGAAATCATAATATTTTTTCTTTTCTAATTTACCCTTCACAAAGAACAGGTTTGAGCATATTGTCTTCAAAATGTTGGGGCTTTTTGGTTTGTTTTGTTTTGTTTTGGGACCACACCCAGCAATGCTCAGGGGGTTGTTTCAGAAGCACTGGCTCTGCGCTCAGGAACAACTTCTGGCAGTGCTCAGGGACCATATGGGATGCTAGAAATCAAACCCCCGTTGGCTGTATGCAAGGCATACATCCTATTCGTGTGCTACTGTATTTCTGGCCCCTTTAAAATGTCTTTTTTCTAAAAAACTGTCAAGGTTTCCTATAAGTAGAGATCACACTGAGAACAGTTTTACTCTTCATTTTGGTAAGGTTGGGGCAGTCCGTAAAACCATTAGGAGAAAGGTCCAAGAATGTTGGTTAGTAGAACTGTGGGTATTTTTTTGTTATTTGTTTGTTTCTTTGCTTGCTTGCCTGTTTGTTTTTATAATCACACTCAGCTGTGTTCTGAGCCTATTCTTGGCTCTCTGCTTAAAGATCACTCTTGCTGAGCTCTGTGGACCATATGGGATGCTGGGGATCGAACCTAGGTTGGCTTTGTGCAAGGCAAATGCCCTACCCATTGTACTATCTCTCCTACTCCTTGGTTGTTAGGACTATAACTTAGAATTTTAGGTTTCAGAGGGTTTGGGTTCTGATGACCCCACATGGGATTTCTGATAGATGGTAGAGTGAGGAAAGCTGAAAAAGCACCATTTTTGCCTTGCTGGTAAGGTCTGTGAATGTTCCCTAATGTCATGGTCTTTTTGATATTCACCTTCCAACATAACTTCTAATCCATAACTTTTCTCTTTTTGTAGTTTTTTTTTTTTTTAGAATTTGATTCTCTTCCCAATTAAAAAAGTAGTTTCTGATCTCTGCATTTCAAGAAATAATTATATTGATTCCATAATCCACTGAGGGTAGATTATCTAAGTAACTCCATAAACATAAGTATTCTGCCTTGAGAATTTACCTAAGTGCCATTTCTCAATAGGTTTCAGATCCTTCTTTTGGAAAGAAAGCGTGTTGAGGGCCAGGAGATGGCTCAAGGCTAAACACATATTATATGTGCTGGAGCCCTAAGTTCATTCCCTGGTACCATATACGTAGTTCTCCAAGCTACCAAGCACTACCAGGTAGGTCCAAAAATTAAAAAGGAAGAAAAAGAAAACAAGCAAATTGGAAGAAGTGATTTATGTGGAAGTACAGTATGAACTAGATTGGGAGTAAGAAGATAGAACTCAAGATTCTGACTTTCCAAAATATCAGTGTGGTCTTGGTTAAAGAATTTAAAGTACCAGGCCTCAGGGTCTTCAGTGGCAATGTTGGAATGAAAGCTCCCAGCTTGTGATGTTACTGTAAGGGTTCAATAAAATATGCTCTTGGCTAAACACATATAAGTTTCCGCGCTACAACTAACCCCATTTAGTTCTAGATCCTTCTCCAATGTGACGGGTTTGTTAAGGGTAACACATTCATTGCCTTCAGCTAAAATGCCCATTTTATATCTTTGTAGTTATTTTATGTTACTTTTTTCATTTTGGCATATGTATAAATATAGTTTCTCGCAGTTCTTGGCTGATTTCCTATGAGCCTACACTCTAAATTTTCTGTAAAAAAAATCTTCCAGACGACAGAATGTTCTAAGGAGCTGTATAATTATGCAGTGTGGTACAAAAATAAAATTCTGGAAAAAAAAAGAAATCAACAACTAAATAGACCTTTGCATAAATCATTCTGTGCCCCGAGGTGGCTTGGAGGAGAGATGTTCACATTTCAAAACTTAGAAGCTCATTTGCCTTCCGAGTCCCTGTGTCTCTTCCCTTTTCCTCTCTCCGGGTCTCTGCTAAACGCACCACAAGCCTTTGTTCCTGCTTATTTTCCCGTGGAACCGCAGTCTACCTCCAGGCAAGAGCAATTCACAGGAGCAGACAGTTGTTGTCAATATGGCTAAAAGCACGTGCTCACATGCATACTCTCATCCTCACGTAAACACTCCCTAAGTCTGAATCTCAGACTAGCAAGTTGTTCATCCTAAACCACAAATTCTTGTTTTGGAATTTTGTTTATTGCTGTTGCTTTGGTGGAATTACCAGCGTTTGAATCCAGGGTCTCACACCTGCAGGACAAGTGTTTTACTTTGTTTTCTTCCCCTCTTTTAGTTTTTTTGTGGCTATTGTTTTGGGAGGGCGACTCTCTGGCTTTGCTCAGAGTTTACTTAGGGATCACTCTTGGTGGTGCTCAGAGAACCATACGGTCGGTCGGCTGCTTGCCAGGCAGTGGCCCTGCCCACTGTATTGTCTCTCTGGACCCAAGTGTTCTACTGGGCAACATCTCTAGCCCAAGACTTCTCTTTTAATCCGACCTGAAAATGAGAACAGCAGCTCCTGGGAGAGTGATGTATTATTTTCTTGGTGTTGTTGCAATAAATTGTCACAAAATGTGTGGCTTTAAAACAACACAGATAGGGGCTGGAGAGATAGTATAGTGGGTAGGGTGCTTGCCTTACATGTGGCTGACCCAGGTGCAATCCCTGGCAACCCATAGGGTCCCCCTGAGCACTGTCAGGAGTAATAACTAAATGCAGAGCCTGGAGTCATCCCTAAGCCTTGTTGGCTGTGGCCCCAAAATAACAAAACCCCACAGAATTTTAAAATAATGAAATTTTATAGTTGCAGAGGTCAGAATGCCTAAAATCTGGGCATTAATAGAACTTCAAGGTCAGCAGTACTGTGTATTTGCCTGCCTGCTTGTCTGGTTCTTTCTCTTCTCTGCTTACCAGCCTCTCCTTAAATGACTTTGGCACTTATAAAGATATTTATGACAATATTGGTCAAAAAAATTTACCCTGAGACCATCCAGATAATCTAGAATAATTTAAGTATCTCAAAATTCTTAGCCAAATCCCATTGATGAAATTCCTTTAGCCAGCAAGGTAACATATTCACCGTTTCTGGGAATTAGACTGTCATCATCTTTGTGGGAGAGCGTTGCAGGTTATAATAATAAGCAAATCAGACAGAAATAAATTCTACTTGACTTCAGGCTTAAATGCGGGACTAAGTTTTGCATATGAACATGCATGTATATGTATACACATTTACATACATATAGCCTACATAGACATATGAATATGTGTACTCTACATAGATTTAACTTGAACGTATATTCATGGATAAACTGTTTTGAACAAATGTTAAATATATAGGTATCATTTATTTCTAGTGGACAGCACATTACATGAAGTTCCCAATTACAGTCGAATGTTTTTTTTAATGTCAAAGAAAGAAAACTTGATCGGCATTAAGGAACCTGGACCCAGAGATAGAATTGTGCAGTAAAGCACTAGCCTTGCGTGTATGAGACCCTGGGTTTGATCCCTGACACAGCCACAAATAAAAGGTCAGAAAAAAAAGAAATCTAAATCTACAGCAATGCCTGCAGATAAACTTTGAGAATCACTAATGAAAAATTTACATTCTTTGATGAGCATTAATGGACCGAATAGATCAAAGAATAATCACAGATAATAATAGAACAGTCACAGCCATATTAATCATCAGAATCACAATAGCTGATGCATATACTGCCTTTAATTCTCACAGAAGCCCTCTGATACAAATTGCTATTATCCCATTGAATAGATTATGACACTAAGACCTAGGGAAGTTAACAGACTTAAACAGAATTGTAGATCTAATCAGTGGAACAGCTGCTAATACAACACAGGTTTGGTTACATCCTGAATCTGGTCATGTGTCTCCCTTAAGTAAGGATGTATAAAATCTCAATAAATTCACCAAAGGATAAATTATAAAGCTTCTTTCACAGAATAAAATGCAATAAATGATCATAGATACTATCCACAGTCTCTTCAGCAAATGGAACTATCTAGTTGGGAATTATTTTTTTTAAAAAATCCTTTAAAATATACTTGGGGAATAAACAACAACCTTCAAAATAATTCTTGAGGGAAAACATCAAACTCAAATTAACCACCTTTTTGTAAATGGGGAAGAAGGAACCAGGGGGCTACATATCAAACTCACGGGAAGAAACAGAGCAGAGTGGAAAGTTCCACAACATTTATTAATAAGCCAGAAGGCTCAAAAATAAGTAAGTGAAACATTCGACTCAAGATGCCAGAAAAAAAAATGATAAAATAAAGAAAGTAGCAGGAAGGAATTAATATAAATAAAACCTGAAATAAATGAAATAGGGGGATAAAAGGGAGTTTCATCAATAAAACACAAAAGGCTTTTCCAAGAAAGGAGCAGGAACACAAATAAACACATTAGGGAGGAGCTAGGACATAACCAAAGGAGCGCCAAAGATAACCCAGACTTAATGAGAATGCTCTGCAAAGCAGTATACCAATATGTTTGAAGGTCTTGATAAAATGTATTCTTTTTTTCCAATGGCCACTGTGTATTTTACTAAAGAATTATTTATAAACATGTAGAAGAGGATTATATCACAATAATAAGTAAAAATATGACCTTTTTATTAAACATTTTATTATCCCATCGTGAGATATACGATTACAACTTTGTTCATGTTTGGAGGTTTCAGTTACATAGTGTTGCAGCACCCGCCCTCCACCAGTGCCCATTTCCCACCACCAATGTCCCCAATTCCCTCCCCTATCCCATAGTCTGCATAAATGGCAGGTTCTTTATCTCTTTTCTCTCTCCCTCTCTCTCCCTTCATTCTCCTACATTGTGGGTTGCACTACATGCACTTAGAGGCCATCATGTGCATTTTTTGCCTATATTTAATGCTCAGTTCTATGTTGGTATCAGCCCTTTCGACATTTATTCACACATGTTCCCTTCTCTGTCTTACCTAACCTCTGACTCCCTCACATTTGTGGTAATTTCCACTTTTGGTAAGACCACCTGATATATTTATGTCATGCAAATAAATGCAGTCATTCTATGTCTCTCTCTTTCCTTCAACAGCATTGAATCTTTCCATGTCCATCCATTTATAGGCAAATTTCATAACTTCATTTTTCCTAACAGCTGCATAGTATTCCATTGTGTAGATGTAACAAAGCTTCTTTATCCAGTCATCAGTTCTCGGGCATACTGGTTGTTTCCAGGTTCTGGCTAATGTGAATAGTGCTGCTATGAAAATGAAAGTGAAGATTGTGTTTCAGCTGTGTGTTTTTGGCTTCCCAGGGTATATTCCCAGGAGTGGTATGGCTGGGTCAAAAGGGAGCTCAATTTCTAGTCTTTGGAGGAATGTCCATATTGTTTTCCAGAAAGGTTGTACAAGTCGACATTCCCACCAAAAATGGATGAGAGTCCCCCTTTTCCCCACATCCACGCCAGCACTTGTTGATTTTACCCTTTTGAATATGGACCAGTCTCTGTGGTGTGAGGTGATATCTCATTGTTGTTTTGATTTGCATCTCTCTGATGATTAGTGATGATGAGCATTTTTTCATATGCCTTTTGGCCATTCGAATTTCTTCCTTGTCAAAGTTTCTGTTCATCACTTCTCCCCATTTTTTATGGGGTTGGCTGTTTTTTTCTTATATACCTGTACCAGTGCCTGATATATTCTGGATATTAACCCCTTATCAGATGGGTATTGGGTGAATATTCTTTCCCATTCTGTGGGCTGTCTTTCTATCTTGGTCACTGTTTCTTTTGAGGTGCAGAAGCTGTTTAGTTTCATGTAGTCCCATATGTTTATCTTTTCTTCTAGTTGCTTTGTTAATGGTGTTTCATCTTTGAAGATGTCTTTAGCTTCACTGTTGTGGAGGGTTTTTCCTATATTTTCTTCAACCTACTTTATGGATTCAGGTCAGATATTGAGATCTTTAATCCATTTTGATCTGATTTGGACACAGGTCCAAATTCATTTTTTTATATAGCTGTCCAGTTTTCCCAACACCACTTGTTGAAGAGGCTTTCCTTACTCCAGTTTGTACTCTTTGCACCTTTATCAAAGATTAACTGATCATGTCTTTGAGGGTGGGTGTCAGGATACTCAACTCTATTCCATAAATCCACAGGTCTGTTTATTCCAGTACCACGCTTTTTTTAATTACTGCTGCTTTGTAGTACAGTTTGAGGTTGGGAAAGGTGATGCCTCCCATCTTCTTTTCCCAAGGATTGCTTTAGCTATCCGTGGGGGTTTATTATTCCATACGAATTTCAGGAGTGTTTGGTCAATTTCTTTAAAGAATGTCATGGGTATTTTTTATAGGAACCGCATTGAATCTGAGCAAAGCTCTAGGGATATTACCATCTTGGCAATGTTAATTCTCCCCCATCCATGAGAAGGGAATATGTTTCCATTTCCTTGTGTCCTCTTTTATTTCTTGAAGCAGTGTCTTGTATTTCTCTTATATAGGTCCTTTACACACTTAGTTAAGCTGATTCCTAGGTATTTGATTTTCTGTGGTACAATTGTGAATGGAATCAAATTCTTAATATCCCTTTCTTCTCTTTCTTTATTTGTGTATAGGAAAGCCACCGACTGTTGGGTATTGATTTTGTACTCTGCCACTCTACTATACATATCTATTGTTTCTAAGAGTTTTTGGGTCGAGAGTTTAGGGTTCTCTAAGTATAATATCATGTCATCTGCAAATAATGATAGTTTGATTTCTTGAATAAAAGAGGTGAGAGAGGGCAACCTTGTCGTGTTCCTGATCTTAAGGGGAAGGTTTTCAAATTTTCCCCATTAAGAATGATGCTCGCTGTGGGCTTTTGGTAGATGGCTGTAACTATCTTGAGAAAAGTCCCTTCAATTCTCATTTTCTGGAGGTTTTTAATCATGAATGGGTGCTGGATCTTGTCAAATGCTTTTTCTGCATGTATTGATAGGATCATATGGTTTTTATTTTTTCTCTGATTGAGATGATGTATTATGTTGATTGATTTGCGAATGTTGAACCATCCTTGCATTCCCGGGATGAATCCTACTTGGTCATGATGTATGGTCTTTTTGATGAGTCTTTGGATTCTGTTTGCTAGTATTTTGTTGAAGCTCTTAGCATCTGTATTCATCAAGGAGATTGGTCTGTAATTATCCTTCTTTGTGTTGTCTCTCCCTGTTTTGGGTATCAGGGTGATGTATGCCTCATAGAAGCTGTTTGGGGGTGTTTCTATTTCTTCTTTTTCCTGGAAGAGCTTGAACAGGACAGGCAGTAGGTCCTCCTTAACGGTTTGGTAGAATTCACTAGTGAACCCATCTGGACCTGGGCTTTTGTGTTTGGGCAGACTTTTAATTACTGTTTCAATTTCCTCGATGGCCATAGGCTTATTCAGGTATTGGAGGTCTTCTTGTTTCAATCGTGGGAGGTTATAGGACTTCAGGAATTTATCCATTTCTTCTAGGTTCTCATGTTTTGTGGCATACAGGTTCTCAAAGTAATCTCTGATGATTTTTTGGATTTCTGTCTTTTCATTTTCATTTCTGATTCTGTTTATTTGGGTTCTCTCTTTCCCTGTCCTTACAAGTCTTGCCAGTGGTTTGTCGATCTTGTTTAATTTTTCAAAGAACCAGCTCTTGGTTTCATTAATCTTTCAGATTGTTTTTTTTTTTTTTTGGTTTGCAGCTCATTGATTTCTTCCCTAAGTTTTATTATTTCCTTCCTTTTGCCTGGGGTAGGCTTCTTTTGTTGATCTTTTTCTAATATTTTCAGCTGTGAGGTCAGGTTATTTATGTGGGCCCTTTCTTCTTTCCTTATGAATGCTTGCAGAGCTATGAACTTTCCTCTTAACACAGCTTTTGCTGTGTCCTGCAAGTTCTGATAGTTGGTATCTTCATTGGAATTTGTTTCTAGGAATCTTTGGATTTCCTGTTTGATTTCTTCTATGACCCATTTGTTGTTCAGCAGTGAGCTGTTCAGTTTCCAGGTGTTTGATTTGACTCCCTGCTTCTGTGTATGGTTAACTACTATTTTCAGTGCATCATGTTGTGAAAAAGATAGTTGACACAATTTCTATCTTTTTTTATTTTGTTGAGGTATGCTTTGTGGCTAGTATATGGTCTATCTTGGAGATTGTTCCATGTGCACTGGAAAAAAATGTGTATTCAGCTTTTTGGGGATGGAAAGCCCTGTATATATCAACCAGCTCTCTTTCTTCTATTTCTTTCTTCAGGTCCAGTATTTCCCTGGTGAGTTTCAGTCTCATCGATCTATCCATAGTTGATAAGGCAGTGTTGAAGTCTCTGACTATTATTGTGCTACTGTTAATGTCTTCTTTGAGGTCTATTAATAGTCGTTTTAAGTATTTTGCTGGCCCCTCGTTTGTCGCATATATGTTTAGTAGTGTGATTTCTTCCTGGTATACATACCCCTTAATTATTAAGAAATAGCCTCCATTGTCCCTTTTAACCTATTTCAGCCTGAAGTCTATATTGTCAGATAGAGTATGGCCACACCCACCTTTTGGAGGAGTTGTTTGCATGGAGAATGGTTTTCCAGCCTTTGACTTTGAGTCTGTGTCTGCTCTGATTATTCAGATGTGTTTCATGTAGGCAGCAGAATGTTGGATTCAGTTTTTTAATCCATTTTGCCACCTTGTGTCTCTTAATTGGTGCATTTAAACCATTGACATTGGGGCCGGAGTGATAGCCCAGCGAGGTAGGGCGTTTGCCTTGCACCCGTCCGGCATCTGCCGGCCTGGGTTCGATCCCGGCATCCCATATGGTCCCCCAAGCACCGCCAGGAGTAATTCCTGAGTGCAGAGCCAGGAGTAGCCCCCTGAGCATTGCCGGGTGTGACCAAAAAGGAAAAATAAATAAATAAATAAATAAATAAATAAATAAATAAATAAATAAATAAATAAATAAAATAAACAGTTGACATTGAGAGAGATTATTGTCATTGGATTTTGTGCCATCTTTCTGTTTAAACTTGTTGTGGTTTGGGGTTGTCTTATTTTACAATAGACCCTTCAATCCTTCTTTTAAAGATGGTTTTGAGTCTATGAATTTCCTGAGTTGTTGTTTATCCATGAAGTTGTGTATCTTTCCATACACATCTGAAAGTAAGTCTAGCTGGGTAAAGAATTCTTGGTGAGGCCTGCAGTTCATTGAGCCTTTTCACAATATCCCACCATTGTTTTCGGACTTGGAGGGTTTCCTCTGAGAAGTCTGCTTTAAATCTCCTTTGTATGTGATTTCCTTCTTTGATCTTGCTGCTTTCAGTATTCTATCTCTGTCTATCATTTTTGTCATTTTAATAAGGATGTGTCTTGGAGTATTCTTATTGGGGTTTCTTTTAGCTGGTATCCTCCGGGCCTCCTGTATCTGGGAGCATGCTTTCTTCAGTTCAGGGAACTTCTCAGCAATGATGGCTTTGACAGTTTCTTCTTCATCAGGGATTTCTTCTTGCCCTGCTGGGACCCCAATTATGCGTATGTTGTTCCTTTTGGCTTCATCCCTATTTTATCTGGTAGTCTGTTCGTTGATTATGAGTCTTTTTTCCATCTTCTGATGTTGTCTACAGACTCTCTGAACCTCGTCTTCGAGATTACTAATTCTTTCTTCAGTAGCTGTTACTCTGCTTTGGAGGCCTTCCCTCTGTGTTTTTCACTTCACTTACCTCATTTTTAATATCTGTCATTTCTGCTTGTACTTTGGTCTGAAATTTACTCAATTCTGCTCTCATGTCCTCTTGTATTTTATTTACTTTGTATTCCATTGTTTCTTTGACTTCCTTGTGAATCTTTAACAGTTCCTTCTGAAACTCCTTTTCAGAGAGGTTATATAGCTCATCAAAGGAATTCTGCATTGCTTTACCATAATGACTATCGTAGGTTGTAAATGTGTGTTCTGGGTGACTAGTCAATAGAGTTAGTAGGTGCCTGAATTAGTTTGCAGTTAGGGATGTATAGCAAAGAATGTAGGGGGGGGAAATGCTCAGTGGTATCTCAGGTAGATAGATAGTACTTTGCTGCTGACGCACTAGCGTCCACGCGGTTTTGAATTTTGGAGTGTTGGTGGGTGGTTCTGGAGTCATGGGGTCGGGTGGAAGATCCGAAGAAGCTGGGTGTGGCTTGGTCCCCTTCTCAAACTTCCAGCCCTTTATCCTAGAAAGGAGTGACTCAGGGCCTGCCCACCACGGGAAGGCACCTGGTTAGAAGGCGAGGGTGTGGCTGGGCGTCGGAGCGTATGGCATCAGGAGTGACAAAATGTATTCTTAGAACATATAAATTACCTGTTTGTATCATGATGTTGTAGAAAACATAAGAAGGCATTAAGCCCAGGGAACTTTTACTGCAGATCTTATCAGATCTTCAAAGAAGGGATAACTTCTCTCTTATGTAAAATGATCCAGAGATGGAAAAGAAAGAACTATCCTAATGCATTCCATAATGTTAGCATAATCCTAATACCCAAGTTGGACAAATATGGACTGAGTCATCTGGAAAAATATGGTGGGCACATTATTTCTGATAAGATTCTTGCATAGTGGGATGAAAATCAACCTACCAGGAACAGTAGTTGCTTTCATCAAGATCAGCAATATCTGACCGAGAACAGAGGACTTGCTAAAGAAACTGTGGTTCATCTACACTATGGAATACTATGCAGCTGTCAGAAAAGATGAAATTATGAAATTTACCTGCAAATGGATGGACATGGAGACTATCATGCTGAGTGAAATTAGTAAGAAGGAAAAGGACAGATATAGAATGACTGCATTCATTAATAGGATATAAATAGATACTAGTGTTTTACTAAATGTGTGAAATGATAATGGCAGATTAAAACTCACCATTGAATATACACAAAGAGACTTAAGTGATAAACTCTAATTATCTGCAGGGCTAGTCACAAGGTGTAAAATAAGAGGGAGAGAGATGCAGAGACAGAGAGAGACAGAGAGAAAGAAGAAACAGGGCTACCTGCTGTTGAGGCAGCCTGGGGATGGGTGGGAGGGGTGGGGTACATTGGTGGTTTAATTGGAGCACTGGTGGAGGGATGGGTGCTGGAATACTGTATTACCAAGAACCAATTGTGAACACCTTTGTAATTGTATGTCTCACGGTGGTATAATAAAAAAAATTTTTTTAAAAAAAAGAAAAGTTTCAAAACTCATCTTATTGCCCCCTGAGGAAAAGACTTGTAATAGAAATTATCCCTCTACTACCTATATGATTTACACTGGATTTCAGATATAAAAGATTTAATCCTCACTCTGTAAGGTAGGAACTGCCT
Source organism: Cryptotis parvus (assembly GCA_021461705.1). Taxonomy (NCBI): domain Eukaryota; kingdom Metazoa; phylum Chordata; class Mammalia; order Eulipotyphla; family Soricidae; genus Cryptotis; species Cryptotis parvus. The sequence continues at coordinate 375,012 of JAJIBD010020967.1, forward strand.
TACTACCAAGCCAAGGAACTACAGAAAGCTTACAGATTTTGTCAAAGGTCAAAAAACACAGGTCTGATCAAAATTGGAACTTCAGTGATATGGATCCAGAAAGCAGTTTGTAACCTCTAGAATGTAGTGACTCTCATGATACTGACAATTAACCCCCCCCCAAAGGGCCATGCAAGACTTTAATCGTCAGAAGTCTAAAAGTTCAATGAAAGTGTTGACAGAATACTTGATAAATGGAGATGTAATTTCTGTTTCTCAAAAAAGACTGCTACCTCTGAAAGGTGTTGTCTTTATGAGACAGGGTATGAACTAGTAGACTGCAGGGCCCGAACCATCCTAAACTTTCTTTCTCCTTAAGAAAGAGTGCGCACTTTCTTTCTTCTTTAAATGAAATAGCAATCACTTACAAAATTAGGTATGTTTTAGTTCATTAGCCCAGTAAGTCACCTACCTATATACTACGTATTATGATGATCACTAAAATTCTGGTTTCCACCCGTTACTATCCAGTGGACTCTTTTTACCAAATTAACTCTTCATGTTCCCCCTTTGTTTTGTTGTATTTCTCTTTTTTGTTTATTCATTGCCACACATGAATGAAATCACATGGTATTTGTCTTTCTCCACCTGATTATTTCGCTGAGGACAATACCGTTACTTCCACCCATGCTGTTGCAAATTGCAGAATTTCCTCTTTCAAGAACAAGAGTGTTGTTCCATTATGATTATTGATAACTCCTTCTTCATTTAAGGTTTATTTTTGTTTCAGCAAATGCCATTGTTTGAGCCCTCATCCACCATTCAGTATGTTTGTGGTCTCTAAGCAAAGGAAGAGAGGACATTTTACAGGAATGTGTCTGATAGTAACTTACATTTAGATCCTGTTACCCAGTAGATCCTGTTACCCAGAAACCCAACACATGTTTCCTCCAACCCGACTGCAACAAACTTGAATACACAGGTATAGGTGTGTCTGGGAGAACACAATAGAGTTGTGTCAACAGAGTTGAATCTCCATACATGTTTCATAAAAGAAAAATAATAATTATAACCTCCTTCCCACCACATGCAGCCCACAGCTTCAATGTAATATTTCCCCAAAGCCATCGGGATATTACCATTTGAGAAGCTGACAATGAAATTTATCCAAGGGGAAAAACTGAGCAAGAATTGTGGAGAAATTTTGAAATAGGAAATGAATATGTGTGACAGGGAGGAATCTCACTTTACCATATTTAAACATATTCTATATAAAGCTATAGTTATTAAAGGAGTGTAGAACGATTGCAGGAACATAGAGATAATTAGATAGAAAAACTCCAAGCATTTATTCATGGCACATATGGAGATTTGGCAAATGACAACTGACACTTCTAATGAGTGAAAAGTTGGAGCCTTCCAGTAATTGGCTACTCATTTTAAAAAATAAGTAATTTAAAATAATCTTTCCCACCATGCACAAAAATAAATGTCATTCAGATTAAGTAACCAAAGATGAAAAAACTATAAAATATCAGAATATAGGAAAACATGTTCTGCTATCCTATGGCTTCTAAAGAATCTCAGAAAATTCAGATACAATAAAAGCTTTGATGAAGAAGTTATATTATCAGTATAGAGAAACTATAAAATATAAAAAGCTAGAATAGAAGCCAGGGAGATAGTATGGCAGGTAAGACCCTTGCCTTGCATTGGCCAGCCTGGGTTCAATTCAATCCATACAGTTTCCCCTCGTACATCCAGGAGTGATCCCTAAGCGTTGATCCAGGGGTAAGCCCTGAGCACAGCTTGGTTTGGGCCAAACAATCATCCCCCAAAAAATAGCAAAATTAAAAATATAAGTAGAGGCTGGAGGAAAGTTTCAGTATACGTAGATGGTGAAGAGGTATTCAGAACATATATAAATGATGCATAAGCCACTAAGAACAAACAAACAAAGCAAGTAACACAATAGAAAAATAGAGCACATGAATGGACATTTTACACATATAAGTAGAAATATAAATAACCGTGACATTAAAAATAAAAATAGTGAACCTCCGAAATAGTCAGGAAAATGCAACTCCAAAACAGAGTTATTTCTACCCCTCCCAGATTGACTGTAGTGAATATGAAAGATGTAGAATAAAGGGCCCTCTCATTCATCAGTGATAAAATTATAAACTAGTAGAGCCATAGACAGCCATTAGTGTTCAATCAACACTATAAAATTCCTAAAACATTGACCCAGCAATCCTTCTTCTTTGAGTCGCTTAGTAGAAACACATACATGTGCATCGTGATTTATGTATAAAGATCTTCATTATGGCACCATTTGTAATAACAAACATCTATAAACAACCAAAATGCCCATCAATAAAGTTTAGCTAAAAGCATTCTAGTACGTTTATACTGTGCAATGCCAAGTATCCATTACATAGATCTACATGAGTACTAAGTTGATGAGATCTCCAAGAAATAGAATTATATACAAATGCTTATCGCACAGCAATGTTTAGTGTTATTCTCTTCATGCATTTGCTATGAAAATATATGTAATATGCTAATTATGCCATATGTAGTTATATGGATATGCATATAAGTGCAATGTAAAAATATAGAATAACACATAATAATTAACACTGATCACCACTGGAATAGAAAGTAAAAATATCCACTTTTTCTGTATTGAAAACCATAATATCCAAAGCAGGGGTGGGGGAGGAAGAGACAGACCTGCCATAGAGGCAGGTGGAGGACAGGAGGGAAACTGGGGACATTGGTGGTGGGAAATGGACACTGGTGAAAGAGGAGTGTTTGACATTATATGATTGAAACCCAATCATTAAGAACTTAGTAACTGTATCTCAATTAAAAATAGATGTGTTTTAAAAACTAGATAAAAAAAGAAAAAGTATACCCACTTTTTACTCTGTAGACTTTGATAATGTTGAAAAGGTTTGAACAACTTATACACTAGTACTGCTTAGTCAAAGGTATATATTGGTGTGTGTGTGTGCGTGCTTGTGTGTATGTGTGTGCATTTGTAAGAGATAGTAGGGTGTGAGTGGGTTACACTATGCCAAATAAATCTTTTTCTGTATTCTCTGGGAAATCCCAGGGACAAATTGATGGAAATGGAGATTCTGAAGCATTTCCCGTACACTCTGCACATTCATATATATTTAATCTATACTGAAAGTTTGTAAAAGGAGAGACACATACCATTTGACACATGCAAGAAGCAGGCTAGTCTTGACCAAGACATTGTACAGGCCTGCCTCATTCCCAGAAGCTTTCACTGTACTTTGGGCAGAAATATTAATGTAAGGGGAAGGTAGTGCTTCAGCGCAATCCACAAGGTATTAGGAGAAAGCTGGAACATAGTGACTATTGGTGTTGTGCATATGACATGTCTGACTTCTTGCTACACTGCTCTTCATTCCCATTTTCAACTCTGCCTACTGCATTCTGTCAATTATATATCTCTAGCACCAGCTACTGGTTCCTGCTACCTCATTCCGCTTTCTTCTTAAACCATCTCACAGAGCTTCTCCCTTCCCCTTAGGACTTCCTTAGTCTCTTTGCCGTTAGATTCAACAAAGCTTTGCTCCACATCATGGAGCAAAGAAAAACAAACAGACTGTCTGCTTTCTGCTGCTTCCGGCGAGCACAGCCTACCCGACATCTATGTTTCTGTCATGTAAACAGAAACAACTGGATTGGATAAGACTAGAAGAAGATGCCTGTTGTTCAACAAACCAGAATAGGAATGCCAGTTTTGCCACTTAGTCACAGTATTACAGACTTTACTTTTTTGGCACTTCATTTTGATTCTGTATAAAACAGCAGTGATGATTTCATGTGGCCAGAAAATGTTCAATAATAGAGACACTGCCATTACCACAGTTGCACCCACACTATAATAACTTGGCTAATTTCCTAAGCCAACCACCTTAGAAATTGCAGCTCTTCATTTTTATTTCTTTTTAACATCCAATGCTTTACAAGACCCAGGATAGCCTAACCTTGTGACTGAAGATAGTATAGGGTACATCCATTCTATTTTACACATGAGGAATCTAAAGATTCCTATATATCTTTGGCTATATGTCTTTGGTGGTGGGAATGTGCACTGGCGGAGTGATGGGTGCTGGAACACTATGTGGACTGAAACCCAATCATGAACATCTTTGTAATTGTATATCTCACTCACTATCACTATCTTCCCATTAATCATCTATTTACTAGAGCGGGCACCAGTAATATCTCCGTATGTCCTGTCTCATGCTAGGAGAACCCAAAGGCATCCGCTTGCTCCAGGAACATAAAGAGCCTCAAAGCATTATATTAGGTCACAGAAATGACCTAATATAAAAGTTACTGGTATTAGGCATATCAAATACTACACGAGCAGCTTGCCAGGCTTGCCGCATGGGTGGCATACTGTTGTAGTCACCTCTAAATAAAGCATTTATTGATGAACTGCACGGCCGCTAGTGGCCGCGCGAGCCGGGCTGTGATAGTCTGGTCTGCTGGGTGGAGTTGTGAGAGAGGGAAGCCCGGATGAGAAAAATGGCGGGCCCCAAGGAGTGGGGCGGGGGGGGGGGTCGCCTGGCTTGTTGAGAGGCTCTGCTGGGGTGGCGGGCCAGGGCTAGAACCCGCCATGCCTCCCGGGCGCATCATGAGCGGCTGGGCACAGGGAGAGCAAGTAGAAGCTCTGCCCCGTGTCTGAGAGTCTCTGGTTCAGCATACCTGAGCCGGATTGAAAAAAAAATGCTGCAGGGTGGGTGTTGATAATCCGGGCTGTGATAGTCTGATCACCTGGGTGAAGTTGTTATAAGAGGGAAGACCGGATGAGGAAAATAGCGGGCCCCAAGGAGTTGGGGGTCATCTGGCTGGTTGTGAGACTATGCTTGGGTGGCAGGCCAGGACTAGAACCCGCCATGCCTCCCGGGCACCTCATGAGCGGCTGGGCACAGGGCGAGCAAGTAGAGGCTCTGCTCCACATCTGAGAGTCTCTAGTTCAGCATACCTGGGCCAGATTGAAATAAAAACTGCTGCTGGGTGGGTGTCAATGATATGGGCTGTGATAGTCTGGTCTGCTGAGTGGAGTTATGATGAGAGGGAAGTCCGGATGAGGAAAATGGTTGGCCTCAAGGAGTAAGGGGGTCGTCTCACTTGTAGTGAGGCTCTGCTGGGGTGGCAGGCCAATGCTAGAACCCACCATGCCTCCCGGGCGCCTCATGAGTGGCTGGGCACAGGGAGAGCAAGTAGAAGCTCTGCCCCATGTCTGAGAGTCTCTGGTTCAGCATACCTGGGCCGGATTGAAAAAAAAAAAGCTGCTGCTGGGTTGGTGTCGATGATTTGGGCTGTGATAGTCTGGTCTGCTGGGTGGAGTTGTGATGAGAGGGCAGTCCGGATGAGGACAATGGCGGGCCCCAAGGAGTAGGGCAGGGTCGTCTGGCTTGTTGTGAGGCTCTGCTGGGGTGGCAGGCCAGGGCTAGAACCCGCCATGCCTCCCGGGCATCTCATGAGTGGCTGGGCACAGGGAGAGCAAGTAGAAGCTCTGCTCCATGTCTGAGAGTCTCTAGTTCAGCATACCTGGGCCGGATTGAAAAAAAAAACTGCTGCTGGGTGAGTGTCGATGATACGGGCTGTGATAGTCTGGTCTGCTGGGTAGAGTTGTGATGAGAGGGAAGTCTGGATGAGAAAAATGGCGGGCCCCAAGGAGTAGGGCAGGGTCGTCTGGCTTGTTGTGAGGCTCTGCTGGTGTGGCAGTCCAGGGTAGAACCTGCCATGCCTCCTGGGTGCCTCATGAGCAGCTGGGCACAGGGAGAGCAAGTAGAAGCTCTGCCCCATTTCTGAGAGTCTCTGGTTCAACATACCTGGGCCAGATTAAAAAAAAAAACTGCTGTTGGGTGTGTGTCGATGATCCGGGCTGTGATAGTCTCGTCTGCTGGGTGGAGTTGTGATTAGAGGATAGTCCGGATGAGGAAAAATGGCGGGCCCCAAGAAGTAGGGGGTGGGTCGTCTGTCTTATTGTGAGGTTCTGCTGGGGTGACGGGCCAGGGCTAGAACCCGCCATGCCTCCCGGGCGCCTCATGAGCGGCTGGGCACAGGGAGAGCAAGGAGCAGCTCTGCCCCACGTCTGAGAGTCTCTGGTTCAGCATACCTGTTCCGGATTAAAAAAAAAAAGTCAGCCTTTTGACTAAGATCAAGTGTAGTATCTCACAGTGGTATAATAAAATAAAATTAAACAAAACAAAACAAAAAGGCTGTGTATCTTGCCCAGATTACATAGGACACCAGGAGGAAAAGTGACTCTCATACAGTTCTTTCCAATTGTGCAGCTTGTTCACTTGTGTTACATGTCATCAAAGTAACTTGTGTTACCCCTAACTCAAGGCTTAGCACAGACTCATGAGCAGAGAGAGCCTCAAAGAATTCTAGTATCTATGTTGACTTTTCAGGGGTGGTGACCTATTTCCTCTTTTCTCCCCAGGATTCCAAGGTTCTCTTCCCACTGAGAAAGTCTTTAAATTGCAAATATTATTCCATTCCCCATCCTGGTGCCTGACTGATCCATAGAGGGAAACTTTCCAATTTCAAAGTTATGTCAAGGTCTCCTTTGCTGTCAGGGAAGAGTAGAAAGAGTCCAATAGGCACTGTGAGCATGGCTAATTGAGTTGAATTTGTAAGCACTCTCTGTGTGCTGTCCATGGTCCTGGTAGGATCGCGCCTGAGCAACAAGAGCATAAAAATCTGGCTATTTCTTTTTTTACATGTCACTGCCCAGTTTTCCCAACACCACCTGTTGAAGAGGTCTTCCTCACTCCACTTTAGGCTCTTTGTACCTTTATCAAAGATTAAATGACCATGTGTTTGAGGTTGGATTCAGGACACTTAATTCTATTCCATAGGTCTACAGGTCTGTTTTTATTCCAATACTGTGCTGTTTTAATTACTACTGCCTTGTAGCACAGTCTGAAGTTGGGAAAGGTGATGCCTCCCATCTTCCATTTCCCGAGGATTGCTGTAGCTATCCTTTTGGGATTTATTGTTCCATACAAATTTCAGGAGCGTTTAGTCAATTTCTTTGAAGAACATCATGGATATCCTTATAGGGACTGCATTGAATCTGTACAGAGCTCTAGGGAGTATTACCATTTTGACAATGTTGATTCTCCCCATCCATGAGCAGGGAAAATGTTTCCATTTCCTTGTGTCCTCTTTTTTTTTATTATTCCCCCCCAAATTTTATTACACCATTTTAGACATACAATTGAAAGATGCTCATGTAGAGTTTTGGTTCTACAATGTTCCAACACCCATCCCTCCACCCAAACCCATCTCCCATCACCAATGTCCCCACCTCCCTCCCCCTCCCACACCTCAACTACTTGGCGGGTTCTGTATGTTATTTCTCTCCTCTTTATATCTCCCTCCCACCAAATTTTCCTGCACATCGTGGAATGCAGTGCACTAAAAGACATCACTGTTTCCACTATTTTAATGGACCGCAGGGGCCGCAAACAGTCGCGCAACTTAGGGGCCTCATGGTCAGCATCTGGACAGCGAAGGTGGTGGCTAGTGTGGTGGACGAGTCTCATCTGGCTGCTTCTGGGACCCCTCAGAGGTGATGGGCCCCCCCCCCCCCCCAAAACCCATCTGTCCTCTGGTAGCCCCATGGTCAACTGAGCCTGGGGAAAGCGGAGTTCCAGCTTCCCCAGCTGCATTTGAGACTGCATGCTATGGCTGGTCGCCCCAGGGCAGCTCCTGGGTAGGGCCATCAGGCTCGACAAAATGGAGGGGGAAGGGCCGACCCCTGACTCCATCTGATGAATTCCCAGTGATTCCCGCTTCTGGGAGCCGCCTACCTGGGCTCGAACTGGTTTTGCTCTGTTAATCTGGTCGTGAGGCAGTTTTCCAGTGTCCGGACAGCGAGTATGGTGGCTAGGGTGGTGGGCGAGTCTCATCCGGCTGCTTCCGGGACCCCCAGAGGTGATGGGCCCACTCCCAAAAACCATCTGCCCTCCCGGGGGCCCCATAGTCAGCTGGGCCCGGGCGAGCCGAGTTCCAGCTTCCCCAGCCGCTTGTGAGGCTCTTCATGCTATGCCTGGTGGCCCCAGGGCCTTGTGTCCTCTTTTATCTCTTGGAGCAGTGTCTTGTGGTTTTCTTTCTACAGGTCCTTTACACACTTGGTTAAGTTGATTCCTAGGTATTTGATTTTCTGTGGCACAATTGTGAATGGAATCGTTTCCTGAATATCCCTTTCTTCTCTTTCGTTATTTGTATATAGGAAAACCACTGACTTTTGGGTGTTGATTTTATATCCTGCCACTCTACTATTGTTTCTAGGAGTTTTTTGGTAGAGAGTTTAGGGTTCTCTAGGTATAATATCATGTCATCTGCAAATAATGATAGCTTGACTTCTTCCTTGCCTATCTGGATGACCTTGATGTCCTTTTCTTCTCTGAATGCTATGGCAAGTACTTCCAGTACTATATTGAATAAAAAGAGGTAAGAGTGGGCAACCTTGTCTTGTCCCTGATCTCAGGGGAAGGCTTTCAATTTTTCCTCACTTAGAATGATGCTTGCTGTGGGCTTTTGGTAGATGGCTGTAAATATCTCGAGGAAAGTCCCTTCGATTCCCATTTTCTGGAGGGTTTTAATCATGAATGGGTTCTGGATCTTGTCAAATGCTTTCTCTGCATCTGTTGATAGGATCATATGGTTTTTATTTTTTCTCTTATTGATATGATGGATTATGTTGATTGACTTGCGAATGTTGAACCATCCCTGCATTCCCGGGATGAATCCTACTTGGTCATGATGTATAATCTTCTTGATGAGTCTTTGGATTCTGTTTGCTAGTATTTTCCTGAAGATCTTAGCATCCGTGTTCATCAGGGATCAGACTTGAATTCATAGGGTACATTGAAGAAAATCTAGGATAAACCCTCCATGACGTTGAAGCCAGGGGCATCTTCAAAGGTGAAACGGTAAAAACCTCACTAACAAAGCAACTAGAAGAAAAGTTAAACATGTGGGACTACTTGAAACTAAAAAGCTTCTGCACCTCAAAAGAAACAGTGACTAAGATACAAAGGCAGTCCACAGAATGGGAAATAATATTCACCCAATACCCATCTGATAAGGAGTTAATATCCAGGATATATCAGGCACTGGTAGAACTTTTACAAGAAGAAAACAAACAACTCCATCAAAAAAGGGGAGAAGAAATGAACAGAAACTTCAGCAAGGAAGAAATTCCAATGGCCAAAAAACATATGAAAAAATGCTCATCATCACTAATCATCAGAGAGATGCAAATCAAAACAAAAATGAGATTTCATTTTACACCACAGAGACTGGCACATATTCAAAAGAGCAAGAACAACAAGTGCTGGCGTGAATGTGGGGAAAAAGGGACACTCATCCATTGTTGGTGGGAATGCCGGCTGGTACAGCCTTTCTGGAAAACAATATGGACATTCCTCCAATGACTAGAAATCGGACTACCATTTGACCCAGCCATACCCCCTCCTTGGAGTCTACTTTGGGAAGCCAAAAATATGCAACAGAAACACCATCCCTACTGTTATATTCATAGCAGCATTATTCACACTAGCCAGAATCTGGAAGCAACCCGAGTGCCCTAGAATTGATGACTGGATAAAGAAGCTTTGGTACATCTACACAATGGAATACTATGCAGCTGTTAGGAAAAATGAAGTTATAAAATTTGCCTATAAATGGATGGACATGGAGAAAATTATGTTGAGTGAAATTAGCCAGAAGTAGAGAGACAGATACAGAATGACTGCATTTATTTCCATGAAATAAATATATATGTACATATTATGATACCAATATCCAAGGTCAAGTGAAACATATATCAGGAGGTCTTGTCAAAGGTGGAAATTATCACAAACGTGTGGGAGTCAGAGGCTAGGTAAGACAGAAAATGAACAGTGTGCTAACAATTGTCGAGGGTACTAATACCAACCTATAACTGAGCTTTAAATAGAGGCAAAAAGATACACATGACAACCCTTTAATGTATGTTCTGTAATCCATAGTGTGGAAGGGAAGGAAAAGAGAAAGAGAGAGAAAGGGAAAGAAATAAAAACCTGCCATGGAGGAGGGCTGGAGGAGGGGGGAGGGAACCGGGGACGTTGGTGGTGGGAGATGGGCTCTGGTGGCGGGATGGGTGCTGGAACACTGTATGACCAAAACCCAAATATGAACTTTTTAATTGTATGTCTTTGTAATTGTAATTAAAAAAAAATCTGGCTATTTCCGTAATCTTCCGCCTTCGTGAGCAGAAACACTGGGAATAGATTCCAGGTTGAGAAGCTACTTGGAAATTCCTTGTGAATTGGCCTGTCGTGTTTTCCAAAGTGTATGTATTCATGGTAAAGCAGTTTCAAATATACTTTTTTGTATGGATGTACACTCTGCTTCCCCCACACTCACACACACTGCTAAAATGTCACAAATGGCTTACCTTGAATTTACCAATTTTCTGGATTAATGTGCTTCTCTCCAGACACCTGTGTCCTAGTTAGATTCCAGCTAGAAGGCAGTCTCTGCTTCTAATTTCTGACCTGTTTTGTGGGCCGCAGAGCCCTTGGTTTTAGGTCACCACCAATGGGGCTGTCCCACCTACAGAGCTAACTTTACTCTGTTTTATCCTGCAGTTGTGTGGAGGAGTATAAGCTGGCTCCCGATGGAAAATCCTGCCTAATGCTCTCAGACGTCTGTGAGGGCCCCAAGTGCCTCAAATCTGACTCCAAATTCAATGACACACTCTTTGGAGAGATGCTACATGGCTACAACAATCGGACCCAGCACGTGAACCAAGGCCAAGTTTTTCAGATGACCTTCAGGTATGTAACAGATAAACTTCACTGGCTGAGCCTTGATCCAAAATACAGGCACCATGAACTAGAGACTGGCACACAATGTCAGCATCTCCTTAAGCTTGTGTGGATTCCCTTCCACAAAGTGTTAAAAGGAGATAAATTCCATTCCATGAGTTTCTTTTCGCACTGATGTTGCTTTTATGTACCCTGCCCTCGTAATTTTTCTAAGTTTATCCCCATACTTAAAATTCAATCTTAAATCATCCTGTAAGTACAGTTAATGGAATTTTTAATTTTTTAAATTAATCTCTCAGTGTATTAAAATAAGTGTCCTGTGTAGGCTATTCAGGCAGTACAAAAATAAAGACATTTAATGAAGTAGAAAATAAAATTCCCATCATCCAGAAATACATAGAATTAACATTTTCTTGAACAGTTTTGAAACCTCTCTCCTTCTGCCTCAACCACACACTCACAAATATGCGCACACACATACACACATACCCCAAATTTCAGTGAAACTGTTTAGAAGTCTCCTCTTTGCTCCATAATATGTCAAGGGCCTCTTTCCTTGTGAAGTAATTCAGAGAAGTACACGAGGAAATGAAAGGTGGGACTGTTTTCTTTTGAAATTGAGCAATACAGGAACTGCAGTAGTCAAATTCTAAGTAGATTAGGCATATATCCTAGTTGCCAAAGGCTTCCTAGAGAATTGAAAGAATGGGGGCTACTCTCTCTGTACAAGAGTGTTTTGGGAGGGATTTAATAATGCCTCAAAATCTGAAGCACTATGAAAAGGTCAAGTAAGAACAATTGTTCCATGTATAGAAATGATGCTCTTTTTTTTTTAAAGAAAAAAGACTACTTAGACAGCTTTATGTAAATGTGTTGAAAGAGATTATCATAAAGCAGAGATTTTGCCCCCCATTTGAAGTCATATCAACATGAATCAGACCTGTCAGATACATCAATGACAAGAACCTCCTCATCCTCATCCTATCATCTAATTAAAGAAGAGACGGTGGTCATAGATGGCTACTGATTCTTAAGAATTACTCTATGTCAAGCTCTTGTCTGACTCTGAAAAGAATATAAGTATTGTAAATAATGGATTTTATGTTATCAATTAATAATTGATAATATAAATATTATAATATCAGAAACTAACAGCTAAACAGACACAGGGCCTTCTAAGTCCTTAGCACTTGTGACTTCATATAATCCTCATAATGGATCTATGAAACATGGATGGTTATTGGACCCTTTAGAAATGGAAATGTTAAGTGACTTTCCAAAGATCCCTTTCTAGGAAATGTCAGAGCAGTATAATGGTGTTTTAACTTTATTGCTAAGCTCTTTCAGACACCCAGGCAAGTACTGCACAATGGAAAAATCAACAGGAGGAGAAAGAGTGATTTCTGTGATCTAGGGAGGAGAGGGAGGAAGAGGTTCATAACCAACTCCAAACCCTTCTTTTCTGGTCCCACAGCACGCCCTCAACCTAGGCATAGCATTGTATCTCACAAGCCAATGGCTTAATGTAACGCCCTTGCACACTTAGATGCCATTTGGAAGCCTAGATTGACATCAGTGCTCCTTGCCACCTGGCATTAAATACTGAACATTTTAAAGACACTCATCTTGAATTAGATTCATTTACGAGATCGTCTCACAGAACACAGAGAAGCATTTTAATGTTTAGTTTCCTGATTTATTATGAAATAATATAACAAGGTGTAGATAGATGGAAAATATACAAAGGGAATGGTATGAGGAAGAGCATAAATAGTACAGTGTGTGCCTTGCACACTACCAACACGATTCAATCCCCTGCATCCCATATGGTTCCCCAAGCACTGCCAGGAATAATTTGAGTGCAGAGCCAGGAATAGTAACCTCTGAGCATTGCTAGGTATGACCCCAAAATAAAATAATGATAGCCTTAGAGATTTCTTACTATGAATTTAGCATATCACCCATTTTTCTTTCGAGTTATATGTTCTTTGAACACCTGATATGTTGTAGGTTCCATGGGAATAGAATGGAAGGCACAATAGACCTTATGGCTTGTATATTTTGTGATATTGCATATTTTGTTAGTCTGTGGTAAGTACCATGAAGTGAAAATGCAAAGTTAAAGTAATTAGATGTTGTAGAGAGAGTTTGGCCAGTAAGATGCTTGCTTGCCTTACATGCACCGGAGCCGGTTAGATCCCCAGCATCACATATGGTTCCCCAAGCCCTGGCAGGGGTGATCCCCGAGCACAGAGCCAGCCATGAGTAAACCCTGAGCACACTGAATGTCCCCCCCCAAAGGATAGCAGTAAACATGAGCTCTTACTCAGTTAGATTTATTGAGCAGACTGCTGGGGTGGGAGTGAGGAGGGTTCATCTTTAAGCTAAGAAAACAATACTAAGATTTTGGAATCAACGTGTCTGCTTTTCAGATGAAGTTGTTACTTAACTCATACCTGGAATACAAGTGGAAGTTGGTATTGGAAAATGTTTAAAATGGAAACAGATGTTCTAATTTGGTGACTTCAAGAGTCGAAATCTGATGGGATTGAAGCTGACCATAGGGACGAATAAGGGAGGAAGGGTTGACAGCAGTAAGTGGTATCAGCTCATGTGAGTTTTTCAGGCTATTGCAAGTGGGAAATCTTTTATATAGCTACAGGAGAAGAGCATATTGTGATTGCATTGCATTTTATAACCTTGGCTGTGTGGGAAATGGATTTGCATGATGGTAGCATGGAGAAGAGTGGAATAAGGAGGTTAGTTAGACATGCAAGTGGAAGCCTCAAGAAAGTGTCCGTAGTTTTGACCAGTATGCTGGAAACAATGAACAGAAGAGAGGACTTGGGGAGAGAGTTTTGGGCATAATAGGCAAAATTCAGGGAGAAGCTGCAGCCAGAGTAAGATTTAAGGAGAATCTAAGGAGAAGATAAATGATCAGCAGCCCCACAGCCATTTTGCAGAAAAGTTGAGTCCTATAATCCCCAGTAAAAAATTCTTTCTATGACTCAGATCCTAAATCAGATTGAATGCTTCTTGGTTGGAAAATAAAACTGTGGAAGAAATTTAAGGAAGTCTGGATGAGCTACTCCCTAGCAAGATTGTACATGCTGATTTTCTCTAGTGTTAATAGTTTATAAAACTCTGTCTCAAGCACGCATCAATGATGGAAACACTAAAGCTGCATAAAATCCAGGGGGAAGAAAGAGAAATAGTTCTTTCTTTTGAGAAGGGAAATTTATAATCGTGCAAGATGACGCACATAATTGAAAACCCGTATATGAAAATTGAATTTAGTGGTGTTCCAAGGAATACCAATGGTTTTTAAAGAGTTCTCATGAAAATCCCTTTGTCAGATATTAGAAGGGATGATTACAGGTCTCCCTGAGGTCTAGGCTTGTGAACTGGACATTGAAATGTGAGAAAAGAACTCTGTGTCTCTTAAGAGGGATAAAATCTAAGGGGGCATTTTCCTAGGTATTTCCTGAGCATCTGAGAAAATGCTGGCAAAGTCCAGCTATGTGGATAAGCAGGAAGGGGATGGAGGATTAGGAGAATAAATTTCCTTATAGAGCCTGCTCCATATCTGTATTCTTCCATGAAAAGCACCATCCTGTAGTCTCATCTTGATGAAGGGTGTTTCAGTAAATAACAGTGAATCTGACAGTCACATTGCTTCCATGCTCCAGGTGCTTGATTTTTCATTTTACACATTGAAAATGGCTTGAATGCAATATGTGATTGAATATATGAGCTCCTCTTGGCTTCTGTGAAGATTGGCTTAATCAAAGAAAGGAGTCCAAACTGGGGGTGGGAGAAGATGTTCAGTTCTAAAGGGGCTTGTAAAATCCCAGAATCCCATTTACATGTCGGGGAAGGGCATTGCTGACGGCACAAGGAGAGTCACCACAGAGCTCACAGTGACCTCAGATCTTCTGATTGTCCTTTGGACTTTCATTATCACCCACAAGTCTAGAGGAGAGAGTGGGTCCCATCAAAACCTCTGAGTTAGTAGATCATCAAACTAGTCAGGAATTCTCATGCTGTGCTAGACACACATTAATTTTGTTATTATACCATCATGAGATACAAATTACAAAGATATTCATGTTTGGATTTCAGTCGTACAGTGTTCCAGCACCCATTCGTCCACCTCCACCAGTGCCCATTTCCCAACGACAATGTCCCCTGATTCCCCTCCCTCCCCAGCCTGCCTCTATGGCAGGAACTTTGCCTCTTTGCCTCTTCTCCCTCTCTCTCTCTCTCTCTCTCTCTCTCTCTCTCTCTCACCCACACACATACACATTGTGGCTCGCAATATATACATTTAGAGGTTGTTATGTATATCCAATATATTAAATGCTCAGTTCTAGGCTTGTATTATAATTTCCAACTATTATTAGCATATTGTTCCCTTCTCTGTCTTACCTAATCTCTGACTCGCACACGCTTGTGGTAGATTACACCCACTGACAAGACCTCCTAATCCATCTAAACACACTTTTTGATGATCCACACTTCCATCTTGGATGGACTCTGAATAACTTGGGCATCAGTGCCATACTTCCAAGGAGAGGAGTCCCTCTGAAGCTTGGACATGGAGGAACCAACTCCCTGAATCAAAGAATGACCTTTGACTCTCTCGAATAGAAAACTTAATGATAACGTAGTCAGCTCTTCTTTATCTAGTGCATTCTATTTGCTCTCGTATTCTGCAAATACCAAATTGCAATTGGTATTCTGAAATTGAAGAAGCTAGAAAATTATTATTAAGAAAAAAATTTTAAAACATATAGTACACTGTGACAGTGGTAGCTATAAATGGTCACTTTGGGCAAGAACTTAGGGCTGAAAGGAGGTAAAGGGAAAGACATGATAACCTTTTAATGCCTGTTTTACAAATCATAATACCCAAAGAGAAAAAGAGAGAGAGAAATGGATGGCTTGCTCCATCCACTCCACACATCAACCTGGTATTGTGGTACCTCTGGGAAGGCGCCAAAAAAGAAAAAAGAAAAAGTTCAGCAACTGCTGATTAGCTATTTTTTCGTTGTAAAGAGAATAGAGTGTGAATGGACAACAGACCTCCAGCAACAGTGTCCCTGTGTCAGCTGGATAGTGAGCAGAGAATGTCTATTATTGACAGTCTCAGGACTCCAGGACGTCCCAAATGACTATCTCCCATTTCACAGACACTCTCCTGCCCTGCAGTGCAAATTTCTCTCCAGACTAGCAATTTGCCAGAGCCACATGCTCAAATAAACCACATGCTAAGAAAGTCAGCTGTTGGGGCTGTAGTGATGGCCCAGTGGGTAGGACTTTGCTTTGCACCAGGCAACCTGGCTTCAATCCCCAGCAGCCCATGTGCTTCTCTGAGACCAACAGGAATGATCCTTGAGCGCAGACTCAGGAGGAGGGTCTGAGCACCAAAAACAAACAAGAAGCCAACACATTTTTTAAAAATGAACATCAGCTGCCTTTCCACCCTGAGGAGGTGGGAGGTTTCTGAAGAGCAAAGGTCTGTCTTTTCCAGTACGCTTTCCAGAGCCCCAGGCAAGGAGTGGCTATAGCTCCTCTGTCCTCCTGGTTCTAGGAGACCGGGCTGCACTTGATTCAGCATCAAAGGCTGTTGACAGGTCTTGCCACCTCCACTCTTCTTCTCTCCCTCCTCTAAGTGACTGCAGGGCCAACCTCCAGAGTGGCCAGCAGCACCACCCCAGCCATCCCACCATATGCCTCATTTCCTGACAGCAGCCTAGCCTGGGATTTCAAGCTCTGCCAGCTCCAGCGCCTCCTGGGTGACAGCTACACACTGCTGTGCTCCCTTCCGTGCCCCAGCCCGGCTCCCCACGCCTGACAGAAGACAGGCCTCAGAACTCATTGCCATTCTCGCTCTCAGACAGCAGCCTGGGTTTCCACTTTACAGAAGACATGACCTTTAAATTCTCCAAACTGAATTCACATTGAAAGAGCAGACTAGTTCGGCCCTCACCCTTTGTCGTATACATGGAGAAACTGAGGCTAGTGAAGGCTGTATTGTGCTCAAAGGTGTTCTGCTTTGGGGCTCCCTCTGAAAAATGATTGTGTTTGTGACCCCACAATGCTCTCAGCCTACTTTCCTTTCTTCTCCTGTTCCCTTTACTTCCATTTCCTTTCCTTCTCTTTTCTTCTTCATTTTTTGGGGGGCCAGGGATGGGCAGTTGCTCAGGGGCTATACCTTCTTTGTCCTCAGAAATTACTCTTGGCAAGCTTGGAGGATCATATGAGGTGCCAGGAATCAAACCCAGATAGGTCACATGCAAGGCAAATTCCCTATCACTGTACTGTCTCTCTGGCCCCAGCCTCTGGTTCTGTTCTAAGGACACTTGCTGTTTCGGGGTATCTCACAGTAGGCTGTGTGAAAGGAACAACTGTTCTGTCTCTGCTTTAAGCAGACAGGGAGGAACTGTGGAATGCATGGAGGTGCCAGATTCCTAACCAAGCAGTTCTCGATTCTGCAGGAACTAGGCTTCCTCCCTAGGGCCCACCCAGGGTTCGTGTGTGGGCTGCAGCCTGTGTTGGTGCATGTGGACTTGTAGACATGATGATCAGGGCTCTGCTAGATCAATGTATCATCTAGCACATGGAAGATCAAGATGGCAGGGACAGAGCAGGAGGAGAGACACAGCCAGGGAGACAAAAGCAAAGATGTGGAACGAAAGATGAAGATAGAGAAGAGAAAGTCTGAGAGTCAAGCAGCAGAAGGGAGGGGATTAGAGAGTTAAAGAATTGTAAAGCAGTGATGAGCTTGAAGAGGTCAGTAGAGGATGGATGAAAGTGGGGAAGGAGCAAAAGAGGGAGGGAGAGACACGCCCACGACAGAGAAAGAAAATCCATGTTCCTGCAGAAGTCTCAGAGAAGAATACATTGCTGGGAGGAAGGACAGTGACTTGACGTCTGGAGAGAGTTGGGGTAAGGACTGGGGCGGGGTCACATGATCTTGAGTGGACATGGGAAATTCAGAGCACACCAAGTTCTGTGCAAGCAGGAAGTCAAAGGTTGCCTTTCCAAATTGCCCCTAGCCCCTTAAGGGATGTGACCCTTTCCCCATAGACTTTGCTGGTCTTAATCCCCCTTTAGGATAACTTTGAGTATCTAGACTCTTAGCTCATGAGACAAAACTAATGAGCATTGGGTGGTATTGGATTCTTTTTTGGCTTGTCTTTTTATCGTCCTCTCCCATCCTCATCCATCCCTTCTCATTTCTTTAAAATCAGTGTGGCTTGTAGATTGCCAGAAATCAGCATCAGTCAAGAACTATGATTGAAGGCAGAGTCTGGGAAGTTGCAGCCAGGAAAAGTTGCCTGGAAGGAAGGTTGAGTGAAGTAGGAAGAGTGGTAGGTTTCACAGATGCCTCATCAGAAAGGGAGATGGATCTGCCAGCAGCAGACGTTTGATCAGAGGCCTTCAAAAAATGACCTACAAAGTGTGAGGAGCTCAGGGGAGATTTACCAGAAAGGCGCTTTTCAATCTGGTCTTATCAGCTGTGCAGATTGCACCACCGAGGAGGATGCTTTGGGGTAAGATGTAGGATTTTAGGATGAGGCACCACCACCCACTCCATGAGAAACAGACAGGCTGTCCAAGGAGCTGATTTTCCTGGGTGGTACCCACTTGTTCCACAGCTGAGTCCCATCTTATTTAGTGGCCTGGAAGCTGGGGTTTACCTAGTGCCTCCCTGGAGCTGCTTCACTGTGGATGCATTTCTGGACCATTCTTTTCATTTCCTTTTATTCCTTACCTCATTATGTCCCTCTTTTTATTCCTTTAATGATGTGCAAATGTATTTTATGTGCCAGGCTCTCTATCATATACTTTATGTATTTCAAGAGGGGGTAGGTGTTGCATTAGGCCACACCAGAAGTGCTCCAGGGCTACTCCCATACTCCTTAGGGTACTCTATGTGATGTCGAGGGATCAAACCAAGCCAATAGTGTGCAAGGCAAGCACTTTGACCCCCTATCTTTCTAAGCATCTTGCTGTTTTTCATCACTGAACCTTTTAATACTGATTATACAGTTCCCTTTTATGACTTGGCTTTACCAAAAAGAAAGAGGGGGTAGAGAAAATGAAAAGGAAGCAGGGAAGTAGGAAGAAAATAAATGTATCAACCAGAGTGCATTAGGTTGTGTCTTGGTAACCAACAGAACAATAGCAAAGCTTATTATTTGATATCTCAAATGCTTATTATCCTCCGCACAAAGAAGAGGAATGCAAATAATAGCTCAACAGGATTATTATACATGAAAACACTGTTGAAAATAGGAATTTTCCATATGTCTGCTTATAGTCAGGACTCAGTACACAGGAGAGTGGATGTGCGGCTCATGCACAGGCCCACATGGAATCACAGGGGACTCTTTCTGGTGTTTGTGAAGCTGGGCTGGTGAAGTATCATCTGTGTGTGCTTTCGTGAATGCTAGTGTAGCAGAAAAGAAATTTGACTCTCATTATTTCTTCTTAGAAGTGACATTCTAGACTTAATCAAAACTCATGCTCACTGTGCCCCCTAAAAGACTGAGCAGGGATATGGAATCTTCAATTCTCAAAGAACCATAGGATCAAGAATCTCAAAGAACAGTCTGTACGAAACTCCCATTTCACAGATGAGATGCCAGAGGTACACAAATTTCAAGGGTATTAACTAAACTCAGATCAATAGTAAATAAACCAAACTTCCAAAGCACCATCTGTTGGACTGCACTCTATCCATTTTGAGGTATCAAAGCCACAAAACTCACTTCTCACTCTGTATGAATGGCCAATTGCTTCTATAGTGAGCAAATGACAGAGCAAGTTTGGAGTCTTTTTCTGGTCACAGACCCTGACTGGGTATGATGATCTTACTGTAATGAGAGGAAGCAAAGGAAACTGGTGGTAGAGACAGTACTGGATAAAAATGGCTTTAGCTTCTGGTTTTCAAGGCGATTCCCAATTCTCTATGTAATTCTATTCCTGCTTTTGGAAAAATGCTCCCCTGGAGACACAGGCTCCAGGAGAGGCTCCATACTCAGGGGAATCAGTGGACGTATCATGGCAGTAGACCAAGGATAGAAGTTGGAGGTTGGATTGCAGGTTTCAAGGGGCAGTTTCCCCTGGAATCTTGGTTCCTGAATTGACCGTAGAGGGCCTCTTTTCTGTTTTTCCAAGGTTTTTCTGACACCTGCAGAAGTCAAGGCCACTGTGCCATCTGTTGTGCCATCTGTCCTCGAGTCTTGGTTTCTGTTCCTGTCTGAAGTCTTGTTCTTGGCTCTTTCCCCTTTCTGGTTCCTATGGCTTTTGTCTATAAATCAAAGTCAGGTCAGGGCTAAGATGGTAAGTGAGGACTCAAGCCAGATGACTTCCCTCTTTCCATAGTTCCTCATGGCCAGAAGCTTAGCTTAACCTTTCCTGTTCACCTGATCCTAAGAATCACTTAGGGCTGTAGTAAGAACTGCCCATCAATTTTCAGAGGTAGAAGGCCTGGAAAGTGAATTTTCATTATATTCTTCAGCAAATCACATTATCCAGGCACATGTTTAACTACCATTAACTTGGTGACTAAAATACCAGGCACGAGAGCTAAAGGCCTAGCGTGCTCCTTGTTCATGACGTGACAAGTTCATGTCCATTCTGTCCACAAAACCCTACCATTAACAGTTTTGTAAACCACGGTGCTTAAAATACAATTTGGAGGGGCCAGAGCGATAGCACAGCGAGTAGGGTGTTTGCCTTGCATGCAGCCAACCTGGGTTCAATTCCCCGGCATCCCATATGGTCCCCTGAGCACCACCAAGAGCAAATTCTGAGTGCAGAGCCTGGAGAAACCCCTGAGCATTGCCGAGTGTAACCCAAAATGCAAAAGAAAAAGCTAAGCTGAGTTGTCCAAATTCACACAGCTAGTAAGTGATGGTCCGAAGGCTTCAGGTCTCTCCTCTTCATCACTCTGAGATCTAACCTCCAGAGAGTGTGTACACATGTGCCAGTGTCTGCTCCAACCATATTACTCTTAAAAAAGCAAGAAAACAAATAATAGCTCATCATCATTATTCACAAAGTCCCTTTGTAAAGTAGGAATTTTTCATATGTCTTCTTATAGTCAGAACTCAGAGCACATGAAATGCATCAGTGCTCTCAAATGATTATGCGCATACTAATTGCCAAGGGATCCTGCTGAAACAGGGAGTGTGATTCAGTTATGGTGGCTGAGACCCGAGTTTCCACATTTCAAATGAGCTCCTGAGGACCAGCTTTGAACAAACATCATGGTGTAAATTGAACATTGAGCTCAAGGTGAGCCCAGGTGATGCCCAAGGCTAGAGGATTGTTCTTCATGCAGTGGCCTGTTTGAAAAGAGGAACCACGTCCCAAGGCCTGTGGTCTAGGGGGCCATGGAGTCCCATGGGGGCTTCCTCCAGAGGACCATGTTCAGGTGCTGTGTGAAAATTACAGCAGCCAGGCCAGAAAGCCACAATCCACCCTGCGTCATGGAACTTAGGTTCATTCTTTGCATCCTCCTGTCTGACTGCTCTGCTGACCAAGGGCGATGTGGAGTGGGGGTGGGAACACTCAGCAATTGGGCTAATGAGGGAAGCAGGTACATTTGGCTCTGGTGCCCACATGCCACAGCAAGGAGACAGAATCAGAGCCTCCTCTCTCCATCCTCTATTGCAGCTTCCACTAGATAATGTGCAAAGTACTTAACATGGAATAACAGAGCTGCTGGCAGCTAAAGGCCGAAGGTAGAAGTTGAAGTCCTGGAATAGCAGACACAATTCCGTTGGGATGGGAGCATGCTCTGGGGTGAAGGTTCTCTTTATCCAGAGCAACTGAGACATAATGCCCTTGCTATTAACACTCACTAGTTTAAATGGGTACACAAAGAAATTATGTTTAGACCTAGATGGATCCTCCTGAACCAGGGAGTGTGATACAGTCAAAGATGACTCTTCTTGTTGATTGTTTGGTGCAGGGGCACTGTGGTAAAACAAACTTCTTATCAGAGAAATGGAAATCAAAATAACAGTGAGATGTCTCATACTGTGAGACTGGCACATATCACAGGAAAGACGCCTTTTGTTTTAATTTCTCTGTGTGGCAGGGGTGTTGATAGTGAATTGCAATCAATCTGAAACAAGCCCATCTTCCTAATTATTCTAAGGGAAGAGAGAAAATAGATACTTTAGTTGTTTTAAGTTAATTCACATTGTTCACATCTTAATATACTAAGCATGGTCATTTTGTAAGGAAAACACATCATATTATTAACACAAAAGTGAATTTCCCCTACATTCTTAAGAACTGTGTGAAAGATTTGTGTACAAAACTCAGGTGATTAAGAAGTTGATCTTTATTAATTCAAATAGATGGGTCTGGGTTCCCTATGTATGATGTGACTCCCTCTCTCTCTGTCTCTCTGCCTCTGTCTCTCTGTCTCTCTCCCCCCAGATCCTGGCTCTTTTAGTATATGCTGAGCTAATCTTGTCCCTGCACAGTTCTGCTTGCATGCCATCATCCCATGCACATTGGCCTGGTCTTATCCCCTACCCCATTTTCTTTCCAGTGTACATTTTCCTTGTCTGAAATCTTATCATCCGGCCTCTTTAGCACTGTAGGACTCCAGCTGTTTCTCTGCCATCCTGGTTTTCCATAGTCTGTGGCCACGGCCATGTGCATTTTTCAACCAGCCTGATTCAGCAGCCCTGTCCGCACACTGCACTGCCTGATGTGAGAGAGAGAGAGAGAGAGAGAGAGAGAGAGAGAGAGTGCCACCCTTGGGATATGGCTGTGACTCCCTTTAGTCTACCATTTCCCCACCCTACTCATCCCATCATTTATTCTTGATTGGATAGTGCTTTTTTGTGGATGAGATTAAGTGATCAGACTAGATTAATTTTAGATGAACTGATGCATCCTCACCCTTTCATTCCCACTGTATCAGCAAAGCATATTTTGAATCTTCAGTGAATAATAATGAAAGTTACCAGGGCTGTTTTACTTTTCTTGCTAATCTCTTTCTCCACTCCAAACTTTTCTCTTTCCTCCTCTCCGTCTCCTTCTTTCTCCCTTTTCCCTCCCCCTTCTTTCCCTCCTGCCTCTCTCCTCCACTTGCTGCACCCCCACTTTCTCCCCATGCCCCTCCCCGAGATACACACACCACATCTGTTTTTACCCCCCACTTCTATTTTTTGGTATTGAAATCCCTGACTACGTTCTTTTTTTTCTGGGACAAGGAACCCTCCCTGAATCATCAAGGCATCTAAAGCAGAGATGATTTTTAAGGAACTGCAATTTCATTACACTCCATGAAGGCAGTAACTCAGGCTGGTCTAAGGGCTCAGAAGAAAAAGTCCATAGGGAACCTGAGGAACAGATAAGGATAGATTGTAATTAGCACAGTAATTGTAATTAGCAGAGCAATTGTAATTAGCACAGTGATTGTTTGTTCATAATGGGTGCTTCCAAAGTGACTCCAGGCAGTTTGTTCTCTTAAGTATCTTCTGCCATTTCCCCGGGTGATCTTGTTTACACTGCTAATGTACTAATGTGCTTAGCAATCTCTTTTTATAAATAAACACTCCAAAGGTACAAGCCAGCCCAGCCCCTGGCCAAGTGTTATCCATCCTTAATTAATGGAGTCCACCGCACTCAAATTTTACGATATGTGCATTATACTAAGTCAAGGTTGGTCTATTACTCTCTGAAGAAATCACACCTTCGCAGTCATTTGTTAGAGTTATTGTCTTTTGTTAATTACAGGAGAGAGTAGGATGATGCCAAAGTTCTGCTCTTAAGGTCCAAGATGCTGGTCCAGGATTCCCCCCACTTGTACTCATTTGTTATTTAACAAGCTTCTGAGAGCACCCAAGGTGTCTTAAACACTGGAGGAAGAGAGATGGAGACAGTTAAAGATCCTACACTGAGGAGATACAGACTCTCTGTGTAGGTGAATGGAGAGAGAGCAGGAGAGACTCCTAGGGAGAGATGCTGGCTAAAATGTGGGGAATGCACAAGCCATTAGTTATGTGGCAGAAGGCTCAGAGCATCTGCATACTGGACAATCCACATGTCCCCAGAAGTAGAGGAGAGGAGAGGACTTTAGAATAACCCCTCTGGTGAATGAGTAGCAATCAGGAAAGGATATTTAAGCTACAGGGGCGGGAGGGAGGGAAGGGCATTTCTCGCTCTCACATGACAGTCTTACCATCTTTCTGAGCCCACTTTGCTCACCTCTAAGTTAGGAACATAATTATAGCAAACCCACAGGAGAATTATGATGAGGAAGGAGAGATGACGAGGAAAGTCAGGTTAAAATGTTGTGCAAAGTATAAAGGCGTGTGCGGATGTTAGTGACATTTTCTCAGGTGAATCCCAGGCTCGGTGAGATTCTGCTTACTCTGAAAGTCTGTGCTTCTGGGCCCCTCTTGACGTCCTTGAGATCACGTGAGATGAGATTTCTCAGCATTACTTTCATTGTATGCCTCCCAGGGAAGTTAAAAAAAAAAGTAAGTCTATTCTCAGCTCACATTAATAAGCCTACACATGTGTATCAAGAAAATTAATTTTTAAGGAAATATTTCCATTTCAGGGAGATGCCCTGAATGGAAATGTATTTAGTACAAGCTCTAATGAACGATATGATCACATTTATTGAATGTGAATGAAGACAGAAAAGTACAAGACCAGTGTCTAGAGCTTTATGTAACTTCACCACTGAATGATTACTATTAATGATGGTCTCGTGGAACACCTCAAAGGTGGCTTTTAAGGGTCCAAAGTGAACATTTATTTTTATGTCTTATAAGATCCTCAGAGGGAGCCCATTAAGTGGGCAGTTAATTAGCAGACACAAGCCAGAAGCTGAAGCTACATGGCTTTTGGCTAGCCTAGCCTTGATTAATTCAGGGTGTCCCTGACCACAAGAGAACTAAGTCCAAATCAGCCAGCTCTCCATTGTCTGGGGAGGACCCTCGTGTTTGCCACGACCTTGAAGCCCTTTCATCTGGTTTTAGATCTTTCCTAGAGGAGGAGGAGAGAAAGATAAGCAAATCAGTCTCTCTTTAGAAAACTAAAATATCACAGGATTTTCCTCCAGGTTTCTACTAATACTTATGCAATATCTAAGGTGCTAGTGAAGCCCCAACCAATGGGGCTAGAAAGAGTCAGCGTGGTAGCACAGTGGGTAGGGCATTGGCCTTGCACATGGCTGATCCAGGTTCAATCCCTGATACCACGTGTGGACCCCTGAGCCTCACCAGGAATAATTCCTGAGTAGAGAGACCCCTGAGCACTGCTTGGTGTAGTCCCAAAATAAAAGCAAACAGACAAAAAGAAACAATGGGAATAGGGAAGCGGAGTGATAGCACAGTGGGTAGGACATTTCCCTTGCATGCGGCTGACCCGGGTTCGATCCCCAGCAACCCATTTGGTCCCCTAAGCGCCACCAGGAGTAATTCCTGAGTGCAGAGCCAGGAGTAACCCCTGAGCATTGCCGGGTGTGACCCAAAAAGAAAAAAAAAAAACACAATGGGAATGAATAAACCAGAGGTTTTGTAGGCCACTTGCAGGTGTATTTGCAAATGAGTTAGAAGTAAATTAGTTGGCCTTGTGATTCCAACAATATGTGTTTTGAATATGTACCAAATCCCGGCTTCTGGAGCACAAGCTGAGTAATAGCCAAACTTTGGTGAAAGAGGAAAAGAATCAACTTCCTTTGGGCATTATCTGTGTCTGTTTTTCTAATCTTTTTTAAAAGTGTTTCACTATTACACTTAGGAAATGGTAAAATTAAAACCTAAATTAGGGGAAAAGGTAATTTAAGGACAAAGTCATTCAAGTTGAATTTTCGTAATAAGAGAAATGAAATAATAGGGGATATTGTTTTGTAGTATAGTGTTAAGGCGGATGCAACATAACGCCATATAAAGTCATGCAATGAAACAGCATTACGATAGCTTAAGTGGTTTATTCCCACTTGGGTGTGTTTTAGTGCATCACCAAGACTGCTCGGGGTAAAATGGATCTGCAAGTGTCATTTTATAGGTGAGGATGCTGAAGATTGTAGAGGCCTGCCACTTGCCTGTAATCTCATAACAGGAATCAGAACCTGGCTTACCTGGATCTTGCTGAATTTTCTACTGGCCCCTTTGCGTACCCTATTCAACAGGTAGAAGGAAACACCCTCGTTGAGAACTTCTTGGTCAGGCTGAGAGCTTGTGTGTTTCCTGCCGGAAGGAAGCTGGTCACGCTTGGGGATGAGACACTACTGGAGACAGATTTTCTGTATTCTTTCTCCCTACCAAGTGATGCTCCTCCATCTCTGAAAGGGTCATTTTTTAAAAAATAACATTAACTATTTGAGAAAGACTTAGATTTATAAGTGAATTTTCAAGACATTATAGAGTTCCCATCTATCCTACATCTATTGCCCTTAGGATCATTAATTTTGCTTGGTCCATTTATTATAATGAATGAGCTAATATTGATACTGTATTATTCACTAAAATGAGTACTTAATTTGGATTAATTTACTTTTTACCTAAAGTCATTTTTTGTTTGTTTGGGAGCTTTATTTTCCTCTCTCTCTCTCTCTCTCTCTCTCTCTCCCCTTTTTTTAAAAAAATGTTATTATACCACCATGAGATATATCATTATAAAGCTGTTCATGATTAGGTTTCAGTCACACAGTGTTCAAGCACCCATCCCTCCACCAATGCACATTTCCCGCAACCAATGTCCCCAGATTCCCTCCTCACTCCCCCCACATGCCTATATGGCAGACACTTTTCTTCTGTTTGCTTGCTTTCCCCTCCCCCTTCTCTCTCTCTCCCTTCTCTTACATATTGTGGTTTGCAGTACATACATTTAGAGATTATCATGTATATCCCTTTGCTTATGCTCAGAGCTCAGTTCTAGACTGATGTTTCCATTTCCAACAATTATCAACATGCTGGTTGGGAGATTTTTTTTTAAGGGACGGAGTCACACTGGTAGGAATTAGAGGGCCCTTCAGTGTTGGGGATTCGACTGAGACTTTGGAATGCAAAGCATGAACTCTAGCCCTTTGAGTCATCTCGTAGCCCTAAAGCCCCCTTTGTGGATGTAATATCTTGTTTGATACTATGACTGGCAAAACAAAAATTATACCTGTTAATGTCAGACTTGTAGGGAAGACTTTGTTCAAGGTTATGTCATCAGGAGAGATATGTTTAGACTAAATTTATTTGAAGCAAAGGCAGGTGTGTTTTAAAGCTGGG
Organism: Cryptotis parvus; assembly: GCA_021461705.1. Classification (NCBI taxonomy): domain Eukaryota; kingdom Metazoa; phylum Chordata; class Mammalia; order Eulipotyphla; family Soricidae; genus Cryptotis; species Cryptotis parvus. The sequence continues at coordinate 402,151 of JAJIBD010020967.1, forward strand.
GTAAGTAAGTGCAAAAGGACCAGAGGACTTCATAGGAAGGTAGGAAAGGCCACACACACTGCAGCTCTCCCCTGAACCTGAAAATGCAGTTTTCTACTGTATTTCTTGATGGTCGCTTTGGCCAAGGATGGACATTCCTGGGTAGTGAAACAAGCAAAAGACTTTTAGAAAGATGTTAAACAGAGAAAGAACTTACAGTGACAAGTGGTCTATGGAAAATTCTCCTAGAGAATGGAGGTCAGTGACCTAGCGTCAGGAAAAAGACTGTCTGAAGTTGGGCCAAGCTGAGGTTACCTCCTGTCTTTTTAGGTCACTAACTTATGGTCACCTGTATTAAGTTCCTCCTAGAATAGTGCTATTCTAGAACTAAGTAATGTTACACTTCGCCTATTTATTTCTGTTCCTTCCCTGTATCCAGCCTACCTCTAATCCCCATTTCTATTCATTTCTTGGGTATCTTTCTGGTAATTAGGTCATTCTAAGAAAATACAGGTAAATATTGTTATTCCCTTTCTTTCACAAAATAAGCATAAAGCAATGGTTTTCATCACTACTCTTTGCCAGTACTTGGTGATTTCTCTTAGAATTGATTCCATAGGAAGAGAGTACAATGCACTTGACACTTGCCTTGCACATGGCTGACCCCATATGGCCCCCTAAGGCCCACCATTAGTGATCCCTGAGCACAGATCCAGAAGTGAGCACTGAGCAAAGTGTTGCCATATGGAGTGAACTTAACAATGACACGAAGAATGTTCTAATACGGGGCCCAAGGGTAAGTCCTGTTGGAGAATTGGGGAATGCTCTGCCAGCAGGAAGAGGGTCAGGGTCCTAGGGAGGTGATGAATGCTGGGAGATGAACAAGATCCTTTCTTAGGCTGTTGGTGATTGTACTTTTCTTAACCTATCTCATGAGGGCTAAAATAAGAGAACTTGGAACTCACATTGCTGTCTGTGAGCAAATGAAGGTGCTTATTTATTTATTTTTTTGCTTTTTGGGTCACACCCAGCAATGCACAGGGCTTACTCCTGGCTCTTTGCTCAGGAATTAGTCCTGGCGGTGCTTGGGGGACCATTTGGGATGCCGGGATCGAACCCAGGCCGGCATAGGCCGGCCACATGCAAGGTAAACGCCCTACCCGCTGGGCTATCACTCCAACCCTGAAGGTGCTTTTTTAAAGGTGCTCCTTATACCTTTAAGGAGCATAGCCCCAGGAAAAGCTAAGTGATAGTAGTAGCTATAGGGTGACAGTGGCAATGAAAAAATGTACAGTAGTAGGCACCATTGTACCTTCAATCAAGCCTGGTTAGTGGGTATCTACTGCATACCTCTCAGCAGTCTAGAAAACAGTGAACAAAGCTCAGAGAACCCAGACTTCTTGGGATACATTCTAGCAAGGGAGACTGTCCATATATAGATTAATTTGGGGTCCTAGCATACCCAAGGGGAGAGTGCAAGCTGGAGCTATGGTGTGAGCGGAAGGAGGCTCAGTGCAAGCTGGACAGGTGAGACCTTTTATACAAGGTGATGGCCTGTAGAGATTTAACAGAGAGGCAGTGAGCCCTGCACATAACGAATGAAATCTCGAGTCATGTAAGGATAGCACTTAGGGCTTTCTCTGAGTGAGAAGAGAGACAAGACACAGTGTGGTTGGAGCAGAAGAGGACTATGATCTCACTCCGTCATATTTTAAAAAGACCACTCCATCTGGGGTGCGAAGAAGGGACTTTGGTGGGCAGGATACAAGGAGAGAAAGTGGTTCCAGAGCCTTTGCAGTGGCTGAGGCTTGGGACAAGGGGGTGTGAATGTGGGTGTTGATGTGTAGATGTGTTGATAGGAAGATTTGGGCATGTCTCAAGGTAGAACAAAAGAATTTACTGATGAAGGAGGGGATGGAGGCAGGCAAGGTTGGCTCCCCACTCTTTTCCTGAGTGATTGGACAGATGGATCTACAATGGCTGGAAAATCAGAAAGACCATAGGAGAAGCAGGCGTGCGTGTGTGTGTGGGGGGCAATACTGGAAAAGAGAAATTCCATTTTGACCATGCTGTAAAATGAACCTGAGTGTGGAAAAACTGGGATCATTGATGGAAGTGGACAACTGTGAACTAAATCACCATCATCTGGTTATGTCTAATGTCTGTTCTCATGGAGATGACAAGAGGCAGTTGGATATACAAAGCTAGAACAGAGTCTGAAATTGAGATGCAATTTCTACATTATTTAGCATCTAGATCATAGGAGGCAATGAGTGGGTACAAGCTCCCTAAGGAGTCGATTGAGAAAAGGCGAATCTGTACTCTAAACCCTGGGGTTGCCATACTCAGAGGTCAGAGAGATGAAGAGCTTCTAGAAAGAGTGAGTAGAAACTCCTCATGCCTCAAGAAGAAAACACAGGGAGTAGCTTCCGCTGACAACTCTAAGCTGTAGCATGCAACACTCATTTCTCCACGTCATTCAGCTTGTAAATAAGTTAACAGTAGAGCCAGCATTGGAAGCTGGGCCATCAGTCTCTGAATCCATTTCCAAATACCCATCTCTCCCTTCCCCTCACACCCACAATCACACACTCCACCCCTGTGCCAGGCTTAGGGACTTGAGGCTGTTGGCAGCAGGTAGGTGGGAGGATGTTATAAGGTAGCCCCAGCTCGGGCCGGAGTGATAGTCCAGCAGGTAGGGCGTTTGCCTTACATGCAGCTGACCTGGGTTTGATCTCTGGCATCCCATATGGTCCCCCAAGCACCACCAGGAGTAATTCCTGAGTGAAGAGCCAGGAGTAACCCCTGAGCATTGCCGTGTGAGCCCCCCAAAAAAGTAGCCCCAGCTAAAAGTTAACTAACAACACAGGGTGCTTTAGTATGTGATGGAGCCCCAGACAACCTTGGCCAATAATCCAGAGCTGCCTAATAATGTGTGCGATGATAGTCAACACTGCTATATGCAGAACATGTACCTATGGGTCTGGCATTCATTGTCCACCTCAGAGCTTACAGTTTGATAGGATAAGACCAGAAAGCGAGTCTTGACTTGGCAGGTCATGAATGGAATAAAAACCTGATTTGTGCAGGATGAAATTTAAGTAGATGGGTCTCCACGGGTGTCTTAAGTGAGGTCAAGAGGAGAGGGATGATCACCTTTTCCCAGTCTACCTCTGCCACCCAGACCTGTTAGAAAGGCTTTTACAGGGAAGGAAAACCAGTCCTGGGTCTTTCCCAGCCCTCACAGGTCTGTGTGTAGAGGGGGCAATACTGGAAAAGAGAAATTCCATTTTGACCATGCTGTAAAATGAGCCAGAGTGTGAAAACCTGGGATCATTTGTCTTATCTCACAGAAAAGAATTTCAAGAGTAGATGAGCAAGGAAGTAGAAACAGATTTTATTTGGAAGATTTTTGGGAAAGGGAAGCAGGGAGAGGAAAAGGGAGAGAGAGTAATGCAGGCTTCTCCAAAGATGGATGAGAGAACTCCAGTACACGTCTTAAGATGGGAGATGAGAGTTGCACATGCGTTTGGTCACCACATGTGCTCCGCCACGTGTGCACAAGCAACAAATGGGCTCATGCAGCATATGTTCGCCCTTGATTTGTTCAAAGTGGTTTTTATTGAGGTTTTCCCAAGCTTTTCCATGTGGGACTTCTAACTAGGGAAGAGTTCATTGCTGGGGTGTTTTCCAAGAGGGGTAGAATTGGGATGGTGTTCCTTGAAACTTCTTTTCACCTTTGTTCCTGCTGAATCTTCTTTTGAGTGGGTCCAGCCTTTTCTGGTCTGGGCTAGCTCCAGGTAAAGGTCTTACCAGGTCTTAGTTGCGGTAGCCACAAGGTAGGTCCTGACAGCCTTAGGATTTAGGATTTGGTGGTTTTATTCACTGTATCACTGTCTTCCCATTCATCATCGATTTGGGTTAGGGTTTGGGTTAGGGTTAGGGTTAGGGGCACCAGTAACATCTCCATATGACCTGTCTCATGCAAGTAGAGCCCAAGGGCACCTGCTTGCTCCAGGAACATAAAGAGCCTCAAACCATTCCATCAGGTCATGGAAATGAGGTCTGTAATTGTTACTGGTATCTGGCATATCAAATACGACACGGGTAGCTTGCCAGGCTCTGCCGTGCCGGTGGTTTTATTACTCTCCAGGAATTCCATTGCCAATGGGGGAGCGCTTCCCTAATCTACCTGCATACATCAGAATGAAGTGTGTAGAAAGTGCAAAACCTTTAACATTCCAAAACATTATGGAAGAATATGACTGCCATGGGATTAGCTTAGAAAACAAATTAATGCTGACTACGGAAATGTATTTATCTGGGATCACGGGGGTGGAGCACGCAAAGTTGTGGATTTCCAAAGCACAGATTAAAGACTTGGCTGTTGTATTCATTACAGTGCCCATTTATGGTCATTTTCGTGTTACCTTTATACCATTTTTACTGATATAAATCACGTCAACAATCATTTGTATCAATTCAGCTTCTTTAAAAATAATTTAAAAAAATTTAAAAATAGAGTGAATGGGAGGGGGTGGGGGAGAGCTGGTGCAGAGACCATATGGCTCCAAATATAGGACCAAAGGAAACTTGAGTCAGTTTCTGAAAGTGACAAGCCTGTGGGTGTCTCCTTCTGAATCTCCACTCACGGCGAAGGTCCCTCAAGGAGAGAAGTCCGTCTTTCACTGACAGCGAGGGGGTGGCAGTCCCCAGAGAGAAGGAAGGCTGGAAGTTCAGTAGACACACAGTTCTAGGTAGGCACACAGAGACATGCCACCAAGGGGCCCAGAAAGACAGAAGAATGACTGTCTCCCTCAAATTAGCTTCTCTTGAAAAGACAGAGGGGAAGCTTTTGTTCTAACAAAGTTATGTTAATATTGTCAAGTTGGTGCACTGGGTCGCTGAACTGGTACTTGGGGACTGTCACAATATTGATGGGGAGTTTGGCAAGTTAATTTTGAATCTGTCACTTCAGCCCTCAACAACTCTTGCTCCTTAATAAAACTCCTCAGTGATTGTGGGCTCAGCTGTCAACTGGAGACTGATCTCTGAGTCGAAGAAACTGGTGTGGCATGATGCTTGCTCCTCTCCCTTTCCCCTCTCGCCCCCTCCGTCTCTCCTTTCTCCCAGTCCCAGTTTCCTAGCAAAGAGAGAAATGCTTCCTCCTGCAAAAGAGACATCATTGTTTGGGGGCAACGTGGGATCCAGCAAAGGGGTCAGAGTTGGTTTAGATCCTTTTGAGTTTGAATGCTGACTCTACACCTAACCAGGGGTATGACCTGATGGTGACCACCTGAGGAAGCCTCCTCGCCCCTCTTAAAAATGGGCTGCAGGGCCGGAGCGATAGCACAGTGGGTAGGGTGTTTGCCTTGCAAGTAGCCGTCCCGGGTTCTATCTCCGGCATCCCATATGGTCCCCCGAGCACTGCCAGGAGTAATTCTTGAGGGCAAAGCCAGGAGTAACCCCTGAGCATCCCCAGGTGTGACCCAAAAGAAAATTAAAAAAAGGGCTGCAAAATGCCCAGATGCCATCCCCTCTCGCCAGGCCCCCTTTCTTCCTCTTAACAACAGGCAGGTCTAACCTGCAGGGATCTCACCTAGTCCCTAAAGTTAGCTGATCCAGAAGCTCTCTCTCCCTGCACACCTTTAAAAGATCTATTGCACAGACAGCATTGAGACCCATGGGAGTACAGGAGGGAATGCAGTTATTAAAAGTGTGCAGTGCTTGGGAGTGTCCCAGTGAGTTTCCTAATGAGCCTTTTTTTTTTTTTTTGCCCACTTGACAAATAACAGTCCCAATAAAACCCACTTCTTTGAAGCTCAAGTCTTCATTTTCTTCATGCTCATAAGACTTTTGTTTTTGCTTTTTTGGGTCACACCTGGCGACACTCAGGGGTTACTCCTGGCTCTTTGCTCAGGAATTACTCCTGGCAGTGCTCAAGGGACCTTATGGGATGCCAGGAATTGAACCTGGATCGGCCACGTGCAAGGCAAACGTCTTACCTGCTGTGTTGTCTCTGCTAGGGTTTGGAAGTGAATGCAGATTACCAGGAGACTATGAAAATAACCGAAGTATAGAAGCTTGTGACTTGTGCCCTCTGGATCTGTTTTCTATGGCTAGTGATGGGTGTATCCTCAAACAGTCCTTCTCCCTTACTGCCCCCTTCTGATATATGCCTGTGTTTCTTCATGCTTGATTCTACACTTTCCTTATCAGCTGTGACAGTGTAGTTTTCTACTAATACCCTCATGATCTTTGTCTCCCTACTGCTCCAAGATGCTGGCTACACTGATTGCTGGGTGGAGAGCCCTGCGTCTCCTCTCTGTCCAGTACAACTCTGGCAGTATCCGAATCTTTCTGATCACTTGTGGTGTCCATCTTATTGATATTAGTTTAGTAATCATGACACCAAGCCCAAGTACATACAGTATTTACTTACATACAAATGTAAATAAGGGAGCTCGTAGTCAAGGTGGAGACCACAGGAGTGATAACTGGGAGAAGTAGAAGAAAGATGCTAAGATCAACCTTATCCTCAATCCGGAGCTCTGTCTAGGACTCAGACCTCACCTCCTTTTTAGTTTCTACCTTCTTCTGATTGTCTCCATGGCCTCACTTCTTGCTGGCTTCTCACTCCTTTCTAACGTGGCTACTACCACATTACTGCTGAGGAATGCTCCTCTAAACGAAGCCCACATAGTATATTACCATCTAAGACTGTACCCATATCTCAATTTCCATTGACCAAGTGGGATTTCTGGTACTCATGTTTTCCAGGGTATGTGAACTTTCAGGATGCCTTCACACCACAAGCCAATTTTCTAGACACTAGCTGAATGTCTTCCTATTCATTCAACTCAGTTCTGACATTTGCTGTTGGAGGGTGCCAAATTCCACAGGTTAGGAGCTCAAGCTTCCAATCTGTATCCCTGTCACCCTCCTCCCCATTTAAAAGCCACTTCTGAGCCCATGTTGTCACCTATGCTTCTGATGGTCTTAATCTGACTCCCTCTCCCTTTGGGAAGGATGAATATGCTAGGGAAACTCATGATTGTCAATTCCTTATAAAAACATAGAACCCAGGACAGCTGAATGGCAACCATGTTTACGGCACTGGCTTGTAGAACAATCCAAGCATGCCACTCTCCCCAAACCTCCGCATACCACTCTCCAGAAATCTCAGCAAAATGGGAAGTTCTCCATTAAATAACCTTGGGGGGTTGTTGTCTTGGGGATTGTTGATGTGATTGGTGACTAGTGAGGTTGGATCTTGAGTGAGTAGAACACCCACAAAGAAGGTCGAGTAGAGCACCCACAAAGTAGGTCAAGTAGAGCACCCACAAAGCAGTCTCCACAAACCACCTTGGGGGAATAGCTCCACTCATTAGGTCGAACAGGAATATTTAATTGGGGAAAGCAGGGTGGAGACAATATCAGTCAGGTAGTAGGGTGTGGTCTGTCAGCTAATCATGTAGGGTGAGAGAAGGAATTAAAACAAGGGATTAAGTCAGGGGATTAAGGTAGGGTGTGTGCTAAATACAAAACAGATAAGGTGGTGTTTCTGTACAGGCTATGTGTTTAGCTTCAGGGGGTAGTTCATGTCTTCTTATATGTGAGGTTTGTGCAACTACAGGACAAGCCACTGGCAAAGTATTCAACCTCTAGGTTCCAGGTGCTTCGGAGGTGGGGTTACGAGTTCTGTCTCTTTGGTTGGTTCTTTCCGAAACTAGTACACACCCTCAGGTGCTTTCTAAAAGTCACATCAGTCACCAAACAAAAGACACCTTTAATCGCTCACTGCACTTCTGTTAGAAATGGGAAGATTATATATGTCTTTCTATAAATGACAAAATCACACTCCGTAAATTTGGTTTCATCATCTATTAAAAGGAAGAGGGCATTTAATTCAGATCGTGCGTGTGGATACAAGTGCCTCATAGAATTGCAATTTTGCTTCCTTTTCACCCTCCTGCCCTCCTCTGCATCACCTTGACCACCTAACTTGCGATTGTTAAGCTCATTTGCTTCTTTTCTTGATTGTTTTGTTTTCAAGAGGAGAGAGGGCTTATCTTCTACAAATGAGTCTCCAGGTACTAACCTAGTAAGCACCTAGTGAGCACTATAGAGGCTCAAAGAATAAGTGTGAAGGAAAAAACGGATATAAATGAAAAAGGAAATGCACTACTCTTTAGAGGAATATACAAATATATATTCATATGATTAACATATAGGTGACTATTTATGTGCATATATTTACATATCTATGTGTCCTTAATAAGCAAGTGAATATATTCATATGTATAAGAACAAGTGCATCAATGAACTGTTTGATTTATGAATGGATTAGTGAAGTGAATGAACGATGGACTAGATGAAAAAGTACGGCCAGGAATTTGGGGGAGAATGAAAAATGAGTGAAAGAACACATGCGTGAGTAAATCATTACTGACCCTAGCTGGACATGAGAGGAAACTGGACCCCATGTTGGCCAAGGAGTGCCATAAAAGGAGTGTCACAGGTTTAGGAAAAATTTGTTTCTCTGGGGAAATAGCATAAAGAAACTTAATAATGAGCAAAGTATTGATGCCTTTTCTGGAGTTTGAGGAAGATTTAAAAAAAAGTCAATATTTAGAATTTGCTGTTGCCAGACACTTTGGGGACACAGAGGCAAAAAGTCAGAACAAACTAGAGGGAAAGGAAAAAAAGGTTCCCTTAAAGGTTATAGGGGAAATGATAGGAATAAACTGAGGCTGGGATTTTGTGTGGAGTGGAATTATATTTGTTCCAAGATCCTTAAATATCAAGCTTCAAGTATAACTTGTTTCTAGTGTATAGTAAGAGTTACAATGAAAATTCATCATTCTGTTCCTGTGGCATATGTTATGTAGTGGTCCCTGTTCTTTCTTTCTTTCTTTCTTTCTTTCTTTCTTTCTTTCTTTCTTTCTTTCTTTCTTTCTTTCTTTCTTTCTTTCTTTCTTTCTTTCTTTCTTTCTTTCTTTCTTTCTTTCTTTCTTTCCTTCCTTCCTTCCTTCCTTCCTTCCTTCCTTCTTTCTTTCTTTCTTTCTTTCTTTCTTTCTTTCTTTCTTCTTGCTTGCTTTCTTCCCTTCCTTCCTTCCTTCCTTCCTTCCTTCCTTCCTTCCTTCCTTCCTTCCTTCCTTCCTTCCTTCCTTCCTTCCTTCCTTCCTTCCTTCCTTCCTTCCTTCCTTCCTTCCTTCCTTCCTTCCTTCCTTCCTTCCTTCCTTCCTTCCTTCCTTCCTTCCTTTCCTTTCCTTTTTTTTCCTTTTTGGGTCATGCTTGGCAATGCTCAGGTTACTCCTGGACTAGCTCTCAGGAAATACTCCTGGCAGTGCTCAGGGGATCATATGGTATGCCAGGGATTGAACCCAGGTTGGCCACATGCAACACAAACATGCTATTATTCTCTGGTCCCCCTCTTTACTTTCTCTCTTAAATTCCCAAATACCCCAAGAGGAGTCAGTCAAGGGTGAACCCTCACTTCTTCCTTTTATATTCACTTACTTGACCATTTAGATGAGGTCTGTCTACTTTCCTAAAGGATTTTAGACGAGAGGCAATAAATTATATACTTAAAATGAGGTTTAATTTACAGCAGATGGGGCATGTTTTATTTTAAATTTGGCAATCAAGTGATTCTAGAATTCTAATAAAATCACTATTAAGTGGGTAGAGGGGCAAAATTGACAGTGGGGAGTAGGCGGAGTTCTGCTGGTGTGCGGAAGGAGGCTAGCTGGTCTCAGGCAGAGAGCGACCCTACACAGTTCTGAAGCCTGAGAGCTGTCTGCCAGGTTCCACACACAGAGAGTCGAGCAGTGCCTTGGAGCTCAGGCTCAGTGATGCACTGAAAAGTCTCTTTGCTTTCTCTCTGCGCAATCTTGAAAACTGTCAAATAAAGTCATGGCATCAAAGAATCATAGCCCTGAATAGAATTACGGTCTTGAAATAAATCACACTGATATCAAAAGGAATAAAAGACTATTCTCTAATCATAAAGCAAATAAAAGGAAGACAAGCCCCAATTTTGAAGTCAGATCTTCCAAGTGGCCTGCTAACTTCTATTTTGGATTCCAGAATAGATGTTTTCCTTCTTTCAAATTGAGTGTGTGTGTGTGTGTGTGTGTGTGTGTGTCTAGTCCACATAATCTCCCGTCAGTTAGTCCCTATCATTCTCCTCATAACCTATGTAGAGAACCTTCTTTTGCCTTTTCCTCTAGCCTGTCCTGCCTTTCTACTTGTGCGTGTTTGTGTGTGTGTGTGTGTGTGTGTGTGTGATATCTCAAATATAGGACCTTATCCATGAGAAGCTACTATTATTCTCTGAATTCTACCCCCAACCCGGGATAGAGTCTTAAATAGTGACGCTATCTTTCTCGGGTTCTCATTTCGAACATCAAGGCATAAGTGTTTACCACTTAAAATGAAGCAGAAAACCAGCAGCAGGAAGCTCTTCCTAAGAACCGGTGAGAAGTGCAAGACTCCCCATGTCCCCAGAAGCTTCACTGAACCCAAACCTGTCGTCTAATAAGCTCCCCAGGTGAGTCCAGGAGGAACTGAAAATACAGCAGCAGTTCCCACATGGTGTTCCCTGGACTAGTGATATCAGCCCCTCCTGAAAATGTGGAAAAACACTTTCTCATAAGCAAAATTCAGATGAAAAAGTGCAGGTGATGAAAACAAAAAAGTGCAGGTGATGGAGATGATGATGATGACAACTGTCCCTTTTAGACACTGTGATTAACAGACAATCTAGAAACATTCCATGTCCCAGGGTCCTCCAGTGCTTCACTGAGGTCTTGGCTGGGTCCCAGGCACCCTATCCATGCTCCCCTCCAGCACAGAGCTGGAATGGGGCGGGACCAGGGGGAGAAGCTAGCGCCTCTGGTCCTCAGAGCAGTACCATCTATCAGTACCTGAAAACTCTGGTCCAATGATTGTACTAACCCACCTAACTGTTTGAATTGGAGGCCATTTGAGTTAACTTGGCAAGGGGAATATCACATGTGCCACCATTCAGCTTGTCGCTGGAGTTCAGATCCATAAGCCTTACCACATCTCCTTCAGCCAGTCATTTCGTGATTTTGTCAGGAGAAGCTCATGAGTTGTCCAGGATGATTTGTCTGTGCGTTCCTCCCGTTCTCCTTATGGCTCACTATTCCATTATCTCTGGAACGCTTACAGATTTTCGCTGGGCACATTCGTCCAATTATTTTACTAAATATTGACACCAGGCTTACTGGACAGTGATTTTCAGGATTAGCTCTCATTAACCTCCCAGAGAGACCAGGTCTGTATTTAGTCGCCCTCACTGCGGCCGCTCCACTTCTACACAGACCCGGCAATATCCATGGAAGCCCTTTCCTGTGGTTTGGTTCAGGGAGGGACAGGATTTCTTGACCCTTTGCCCCACTTTCAGCACCATTCCATGTTCCAATGACCAGGACTTTTCTATGTGTGGAATTCCAGAAGGAGGCATGGGTAGAAACAGCCATAAAGGAGAGGAATGTTGGGGTAGGAGTGGGGTAGCCCAGACACTTGTACCAGCTGCTCCAAATCCAGTGTTTTGTGTCTGGGGTGGGTCAGGGACCACATATGTCTGATCCATGCATGTGTGTGTGCATTTTATTTATTTTTTACGTATATATAAAATGTATATTTTCTATTGAATGCATATATTTTATACAATTTAATATATATAGCAGAAAACCTCCCCCTTTTTCTGGAGTTTTTGGAGTTTTACACCCAGCAGTGCTCAGTGGCTCAGTAACTGATCAGCCCTGGTGGTGCGTGGGGACCATTCCTGCAGTGTTGGGATCCAGTCCTAGGACCATCTTATATATGTGCATTTTAATATGCTTTTTTTTTTTTAACATGGGACAGTGTTACCCTCAAGAGTGATTTCTGTTCGGCCCCACTAGGAGATACGCCTCCTATTCTCAGCACGGAACTGAAGCCTTGTTAACGGTAGAATTTTTCACATGCTCCTCCCCTAAGGCCCTCCTTTACCAAGGAGGGCCTCTGTCAGGTAGTCTGTAGACAGGAAGTAAAAGATTTCTTGGTCATCTGTAGGTAGGAGGTAAAAATTACATAGAATGTGCACCCCGCTGATGGCCCATCTCTGAGTCCTTGGTCCCTAGCATTTCCGTAAAGGTCAGAAAAATAGTATTGCGGGTAAGACCTCAACCTTGCATGCTTAAACCCGGGTTTAATCTCCTGAGCCCCTCTAGGAGTGATCCCTGATACAGAGTAGTATGTAAGTCCTGAGCAACACCTGTATGATCCCAAACCAAAACCAAAACCAAAACCAAAACCGAGCCCCTGCCTCCCTGATTCCTGGCTGTTGATTAAAGACAAGTGACTGAACCAGCACCCTGCCACACTCAGCTCAGATTACACTGTGTCCCCCTTAGCCCTCATGGCACCCCATGGGCAGTGCATATCTGTCCTGGTGTCCCGTCACGTCCTGGGTGTGCCCCTGTGTTGTGAAAGGCGAAGTTTAAAAGCCTCGCTCAGTCCCGGCCTCCCTGAGCTGCTCCCGCTTAGAGAAAGCAAAGACAAACCTGAATTCCCAGCTTTTGTTTTCTCTCTTTCCTGGCATTTGGAAGTTGAGGTGGTGGGTGAGGGAAAGATGAGCAGGTCTAAAGGGATATTGCATACAATTGCTGTAGTCAAACAAACATAACGAATGGGTCCACATTAAATTAATTTCATTGATTTTGTTTTTCCTTCCTGTGCTTTGAAATCTCAGTGTGTGGAGGTTATAATTGGGCTGTTTATTATCCGATGCCCAGGGACTGGGCACGTCAACTTGGGGGCCTGGAGCTCCTTGTTTACATATCACCCTTCAGGACCAGATAACAGATAGTCCTCCTGGCTGGTCTGAGTCCCTTTTCATTCCTTTTTATTATGTGTCCCCACAATTCTATTACCTGCTCGCGGTCTCAGTGACTCAGCCCCAGCGGCTGCAGTAATGATGACTTTCAGAGCTCAGCTAATGACGCAGGCATCAAGGTGTCTCTAGACCCCACAGCCGGTAGAATCTCAATTTAGGCGGATTGCAGGTCGCTGCATCATGCATAATGCATGAGCCGCGTGCCCTGAGTGTGTATCTGGGTCTGTGTGCGTATGTTGGAGAGAGTGCGGAGGGGAGGGGTGTTTTGACCCAAGCCCCTGCACATCAGCGGTCACAGGGAGGAAAATGAGATACCTGATGGTGCTGGCGCGGCTGGGAGATTGGCAAGAAAGCACCCATGTGTCCATAGGTAGGTAGGAGCTCACATCTTCAGGAAAACGCATTCTTGCCAACTACTTACTTAGGCCTGGGAGCCAAGGAGAAAGCCTGGGGAGAGAGAGTAACATGTGCCCCACCTGGGGTGATTGCCAGCACATGCCTGGACCCCAACACCATGTGCTGTGGCCCTGATAGTTCCTGATAACCTCAAGATCCAAGTGGCACCGCATCCTCAGGCCCCTGCATTGAGCTATTTGTCCTGGGCGATGGAGTATTGCTTGCAGTGCTCCCAGGAGAGCTGAACATTACTTGGGAACTGCCCCTCTCCCACTTCTACCCCAGGAACCATGAGCTGGAGGTGGATGTTGGAAGATAAAAGTCCATTGCTTCTATTTCCTTGTTGGGACACCAAGAGTGGAGGAATCGCTTAGCTTCATAGGCTTAAGAGTCTGCTGAGAGGGTTGGTTGGGATTGTGCCAGTCCTGGGTGAGCGCTTCCCCACACCACAGAAGTTGTTCCCTCAGTGTTGGTCATTGTTAGTCATGAAGCCCATCTCCTCCTGGAAGGAAGTTTTTCCCAAGCCTACCTCCTGTCTGGACCCAAGACACCTCTTCTGTTCTGAGAGCTGTGCATGGCCACTGTCAAAGAGGAGACAGCTGTGACAGAGATCCACACTCTCACTGGCTCCACCTCAGAGTCATAAGGCAACCTTGGGGACCCTCTTGTGGCCTTGGTCTGCAGCATCCTCATCCACAAGTGAGGGGCTCGGGCCGGCAAGATAGTACAGTGAGTAGAGTGCTTGCCATGTCCAACACTGGCCCTGGTTCAATCGCTGGCATTCCCCCTATGCTCCACTTAGAACTGCCAGGAGTAAACCATCAGCACGTCCAAGTGTGGTCCCAAAATAACAGTAAAAAACACCAAAATAAAACAGAATAGGTACAGTTAGAGCACCCTTGGGAGGAATATGGAATCCTTTGGGGGTGGGGAGGAAACTAGAATAGAGGTCCACTTTCTATATGAATGTATAAGTGCATGTTTCCTGTATAAGTGTCCCTGATATCATAGATATTGGTAGCAATAGGGAAAAGAGCCTAGTCCACTGTCCAGTGGATTCGGACTGCTCCCACAGTCCTGACGACCCATGATTCTACCACTTTGTAGGCACCAGAGAAGCAGAGGGGCCAGTGATTGTTGTTGAAAAATGAAAGAGCAGGATCCTGGAGAGGTAGGACTAAGGGGTATAAGACCCACCTGACAGTGTAGAGATACCCTGAGTCCTTCTTGCTAGACTGATGGCGGGGGTGGGGAGAAGGGAATGTCTTGACTGTCAGAGTTGATTCCATTAGAAAAGAGTCATCGCCCATGCTTTCTGATATTGAGCAGGAATTGTTTTTTTAATTTCTGTGAGCATAAGTTTTGTAAGTTGTAAAATGAGGCCATGGTTCAGATTGCTATGGAGGTCCTAGGTGGTGACGGGGGACATGAAGTGAGATGTACCCACCGTAGCCTCATAACTTAGAGCAGACAGATTTACTGCAAGCTATCTCTTCCTCTCCTCCCCCTCCTGAGTCCTGAGTCCTGTCATCATTGCTGCTCGTCAGTGTCTGTTCTAAAAGTGTCCCTTAGAAGGAGACCTGGTCCCACCTCCGGGAAGTAAACCTGGGTGGGTGTGGTTGGTGCAAATCTAAATCTCTTGCTTCCTATTTGTGACCCAACCATTGCATTTGGAACTCGGTATGTTCCCAAGGAAAAAGTCCCAGAAAGACAACAGAAATTAGGGCACAAATTCCAGTTTCTAGATGGAAAACATCAAAGATGAAAATTAACATGATTTGGGCAGGTTTTTAAGACAGGTACTTGAAAACATAGGAAAGAGGCCCAGTGCCCAATGTTGGTTCTTGAAATCAGAAGCTGGTCTAATTTCTTTACTTTCTCTCCTCTACAGAAAATTTTATTTTGGATCTTACTGCTTCTAGGAATGCCTGGGGCTGTCTGGAAATGCTCATCTTTAAAGAGTGGGTGTTTGTACTCTTTGATGCCTGCTTAACCAACAAGAGTCCCGAGTGCTGACCTAGAGCTCAGTCCCCTGACCTCTGTACCAAAAGGCTCATGAATTTTCTTTGACTGGAATTAGGTGCTGGTGACTGTCACCGTGATAAGGCTGCTGCTGTGCTTAAGTGGAAACACTGTCTTGGCAAAAACTGAACATTTTGACCCATTGAAAACCTCTGGCTGACAGAATCTTTCTTAGGGTAGTTCTATGGAGGACTCAGGTTACGGATTCATTGACCCAGCTTTTGCCTTCCTTGAAGGTGACTTCTTTGCCCTCAGCTTGGAACACTGAAAGCTAACCTTTGTGACTCACAGTTTTCTCATGGTGTTAGTCATTAGTTTCCTCAGCACTGCTGGGAATCTAGGATATGGATGCTTCAGAGTAAGGAAACTAAATGTCATCCTCAATGCATGGCCACTGAACATCAGAATGGACCCTAGAGCTAGCATGCCAATCATTCGACCATAAGCAGCCAAAAGAGTTATGAGTCATGAGTACCAGTGGGATGCCAGCCCTCATACAGAGCACCCATCTCCCCTTGAGATCTCTTGCCTGGCCATAGGCTTGACTGTCTAGTCTCTTGGTTGAACTCTTCCATTTAGGTAGCACTGCTCACACTGTCCATGGTTTTTTATGGATCCTAGCTCTGCACCCGCAAATCCACCTTTCCTCTCAGTCCTTGAAGAGACCTCCTGTACCTTCATATCTGAAGAAGACTTACCTTTACTTCTCTATTCTCTCAATTCATCACTTGTCACTTGTCACTTGTCTTCTGGGTTGTTCATCTGTTTGCTCGAGCGGGCACCAGTAACGTCTCCATTCATTGGGATTGAAGCCCATTATTGTTACTGTTTTTGGCATATTGAATACAACAACTAAATAAGTGATTTCAGACCTAGTGATTCAACCTACACTAAGGCTACTTAGAGCCACTCATTTATTTATTTATTTATTTATTTATTTATTTATTTATTTATTTATAAGTTCCTCCAGTGTGCTGGTCTCTGAGCAAAGTGCTAGTGGCAGAAGCTTAAATATGATGCTATCTCTGACATCTAGGTAGTCCTGCCTAGGTGGTAAAATATAAATCTAAATTAAACATTGCATAGAATTTATAGCTATAAACACATGTGTACCCTACTTGCTGACTGACGCAATATAGGGTTACTGGAATAACTACCATTAACTGGAACTGGAGTTATATTACAGTGGGTAGGGCATTTGCCTTGCACGAGGCTGACCCAGGTTCAATCCCCAGTATCCCATATGGTTCCCTGAGAACCACCAGCAGTAATTCCTGAGTGAAGAAGCAGGAGTAACCCCTGAGCATTGCCGGGTGTGACCCAGAAAGCAAAAAATAATAATAATAACTGCCATAACTGCATGCTGAGCCCTAGGTCAAGTAATCTGGCTGCACCAACTCCTTTACCATGAGGTAGGTGGTTCACTGCCCCCAATGCAGTGAGAAAATTAGGGACATTGAGTGGTATGGATAGTTAGTGCATGAAATAGGGAACCATTGGTAGACAGTCATTATCACTTCCTGCTTGTTTTATGGTGTGATAGAAGACCCTGCCAAAACCAGGGAACCCCTGATGTAGTCAGACTGTATGAACAGATTTCTAAAAGTCAACACCTGAATTGAGGCTTATTACTTATGAATTTGTATTTTCCAGTGTCAAAGATCAAACTCAGGGTTTCACACATGCAAACCATTGGTATCCTACCTCTGCACACAGCCCCAGCCCCTACATCGAGTCTTAAAGGGTGAGTATTAGAAAAGGAGAGAACACTAGATGTGTCAGGCAGAGACATCAGCCAGCTAAAAGCTGCAAACTTGATAAGAAAACGCCAACAACTCCCTTGGGGTTGGTCTCTCTGAAGCATGGAGGTCAGTCTTTGATGGGAGAGGTGGCAAGAGGGAGCCATGGAATGCTGCCATCTCTTGCTTCCTTGAAGGACATCTTAGCTGGCAAGCTGGTTCAGAAAGGAAACTGGATGGAAGCATAGGAAAGTGCCTTTGGCGGAGGACCTACACAGAGTGTTTCCCAAGAACTTAGTACACAGGAGTCTTCACTTTTCCACCGGGACCTCATTACCACCCGAACAAAGCCCGTGCTAGGGACACCTGAGCTGGGAAATGAAAAGTGAATGAACTGGAGCCAAGCTGGAAGCAAGGGGACTGGAAACAAGGTCCTGAGGCGTTCAGAGCCGAGAGTTGTTTATCCTGGAGAAGCAAGTGCTCTGGAGGCGGGAGAGAGCGAGCGAGATCAAGGCTCAGAGGCTGGGGCTAGCGCCCAAGGGAAATAATCCGAGTTGTAGACTCAGTGGCTTGCAAGCCTGGATGGGGCGGGGGCGAGTGTTGGGGGACAGGGAATGACCTCACCTCACTGGGACTGAGTTCCTCAGGGGCGGGAAGATATTCTGAGCAGTAGGGCATGGTCTGGCATTAAAACAATGAGAGGAAGAGTCTTTGTCAACCTGGGAAAGACATTGAGAGAACCTGCATTCCTTCGACACCTTTCTGTTAAGACTCAGGTTTCCAAGAACCCACTGCAGACTTTAAGAGCAGATTCCTGTACTGTACAGAACACTCAAAGCATGGTGGCAGCTGGGACCAGCCAGAACTGGGCCCGGCAGAAAGAGCTCGGGAGGGGAAAAGGCAAGTGTTTCATCCCTGGCTGGCCCCAGATTCTCGCAGTCAGCTTCCTTCTCCCCGCCCAGGGTCAGCCCACCCAGTGTGAAACCCGCAGCCCCTATAGGCCGGAGCCCCTGCTCATCTTTGGATTTCAGTACCTGCCCAGTGGACAGTGCTTGGGTGCTCTTCTTCTCCCCACCCCCTGAGGTGACTATTTTTATTTAGTCTTTAGGCCACACCTCGTTGTGGCCAGGGCTTACTGCTGGCTCTGCAACTCAGGGATCACTCCTGATAGGACTCACAAGGACCCTGTGGGGTGCTGGCAATCAAACCCAGGTCAGCCGCATGCAAGGCAAGTGCCTTCTCCACTGTAGTAGCTTTCCAGCTCCATAACTATTTTTATTTTATTTTTCATGGCAGCATCATGAATGACAATGTTATTTCTGATTGAGTTTCAGTTATTCAGTGTTCTTACACTGATCCGGTGTCCAATTCCCTGATCAGGGTCCTCAGTTTCCCTCCCATCCACCCCTACCCTGCTTCTATGGCAGACACCTTCTTTCTTGCCCTTTAGGCACTGCTTTACAATACTGTTCTTGATAGGATTTCCCATAATGCTTTACCACCTTCCAGTACCCCCACCCCTCCTCCAGAGTGACCATTGTCCCTCCCCACCCCCAGTGGCAAGCTTCCTACTGAAGATCCATGTTCCTGTTCTTTGTTTTTATTGCTTTTGAGTATTAGCACTTCTCTACTGTATTTCTTTATATTCTCCATGGGAGAAAGGTCAGTCCTTCTTTTAACTTGAATACATCTTATTTACATTTTCAAGCTTCAGCCTCCCTTTCTCTTCTATTGGAAAGAAAACTTGTGAGGGGCTGGAGCGATAGTACAGTGGGTAGGGCGAAAACTTGTCTTGCATGTGACTGACCCAGGTTCCATCCCCAGCATCCCATATGGTCCCCCAAGCCTGGCAGGAGTGATACCTAAGTGCAGAGCAAGGAGTAATCACTGAACACCACCAGCTTTGACACAGGGAGGGAGTAAAGAGAGGGAAGAAAGGAGAGAGATAGTTATTCCATAACACTGGAATTTCTAAAGCTCCTTCCTGCAGTGTGCCCCTGCTTCCTCCAGTTGGCAGAGAGGAAAGGTCGCCTCACTTTAAGTGCTCATCCCATCCTTTCCAGTCGTTTAGAAGCCTGATGTTCTACATCCCTGCTTTTAACTTAAATGGTGCCTTTCTCTCAACCCCAACTCTGCTCTTTTCTCCCATCTTCGCCTCTCCCCACGCTGTGTGTTGCTTTCAGCTCTCACCGGCTGTCTTCCATTCACAGCCAGCTTTCTGGAGAGCTCCGTGCTAATGGTCCCCTCCTTCACTTCCCACTTAGCTCTCCACCTTCTCTAGCCCCATTCCGCACTGTTCACCTACACAAATTTTCCCTTAGGCTAAATGGGCTCCTTTTCCTGGTTTTTTCCCTTTCCCTCTCCCAATAACTCTTTAAGAAATTGAGGGAGATGGTTTGGGGTGTTCATCCTTGGTTGTTCTGATTGGAATCACTCCGAAGTGCTTGGTGGACTGCATAGGGTCAGAGATGGGAGTCAGAGCTTCTGCGTGTAGAGTTTGTGCTCCAGTCTCTTGAGCCCTCTCCCCAGCCCACGTCTTCCTTATAGTAGGCACAAGGTTCATTCCCAAAACTCTGCTGTTGTCTACAGCAAAGCCCTGCAGTTTGTGGACCTGCATTGGCATTTCCCAGCCTGCTGGGCTGGATCCTTGCCACTCCTACTCCCTCCCCGTGGGTGCTTTCTCCTGAATCTGTTGCCTTAAGAAACTCTTCCAAGCTGATGGCAGTGCACCTAACTCAAGCATGGTGCTCCATGGCAAGTTGAGTTCTAACACATTTCCAAGTTGACTGCTAACACATTTCCAAGTTAAGTTCTAACAAACACATTTCCAAGTTCTAAAGTTAGCGTTTTATGGTCATCACCCAAACGGAGGAATTTTTATTTATTTGTTTATTTTGCTTTTTGGGTCATACCTGGTGATGCTCAGGGGTTATTCCTGGCTCTTCACTCAGGAATTACTCCTGGCTGTGCTCAGGGGACCATATGGGATGCTAGGGATAGAACCTGGGTTGGCCAATGCAAGTCAAACATCCTGTATGCTGTACTATCGCTCTGGCCCCCAAAATGTAGGAATTTAAATAGATCCCATATTGGATGCGATTGTTGGGACAGAGGGCAGGCATCAGAAAGACCCAGGACTGATTATTTACAGTGGGAGACAAGGAAGGAACAGGGAGCTGTCTCAAAGAACTGGAATGCATGCTTTGCATGTGCATATTTTGTGAACTGTTGGGAACAACCCTAAGCATGGAGCTAGAAGTAGCCCCGAGCATCTCCAGCAATGTGCATCCTCCTACAAAAATAAATTAAAAAAAGGGTCTAGCTGAGATGGCAGAGAAGAGCAGCAGGTATGAAAATTGGAGGAGGACACGAACAGTATGAGAACTAAAGCATGTAGAATGTACAGGAGAGGTGGGTGGGATGAGAGGTAAGAATTGAGGTAAGTAGAGTAGCTCCATATTTAGGGTTGGGTTTTGCTAGAAATGGGAGACAGAACTAGAGGGCAGAACTGACCACAAGGCATCATTGTCCCAGTGACTCCTGGAGGGTGCTAAGTGCTTACACACGGGCTCCTGGTTTTCCTGCCACCATTTTGTTTTCTTCTTCTCTAGAGAGGACAACTAGGAGGTGCTTGGGACTTTCTCCTGGCTCAAGAATTACTCCTGGGAGAGAGACAGATATAGAATGACTGCATTTATTTGCATAACATAAATATATACATATATATGCATATTATGATAACTATATCCAAGGTCAGGCGAAATGTGGATCAGGAGGTCTTGCCAAAGGTTGAAACTACCACAAATGTGTGGGAGTAGAGGTTAGGTAAGACAGAGAAAGTAACAGTGAAACAATGATTGTCGAAAAGTTTATTACAGTCCACAACATGTAAGAGAGAGGAAGAGAGAGAGAGAGAGAGAGAGAGAGAGAGAGAGAGAGAGAGAAAAGAGATAGAGAACCTGCCTTGGAGGCAGGCTAGGGGGGGGAGAGGGTATCGGGAACACTGGTGGTGGGAGGTGGGCACTGGTGGAGGGATAGGTGCTGGAACACTGTATGGCTTTAAACCCAAACATGAACGTTTTTGTAATTGTCAAAAATAAATAAGATTTAGGGGCCGGAGCGATAGCCCAGCGAGTAGGGCGTTTGCCTTGCACGCCGGCCGGCCCATGCTGACCTGGGTTCGATCCCCGGCATCCCATATGGTCCCCTGAGCACCGACAGGAGTAATTCCTGAGTGCAGAGCCAGGAGTAACCCCTGAGCATTGCTGGGTGTGACCCAAAAAGCAAAAAAATAAATAAATAAATAAATAAATAAATAAATAAATAAATAAAATTTAAAAAATAAATAAATATAAAAAATAAAATTTAAAAATTTAAAAATATCAACAACAACAAAAAAGAATTACTCCTGGGGCCAGAGCTATAGTCCAGCGGGTAGGGCGTTTGCCTTGCATACAGCCAACCTGGGTTCGGTTCCCAGCATCCCATTTGGTCCCCCAAGCACCACCAGGAGCAATTCCTGAGCAAAGAGCCAGGAGTGACCCTTGAGCATTGTAGGGTGTTACCCATAAAAGCTAAAATTAATAATAATAATAATAATAATAATAAATAAAATAATTCGTCCTGGCGGAGATTGGAATACTCTATGAGTTTCCAGGGATTGTCCCTGCCTTAACTGCGTGCAAGTGCCCTACCCACTGTACTATCTCTCAGGCCCTAAATTGTGGCTTTGGAACCTGGAGTGTTTTCCTCCATCTTCCCTCATTTCCCAGGTGTCTTCCTGTCCAGATACTTCCTACCTATCCCCTTGCATTGTCCTGTCCACCTGAAGGGCTGGAAATGACACCTGTGACTCTCCTGGCCTTGGACAGCTCCTCACACTAGGGACTGGGGGGTAGGGGGAGTAATCTGAGCATGATTCTCCAGGTGCTTCTATCGCAGTGCTGTGAGAGTAAGGGAGAGATGATGCCAGCCAGACGGGCCTGTGCGCTTCAGTAGGCCTTTGAAGAAGGCACCCGCTCCGTCTGTGGAGCTGCTCAGCTCACAGACACACTCTTTATTAGTGTCTCCTTGTTACTGTGCTATTAGGAGCTGTCAGCTCCATGCCTAATGCTCTCCCGCTTTGAAATGTTTTGTCAGGCCTGTGTGTGCCTCGAGAACAGGGGTTCGAGTTCAGTAGAATGTCTCTTACAGGCACCCTCCAAGCCTGTCTCGGGGTGGCATGATAATTAAACCCCACAATCTCCCTCTCCTTGCAGAGAGAGGAGCTGCAGGAGGCTGCAGAGCAGCGAGCAATGGTGCACGGGGACCCAGGGATGCAGGGCTGATGGGGCTATTGGAGCTGCAGAGGGGCCTGGGACCGCCCCATCAGTGTCACAGACCAGGTCCTCCCGGCCACTGAGAGTGTGTACTGTGTGTGTGTGTGTGTGTGTGTGTGTGTGTGTATGTGTGTGTGAGTGACTTGGCCTGCATGGGTGTGATGAGTCTTTGGGTTTTCTGAGAGACCAGTTATTGCTGAGAGCTCATTTGAAAAATCGGGTCAGCTCTATGGAATGAAGCAGGACGGACCTCAGCTAGTCAGTAAAAGCTGTGCATGATGGACAGGTGGCGTGCGTAGGCAGAAAGAGGGCAGGACCATGGAGAGGGGATTGTCTCCAGCTTGGAGATCCTGTCCCGGGTTGGCTGGGTAAAGTCAGGTCTCTTTGGGGGAGCAGAAAATATGGCTGTTTTGGTAACATCCATAAGCCCCCCCACTGCCTGGCTAGGATCGCATTGCTGGGCTCAGCCGAGAAAATTTCTTGAGACTCTTGCGCCCCTGAGACCCCTTTTGAGGAGGTAGGCCTCTGAGTAAGTGTAGCCCTATCCAGTTCCTCCCATTCTAAGGCATGTTATTTTCTTACCTCAATTTTATTTAAAGTTATTTTTGTATTATGTAGTACATTGGCTACAGTGCTGCTAGTTTGCATGTTTTGAATGAGCCAAATACCAGCACATTCACCACCACCCAATGGCAAGACCTTCTTCCGCCACTGTCATTATCTGTGCCCTCACTACTGGGTTTCTTTCTTGTAACTGGTGTGTGTATGTGTGTGTGTGTGTATGTGTGTGTGTGTGTAAGAGTCTGCATATGGCTGTTGGTAGGGATGTTTTGTATTTGTGAGTCTGTGCATGAAAAATGAACTAGTTCCAGAGGCCCCATTCACTCTCAATGGAACAAACATCTCTGGATGCAGCAGTTATGTGTACCTAGGTCGAGAAGTCAACATGATGAATGAACTAAAATCTGAGCTACGCAGGAGGAAGAGAGCGGCATGGATTGCCTTCTAAAGCATCGAAAAAGACAAAGAACCTCCGGCTCCGGGCACATCTCTTTGACTCCACTGTTCTCCCTGCATTAACATATGCCTCAGAGACCTGAGACCTACAAAAGCAGGATGAGAATGCTATTCGGGTCTCCCAGAGAGGAATCGAAAGAGCTATGCTTGGGATATCACGCCTCACTCAAGAGAAAGAAGGAATCTGGAGTTCCGACATCCGTTGCTGTTCCAGAGTCAGGGACTCTGTCTCATTTGCCAAAGCATCGAAAATCAGATGGGCTGGACATATAATGCGATTTGGACTAGAGCCATTACCGACTGGATCCGCTGGACTAGAGCTATTACCGACTGGATCCCACGGGATGTCAAAAGATCACGTGGCCGCCCTCCACAAGATGGTCAGACTTCCTTGTAAAGACACTGAAGGAACGGTTTGAGGCTCTTCGTATTCCTGAAACAACCAGATGCCATTGGGCTACACTGGCACATGAGAGGGTCAAGTGGAAATGTTACTGGTGCCTGCTCGAGGAAATTGATGAACAACAGGATGTCTAGTGATCTAGTGATCTAGTGAGTCTGTGCATGTGAGTGTATCAGTGAATGTTCACTATGGGAGCAGGAGAAAGCTGGGTCCAATTGGCCTGACACTTCTGTCCCAGCTCCTGAGTCAGCTTTGGATGTCCCTGTTGGCTTGAGACAGAGAGACAGAGAGAGACAGAGACAGAGTCAGATACAGACAGACAGAGAGCTGCTTTATGGGCAGAACAGATACTTTGCCTGTAAGGAGGCCCAGGTTCCATCCCTGCTACTGCATGGTCCTAGAGCACCTCCAGGAGTGACCCCCAAACCCTCAGCTGGGATTTTCCCCTGAGCACCATGGGATCACTGTATCACTGTCTTCCCATTCATCATCGATTGCGAGCGGGCACCAGTAACATCTCCATATGTCCTGTCTCATGCAAGTAGAGCCCAAGGGCACCCCTGCTTATTCCAGGAACATAAAGAGCCGCAAACCATTCCATCAGGTCATGGGAATGAGGTCTATAATTGTTACTGGTATCTGGCATATCAAATACAACACGGGTAGCTTGCCAGGCTCTGCCGTGCAGGTAGCATACTCTTGTAGTCATCTCTAAATCCAGCATTTATTGATGAACCGGCGCAGCCGCAAGCGGCCGCTCGAGCCGGGCTGTGATAGGCTGGTCTGCTGGGTGGAGTTCTGACGAGGGGAAGTCCGGATGTGGAAAATGGAGGTCCTCATGGAGTGGGGGGTCGTCTGACTTGTTGTGAGGCTCTGCTGGGGTGGCGGGCCAGGGATAGAACCTGCCATCCCTCCCAGGCGCCTCACTGGGCACAGTGAGAGCCAGTAGCAGCTCTGCCCTATGTCTGTCTCTCTGGGATATGGCCCAGAAAAGAAAAGCAAAGAGTTAGAAATCCCTCTACTAGTGACCCTTTATTTGAGTTTTGTCATGTCCTGGGCTCCATTTCAGAGCCTTTAGCACATTTTCATTGAGGGGCCAGAGCAATAGTGCAGCAAGTAGGACGCTTGTTTTGCAAGCTGCTGACCTGGGTTTGTTCCCAGTCATCCAGTAGATCTCCCCCCTTTCCCCAGCACTGCCAGGAGTAACTCCTGAGTGAAGAGTCAGGGTTAAGCCCTGAGCACTGCCAGATATGACCCCCCCAAATTAAATCAAACATCATAATCATCATCATCATCATCATCATCATCATCATCATCGTTTCCATTGAATATTTAATAGCCAGCTTTACAAACAGATAATCTGAGTCCCCAATTGATTAAAGATTGAAAGGGACAAATGTCCAAGGCCACACAGCTTTTCTTCCCATCCTTCTTAAAGTGAGCATATATTTCTACAGAAAATTCAAGCACTATTTCCTTTAGAAGCAAGAAGTTAAGCATCTCCCCAAATTCCCTCTGCATGTGACCACCTTCATGTTTTACTGAGCCTCCTTCCAAATGTCCCCCTTCGCTCATAGTCACATTTTATATATAGAAAAATTTATATAACCGAGGATGGCACAGTATATACTTGCTATTTTTATTCTTTTAAAAAAATATCCCTTGGAGATCTTTCTCCTCTAATGTGTAACGATCAGCTGTTTGTTTTAATGCCTGCACAGGGGTCCATTATCCAGACTTATAATTCATTTAATCAATCCCCTATTGATAGACATTTAGATATTTCCCAGCCTTTCACCATCATAAACTATGTTGTGATAAGCTGCTTTGTAAATACAGCTGTGCACATTTGACTGCTTGTTTCCTTAGAATAAATCCAGGAAGCCAAACCTCTTGGGCAGGAGATTTGCACATTGAACTGTTGATACCCTACGCATCATAGCCTCTGGAAAGGTCAAACCCTCACCTACAATAAGTCCCCATGCAATGTCTCAGCCAAGTGCTGAGCTATCCAGAGGGGCTGCAGCTGGTGGTGTCGGGTGTCAGGTTGATCTGCAAACACTGTAGGAGAGAGAGAAGGTTTGGGATCATTTGGGAGTTTGTTGGGTCCAGGACTCAGGGGCACGAGTTGCTGTAGGTTCTATGCAGGGAGTCCAGAAACCCAGAGTAGGGAAAAGCAGAAAGATAGAGCTTTCTGCTGCTCTCAGGTAGAATATGGCCTCCACTTAGAAAGGACCCCCTTGGGCTGAATTACCCTAATTTAGCCCCATGCTGTCTCTTGGTCCTCAGATGTGTCATTAGCAAGCACAATGTAGAAGCAGCTGTATTTCACACAGTGTCTCTCTGTCAGAGATGAAGAGGCTTGTTAGAATGGGAGATGGGGGTGGCCGAGGCTGACGAAGCTATGGCGGGGGCTGAGTATACAGGCAGAAACAGAAGGGCGGGGGCCTTTCAGAAGACTTGAGGAGCCCATTACTGCTGCATTAGACAATTACTGTGTATTTCTTTTTCCTTTGCTTTTTTAAAATGTGTGCCACTTGACTTGCAATTAAAATGACAGGGGCAGTTAAAAGCACAAAGATGTTTGGCATTCATGCAAAGGTGAGCGCAAATAATAAGAAATGACACCTGTCCAATCTCTGATTCTCTGAGGGCCTGAAGTCAGGATTCAGAAAGGGATCACACAGGTTGGAGGATTCAGGGAATAGCAGAAGGAATGAAGGAAGGATGGTCTTAGGAGGACAAGGAAATGATGCTGGGGGATTCAGTTCCCTGTGGAAGGGTCAGGAATCTGTGGAGTGTAGGGGATCAAACTTGGATCCTGGACCACTGAACTGTCTCCCCACCTCAGCCATGAACTTGGGGGGTATTTTGAAGGTTGACTTCCAGACTCTAGAGCTGGAAGAAGAGGTCTGTTGATGTGGCTCTCAGGAATTAGAATCGCAGGACCTGGCTGAGCTTCGTGATCGTGTTCCTGCTGAGGAACTGAATGGAAGGGCCACAGCATCTCCAAATCACTGCTCTCAGAGCAGACAAATACTCATGTACAAAAGGCAGAAGGAGGACAGAAATCCATGCGATAACTATATGGCTGCTTCTGGTGAATGCTGGGACCGACTGAATAGAAAGTTTCTGCTGTGAGCATGCAAAAATGACCCGTCAGCATTTATTGTGTGCCCAGCACCAGAATGGTCCTTGCAGAGTGTGGGGAGCCAGGTATTCCCATCTTTGTCTTCATAGAGTCTGTGTCTGGTGGCTGCTGGACTGATTAGGGGCCCTGCTGACAATAGACTTTGAAATAAAACTTAGGGAACCCTTTTACTTGATTCCTGCCTCCTTGGACAAGTGATGTAGTTTTTTTTTCAGCTCCTCTCCTTTCTCTTTATTGTTCTTATTTCTATTGTGTTGACTATACAATTGTGCAACTATATATGGTGTAGCACATAGAATTGATTGGTACTTGCTCACCTGTTTGCAGTGCTTGTTGGGGCCTCACTAATTGAGCTGTGCTGAGTTTTCATTTTCTATGGCACCACTGAGTTTTCATTTCCTATGGCACCCAAATTGCAAGAGTGCCTATGCTTGGCATATACAGGCAGTACCAGAGATCAAACTCAGGGACCCACACTTTCAAGGCGGATGTGTTGGGATACTGGAAACCCCTAGCCCTACATGATCTAGTTTTTCTGAAGGCTTCTCATCTACATATGGAGAGATAGAGAAACCATCCCTACTCCCATTCTATACAAAATAGGGTCAGCAAACATTTTCTGTAATGGACCAGATATTGAGCTTTATATTCAGGGACTTCATTTAAGGAAGGAAAGGGTGGAGGTGTGCAAATAACCATTTCTGGTTGGGGGTGGAAGAGCAGATACATATAACATGCAAATGATCCCATATACAATGGGCACACACACAAACATGTTTCACAGGTGGTGTCGCTGGGGGTGTATTCCAGAAAAACTGTGTTCTGGGTCCACTGTCAATTTTACATGTTTTGAAAATGGGATTCTAGCTTATTTTTAGGCTGCTTAAGGTGGAAAATATGCTCAGCTCATGGTTTGTCCAGAATTGGAAAGAGTGGCTGAAGCGATAATAGAGCGGGTAGGGTGATTGCCTTGTACACACCTACCCAGGTTCAAATTCCAGCATGCCATATGGTCCGCCAAGCCCACCAGGAGTAATTCCTGATTGCAGAGGCAGGAATAACTCCTGAGCATCCATGGATGTAAGCTTAAAAAACAAAACAACTAGAAATAAGAAGGGGTTGGGAGTCAAGCCTCAGTTTGCCAACCCTAACATCCAATATGGAGCTCCCTGGATTTTAGGTCATACCCAGCCCCTTCCATTCAAGTTGCCCAAGATTTGTATTTCAAAGCACTCAAAGGTTCACCCCATCCCCAGAGCCCTCAGGCACCTGCAACAGAGCCAAGAAAGAAGCACAGACTCTGTGAAACAGACACAGGTCAGAGGACATGTATGCTCTGATGGGCAGTGGCAAAACCTGAGGTTGGAGTCTCCCGTTTTATTCCGTTCTCCCTTCCTGAGTGTCAGTGATGGAAAGGGGGGAAAAAGCAACATGAGGTGATGATCAGACCCAATAGCACTGCGGTAATTAAATAACTGATAACTGATGTTTCCTCAGAGCCTCAGACCCTGACGGTCACTTTGACACACATTATCGATTTCATTCCTCGCTGAGATTGAGCAAAGGGGGCATGAGTTGAAGCTCCAGTTGCCCTGTTAGATGACAGAGCCATAGAGTGGCAAAGCCCCGTGATTGCACCTGTGTGATGAGCCAGACGCCAGAGAGCATGACTTTCTGAGCATCGCAAGGGGCAAGGCTACATCTAGCTGGATTGCTCAGCATCTTCCTTCTCACTGGCATGTACTGATGCCACAGATTGATGCAGGTTTGTGTGGCCAGCTAAGCCAAAAGACCAACCTGACCAGGTCATGCCTTTACTCAGAACTTGCCCTTAGCTCCTCACTCTACCAGAGGCAATTCCCTCCCTCTTGATCTTGATGGGCGCTTGTCTATCAAGGGTCCAGAGGCCTTGTCCAAAGGCATGGGATTGTTCAAAGGCATGGGATTGTCCAAAGGCATGGGATTCAGACCCAGATTTTGTCCCTCGTGGCTCCTGGGGACTGGCTTTGCCCACCGTAGCCCTCTTCAACTAGAGGCCAGTGCTTCTCTGAGTTCTCTGGACTTCCTCTTGCCTGTCTGGATTTGCATATTCTGTTCCCCATACTAAAATGCGCTTCCAGACCCTCTGCCTTGAACACTCTCATTGATTCCTGATTTACATCTGGGGTTCTGTCACCTCCTTTTCTTTGAAGGTGACTCCCCAGAAAGGGGCTGTTTCTGTACCCTGTTCTTTAACACAGCACCACTTCACGAAGTCTGTCTCCCCAGCTGAAGTGTGATCACACAGCACGTAGTAGGTCCTTCTGGCTGAATGAATCAACACTCAAAGATGGGAGTGTCTGCCTGGAAGAATGAGCCTCTTGAGGGCAAAACATGCTGTATTTCACTCCTCACCCCATCTCACCGTGAATCAAAGCCTTGATTCATGCCTGGTGCAGAGGAAACAGTGTAGAGATAATTAGGGTAAGGTGGGAAGTGGATGCCAGTGTGGGCAGGTGGGTGGGTGGACCGACTGGGCACTGGGTGGAAGGGAAGGCTGTCTCTCACCCTCTGCACCGTGTGCAGAAGGCACAGCCTGACTCCAAGCTCTCAGCGCCCTTCCAGCTGCTCAGCACGTCTCCTTCTTGCCTGAAAGTGCTGAGAAGCTGCGTTTCCCCACCTCCGCATCTCCCCCCTCCCCACCCCTGAGAGTAGGTTTGGTGTTCCTACAGATGTTTGTATTCTCCGCAGCTGATGAAAATATTCATTATCTTGTTAGCTGCTGAAGGGAATGGAAGTGTGGATTTGCATTTTCCCAGCTAATCAGGATGGTACCCACAGTGCCTATCACCCAGGCCCCTACCATCCACACCCTCCTGCTGTCTTGCAGCAGGGATCCCCCCACCCCTCCACAGACCTGGTTCCTTTCCCCCACCTCTTCCTTAGGCCCCATCTAGAAGGGAAGGGAGGAAGCTTGGAGGCTCTTTCTCTACAGAGGGCCACATTTGCTCCCCAAAGACATGCCTTACTAGACTCCTTTATTGCATCAAAGCCTCTTGTGGCTCCAAACTGCCAAGCAAGTCTGCTACAGGCTTCCTCTCCCTGAGGTTAGAGCTCGGAGTTAGGCTCCTTCCCCTGGTGCTTTCATGACTACTAGCTCGTTTTGTTTCACCAGGAGCCCTTGAAGGCTGGGTTTATCACTGCTTTGATATTGTTGCAGATAACAGCCACAGTGAAAAGACACACCCATTCATGTTGACCCTGAGTAGTGCTGTCATAAAAGCGCTTCCTTCAAACAGAGGTGCTGCCTACCTTGTACCAGCTTGTCCAGCCGGATCTCTTAGGGCCAGTGGTAGAGTGGGAGGAGAAACTGGTTCATCTGAGCCTCATGATGCAGGGTATTTGGACAGAAATCTTGGCCAGGGAAAAACAGTGTGTCCACAAAAGCAGGGTGTCCACAAAATGGATGCAGAGGACCTTAATGATGCTGCCGCTGATGATGAGATGGTGGCAGTGATGAGGACGGTGATGTCTTCTGGCTTGGTGAACTTTCTCTACTCATCTTGGTGGCCCTTTTCATGCATCCAGCAATGTGTCATGTCTATGATCCAACTCTCATCCATTGATGAGAATAGCAGAGCTCAGGAATGAGAATGCCAGGTGCTAAAGAAACATTTAGGCAACAGACCCACAGTGATTCCATCTCCCTTCTGCTGGTCATTTTGAAAATTCCTGACAAGTCCCTTTCTGTGTCAGGTTCCATGCTGGATGCTGGAACATGAGCTCTTAACCAGTCAGGGGTCCGCCTTCAGAGAGCTCACCTTTGGGGAAGGGAAACAGCAAAGAGCAAGCACCTATTTCCATTGGTTGTAAAGGATAGGAAAGGAAAGGAATCAGGGTAAGGAATTGGAAAGTCACTGTTTTTACCAGGTGTTCAGGGCAGGCTTCTTGGAGTGGGTGTCTGCCAGACAGGTATAAGGTAAAAAGTGGGCACTGTGTAGAGGGAAATAGCCTAACAGAGTCCCTCAGCAGCCAGGGAGACAAAGTGTATGAGACCACAAAACATCAGTATTGATTAGTGGTCCATGTGGCTCTAAAGTAGCTTATGGGACCAGAGACTTCCTCTTCCATGAGTCTCGGTGTCTCCTGTGTGCCCTGAAACTATCTTATATCATGAGGTTTAAAGTGGCAGAGACGTGTGCCACATCAAGTAGTTCTCAGGGCCTACTCCTGGTTCTGTACTCCTGGCAGTATATTTGGGAGATCACATGAGACACCAGGAATCACAGATATGCAAGCAAATGACTTAATCCCTGTACTATCTCCTCCCACCCCATTGTGAGGCCTGTAGGGCAGTTTGCTTTTGTCTGGACAGAGTCTCTGCACAGTTTATGAGCTGCTTTTTCATGCTTCTCCAACTTCTGATATGTGTTTCCCTAGCATGAGCTGGGCTCGGACTACTCCTGAGGGGTGTGATAGAGAACAAGCTTACTATGGTGGTTTGCTATCCTGAGAGACACCAGTACTGGAGCAGATATGAGGAGAATGGGCTCTGGCCCTGTTTGTGTGAGACCCATCTCTGCTCCTATGTTCAGAGGCTCCAGGTTCTCCTGCATTGTCTGTGGCCTCGAGAAAGCTATAAATCAGCTCTGCTGACCAAGGGAACCTCCTCAGGGATCCTGATTGAAGCTTGGCTTGCAGCGCATCTTTTCATGTCAGCTCCCTTTGCCATTGGTTGGCTGCAGTTGGCCAAGCCGTGTCTGAAGCCATCCCATTTGCCAACATTCCCTCTCCCTCTTGCACAAGATACAAATATAAGCATATGCCAAAGCACTGCTGGACTTTTTTTTTTCCTTTGGTTCTGGTTGGGTTTGGGATTTGAGAGTCACACTGGCTACTCCTTGCTCAGCACCCAGGGATTTATTTCCAGCAGTTGCCTGGAGAATTGTGCTGTGCCAAGACTCAACTCTGGGGTTCCTGCATGCGAAGCATGTGTTCCAGCCATTGGGCCACCTCTCCAGCCCTGGACGTACTTCTTAAAGCTCTCTCCCTAATTTCTCAGTCTGAGTCCCCACCACCCCAAAGAGGGTTATGCATGTCTCTTAGCTTATGCCACTGACCCCTGAGTGCCGACACCAGTCTGAGGTGTCCTGTGCCTCTGAACCCAGTGCCCTATTCTGCAGTTCTGGAAGCAGCAGCTCATAGGCTGAGGCTAGGAGACCCAAGTTCCAGCCCCTGCTGCCACTCACTATTGCCACTCCCCTTTCGTCCTCTCAGAGCGGCATAAGTGTTCACCAGGGCTGTTCACCTTCCAGACCCTCTTCTTCCTCTACAACAGGCAGGCACTAATGAGAGAGGACCTTACTGTCCCCATATGGAGGAAGACAGGAGCTGAGATGCTAGGGGGAAACCTGGGCCCCAATACTGATTTCTTGGGCTTCTTCCCAGGAAGAATGAGCAGACTCTCAATCACTCCTCCATCACAGATCATATTGTCAATCTATCAGGCCTCTGATAGTGCTGCATGATTTTGTCTCATTCAGGCCGAGGTGAGTGGCAGAGTATAGCTGCTATACGACTATACAGTATAGTCCTATACAGCACCATATAGTCCATCTCCGGTAAAGACCCAAAGGTTCAGGGGGGCTGTGCTCATGCGTGGGATGGATCCACCTTCATTGCAAAGTTGTTGACCCCATCTGTGTGCTGGGGAACCAGCTGTTCTATGGGATAATGAATGGTAGAACTGAAGGGCATGGAGAGTGACCAGAGAATGAACCTCCACCAAACAAGGGAGTTGGCCTCTTTTAGAGGATGCTTGCCAACACACACAGATGGTAGCCTTGTGGCATTAGGCCCTGCCTTTAGACAACCCCACTTAAATACTAACATCCACTTCTCCAATGATCTTCTCCCATACTCCCAATCACAGACCCTCAGCTCCCTGCATGGGAGGGTGTCTCATGCCCAAAGCCATGGGCAAAACCCATGACTCCCCAACCAGCCCCATAGGGCACCACATTCCCAGGGGGCTGGCACTTCCCATGGCTTCAGTAATTAAGTTGACTCATGCCAAAAGAGAAACAGCATCACAGATGTCGTTGCAAATTTCTGCTAATTAACCATATGGCCTGGATCTCTTTCAGAGCAAGAAGGTACTGTGGGTAAGTGCTGGTTTCCTGGGGTGCTTGGTGAGGTGTATAGCCACATTCTCCAACATGAGCATCCCGACCGGCTTTCCCACCACCTGCCTGCAGGCTTCCATCTGTCCTCTCTAGGAGTTACCCTGGGAAGGAAGTCCCCCGGATAATTTAGGATGTGTGACCTGAGGGACAGGGAGTTCCTGTGTCCCTGTCCCTCTTAGGGACAGCACTTTCTTGAAGGAGAAGGATTTAGAGAGGCAAACCCAACAGGTGACACCATCAGGCAGAGTGGACAGCACATTTTGACTTCTTCATGAATCGTTGGCTGTGTGACCTTGGAGAAGTGTCTCAACCTCTCTGAAATGAAGCCACTGAATGTCGCTTAGGCGCCATCAGCAGAATGGGAGTCCATGGCTCTTTGGCTCTAAGCATCTCACAGGTAGCCAAAGGCAGCAGTGATGGGAGAAAGAAATGGCTGCTGTAGATTTCGTGGTTGTGGCTTTGAGGGAAGTCGAATAACTCAGTCACTGTGGAACCGTCACTGTTAACCCACTGAGAACATGAAAGAGACACTTTATTCCAGGAAGCATATTTCAGACTTACCAGCATTTCATTCGCTGGTGGTTCAATGCTGAGGCGCGAAGATGCAGCACTGTTGCTGTCCCGAGTGTCCAAGGCCCTCGGGGCTGCCCCAGAGAGGCCTGGGGACCATGTGGTGCCAAGAATGTCACCAGGTTTGGTTGCCCACAGAGGCCTGTGCAGTGACGCCTGGGCTCTCTCTCGGGTCTCATTACCAAATTATTTTAAACCCTCACAACAACCCTAGAAGGTTGGTCACTTGATCCCCATTAAGAGATTAAGGGAGTGAGATTTCGGCAGATTAAGACACGTGCCAGGGCTAATTAGTCCTGGCTGACACCAGCATTTATGCTCCATAGTGTTTCTAGAAATGTAGGAATGAATAGGAGATGCCGCCTTTATCCCCCAGATTGATGGTTACGTGGCTGCCTGGGTGAATCTGGAACTGTGTCTACTGGGTGAGCCTGGAAGAGCAGGGACTGGAAACCAAATTAAACAAAAGAAAATGGTGTGTTTCCAAGGATATGGTGTACTAATTTCATGTGGCTCCTGTAACACAAGCCTCCTGGCTTAGAAATACTTCGTTCTCTCACTGTTCTGAAGGTCAGGAGTCCAAGTGGAGCTAAAAATCAGTATTGAAGGACTTTTCTTTTTTATTTTAGATCAGTGTTTCCCAAAGTAATGCCAGGGGAGTCTGGAATGATTCTGAGGGTCTGGGTGCCATTGAAGGACATTTTCTATTTCTTTGCATAATGGCTGTTGATATTTAGGGGAACGCTGAATGATTCTAATTTGTTTTAATTTTTCTGAGAAGAGGAGGAAGTTTAAATAAATTTGGGAGCTACTGTTGTCAGAAAATGCTGGGTTCCCCAACAAAATCCGGGCGCAGGACAGGGAAATCTGGGTGGGACTGCCACTTGTGGAGAATGCTGGGTTCCCAGACAAAATCCGGGGAGCAGGTACAGGGATCCCCTTCTTGCCCCTGGGAATTGGTGTCTGGCTGACAGAGGAAGACTCACACATTCAGGAGTTTCAAAAGACTTTACTCACACTTGTTTTGGTATACAATCCAGTAACAGGAAAACCCCAGACTTTAGGTTCTTTGGCTGGGCCCCGCCACATGTAGGTTTAGAATCCTAGGCCAAGATGGCCACTACCACGCACCCAACAGGGAAGAGAAGGAGAGCAGAGGCAGAGAGCATTGGGCAGGCAGGGATGAGGGAAAGAAGAAAGAAAAAGCAGGCTACTGCTTTAATATATCTTTTCAGCCCTGACAGGCCCACATCAAAGGAAAGCAAGTTAATGCTAATTCTCTTCAAGTATGCTTCTCCCAGGACCTCACCTAGTCCCACTGAAATGCTAATATTGCTCTGTCCTTGCAGTTTCCTGCAGGCCCTGTGCAGAGTGGGGAAAGGGCACATGTATGTATACCAATGGATATTCTGCAGCTAGTTATATATTTCTCCAAGCCTTCACAAGATTTTTTGTCTTTACTTCATAGTTGTTTTATATATTAGTCTTTAGACTTATTAGAGAGTCACACTTGCTTGCTTGGAGGCAGGCAGCATTTCTCTCTGGTCTAAGTATTATTATACTTAGAGATATTATATTATACTTAGAGATCCAACCAGGTAAAAATACTAGTAAGTTCTGTCTAGTCTCACGATGACTGTGGTAGCATGAGAGAAAATATTTATATCAGCTAACATAGAATGCATAGTAAGATATACTGCCACATAAAGTCACATACTCAAACTGTTTTCTTTCCCTTTATCTACAAACTGGCCTGCAGGAGGTAACTCCAGGCAAGATGCAAAGGCTCTGGGCAACAGTGTACAGCAACAACTGTGTCTAGAAGCCCATGGGGAGAATCTCTAGTTTGTCTTTTCCAGCTTCCAGCATTCCTCGGCTTGTGACCACATCCCTACTAGTCACTCCTTTCATCTTCATAGTCACTCCTTTCATCTTCAGGACACCTCCAGGCCTATTCTGTTCTTGTGTCTTAATCACGGAAGGAATACAGTTACAACCCATCTGCCAAATACAGGAGGAGCTCCCCACTTTAGCATCCTTAGTTGAAGTGGAAGGAGAGATTTGATTAGGGAGATTGATTAGGAGAATTTTTTTCTTTTTGCCCTGTAAAGGGTCTTTGTTTGGGTCCCCTTCCCATGCAGCTCTCATCATAAATAGTTCTCAGTTCTGGAAGCTGGAAGTCCAAGATCAAGGTCTCAGCAGGTTTGGCTTCCCTGAAGATGCTCCTGCTTGCTGATGGCCATTTGCTCACTCATCCTCACCTGGTTTCCTCTGTGCGTGCCCAGCCCTGATGCCCCTGTGTGCCACGCTTTCTCTTGTGGGATCTCATAAGGGCTCCCTCCAAAGCCTTCATTTTGACATTGGCCCTCTTTAAAGGTTTCCCTCTAAGTACAGATATTCTGGTTTAGTTTTTTTTGTTTGCTTTTGTCTTTGTTTTTGGACCAAATTACATGCAGTAATACATGTAATAAAACTACCGTCCTATCTATGATGATTTTTATTGTTTTAATTCTGAGCCTATTTTCAGAGAAGTTTTAGAGTCTCTTTTTATTTGTTTGTTTGTTTTGGAGGGCCACACCCTATGATGCTCAGGGATTACTACTGACTCTGTGCTCAGGAATTACTCCTGGCAGTGCTCAGGGGACCAATAGGATTCCAGGAGACCAAACCAGGCCAGCTGTGTGCTAGGTGAATGCCCTACCACTCCAGTCCCTAGAGGGTTTTAGAGTCTCACATGGCCTCAGACCACAGAGCCGCTCTTACTGTTATCAACTTGCATTAGTGAGATCTATTTCTTACAACTGATGAGCCAATATTAATAAAAGTTCATCATTTGCTCTTTATGTTGTACAGGTCTATGGATTTGACAGATTCATAGTGCTAAGTCGTCACCATTACAATATTACGCCAACTAATTTCTCTATCCTAAAAATCTCTTGGGCCATATTTTTATCCTTCCGTCTTTCTCCTTGAACTGTTATAAAACTCTGATACTTCACTTTCTCTTTAGCTGTGTCATTTTCTGTCATGCAGTTAAAATGTATGCAGTATGTAGTTTTCTCCACTTGATCTTTTTTTACTTTCTGGGATATACCCAGTGATGCTCAGGGGTTAATCTTGGCTTTGCAATAAGGAATTACTCCTACTGGTGCTGGGAGACCATATGGGATGCTGGGGATTGAACCTGGGTTGGGAGAAGTCAAGGCAAATGCCCTTCCTGCTGTGCTATCGCTCCAGCCCCACCTACTTGCTCTTTTCACATAGCAGTAAGTATTCGATGTTCCTCCATGTCCTTTTAGGACTTGATCATTCATTGCTATTGCTCAAGAGCATATCATTGCATAGATGCCGTACAGTTCGTTTACACAGTCACATGTCGAACAATGGTTTGTTTGCTTCCCAATTTGGCTGGTATGGTTAAGGCTGCCATAGCATCATGGGCTGTACTTTGTGTAAACATAAGCCTTAGTTCACTTGGGCCTTGATCACAGAGCACAGGACTGGAGTGTGTGCGAAGAGATGTTTAGCTGTGTGAGAAACTGCTGACCGCCTTCCCAGCCTGCTGGGCCATGCTGCACTCCCAGCAGACACGTGTGGCATTTCATTGTTGTTTAATTGGAAATTCCAAAATGATATGCAATATACATCTATTCACGTGCTGTTTGCCATCTGTGTCTCTCGGTGGGTAAGGTATCTGGTTAACTCATTTGCCACTTTTAAAATCTTGTGTTTTTTTTTTTTTTTTGCAGGAAATTTTTGTTACTGTTTGTGTATTTTAGATACTAGTCTTTGAACTGATATGTTGGTCTGAAAATATTTTCTCCTAGTCTACCTCTCACCTCCTTATTCTCCTTTAAAATTCCTTTGCAGAGCAGAAGTTTTAGCTTTTTGTTCTAATAAAGCTCAACTTAGCAGTTTTATTTTTCCTTCTTCTTTCATGACTTGGGCTTTGGGTGGTGTAGCAAAAACTTAATCTTCAAACTCAAGGTCACCAGCTTTTCTTCTTCTTATCTTCTAGAAGTTTTAAAGTTTTATGTTTTACATTGAGGTCTCTGTTCTGTGTTGAATTTATTTCCAGAAAAATATAGGATCTGTGTCTGGTTCCCCCACCCCGCCCCCACACCACCCCTATTGTGGCTGTCGTGTTGTTCCAGAACCATTTGTTGAAAAGATGTTCATGAAATTGCTTTTGCTCCTTTGTCACAGATTAGTGACTAAATTTATGGGAGAGTACTTCTGGCTCCGTGTTCTGTTTCATCAATCTTTGTGTCTATTATTTCACCAACACCGCACTATTTTAGTTTCCTCTAGAATAATTACAATAAGTCTTAAAGTCAGGTGATGTCAATTCTCTATTTTTCTCATCCAAGTTTGCATTTGTTATTTGGGTCTATTGCCTTTTCCTATAAACTTTCAAATGAGTTTGTTGATTTTTATGACATAATTTGCTGGCATTTTTATTGGGAATGCGCTGAAACTACAGATCAAATTGGGAAGAACTGATATTTTTAACAGTATTGAACATGAGTATGACATATCTTGGCACTTAGATCTTTCGTTTCTTTCATTAAAGTTTTGTAATTTTTTTCCTCATATAGATCTTATGCACATTTTATTACACCTATATCTAAGTATTTTTGTTTGAGGTCCAAATGTAAATGACTTTATGCTTTTAATTTGAAATTCTAATGGTTCGTTGCTAGCATACAGTGAAATAATCAAATTTTTTATGTTAGCTGTATGCCTGAAACCTTGGAATAATCACTCACTATTTCTAGGAGATCCTGTTGTTTTATTTTTAGTTTTTAGGATTTATTTTTGTTTCATTTCTTTGGAGTTTTCCAGCCAGATTAAGAAATGCCAGAGGCTGCTGCTGGCCTGTGCTCAGGAGTGACCCCTCCACCCCGTGGTACCCAGGGAACCAGCTGTTCAGAGGATTTGAACTGATGGGGGCCACATGCAAGACAGCACCTTAACCTTTATACCATCTCTCTGGCCATCCTGGGAATTTCCTATTGCATCCTTATTGTAGTTATGCATAGAAATAGAAATATTAATGAATACGTATTAATACTATAAATAATTTAATTGATAATTTATTCATTTTGATGGAGTATTGAATATTTTATCATGTATAATTAAAATTATTAAATAATTACATTAAATAATTTATGGTAACATAAGTAATAACAAGAATATCAAGGAATAACAATTGTACCACAAATAATAAGATAGTCATGTTTCACATATTGTTGCATTTAATTATGCTGTAATTGAACATTACCAGGATTGATTTTTTTTGCCTGTATTGCAAATGAAGAGATTGAGGCTTAGTAAGGTGCGACGATTTACCCAAATTTGCAAAAGGCAGAGATGAGACTTGAAGCCTGAAGCCAGCTCTGCTCACAGGAAGTAAAAGGGCATCACAATGACTGTCACCTCCGCGCAGTTAAATACACACCTGGCTGTTTACGCCCAGTTGACCCTTTTGATTCTA
Source organism: Cryptotis parvus (assembly GCA_021461705.1). NCBI lineage: Eukaryota > Metazoa > Chordata > Mammalia > Eulipotyphla > Soricidae > Cryptotis > Cryptotis parvus. The sequence goes on from JAJIBD010020967.1 coordinate 441,317, forward strand.
AACTGGAGTCCATAAAAGCAGGTGCTCTTAGAATCCTTCCTTTACAAATAGCTACTGAGATTCTTGAAGTGAACACTCGCTCAAACTAGCACGGCAGCTAGTAGGGGAGCTTAAGGTGCTTTCCCATGCATGTTGTCAGGGTCCTCATGGACATGCCTCAGGCCCTACGGGAATGTGTGCAGCCCAGCCCACACAGCCAATGTGTGGTTAGGCGCCAGGTGCAAAGGCTTAGTGGACACAATGGCATTTTTATGCCATATTTTTGTTTCCCACTCAGCATTGCTCAGAGGTTCCTCCTGCCTCTGCACTCAGGAATTACTCCTAACGGTACTCGGGGACCATAGACCATATGGGATGCTGGAGATGGAACCTGGGTGAGCTGCATGCAAGGCAAACACCCTACCTGCTATGCTATTGCTCTGGCCCCTAAAATGGTGTTCTTTGATTAAACCTTTTTTTTTTTTTTTTTTTTTTGCTTTTTGGGTCACACCCGGCAATGCTCGGGGGTTTCTCCTGGCTCTGCACTCAGGAATTACTCCTGGTGGTGCTCGGGGGACCATATGGGATGCCGGGATCGAACCCGGGCCGGCATGGGCCGGCCACATGCAAGGCAAACGCCCTACCTGCTGGGCTATCACTCAGGTCCCAAACCTTCATTTTTTTAACCTTTTCAATTCCTAGATACACACTGGTTATAAGGAGTCTACTTATTCTTACTCTACTTAAAAGTGGTCTACCGTGGGGATGCAGTGAAAGTACAACAGGTTGGGCCTTTGACTTGCACATGGTCAAGCTGAGTTCGATCCCAGCACCACATATGGTCCCCTTGATCCCTGCCAGATGTGATCCTGAGTGCATAGCCAAGAGTAAGCCCTGAGCATCTTAGAGTGTAACCCAAAAGTAAAACAAAAAGGGTGTGTGTACAGGGACTAGAGAGTCATCACAGAGGTGGGCGCATGCACTACAGGCATCCAACCCACAGTTTAGTCTCGTCCCTGGCACCATTTGGGCCCCTGAAAATAACTGGGTGCAGTGTTGGAGATCCCTGAGCACCACCAGGTGACCCGAGATAACCCCTACACTATAGAGCCTCCACTGCCCACAGCCTGGGACCATTGTATTTAACTGCTGGCCTGGTTGGCCAAGAATCCCTGGGGCTCCCTTAGCACCTTAAAAACGGCTTACAGCAGCCCGGTTCACCCGGTTATATACTCTGCATCAGTTGCATGCGCACAAACAAGGTCACTCCACTCTAGTTGCGTCTTCTTTGGCCACCACTGAGGTCACATCTGTCAGAACTAAAGAGCAGATGAATAAAAGGAAATGGTCGGAGCTCCTTATTAGCCCAGCCTTACAGACAGCACTTTCAAATATCTCTGCCTTTGTGTTGCCTTGGGGTGTTTTCTTTCTCCATTGCTAATGAGTAATAAAAGAGAGAAAGAAGAGAAGGAGCGAACAGGAAAGCAATTGCTATTAGATTTTCTTAAAGCGCTGCAGGTTTGCAAAGCTCATTAGAGAGGGTTATGTGGAAAGATTTCCAAGATGCCCCGGGAGAATGGGGGAGACAAAGAAGCAGAGACTTGGGAGCTGAACCCCCAAGGTTCAGCTCTGTAAGGGATCCACTTTTCTCCAGACCTTGTGTTCTGATTCTGAAGTCAATCTCCTAGCTTGTTTTTAAATATGAGCATTAAAACAGCGATGCTCTGCCTATGACCAGGAATACAGTATATTGATGCAGTGTGGCTAGTTAAAATGTGGCTTTGATTTTTTTTCTCCCTCTGTTGCTTTGGGTTAGGAGTTTTGTAACAATTTTTATTTTCATTTGTTTGTGGGGAGACTGGGACAACACCTTCCAGGGCTCAAGGGCTGTCCTGGGCTCTGTTGCTTAGGGGTCACTCCTAGGAGTGATCAGAGGACCAGGAGGTGCCACAGATCAAATCAAAGTTGGCCACATGCAAGACAAGTGCCTTCACCCCTGTACTCTTTCTGGCTCGCATCCTATTCATTTATCCTTTTGGAGGCTCGATTTCACAAATATTTTTTGAGCATCCTCCATGTTAGTGCTGCTTCTGGGGGTAGCTGAAGAACGAAGAACCTCTTAGTCCCTGCTCCCTGGTATGAGACACATCATACCATATGCACACTAATTTCAGCACGGCGAGGAGAGCTTAATTCCACAGATGGTGGTGGGTCATTGCCTTTAGCACTAATGATTTTTAGAGGTCAAGAGTGGGGCCTATGGTTAGAGAGTCAAATACACCAGATTTAGAAAGAAAGGAAGAAAGGAAAGAAAGGAAGAGAGAGAAAAAGAGAGAGAAAAGGAAAGAAGGAAGGAAGGAAGGAAGGAAGGAAGGAAGGAAGGAAGGAAGGAAGGAAGGAAGGAAGGAAGGAAGGAAGGAAGGAAGGAAGGAGGGAGGGAGGGAGGGAGGGAGGGAGGGAGGGAGGGAGGGAGGGAGGGAGGGAGGGAGGGAGGGAGGGAAGGAAGGAAGGAAGGAAAGAGAAACACAACTATACCCACAAGACTAGACTTCAGGCTATAGAGAAAAGAATTCCAAATTAGTAGCCACCTGTGCTGGGTCTCCTTATAGCTCTGTCACGTGAGAGAGACAAGCTGTGTCTCCTGTCTGGAAGGGGGATGGTGGAGGAGAAAAGAGTGGGAGGGCCATCCCAGCTCTATAATTTGCATCCTCCTTATTCCCAATCAAGGATAGCCCTCTCTCCCACCCCTCCTTTCTCTCTCCCCCACTAAGTGAAACTGTGCTAAAGCATCACTCTCTTCATCACTTTCTAACCATGGCACCCATGTTTTCTTTCAGAGCTCCCCCTAACTATTGACTCCCCTAGTTAGTCCTAACTATTGACTCCCCTGATCTCATGCTGTGGTCCCCCATGTATGAAATTTTCCCTTTGTTCCCCCTTGGAGTATCCTGAGGATTCCCAAGGAGTTGTATGCTTCCAACTGAGAAACTTTGGTGTATGGTAATAATAGCCTCTACTAAGATTCTGTCTTCTGCCAAGCATTCCCGACTACAGTCCACAGTGTCAAGTCTGTAAGGTCACGATGATGGTATTGTCCCATTTTCTGATGAGCAAACAGAGGGACTCAGGAATGGCTGCATAGAACATTGTATGCCTGCCTGCAGAGAGGTGAGACAGATGACAGAAGAGCCTAAGGGCTCCCACCTAGCTGACTTCCTCTTAGTGCTCTGCTCTTGCTTGGGGACACTTTTATTAATGAGAGAAGTAACTGAGCGTTCAGGGGTATTTATGATAGGCCAAAAAATGGAAACATGGGTTTTGCATGTGAGAGATTCAGGGGATTCGACCCCTAGCACGACCTGGTGCCCTGAGCACTGGTTGGTGTGAACCCTATCCAAATATTTTTATTATTATATTTTTAAATTTGAGGCACCATGTCTTACAATAATGTTAATATAGTGTATTAGCATTACACCATCTACCAAGAGTTCGCTGCCCTCCATCATTGTCTCAAGGTCACACCCCCATTATAGACCCTCCATTTCTCACCCCGTCATGATCAGCTACCTTCAAAGAGCAGTTCTTCAGTTTTGTTGCATTTGGCCATTTTCCCCTACTAAGTTTATTTTCCCTAATTTCTGCATGTGAGAGAGACCATTCAGTGCATCTGTCTTTCTCCTTCTGACTAATTTCACTCATCATACTGCTGTTCAGATTCATCCATGTAGCAGAAAATTACATCATTTCATGTTTTCTCACAGCTGAATAGTAGCCTGTTGTGTATATGTACATAGTAGCATGTTGTGTATATGTACATAGTAGCCTGTTGTGCATATGTACATAGTAGCCTGTTGTGTATATGTACATAGTAGCCTGTTGTGTATATGTACATAGAGGTCTGTTTTGTATATGACATAGTAGCCTGTTGTGTATATGTACATAGTAGCCTGTTGTATATATGTACATAGAGGTCTGTTTTGTATATGACATAGTAGCCTGTTGTGTATATGTGCATAGTAGCCTGTTGTGTATATGTGCATAGTAGCCTGTTGTGCATATGTACATAGTAGCCTGTTGATGTACATAGAGGCCTGTTATATATATATGTATGTAGTATTCTGTTGTATATGTGTACATAGTATCCTGTTGTGTATGTGTACATAGTAGCCTGTTGTTTTTTTTGTACATAGTATCCTGTTGTGTATGTGTACATAGTAGCCTGTTGTGTATGTGTACATAGTAGCCTGTTGTGTATGTGTACATAGTAGCCTGTTGTGTGTATGTACATCATTTCTTCCACTCATTTGTTCCTGGATACTTGGGCTCTTTCTGGATTTGGGCTATTGTGAATAGTGTTGCAGCGGACAGTGCAGGAGGGCACATGTCTCTTCTGAATAGATTTTGGGCCCTTGAACTAAGGTTTCCCAACACCGGGAAATGACGTGGTCAGGGACACACAGTGCAGGGCTTCACCAAACCCTCTACCTGGCCGGAGCAGGGCCAAGGGGGCATGCAGCATGGGGCAACCCACAGGAGCGCCCTCAGACCTTAGACCCACTCACTCTGCGGGTGCTTTCATGCATTTCTTCTGTGTCCACAAGGTGAGACCCTTGGGCATGACTGATGGGGCCAGTGGAGGAACCTTCAAAAATAAGAATGCACCTCAGTACCGGAGTACAAAGATGCTGATTGGACTAGTAAGATGTGGAATGGCACATGGGGTATTCACTCTTTTCTTTACTGTGAAGGGAAAAGCACCTCAAGTGCCTGAGGACTGACGGAGGTACACAGGAGCAAGCAATCCAGGCTGCACTGGGGAAACCATCTCAACTAAATAGATGGGACCAAACAGTCAGAGAGTTCAATGCCTCCTGGAAACAGGTGGTTCTTCACTCATCCCTGCAGGCGAATGTAAGGAGAGAGACTGACTTTTGACTTGAATCATATTCAGCTATCTGGGCTCTGTGCTCTGGGACACAGCTAATTTTCTCTCTAAATCTCATTTCTAGCATCTAAGAAACACAGAAAATGATTGTCCTGGGTGGGGAAAATGCTGAGACTGGTGAGGTTGGCCATAGTACGGTCAGACTTTCCCTACTCCCAGCTCTTATTTTAAGGCCCCCTTTCCTGTGGGACGAGGAAGAAGTTCAGGAAAATGTGATGGAGACCCCAGTGGCGGCCCCTCGGCTTGTTACCGGTGTTATGACAGGATGAGGAATTCGGCACTGACACACACCAGCGAAAGATGGAGGGCAGAGTGGTCGAGGAGAAGATAATGTTTCTCTAGCCTGCAATTTCTTTCAATTTCAGGATCGCAAATTACCAGGGCATGAGTTCGTAACAGCCATGCCTGGAATGCTTAAGTGAGTGTGGGATCACTGGTGGAAACAATTTTGCATTTAGAGAGGGAAAGGAGGTACAACATGTGACCAGGCTTCACTCTGTGTGTGTGAGTGTGTGTGTGTTTGTGTGTGTGTGTGTGTGTTCATTCACATGAACCTGTGTATGAATGCAGGAGGAGACGGGGAAAGGTGTATGCATGGCTAGAGGGGCGAATGCAGAATGGAGCCTGGTGGCATGGATTGGATCATTGGCTGCTGGAGGATCATGATTTCCCCTTCCTGATCCCACTTCCCTCAGCACCAGGAGGAAGATTAAGAACCATTACTGCAAGAGTTAAGAGTCATTGTCTGTTTGAGCTGCTGTGAACACCTTGTCTCAGGTGACTTACACAACAAACATTGGTTTCTCTCAGCGCAGCAGGCTGGGAAGTCTAAGATCAAGTGTACACTGGGAATACTCAATTCTTGGGAGTACCAGCTTCCTGCTACCATCTCCTCGTGTTCTCACCGGGCAGAAGGTGATAGATCGTTGACCTCAGCTGGCACAGAGACAAGTAAAAGTGAAGGACATAGAAGAAGTTGTTTGAGGTGCACTCCTGGTCGAACCCAAGTGGCCTCTGGCGAGGCTGGGGTAGAGCCGCACCCTGCGGGAGACTGAGCAGGATGCTTAAGCTGTTTTAGACAGGAAAAGGGAACCCAGACTAGAGGAACCTGTGCACTTCGTCTGGCTCCTGTTACTGTAGTGGGTTGATGTGAGAAAGCACAGAATGCGGCCTGGGAGCTTCCTGGCACCAGGTGGGTCATGAGTCCTGTCTTCCGTGCTGGGGGCAAGGTGAGCACTGATTCTAAAAATGTTTCTGTCCCATCAGCTGATCACCATTTAGTCCAGGTCTCCTTTTTGTCTAAGCAACCTTCACAGGGTTGAAGGTTGAGACAGACATGGGACAGAGCTGCTACTGGCTCTCACTGTGCCCAGTGAGAACCAGTAGCAGCTCACTGTGCCCAGCTGTTCATGAGGTGCCCGGGAGGGATGGCAGGTTCTAGCCCTGGCCCGCCACCCCAGCAGAGCCTCACAAGCCAGACGACCCACCACTCCATGAGGACCTCCATTTTCCACATCCGAACTTCCCCCTCGTCAGAACTCCACCCAGCAGACCAGCCTATCACAGCCCAGCTCGCACGGCCAGCGGTTCATCAATAAATGCTGGATTTTGAGATGACTACAAGAGTATGCTACCCGCACGGCAGAGCCTGGCAAGCTACCCATGTCGTATTTGATATGCCAAATACCAGCAACAATTATAGACCTCATTCCCATGACCTGATGGAATGGTTTGAGGCTCTTTATGTTCCTGGAGCAAGCAGGTGCCCTTGGGCTCTACTTGCATAACACAGGTCATATGGAGATGTTACTGGTGCCCGCTCAAGCAAATCGATGATGAACGGGAAGACAGTGATATAGTGATACAGTGAACCTTCACAGAAGGAACCACCAGTTGATTCCCGAAGGTCTCGGACACTAATCCCATTTCACACAGGCTCCATAATCCTGGCCACTGTAGCTCTTAGAGATCTCACCTCATAAGAGCAGCCCACTGGGGATTAGATTTCAACCCATGAATTGGAGCGCAGACACCAGCCATTGCCAGAATCTTAGGGAGAAGCACAACAGTGCATTTAACACCTGGTGTGCATTTAATGGAGGGCTTCCATCGGTGATGCTCAGCCAGCACTGGCATTTTCAATGAATCACATTTACTTTCAGCATTTCATTTGGGCAGAATTAAACATCACTAGCATATTTTTGCATACCTATTTAGAAACCAAAATCAGACTGTTTGGAGTCCAGTTTACTAGCTGTATACACTTGGCCTCTTTGTACTTCTGCTCTAACAAATGGGAAAGGGGGAAGAGAGAGCTCAAGTGGCAGAGTTCCCCTTGCCTGGTGTGTGGGAGATCTGGGGATTCCATTCCTGGCACTATGTGACCTCCTGGACATCTCCAAGAGTGGTTCCAGGTCCCCCCACAGTCCAGGAACGGCCTGAATCATGATATGAAAATAATTGTTGTCTTTGACTAAGCATGTCTGAATGTGAAATGTAATTTGTGCCAAGTCCTTAGAAAGATGCTCATGTTGCCAGTCATCATTAAAAACCATCCATAGGGGCCAGAGTGATAGTACAGTGGGGAGGGCATCTGCCTTGCATGCAGCCGACCGGGTTCAATCCAAGAATCCCATATCATATGCTTCCCACCCCCAGCACAGCCAGAAATAATTTCTGAGTGCAGAGCCAGAAATAACCACTGAGCATTGCCGGGTCTGACCCAAAATTAAAAAAAAAAATAAAAGCAAAACCATACTTGGACAGCAGACAACTTACATATGCCTAACCTGGGTCCATCCCTGGCTCCACATATGATTCTCCAAGCCTCATCAGGATGATCTCTGAGCACAGAAGTCAGGAGTAAGCCCTAAGCACTGCTACAGGTGCCCTGTCCCTTACACACACACACACACACACACACACACAGAATACTTGGTTATGCTGAGTGCTGGTTGTCTAGGGGAGAAATATGTGGAGGGAAGAAAGAAGTGAAGAAGATCCCAGCTCCCAGGGAAAGATTGTCCTGACTCTCCTGCATACTGCTCTGCCACGAGTCATTCATTCATTCCCTGAATAAGCTCTGACTGAGCCCTTGTGTGCAGCCTTCAGTGTCACGGCTCAGTGCCCAGCAGTGAATGAGGCAGGCACAGTTCCCATCTCCAGGGGCTCAAGATTCAGGGAAAGAGACAGCAAGTGAGCAGGATAACAGTCTAGCATAAACATGTAAGGATAGAGGAAGGATGGCAGCTGCTAGAACTCAGGGAAGGGACATAGACCCTTAGGCAAAGAGAAGCATTGGCAAAGTGCTGGGAAAAAGGAAAGACAAGTGTGGAAGGCAAAAGCAATGGCTTTCGGGATACAGGCTGTGAAACTCCCAGCTTCCTGGGCAGAGGCCGTTCTGCACCCTGAAGAGGAAGTAAGAGTGTCAGAGTAGATGAGGTGGCTGATCAGTGATCCCAGATGAAGATTCTGGGTGGTTCAGCTGGGCTTAGAGTCATCTCTAAGAGGTTCTGAAAGTGGAAGCGGAGGACGCAGAGGGGGCTGAGTGGTGCAACTTGAGGTGACCCTCACTTGCCTTAGCTAACTTTGAAGATGGAGGAAGGGGAGCTTGAGCTAAAGAATGCAGAGGTGCACATGTGCATGCAAGCTTAGAGTGAGAAGGAGTGAGCAAGCAGTGAGTGAGCGAGCGAGCAAGCGAGAGAGAGAGAGAGAGAGAGAGAGAGAGAGAGAGAAAATGATCTTCCTCTACAATCCCAGCAATGTGTGCAACCTTGAGGTTAGAACATAAACCATCTTAGACGACTGCCCTCCAGGACTCTTAAGCTCAAAACTTGCTTGTGTTGTTTTTGTTGGTTTCTTATGGCAGCCACAGGATGCTCACACGCAGAGCAAAAGACCTTCATTTTAGGAAATCATCCTGGCGGCAAGGTGGCCAGCACGCCGGAGGATCCAAGCCTTTGCAAAGAGCAGAGTTAACCGGCAGCAGTTATCCCGGGATATCTAGATCACTGCTGTGTGATGTCTGCAGTCTAGGGGAGGGAAGAGGGTTCCAAGAGGAACCAGACAAGGAACCCCTGCAACTGGTAACTGCAGAGTCGGGGGTGGTGGGGAGCAAGTGTTACAGAGTCTGTGCTCCTGTGATCAGAGCCCAGGTCCCGGCAGAAAGAGGGGCTCAGGGGCAGCTTCCTGGAGTCTGTGGCATGAAAGCTGGTTTAGGAAACAGCCAAGAGAGCTCAGAAGTTTCAGAGTTGCCTTGCTTTGAAGGGAGAGACTGGCAGGCAGGGAAAGTCCTGCCTTTCATTGGTCGGGACCACACTGGTGGTGCTTGTAAGATCCTGCAGTGCCAGGGCTTGAACCGGGACTCCTGCGTGCAAAAATGTACTCCAACTGGTATCAGTCTGTTCCACGCTTGGAGAACATGCCGGTGGTGGCAGAGAGCCCATGTTGGCGACCCAAAATCTGGATTACTGGTCATCTCTGCTCCTGGAGAAGTCGCTGCTCACCTCTGTCTCTTTTCCTGTGAGTGGCCCTGGGTAAAGCAGCCCCATGGGCCCGGGCTGCCGTACCACCAGCTTAGCAGATTTGCAGCCAGAATCCTTGTCACAAAGCTGGGGATTTATTGCTGCAATGAGAGTGGGAAACGTGGTCAGTCCTGAGGGCCTGCCTGAAGGGAGGTGGTTTATACGGAGCTTTGGGGGGCCTTGTTTCTATGCTCCGTCACTCACTTGCTTAGTCTGACTGTCCAGCTGGGGTGGGCCTGGACACAATGGTTAATTTCTATGTCATGATCAGTGAAATCCCTAAGAGCTGTGGTGTTAGCACTAAGAGAATCAAGGGGATACTGTGTTACCTCACAGTGTGTGTGGCCCCAGGGGCCAACTTCCAGGGTCTACACGCCTGGCCTCTTCCTCCCGGCTCTGCCATGCGACCTCTGGCCCCTGCAGCCGCTGGGCCTCCTAACCGCTCTCCCCACTCCAGCCTTGACTATTTTCTCTCTCCGTCCTGGGTCCAGACTGTGTCCCCTCCTGCTTAAAAGCCTGCAGAGACTTTCCTGGCTCTCAAGTGAAGTCTCCCAGTATCACCTGGAAAATTCCAAAGAGCTAATTGCTGCCTGCACACCTGTCTTGCTTTATACACAGCAGAGGTGCTGCCATCCCCAGCCCCTGTCTTTCTCTCTCCGTGTCTGTCTCACTCTGTCTCTCTATCTCTCTCCGTCTCTCTGTGTGTGACTCTCTGTCTCTCTCATACACACACACACACACACACACACACAGACATACCTTCCAGATTTCACATGCGTCACTCCTTCTGTCTCCCCACCCTCCCTGCTTCCCTGTTTTTTCACCTCCTCCAGGGAGCCTTCCTGACTTCCCAGTGTGTGTTAAACACCCCTCCCTGTTCTTCCTTGGTCCCAACACCCCCAGACCCCCTCAAGAACCGTATGCTTCTCCACTCTAGCCTGGACCCTGGAACCAGCTCTTTCACAGTGAAGACTTGGAACCGCTTTCTCTTGGCAGTTCCGTGGGTCTAGCTTCTCTGCAACCTCCGTCCTCTTCCCTCCATTATTGGTCTCACTTAAAAAGGCCACGGGGCAGCTTCTTTTGGGAGACACTGGTGTGTTCCCAAGCTGAACTCCCCACGCCAAATGCTGACCAGGCAGCCCCTCCTCATCAAATGTTCCCAGGTGCAGATGGATGTCACTGGGCTACTCCTGGTATGTGGGTCCTCGTTAGGAGTCACTAGTGACTCTGGAGCCTAGTCCTGGGCCCTCCCTGCCTCCACTGCTGTATGGCAAGTTTAGGGCAGCCTCCTGAGTGGGACCTCATGGTTGAAGCTACTGCCAAAGTCCAAGAGATGAGGTCCCTGCTCTTAGCTTTCTGAAGCCTGTTGTTAGCACCCTTGGTCTCTTCCGTCACCACCTCCATTGGAACCAGAAACTCAACAGCTTTGTGTTCCCACTGAGAATGATTCTGGAAGCTCATTTCTGCCCCCTCCCCTGTTGGAACATCCTCCATTGGATTTCACATGCACTTACAAGACTGGAACAGCCCTTACTGTTCCTGCTTTCCCAGCCCACTGGTTGCTGTCCTTAGCCTGAGCTAGCACCACCCTTGAGGTTGGGCTGCTTGGGGACAGGGCAGCATTAAAGGCCTGACACTCTCCAGAGTGACGTACCAGCATCCTGATCTTCTCTTTGCAATGCCCCTTCTCCCCTGCAGAGTTGGCAGGCGGTGGGACCTTCTCCTTCCTCTCCTCTCTGGTGGGAGCTCCCAAGGTCCTAGCCCGCACTATCTCTACATGAAAACAAGACCCTCTGATCTGAGGCAGCCGGGCAGGCTTTGATACTGAAGGAAGCGGCGCCCGCTACAGCCTGGCTTCACAACCATTGTCTAGCTGGAGACAGTACAAAGTCAGCTTTGAGATGCAGAGCAGAGTGATGACCCCTTTTTCCTAGATAGTATCTCTGCTTCTACCAAAAGGATGGGAGCCTTTGATTTTAGGAGGGGGTGCCATAGAAAGGTGAGGTATAGAGAATGGAGAAGGCTCCGCTTTAACCTTTTACAGACCACACTTCCCTTGCATGACTTTGCACACTTACGTCTGAAGTATTTGTGCACAAACATTTACTATCAGATTTGGGGTGCCTTGGGGTCAGAGAATGTCTATTTTATCCTTGTAGTCCCATTATCTGGGCCGAACAGTAAAGAGAGGGAGGGAGGGAGGGAGGGAGGGAGGGGAGGGGAGGGAGGGAGGGAGGGGAGGGGAGGGAGGGAGGAGGGAGGGAGGGAGGGAGGAAGGAAGGAAGGAAGGAAGGAAGGAAGGAAGGAAGGAAGGAAGGAAGGAAGGAAGGAAGGAAGGAAGGAAGGAAGGAAGGAAGGAAGGAAGGAAGGAAGGAAGGAAGGAAGGAAGGAAGGAAGGAAGGAAGGAAGGAAGGAAAGATGGATGGGAAGAAGGAGAGAAGAACGGGAAGGGAAAGAAGGAAAGGAAGGGAAGCAGGAAGGAAGGAAGACATTTTTATGCTGAACAAAGGCCTTTAATGCTATCATTAAGAAGCAGATTGCCTGAGAGAAGTTTGAATCTGCTCCCCAAGAACAAAGCTTAGGGCCGGGGCTGGGTCTGGGGCATGTATGAGCATCTGTTTCAACTCCAACAGACTCTCTGTACAGAGCACTAGAATAGCTGTAGTGGGGTCAGGTGATACAGACACTCAGTAGGCACTGGAACAATCCAGGGAGCAGAAATAGCCTTGAGTGCAGTCAGCGAGTACTTCCTATGTGTTCAGGTAGGAAGGTACCTTTGCAGGAGGATCTGGAGTGATTTTCCCCCTGCAAATAGGGTAGGGAACTAAATACATCTGGAATCTCTGGCCCAACATGTTTGCATCCTGGGTTCTAAGAAACTGATTTTGTTCAGCTTCTTCCTGTGAATTGTCCACTAGCCAGGCTCAACCACAGACAGAGTCACCAGAGACAGGACAGATATTGTCAAAGTTTATTCACACTTATAGACCTCATTCCTATGACCTGATAGAATGGTTTGAGGCTCTTTTATGTTCCTGGAGCAAGCAGGTGCCCTTGGGCTCTACTTGCATGAGACAGGACATATGGAGATGTTACTGGGGCCCGCTCGAGCAAATCAATGATGAACGGGAAGACAGTGACAGTGACAGTGATTATTCACACATAGAAACACACACACACACACACACACTCACACACACACACACACACACACACACACAAGGGACTCAGTACTGAGGGTTTACAAGCTGGGCCCACTCCCTGGACTTGGAATAGAGCATTGGGCTGACTCTCCTTTCATGCATTTCACTTCCAGGGCAAACAGGATATGTCACGTGCCCAAGTTGTCCATCTAAGTAAAGCAGATGTACAGAAGCAAACAAAGTGGTTAATCGGTTAACCCTGTCTATTCTTTGCAAGTCATAGGGTGAACATTCCAACAAAGGTCACAGGGCAAGGGGATATGCAAACATCCATACATCTTGGAACAGTTATCTCCTTATCTGTGGCTTGGGGTTAGATTTTGCACTCAAGACCCTTGGGGTTTTTCTTTACTTAATTTTTAAACTCACCACCTTTAGGCACCAGTTTCAAAATGAAGTCAGAGTGGCCCCTCTTCTATCTTTCATTCCCTCTTCATGTGACCACAGGAGGTCATCAGATTGACTCCTCAGGGTCTCCTATCTTTCTTAGCATTTGGTATTGTTGCCTCATCACCATCAGCTTAACTTCATGGATCTGGGTGCTAACACATTAAACTAGTCTACTTGAAATATAGGGTTCAAAAACAAGCAAGCTCAACAATAAGCAAATTGGTAATTACCCCAGAATGGTAGGCGCAGAAACAACAGGTCTTTCCCCAAGCCATGCACTGGCCTCCCTTTGGCAGTACAGTGTCAGCATTATTGGGGCAAACATTTGATTATGGTGCCAGGATGCAGCAGGCCCAATGCCACCTCCTTCCCAGTCCTCAATGTTAGATACACATCCCAAGTGCATCGGCTGCTGTCAGCCTCTGGTGAGCCAGTCTGTGCAGCTCACTGCAGATGATACCAAGTCTTCGTTCTGTGATTGGTGTAGCAGTGCAAAGTTCAAGACTGCAAATAAGGTTAAGCTTGTCTAAAATCAAGGCCATGCTGATGTAAGTCTATAGAGTTACTCTGGCACACCTAGTGTCTCAGCTTCGTCTAACATCCATGGCTCCTTAACTTACTAAGCTCCTGCAACTTATTTCACCTTTAAGAAAGTTATTTCATTTTCCATCCTCTACTTTATCCAAAAAAATTATCAAATTTATCCAGCAAAACAGAATTTCCATTCGTGTGCATTTTAAAAATGCCGATACTTTCAATTTATATTCATAAGGCATTAAAAACCTTCACTCTTATCATAGCATCTTCCTGATTTCAAAAACTGAAACTTGCACAAATTAGTGATTTTCACCATTTCCAGACTTTCTAGAGTTTGATTCTGTTTTTTTTCTACCAAAAATTTACCAAATTATTTACTTTTTACCAAAAAATATTGTTTTATCACAAAACAATATTCAGTTGACATGACGAAGTCAGCCTCTGAATTCATTACATTTGGCAAGGAAGTTTACTTCACATTAACAATTAACCAGGAATACTTGGCTTTAAGAGTTCCATCCTTAGAACGTCGGTTTTTAGGATTAATTCATTACCGTGAATCTGCAAGGATCTCATACTTGTTGATAAAGTTCTCTTAAGGTCAAGACTAGATTTTGATATTTGATGATAAAGCTGACATGAAATAAAGTTACCTGAATAATAATATGTATTTTCTTGGCCAGTGCTAATTAACTAATTAACAATATAGTCTGGAAAGACTGACTACAGTTACCACACTTTTTTGCAAATCTGCATTCTTAGAAACCACTAAATTTGAAGCAATTCTTTGTGGCAGTGGTTGAGATTTAAAACAGCCTCAATGTTTTATTTTCTGTTTATCAGCTGACTCTTTAACAGACAATAAATTTTGGGAGGGGCTGAAAGCTCTTTCCAGGAGGGAAGACAAATAGATCTCTGAAACTACCAATTAATAGAAACAGCCTTCTTTCCTTTCCTTCCTTCTTTCCTTCCTTCCTTCCTTCTTTCCTTTCCTTCCTTCCTTCCTTATTTCCTTCCTTCCTTCTTTCCTTTTCCTTCCTTCCTTCTTTCTTTCCTTCCTTCCTTCCTTCCTTATTTCCTTCCTTCTTCTTTCTTTCTTTCTTTCTTTCTTTCTTTCTTTCTTTCTTTCTTTCTTTCTTTCTTTTCTTTCTTTCTTTCTTTCTTTCTTTCTTTCCTTCTTTCTTTCTTTCTTTCTTTCCTTTCTTTCTTTCTTTCTTTCTTTCTTTCTTTCTTTCTTTCTTTCTCTCTTTCTTTCTCTCTCTCTCTTTCTTTCTTTCTCTCTTTCTTTCTCTCTCTTTCTTTCTTTCTTTCTTTCTTTTCTTTCTCTCTCTCTCTCTCTTCTCTTTCTTTCTCTCTTTCTTTCTTTCTTTTTCTTTCTTTCTTTCTTTCTTTCTTTCTTTCTTTCTTTCTTTCTTTCTTTCTTTCTTTCTTTCTTTCTTTTTTTCTTTCTTTCTCTCTCTCTCTTCCTTCCTTCCTTCCTTCCTTCCTTCCTTCCTTCCTTCCTTCCTTCCTTCCTTCCTTCCTTCCTTCCTTCCTTCCTTCCTTCCTTTCTTTCCTTCATTTTCACTGTCACTATATCACTATCTTCCTGTTCATCATCGATTTGCTCAAGCGGGCACCAGTAACATCTCAATATGACCTGTCTCATGCAAGTAGAGCCCCAGGGCACCTGCTTGCTCCAGGAACATAAAGAGACTCAAACCATTCCATCAGGTCGTGGGAATGAGGTCTATAATTGGTATGGTATTTGGCATATCAAATACGACACGAGTAGCTTGCCAGGCTCTGCTGTGTGGGTAGCATACTCTTGTAGTCATCTCAAAATCCAGCATTTATTGATGAACCACGTGGCGGCATAGGGCCGCGGGAGCCGGGCTGTGATAGACTGGTCTGCAGGGTGGAGTTCTGATGAGAGGGAAGTCCGGATGTGGAAAATGGAGGCCCCTCATGGATTTGGGGGTCATCTGGCTTGTTGTGAGGCTCTGGGCGGATTAAAAAAAGACTGCTGCAGGGTGGATCTTGATTAGCAGCGGGCTGTGATAGGCTGGTCTGCTGGGTGGAGTGCTGACCAGGGGGAAGTCTGGATGTGGAAAATGGAGGCCCCATGGAGTGGCAGGTCGTCTGGCTTGTTGTGAGGCTCTGGGCCGGATTAAAAAAGACTGCTACAGGATGGATCTTGATGAGCCAGGCTGTGATAGGCTGGTCTGCTGGGTGGAGTGCTAGGCCAAATTAACAAAGACTGCTACAGGGTGGATCTCCATGAGCCAGGCTGTGATAGGATGAACTGCTGAGTGGAGTACTGACAAGGGTAAGTCCGATTTGGAAAATGGAGGCCCTCATGGAGTGGCGGGTTGTCTCAATTTCACAATTACCTAAAATCACAAATTCTCTAGACCAGATCAACTTAAACCATGGCAGAGTATCTGACCCACAGGGCAGAGCCTGGCAAGCTACCGTGTCATATTTGATATGCCAAATACCAGTAACAAGTATAGACCTCATTCCCATGACCTCATGGAATGGTTTGAGGCTCTTTATGCTCCTTGAGCAAGCAGATGCCCTTGGACTCTACTAGCATGTGACAGGATATATGGAGATGTTACTGGTGCCCGCTCAAGCAAATCAATGATCAACAGGAAGACAAGTGATACAAGTGGAAAAGTGAGATCAACTTAACAATTCCATGCAGAAACAAAACTAACATATGTGTTTAAACATTAAAAGAAGCCCTGGATTTTCACTAAACCTTTTTAGATACCAGCATAAGAAAACATTGAGCTACCAATATTTATGAAAACATAGGAAAACATTCTTTGATTTAGTTTTGGTAGCTTTTGTGCCTCCGTTTTTTGTGAAGCAGCTTAACTTTGCATAGAGAAATGCAACTGTTCCACAGCTCTGATGTCTGGCTCCAGCTCCACATCGCTTCCTACACAGTACAGGTTCTGAAGCTCAAGAGAACTTCTGATGTTAGGAACTTTTTCTAATAAGAAATTTGGATCAAGAATAGTAGTCAAACTGGCTAAAGAAACTGTGGTTCATCTACACTATGGAATACTATGCAGCTGTCAGAAAAGATGAAATTATGAAATTTACCTGCAAATGGATGGACATGGAGACTATCATGCTGAGTGAAATTAGTCAGAAGGAAAAGGACAGGGACCGGAGCGGTAGCCCAGTGGGTAGGGCGTTTGCCTTGCACGCCGCCGGCCTGTGTAGGCCAGGGTTCAATCCCCAGCATCCCATATGGTCCCCGAGCATTGCCAGGAGTAATTCCTGAGTGCAGAGCCAGGAGAAACCCCTGAGCATTGCCGGGTGTGACCCCCCCAAAAAAAAAAAAAAAGAAGGAAAAGGACAGATATAGAATGACTGCATTCATTAATAGGATATAAATAGATACCAGTGTTTTACTAAATGTGGGAAATGCTAACGGCAGATTAAAACTCACCATTGAATATACACAAAGAGACTTAAGTGACAAACTCTAAATATCTGCAGGGCTAGCCACAATGTGTAAAAAGAAGAGGGAGAGAGATGCAGAGACAGAGAGAGAGAGACAGAGAGAGAAAGAGAGGAAACAGGGCTACCTGCTATTGAGGCTTCCTGGGGGTGGGTGGGAGGGAGTGGGGTACATTGGTGGTGGAAATGGGGCACTGGCAGAGGGATGGGTGCTGGAATATTGTATTACCAAGAACCAATTATAAACACCTTTGTAATTGTATGTCTCAGGGTGGTATAATAAAAAAAATTAAAAAAAAAAAAAAGAATAGTAGTCAAAGGGCCGGAACCATAGTACAGTGGATAGGGCATTTGCTTTGCATGCAGTTGAACTGAATTTGATCCCAGCATTCCATATGCTCCCCCAAGCACCATCAGGAGTAATTCCTGAATGCAGAGCCAGTGCTGAGCCTCGCTAGATGTGACCAAAGAAGCCAAAAAAGTTTATTAGTCAATATTTAATTTACTTGACTAAAGGCTCATGTCTAGCAGCTCTTCCACAACCTGAAAAGGGGTGGTGGAGTCTACAGTACCCCTCTCTCTCTCTCTCTCTCTCTCTCTCTCTCTCTCTCTCTCTCTCTCACACACACACACACACACACATACATACACACACAGACACACAGAGTCCACTAAGAGGGAGCAGGTGGATAAGCTGCAGCCCAGTTGGGTGGCCACAACACCAAACATGCACTGGAGAACAGACAGGAACACGGATATGGATGGGCAGCCATCAGGTACTCGTCTGGCCGGACCCCTCTCGGGATCTTAAGGTCACTTTGCCATTGTAGTATGAGTATAATCCCCTGCCTGATTGCTGCCATAAACCAAAGTTTACTAGGCACAAATCTCCATAAGCCTTTGTGGTGTCCATGGAGCTGTGGATTAGTGCCCACTTGGATGCCGATGCCATGGGACCACCTTGCTTTCAGTCCAATCTCTTTCTTACACTCTCCCACACCTTCCAGGAGTAGTAAGCACAGGAGACAAGGACAACTGACCCCAGACTAAGACATTCCTTTCACATCGTAGCTGGACCGTTTCTAACTCACACAGTACACAGGATCCAAGGATTAAGACTGACACTAAGACTTCGCCCTTTCTGGAATACAGACAATGAGCCACCATTGCCTCCAAAACAGTCTCAGTCTTGGTCTGATTGACAGCATTTCAGCTTCCTCCTGCAACTGTCTGACAGTGGCTCAAGTAGGCACTAAGACCCCCAGTTAGTCCCACGAGAAGGACAAGAAAGCACAGACTGTTGGCCTCTTCCCGGAAGAGGCCCAGAAAACAGGGTGCCAAGGATGTCTCCAAGCCCCCACTATAAGGGAAGATCCGCGGCAGAAGACGGAACAGTAAGTCAAACCTCAGAAGACCAGAAGAGTAATCTAAATCACAGGAGACCGGAAGAGTATTCCAAATTGCAGGAGACCAGAAGAGTAATCCAAATGGCAGAAGAGTGTGCTTGAGGCCGGCGATGATAGCACAGCTGGGGGGCATTTGCTTTGCACCTGGTTTGAACTATGCCCAGCATCCCATAGGTCCCCTGAGCACCGCCATCAGTAATTCCTGAAGCAGAGCCAAGAGTAACCCCTGAGCATTGCCGGGTGTGACCCAAAAAGCAGAAAAAAAAAAGAGAGAACAAGAGTGCACTTGCCAGGTTCCTTATAATCGGCCACTTCCAGGAGTGTACAGTTGACGCTCACACAGAGGAAACACAGACAGATAGACAGACAGATACTCAGTTGCAGGAGTGGTCAGGGCCAGTATCTCTGTGAGACCTCCAAATGCTAAGTGGCCACTAGCCGGGCTTGACTACCAACAGAGTCGCACAGGGACAGGACTGATATTTGCTTATGAATAAAGTTATTCACACACAAAAACATACACATACAAGAGACCCGGCTCTGAGGATTTGCAAGCTGGGATGGTTCCTGGGCTTGGAACCCTGAGCACTGGGCTGACTTTCTTTTCATACATTTCACTTTCAGGGCAAACAGAACGGGACATACGTCAAGTCCCCAATTCTTCTATTTTTTTTTTAACATTTTATTATACCACCGTGAGGTATACAATTACAACGTTGTTCACGCTTGGGGTTTCGGTCACACAGTGTTCCAGCACCCCGCCCTCCACCAGTGCCCCTCAACCACCACCCATGTCCCCAATTCCCTCCCCCTCCCACGTCCTGCCTAAATGGCAGGTTCTTTATCTCCTCTCTCTCTCTCCCTCTCTCTCTCCTCCTTCTCCAACACATTGTGGGTTGCATTACGTACACTTAGAAGCCATCATTTGCATTTTTTGTCTGTATTTAATGCTCAGTTCTATGTTGGTATCAGACCTTTAGACATTTATTCACACATGTTCCCAATTCTTCTATTTAATCACAGCCCATGCACAGAAGCTATCCACGTGGTTAATGGTTAATCTTATGTATACTTTGCAAGTTACAGATTGAGCATTGTTCCAACACAGGTCTGAGGCAGTGGTTAAGCAAACATTCATATATCTTAGGGCCATCCTTATCTGTGGTTTGGTGTTGGAATCTGCACTCAAGACCCTTGGGGGATTTTCTTATTTATTGATTTGTATATTTGTTTGTTTTTGCTTTTTGGGTCACACTAGGGGAATGCCCAAGGGTTACTCCTTGCTCTGCACTCAGGAATTACTCCTGGCGATGCCCAGGGAACCATACGGGATGCAGGGGGATCGAACCCAGGTTGGCGCGTGCAAGACAAACACCCTACCCACTGTGCTATCATCCTGGCCCTCCTTACTTTTAGCCTCACCACCTTTAGGCAGACGTTTCAAAGTGGAGTCACACTGGTCCTGTTCTGTCTTTCATTCCCTCCCTCCAGTTCCTAGGTGGGGAGTAGAGCCCCACATCACCCAGCAGGAGATGCCAGGGCCGTCATGAGAGCAAGTCTTCCGGTCACAGTCACAGGAAGTCACGCCACCTCAGCCCTGTCTCCTCCATGCAGAAACAGCCTGCAGAAAGGCTCTTTCTCCAGACTGGAAGGGTGGTGGCGGGGTGGGGGTAGGACCAGGCAAAAGCCCTCCTTACAGTTGCTAGTTTGATCTTGCCCTTGTAGGTGCTCTGGACAGCCTATGGGGACCCCCACTCCCCACTCCAAAGCTAACAGCCTTCCTTGTGGGATGGAAAGGCAGCCCTGAGAGCTGGCTTGCTCGGGGTGATTTACTTTCCTGAAATACCTCAATTTAAATGCTAATTTTCCCGAAGGAGGATGAGGGCTCGCATGCTGGAGGCTGGGTATTAATGTTTCTAAAACGAATATTCTTAAGGGGGTGGGGGGAGGGAAGCTGGCAAAGAGGCCACTTTCTTCCTTTGCTTGCCCCAAGGAAGCCAGGCAAGCCCTGTGCTGTGGAAGTGCTCTGACCTGTGTTGCTTAGAGGTCAAGGGCAGGGGGTATGTGTTGGGAGGAGCCAGATGCTTGAACTGGCGGGCCTGGCGCTGGCCTGGGCGCAGAGCCTCTCCAAGAAACTCAGTATTTCATGTGGAATTCAAGAACCCTTATGCCTCTTCCTCACCCCCACCATTTTGCAAATGAAAGCCACCATGAATCTGGAATTTGGATCCAAGTCTCCAAGAGTTTTATCCTTCACAGGTCAGAGCCACTGTGCTCCTTCCGCCTCCCGAAGATTCATGAGCGCAGAGCACCAGGAGTGCTTGCTTCACCCGGAAGTGAACGTGCCTGGTTTCCGCTGGAGACCAAGTGCTTCCTGCCAACATGCCTCGAGCACCCACCCGCCCCCCAACAGTTCCTGACCTCCACACACGCGTTCACCTTTCATCCAGAGTGGGGGCTGGCTATCACCCCTGCTTAGGGAAACATCCTTTCCCTGTCAGGTTCCTGTGAATTCTCAGCCCCTGATCCTACCCCCAGCTCTTGGGGGCGGTGCCTCCACAGTTAAGGAAGTTGGAGCAAGAAAACAAGGCTTTGAAGCTTCTTGAGGAAAAGCTGGCATTTTAAGCCTGACTCCCTAAACCGCTGAGATCTGAAACTTTGCTGGAGCCCCAAGACAAAAGCTTGGAAAGGACACTTTAAAAGGGAGCACGTGCCCACATTCCTTTTGTCTCTGGATCTCGTCCTTAGCCCCTCAGCAGTGCGCACCTACCGGTGTGCTGTGTGCTGGGGCTGTGTGTTGGGACACAATAAGTGCGTCTGTGGAGTGGGCCGGGGGTGTTCGTTGTGCTCATCAGTGGTTAGCATCTGTGAAGCACTTCATGGAAGAACCAGATGCTAACAGATAATAGGACGGGTGAACTGGTCTGAGTTTCTCCCAGGCCTTGCAGTCAAGTAGGGGTGGTCAGTAGGGAAGGACCAAGTGCAGGGATGAGTACAAGCCTTTCGGAAATGGAGAGTTGGGGCTGGGTAGTGCACTAGGTGGGATACTGCGCCTTCCATGAGGCTGACCCAGGTTCTGTCCCCGACACCCTCTATGGTCCACTAAACCGATCAGGAGTGATCCTTGAGCAGAAAGCAGAAACCAAACACCATAAAGAGGAACCCCCAACCCCCACTGTGCCCTTTGTAGGAAGGGCTGCCCTCCCTCCCTTAGGAAGTCCAGCTCAGACCTTTTAGCTGAAGAAGCAGGACCAGGGTCACCCCAACTCCAAGCTAAAGAACAGGCTGGGGCTACAGGAAGGACCCCCTGACTTCCCACTGCTGGATCCCCAGGGTAAGGAGACTCCCAAGAAATGTTGTCAAATGCATCACTTTAGCGATCTCTAATGCCCCAGGCACCCCCTGATTCCTGGGTCCAAGATGCACAGTGGGAAAAACAATCCAGATCAAAACTCAAAGGCAAGCGCAAACTTAGACTTGGGGGTGTGGGGATGTTTGAAGAGTGATCTCCGGAGGGCTGTCGGAAGCTTGGTGTTCACGTAGGCAAACATGGAAACACTTAGCACACATGAGGCGTATTTAGACATGTGTAGGCATGCCACAGCATGCTTATAGTCTCCACCGTCCTTGCTAGTGTCCTCCCTGCACACTCAGTAGATAAACAGCTGATGGCCTGTTCTCGGGTGGGCCCAGTGTTGGGGAGCACAGACTTGGGTGTGCTCCCTGTGTGTGCTCTTCCTGAGGGGCCTGCATTGATGCTTGTTGGACAGCTGAAGGGTCTCAGCCCCAGCCACTTCCTTGCTGTATGATCCACAAGCTCCTCAAGCTAGCCAGCATCATTTTCTACATCTGGAACAAGTCGCAGCTGTTGTCTTCAGACACCTCGTGCCTTTAAGATCTCTCTCAGACCCAGCCATAATACAGTGGGTAAGGCAGATGCTTTGCATGCTGCCCAGCTCGGGTTTGATCCCCAGAAACCCTTAATGTGCCCCCTAGCTCTGCCAGGAGTAATTCCTGAGAGCAGAGCCAGGAGTAAGCCCCTGAGCACTGACATCTGTGGCCCCCAAACAACAAACTAGAAAATAAAACTTTTCGTCTTTACTTCTCTCTCTCTCTCTCTCTCTCTCTCTCTCTCTCTCTCTCTTTCTCTTTATCTCTCTCTCTCCCCGCGTCCTTTGCTACCTCCCCCATTTATAATATAGCTGATGGTTATTCTCCTTAAATTCTATTAATAGATGATAAAGATTCATTCGTTTCCGGGTAGTTTTTATTTTTCCCACCCACATGCATAACACAAACTCCAAGCATCCGAACTCGGTTTCTAGCCGGCTAAGCCGAGACCCCGCTTTCCCTCGTGGGTGGATGCTGAAGCCTCTACCCTGGCTGTCGCCCACCCTGCCAACTTAACCCCTGGCCGCGTACCTATTCGCGCTCAGCTGACTGCAAAAAGTGGACGCTTGCAAAGGTCCTGGGCGCCCTCTGCTGGCTGATGCGGCGCAGGACGCGTGACCTGTGCTCGGGATGAGTTGAGTCGATCTTGGCTGTCTTATTCACAGCTTCATCCTGGCCCTGCTGCCCAACAGCTTCCCAATGGCCAGTGCACGCCCACCCTGCAATCTGCCCTGCTTGCTGGGGTCGCAGAAAGGAAATCTTTCTCCAGGAAAAAGCAAGAGACTCAGAGTTTCCTCGCGGTTCTCTTTGGGGCTGGATTTGCTCATGACATAGGTTCTGTGATACTCCGAGGGCAGAGGGTGTGCCAGGAGGCAGGCTGGGTGCTCTGCCCTGATGCTGCACGTGCTGCTGGAGGTTTGGGGAAAGTATGTGCTTGGGCATATGTTTTCAGATCCTGCTTCTGCAAGCGCTGAAAGTTGTAGGAGGACTAAGTCTTGGGGCGTGCGTTTCCCCACCAGCTGAAGAGGTCCCCATCAGGTCCCCCGTGAGAGTCGTCTCCCAGCCTAACTGACTGTCATGCCTAACTGCTCCCTGGAGCCCTGCAGTAGTAGGTCTCTGTCCAGTTCCCAAAGGTCCATGCAGGCTTCCATGGGGGACTTCAGCACTGCACTGAGCAGTGACCAGGACTGAAAACTCCTGGTCAGCTCCGGGGTACCCCTTCCAAGCCACCTGTCCTTGAAAACTGATACAAGTTTAATTACAGCTTTTCCTTCTTCCACTAACTGAGTCTTTTATTATTTTTATGTGGGGTTCACACCCTGCGATGCTCAGGGGTTACTCTTGGCTCTCACTCAGGAATTGCTCCTGGTGGTGCTTGGGGACCATATGGAATGCTGGGGATCGAACCCGGTTGACTGTGTGCAAGGCAAATGCCTACCTGCTATCCTACCGCTCCCTGAGTCTTGAGAGCCTCAATTTCCTAAGGTTGGATGAGGAATAACTTGATGTTAAATTTCCTTGGAATGTTGCCTGGTCTATAGAACCTGCTCTGTAAAAGGCTGCTCTAGTCCTCCTGCAGGCGTGCTGGAAGAGTGGAACTCAGGCCACTGCAGGCAGGAGGTCCCGTTTCAATCTTGCCACCTTCTAGTCCGCTGATCCCCTCAAGCACAGAGCTAGAAGTCGCCCCTTTGGCCCCATGCCTCCAAAAAGAATTGAATAAAAGGTTGCCATCGCTATTACTATGATTTCACTAGCACAGAAGCCTCGGTTTACAGATGAGGAAACGAAGGGTCCAGTGGTTTGCTCCAGGTTACGAGCTCGAGTATCAGGAGGGAGCCCGGCCTTCATCGTCCCCTGCCACTTGCCTCTGGGTTCTTCCAAGGGAGGTTTGCTGGCCCAGAAGCATCCTGTACCCCCAGAGTTGCTGAAAGCCATATTCCAGGGACTCTTCTACCTGGCTAATTTCTTGTCTACCCAGTTCGGCTGGCAGGGTGTAGGGTCACAGAGGAGGTCCGGTCTGTCCTCAGGTCCCTGGCACCCAGCTCTCAGTGCCACCCCAGCATGGGTACTGGTTTGGATGAGCAGACTCTGGGGATAGCTCCCCCCTCAACTGTATCTTTAAGGAAAGTTCTGTGCCCCTAGAAGCCCTCAAACAAGAGGAAACAGTTCTCTGAACCCTGTCCAGTGTTCCTTGGTGCTTAGAGAAAGATCGCGGGCTTCGCTGATAGTTTTTTTTCTACTTGCATTGGTGGTGCATGATGGCAGATAGAACCTCACCCCCTCACCCCCTCAACCTCAATCCTCCATACCCTGGGCCAAAGTCACGACCACAGCAGGGACTAGATCACACGTAGATTTAATGGGTGCTGGGACATCCCCCACAGCCACAGGCAGGCAGCAGGGCCGCGAGAAGTAAACGTAGACATGAACCGAGAAACCCGCCACCATGTGCCACATGCCCGGGCAGCAGCTCCCGGCTCGCTGCTTCCCTCTCCGGGTCTGCTATCAGACAGACCTGGCTGGCTTCAGGTTCCAGCACTGCCACCACCCCGCCACGCCACACCTCACTGGGTGGGGGCTGTGAGCATGAGCAGAGAAGGGCTAGGCCAGGTCCCAGGAGTGCCCGTTGGCATCTACTGTCAGAGATGATGGTGATGGCGAGGACCCCCATAGCTGGGGATGCCGATGGTGGAGCTGCGTCTCCGCAAAGACACCAGCTCAGGGGTCAGACAGGAGAAAAGTGGGCAGCCAAGCGGGTGTCTCCCACGGTGAGCTTTGTGGGTACGTGGGACGAAGCACACAGGGACCGGAAGGTGACCCTGTCTCTCTTCACTGGCACAGCTGCCTTTGAACCGCCTCTGGCCCAGGCTTGAAAGGCATCGCCCGGGCTCACACAGCATTCCCTTCCTTTCTGCTTCTTATTTCAACGTTGCCCATTGCAGGGGGCCAGAAGGAAGTGATCAACACGGCCCTCTCTTGATGATTCCTTCCCTCCTCTTCCTAGCCCTTGCTCTCCTCCTTACTAGGCGGCGATTAGTGTCTGTCTTCCACCAGCTCTGAGCAGGACAGGGCCGGAGAAGTGGGACTGGCATGCAGAAACACCTCCCCTCACTTGGGGCTCCTGCTTGCTTCTTCCTCTTGCTTTTTTTTTTTTTGGGGGGTCACACCCAGCGATGCTCAGGAGTTACTCTTGGCTCTGCACTCAGGAATCACTTCTGGCACTGCATGGGGGACCATATGGGATGCCAGGGATCGAACCTGGGTCAGGCTGCATGCAAAGCAAATGCCCTACCCACTGGACTATTGCTCCTGCCCCTGCTTCTTCCTCTTGGCACTCCGAAACTTATCTTTGCTCCGCAGGTCATTTCTCTTGGGATCTGTTTTACTGTCTAGAAGATCAGAGCACCAGCTCAACCACCGCACTGGACCTTAGAAAACCAATTTTGTGCAGGTGTCAGCCCCTACAGGACACCTGGAAGTCATTCTTGTTTCCTGGGATGGCCTATGTGGGGGGCTGGTAGGGCGAGAGGGCAAAGAAATTAGAGAGAGAGAAAATGGCTACAGGAATCAGGAGAGCTGGGTTTGCATCTAATCCATCAGTTCTAAGGGAGTAAGTGATTCTCCTTCTCCAAGCCTCAGTTTCCCCTCTGAGCCTACAGAGCAGAGGGCCCTTGCACCCCCTGGAATGTGTGTTTCCAGGCCTTCTTGGGTTCAGATTCAACCTACCTCCCCTTTCGTTCAGAGGCCCGTTATTCCCTCCTTCCCCTCACCTCTTGGTTCCCCAGCGTTCTTAGACAAAGGGGTGCCTGGCAGTCAGGAATGTGAGATGCAAAACTTCACACCAAGTCTTCCGTCACTGCCTTTTATCCCATTATGGCTTTCTTGAGCGACCCTTGGCAGATGAGTAAACCAAGGTCCTGAGAAGCCCAGCAGCCTGCTGAAGACCATCCACCAGGAGGAGGGGGGAGTCCAGCCCTCCAGAGTGTACTGTCAGTAGCACCCTGTCCTCAGAGCTGGCGTAAGGGAGTCAGGGCTGTAGGTGAGTAAAACGGCAGGCAGGTTCAGTGAGCTGAAGAGCTTCCACGTTGCTGTGAAACGTTACCAAGGACTTAGCATCACCCCCCATTTGGCTTTGGGAAGGACATCTGGGTGAAAGTATAACAGCGGCCTACTGCCACTATTTGCGGTGTCTATGGGAACCGCTCAGGTGCGGGCAGGGCGTACCAAGACATAACAAAATAGAGCATCCCAAAAATTTAGAGCATCCCAAGACATAACAAAATAACGTCTGTACAGTTGAGTTGTGTTTCTCCTTGAGTTATATTTTTCTTTGAATTTAAGTTTGCGGGCTATGATACTAGTGGTGGCTATATAATCTACAGCCTCCCCTTACTTGGGGTCTTGCTTTTTGGCCTGCGTGCCTGAGAGCTTGACCCCAGCTTGCTGGCTTAAATAAACTCCACTTGGTTTTTGCAATATTGGCTGGTTTCTTTGTGATTCCTAAGAACTTGCAACGCTGGACGATAACAGGGCCCCCCAGCAAAACCACCCCCTCAGCTTGTCTCTGTTCTTTTAGTGTTTGGCTGGTTAGTTTGGGGGCCGCACCCCAGAGGTGCTCAGGAATTAACGCCTGGCTGGCTCTGGGCTCAGCAAGTCATTCCTGGTAGTGCTTGTGGGGAAAAATGGGGTCAAACTGGGGTCGGCCACGTGCAAGGCAAGCGCCCTCCACTCCATCCTATCTCTCTGGCCCCTCGTCTCTACTGGGACCACATGTTCCTGTCCCCAGGCCCCTCCCACCTCACAGCGTCCTCTGCCTCCTTCCTGTAGTCTCTCTGCTCCTCTCCACAGGGAAAACAACTTCATTAAGGACTTTCCTCAGCTGGCTGACGGCCTGTTGGTCATCCCGCTGCCGGTGGAAGAGCAGTGCCGGGGAGTCCTCTCGGAGCCCCTCCCGGACCTCCAGCTGCTCACGGGTAAGATGCATGCCAGGTTCTGCCCAGCCCCTGACTGCACGGTTGGTGGCTGGCATCAAGAAGGGACCCCCTCAGGAGGCCTTGTCAAAGGTGGAAATTACCACAGACGCCGTAGGGAGTCAGAAGTTAGGTAAGACAGAGAAGGGAACAGTGTGCTAATAATTGTCAAAAGTGCTAATACCAACCTAGAACTGAGCATTGAATACAGGCAAAAGATACACATGATAACCTCTAAATGTATGTATTACACTCCACAATGTGTAAGAGAAGGAAGAAAGAAAGAGAAAGAGAGAGAGAAAGAGATAAAGAACCTGCCTTAGAGGCAGGCTAGGGAGCGGGGAGGGAATCGGGGACATGGTGGTGGGAAATGGGCACTGGTGGAGGGATGGGTGCTGGAACACTGTATGACTGAAACCCAAACATGAACATCTTTGTAATTGTATATCTCACGGTGGTATAATAAAATATTAAAAATAATAAATAAATAAAAATTAAAAAAGAAAGAAGGGATCCCCTGCTCACACACAGGTCTTGCCTCTTAGTGAGGAATAGAGAGGTATGAGGGATTGACCACAGTTTGGGCTCCTGCTGGGGGGCTGTGTGGAATTAGGGGAGACCCTGGAAGCCTGTTCTGAGCAGAGGTCAGGGCCATTCTCCTGAAAGATTTTCAACACTTGTCGTAAACTCTTAGGTGCCAAAGTGTCTTCAGTCACTCCCCTACCTCCAGAGCTGAACCACCGGAGCCCACACATAGCCGCTCTCTCTTTTCTCCACGCCCCTAGCCATTCGTGTTTTGCTTTTTGAGGACCATATTTTGGGGGGCCTTGTTTTTGTTTTGCTACAGCCAGTGATGTTCAGGAACTACATCTAGTTCTGCGCCTGGGGGGCTGCTTCTATGGTATTTGGGGGACCTTGTGGTGCCAGGGATGGGAGCCGGCACTCAGGCCTTGGAGACTTCTCCCCAGATCCAAGTTCCAGTCTTTGAGATCAGTGAGACCATGCAGTATTTGCTGATCTGAGAAGACACGCACTGTGAAATGCTTGATGCATATGGTTCTGTGAGAGGTGTGAATTTTAGGATTTTTAGTTCGGGTTCGGGAATCTTCTGAAATGCCCCAAGATTGAATCGGTTAACTTACTTCAACAAGAATTGAAACCATATTTGTTTGTAATAACCAGAAAAAAAAAGCATTATTTCTCCCTGTTCCTCACTTCGAAGGGAATCGCCTTAAGCCCTGAGGGTAGACCTAGATAGTATCAGGGAAGATAGGGTTCAGGGGATAAGGACTGGGAATAGAGTGAAAACAGGCAGTGTGTACACTCAGAAATAGAGCCCCCCAGCCTGCTATGTACCAGACTCTATGTACGGACTCCTCAGGGGACGAAAATAACACAGACCGTGGCCTTGATCTCTGGGAACTCATGTCCCAGGAGAGAAGTGCAGGTTCCAGGCAGAAATCCAGGGAGAACTGGGAACAGCATCAAGGAGGGGCTGACAGATGGGGATGGGGTATGATATGGAGGCGGAGGATGGCCGAAATAAGAATGGTTTTAGAAATGAGTTGATCATTCGAGTCGGTTGTTTTTATTTTTGTTTTTATTTTTTTTTTGGGTCACACCCGGCAATGCTCAGGGGTTTCTCCTGGCTCTGCACTCAGGAATCACTCCTGGCGGTGCTCGGGAGACCATATGGGATGCCGGGAATCAAACCCTGGCCGGCATGGGCTGGCCGTGTGCAAGGCAAACGCCCTACCCGCTGGGCTATCACTTCGCCCTATTTTGATTTTTTTTTCCCATCTCATTTGTACATCATGTCACTGAGAATCAAGTCGCATCTGCAGCAAATACCACTGGACTCTGCCTCCCTGTCTTAGGGGCTCGGTTTTATTGTCCGATCCCTCACTCCACCCCCAGGAGAATCGTTCTAATTTGCTGCAGAGGCTGCCACCTCAGGCCCTGGGTTCCAGCTTCCCCTGGGCAGAGCCTGTTCGCTGCCCTGAGGTAAAACCTAGCTCTTTCGTCCCCTCCATATTCACTCTGCTCCCTCCTGCCGCCTCTACAGAGAAAGAACAGGACAGAGAGCAGATAAACAGAGGACAAATTGATAACAAAATAACCTCGCTTCGGTGGGCCATTCTTAGGGGGATCATGAATATTTTACTTTCAAATGAAAGCTTCAAAAAAATTATATTATTCCTGAAAAGGCTAAGGAGAGGCGGGGAGGAAAAAAAAAAAAAGCATTGACAGTAATGGACAACTTTAATACTACAGTAATGTCCAGGAAGAAATCATTTGTTCCAATGAGATTCTCATTTTAATCTTGGTATCAAATATCTCTTTAAGTGCCTCCACACCAGGGGAGAAGAAAGAGAAAAGGCTGGAAATGTGTGTGCCGTTTGCAAGGGCATATAACAACAATAATAATAACCGCCGCTACCACGAGCGTTTCCTTTTCTTGTATTTTTCCCCCTGATTATTAAAAGCGGAGTCTGTAACGCAGAGAGGAGAACATTTAGAAAATGGAGATGAATATAGGTCAGGAAGCAAGACTGTTGTATCCACCCACACCCACTTGCTCACATTTTGTTGTCCCTTCTTTAATGTCCTCGTTTCCCAAAACACTTTCAGTGACCCATGACTTTGAGCTGACCTTAGGTTAAAGGCAGGGTTCCCTGGTCTGAGAAGTTTGATTCGTGGTCTTGCACCCCTCCCTGGAGTTTAATATGCAACTGAAGCCATGCACAGTGCAGAGAAATCCTCTTTGCAGAAATATGTTTTTCTTCCTTTAGCCAGCATTTCTCAGTGTTGCTTGACTTGGGAACTAAATCCACATGCATTGCTTATGCCTGCGGTAGGTGAAGGCCCCAATTTCTGTGTCAGGAAACAGCGGTGCATGTGGGGGATAGCAGAGGGCAGGTCACGAAGCAGTCAAGCGTGTTCTCTGTCACCTGCTCTTGGGGCCTCTGGGAAGTGGGTGCTGGCACCCAGGAAGAGTGGAACTCAGGAAACCCTGGGGCCTCCCCAGGAGCCTGGAGAATAAGGACAGTGTGGGAGGTTGCAATTTGGGGGGTCCATGGAGGCACCCTGGTATCTAGTGTCCCTGGGCAGTTTGCCTCGAAACCCACCCTAGTCTGGAGAAGGGTTTTACACCCTGTTGGGCGCGAGCACCAAGGCAAGCTTGAGGCTGAGAGCAGCAGCCAGATGGGGGCTCAGTAAAGCTGTCGGGCTCGGAAGTGAGCCCACACCCTCGGGCCCAGCACCTGCTTATCCAGGGCACAGGGGTCAGGGGTGGAGGCGGTGATGGCTAATGCTGGGCTCACTCATGGGCACATCTTCCTTCTCCCCCAGGAGACATCAGGTATGATGAGGCCATGGGTTACCCCATGGTACAGCAATGGCGAGTCCGCAGCAACCTGTACCGTGTCAAGCTCAGCACCATCACGCTGTCTGCAGGTAAGGACCACCGGGGACCACCTTCATGACCCACAAGACTGGAGTGTGTCAGGGGCACTGTGGAGGGAAGGAACCATCCCTCCCTCCATGCAGAGATGCAGACAGACCCAGTCTGTGTGATACCTCGGAGGGAGCTGTCCATGCCGGGAGGGCTTCCTGGAAGGAGTGTTATCAGGGGGGTGTGAACCTAAGTCACGTTTCTTTTTTCCAAGTCTCCAGAGCTGGTGGCCTTTTCCCTCTTGTCTCTTGGTTGATACCTTTTTTTTTTCCACCTCCCCCATATCTCCCCAAGCACTCCATCACCCCCTAGCACTCTGATCCTCTGTTCTCCAAATGGAACGTGTTTCTTCCTGCCGGCTGAGCTTGCACGAGCTGTTCCCTCTGCCTGGCTTTCCTCTCTCGGGACCACATCCCCCAAGACTTGGACAAGACTCCCAGTTCTCTCGTCCCTCAGATTAGCTGGAAGAATTCCTGGTGCTAGAAATGCTATGTTAAAACCCAAGCAAGGGCTTAGTGTAACAAGGGTCTGTCCCCCAATCATGCCAGAGCTGTCCGAGCGAGTCCCTAGTTCTCCTGAAGCTACTCACAGGGGCTCAGGACGTGAATCAAAATGAACACAAATTCACACAAAACCAGGGGGAGGTGGGCAGGCAGTACAGTGGGTAAGGCACTTGCTTGCCCACAGCCAACTCAGACTTGGTTCCCAGCATCCTAGGTGGTCAGCAGAGCCCCACCAGGAGTGACCCCTGGACAGAGAGGCAGGAGGAAGCCCTGAGCACTGCCTGGTGTGGCCCCAAACCAAACCAAAGCACAAGGATGACAGGACTCTGAGAGTCGGGACCTGGCCTCAGGCTTTCTAGTTCCGCTCTAACTCCTAACAGTGCTCTTGCATGTCCTGTACACCACCGGCTCTCTCCTTATCTCTTCCTTGTGAGCCACAAGGAACCCTTGCTGCCTGGGGAAATACACACCACCCTTAATGATGAGGTTGGCTCAGCACTTGGCCATGGGTGGCACTTTCTTCCTTCTCTCAGTTCTGGGAGGAAGGCCTGGCTTCTCCCCTTTTTCTTGATTCAGTAAGATAATTCAGAGTGGTTAAGTAACTTTCCCAGGGTCACACAGCAGGTCACACATGAGTTGAGCAGGTATTTGAGCAGTTGCAATTTTTTCTCCAAGCCATGGGGGCATATTATGGAGCTGATATTCATCACTTATCAGCAACCATCTCATCGTTCACACCACCTGATGGATGAATGACATGAGTCACTTGGGTTAGCAGGTTGAGGGGCGGGCTGATTCTAATCCAGCCCCCTGCTCTCGGAAGCCCACCTTTCGTTTCTTTGTGTTACACAGCCGTGCCTGATGGAAATACAGAGGTGGATCTACACTGCTTAATCAGATCCACGGGGAACCCACCTCCCTCAAGTCCCTAAGCCCCTGCAGAGTACCTGTGGGCAGGTTGGACCCCCACCCCGAGTAATGAGAAAGTACTGTGCTCACTCACATTACCGCTGACTTTGGTGCCTAGAAGGCTTTTCTCACATGGTGTCTGCAACAGGGGTCAAACAACTGGGTCCTGCCTCTGGGCCACGTGGGGGTGATGTGGATGCTGGCACAGATTGGGGACCCAGAAATGGTGCTGCAGCTCTCAGGATGCAGGTGGATGGTGTGGACAGTGGGGCCCATCCCTGGCCAGGAGAGTATGAGGGATCTGGGGGAGGGGTGGCGTCTAGGGCCTTGTGGCTGGGGTGTGACTTAGCAGAGAAATGAGGATGTTGGTTTCAGGCAAACTCTGGGTGTCCCTGACCTTGCTGGGATGGAGGTGGAGTGGAAAACAGACATGAAAAAGGAAGCAAGGGCGGGTGATGGGAAGGAGATATTCAAAGTGGGTTTGGTTGATGGTAAAGCTTAAGTCAGTGGCTAACAGAAAGTGCCCTGGAGGCCAGAAAGCCTTCACAGATAAGAGATCTGGGTGAAAGAGATAGTACAGCACAGATCGGAGCAATAATACAGCTGGTCAGGTATTTTCCTTGTATGCAGCTGACCTGGTTCAATCCCTGGCATTAGATATGGTTCCCCCGAGCACCGCCAGGAGTAATACCTCAGTGCAGAGTCAGAAGTAACCTCTTAGCACCTCAAGGTGTGACCTAAAAAGCGAAAAGAAAAGATAGGTAGGTAGGGCCCTTCCCTTGCATGCAGCCAGCCTGGGTTCGATCCCCAGTACCACATCTGTTCCCCTGAGCTCCTCCAGGAATGATCCCTGAGCGCAGAGTAGTCCTGAGTGCAGTCAGGTGTAGGTCACCCCTCGTCCAAAATAAAGAATAGTAGGGACTGGAATGATAGTACAACAGGGAAGGCACTTGCCTTGCATGCGGCCAACCCTGGTTCGATCCCCAGTACCCTGCCTCCTGAGCTCCACCAGGAGTGATAGTCCTGGGTGACGAGTAGCCACTGAGCATCACTAGATGTGGCCCCAGAACAACAGCAACAACAACAGAACAAAGTGGGGCTTTGTCTGGAGGAAGGGGGGAGGTCTGGGAGCTCCTGGAAGAAGAGCATGGGGACGTGTCTGGGGGAGGCGGGAGGTCAGCTGGGAAGTTGTTGGCAGTGAGGCATGTGTGCTGGCCCAAACTTGCCACCCAGGGCCTCACAGCGTTTTGGCATAGGACTTGGGGTGATAGGGCAAGACCCCCTGTGGAGTGTTGGGGTGGCTACAGCAGAGGCAGAAGGGGAAGGGAAGGCAGGAAGCTCATCCAGGAGTCATCCGAGGGCGCACACCAGTGCTGAGCAGAGGCCTGGCAGCCTTAAGTCCCAGCTGCAGCCAGCACAGGTTCTGGTTGGCTGGTGCACAGAGAGGTCTTGGACCGTGGAGTGTGAGCGGAAATGAGCTGGATGCTCGCTCCTGGGAGCAGAGCACCAGGGGCCCCAGTTGGTTTCTGAGCTTTCCCAGCCCCTCCATAATGCGGCTACTTGGAGTCCTGGCCAGGGTGAAGTAGCACGATGAGAGGAAGTCAGCGTGAATCCCCATGTCCCCATGGCCTCTGGGCCACAGGCTACATGTCCACTCCTGTAGTTTCCTCCCTGTTCCAGTGTCTTGTGTGTTGACCCAAGAGAGCACTTCTTTGCTGAACTCAAAGAAGGCGTCAGTACCCAAATCCAAGCTGGAAAGAACCAAAAAAAAAAAAATCCATTGCTACTTACAGTGTGCTGACCACCAGTTTCCCAAGTCTGATGGCCTTCAACTGCTCCTTCTCCCTCCAGGCTTCACCAACGTGCTCAAGATCCTGACCAAGGAGAGTAGTCGGGAGGAGCTGCTGTCCTTCATCCAACACTATGGCTCCCACTACATCGCTGAGGCCCTCTATGGCTCTGAGCTCACCTGCATCATCCACTTTCCCAGCAAGAAGGTCCAGCAGCAGCTGTGGCTCCAGTACCAGAAAGGTAAGCTCGGAGGCCTGCCTGGTGGTGACAGGCAGGCAAGGTTCATAAGTTTGGCTGCTGGGAAATCCCCAGTTCCCATGGTGCTAAATTCCTGACTGTCATGTCAAAGCCTGAGGCAGGTTCTCTGTGCTTCCCTGTCATGGAGGCAGCTGGTGGTATCTCAGGATTCTTCTCTCAGCCTCTGGGGAGAAGCAGAAAGAGCAGTGTCCCCATCCCCCCTCAGTGGAGGATGATACTCCATACGCCAGTCTCCATACTCCAGTCCAGTCCTCCTCATCCCTTGCCTACCGGGCAGCCCCTCCTGAATTAGAAGTGGGTGCCCTTGGATTTGTTCTTGTCTCCCTCACACCTTTAAGGGAAGTGACTGGCGCAAGAGCATTGAATAAAGAGAGCTAGTGGGGCCAAAGCAATCTTATAGCAGGGAGGGTGTTTGACTTGTATGTGGCTGGCCTGGCTTTGATCCCCAGTATCTCATAGGTCCCCCAAGCCTGCCAGGGGTGATCCCTGAGCACAGATCCAGGAGTAAGCCCTGAGCACTGACAGATGTGGCCAGAAAAAGAAAAGAAAGTGCCCATTTGGTATGAGGAGGTAGCGTGGGTCGGTGTGCATGTGTGCCCAAGTCGTGGGTGAGAGGATATGCCCCCGACACCCCTGTGCCAGTGCAGACAGACAAGCAGCTGGGGGAGGCCAGGGCTGGTCACTGTCATTCCTCTGGTTCTGAATGAGCTTTTAGGAAGGGGCCGCACCTATGGGAGCGTGGTGCCCAGCCTTGCTTACAGGGAGGGCCAGTGGAGGAGCCTGGCTTATGTATGGCCCTGGGTTCTGTCCCTGACTTTTCAAAAAATAAACAAAGCAAACATGCCTATCCTTCATGCTCTGGCTCAGCCAACCTCTTTCCAAGAGCCAGATGAGCCTTAAAAGACCCAAGATGGGGGCCGAAACGATGGAGATTGTGTTGCAGTGGTAAGGTGTTTGCCTTGCACCTGGCCAACCCTGGTTCAATCCCCAGCATCCATTTGGTCCCCCAAGCCCTGCCAGGCATAATCCCTTAGTGCACAGCTAGGAATAAGCCCTAAGCACTGCTGGGTGTAGCTCCAAAATAAAAAATAAATTCTGTAAAGACTATAGATGTGTTGGGTATCAGGAGGTCTGAGAACACTGACCTGAATATCATGGTCTGAACACTGACCTGAACACTGAACACTGATGGGTGTCAAGAACACTGAAAAGGTCTTAGTGTTCTGCACATGCCCAGTTCTCCATGGGGGAAACTGAGGCCCAGAGGAAGAGTCACACTGACCCACAGAGCAGCGACACCCCATACTCCAGTCCAGTTCTCCTCATGCATTCCCTCGCCCCCAAGTGAATGTCACCCCAGTCACCTTCCTTGCCCACCTCTAGGGCCTTCCCTTTAGTTCTGGCCCCTGTGGTTGTGGTCTCACCCCTCCCTCCTCCTCTGCTCAGCGTTGCATGCGACACGGGGTGGTTTACAGGCGCGGGCACATAATTGAGTTGTCTGGGAAGAGCTGCATTTTTATGGCTGTGACAATAACGGTCTTTAAGGAAGTGCATTAAATCAATAGAAGTCTCATTGCACTACCCTATAAATAATGGGACACATCATTAAGCCGGGCAATAAGCTTCAGGACTTGGAAGTAAGACAATTAGGTGACGTTTATAAAAACTTCCGCTCGTGTGGCCACTGAGCTCATTTGCTTTGGCCCTCACAGGGGGCCGGCACCCCCTCCGATGCTAACACTCACTTCATCTGCAACCTGGGTGACTTCGGACCTTAGGCCTTGCAGAATCTCCTGCTCCTTCACCGGAATCTGCCCCAGCATCTGGGCCACTCTCAGATTGTGGCTGAGTGGCCACTGGGCCTCTCTGGGCTGCTCCTAGAAGGCTTGTTTCCCTCGTGGCTCCTGCTCAGAGCACAGGAAGAGCCTGAAGCCTGCCATCTGCTCACTGTGTCTCGCTCACTCTCAGCCCCTATTGTGTATCCCTCAGGCTGCACCTCAGGGGAACACTCTGGTTTCTCATTGTGAATGTCGGAGTGTTTGAGGGTGTAGTGAGGAATGAGACGGCCCCCCTGAAGCAGGAAAGTGACTCTGGACCCAGAGAGGGCTGGTCCCCCTCCCTCCCGGTCATTAGTTATATGCCATTGCCTTGTGCCCAGGCAAGGCCCCCCAGGGACTGAGTCAGGGTGACCCCGAGTTTGGGGGCAGAACAGGTCAGAAGAGGATGGAGAGGACCTTATTGGTGGAGCAGGGCGGGTTCTGGCATCTCCCCTGACACTCCAAGGAACCTAGGCTCAAGCAGCCCGCGGTTCCTCTCTGCTGTCTTGCCTGCAAGTGTGCCCTTGTGTGCACATAGGGAGAATGATACGACATCACACTGGCCTGCAGAAGGAACATGAGAATAAGGAGCTGAAAATAAAGGAACTCTGGCAGGGCCCAAGTAATGGCTCAGTGGCTTTACAGCTCCTGGCTGTTCAGCGTGAGACCATGAGTTAAATCCCGGTGCCACTGGCATGCAGAAACAATCTTATAAGCCTCAGGGTGGTAGAAAGGCACTATCGCAGCAAAGGTTCTGCCAACCCATCCAGAGGAGTCAGGAGTCTTTGAAATCAGTGCTGAGCCTGATCTCAAAGCCACATGGCTTGTCCTGGTCGGGAAGGACAAACTCCAGAGACGAACTGCCAGGGATAACAAGGAGGGCAGCAAGGGACACGGGCATTTTACCGGTGAGGCGAAGAATAAGACATCCTCTCCTCTCCTCTTCACTCAGAGAGCAGAGTAGAGGGACACGTCAGCTCCACTCAGTCTGTTATGGAAGGGGTCAGTATTTCCATACTGACCCTGAGGTCCCCAGACAGCAGAAGCCGAATGCTCCAGCCTTCCAGGAGAACAGAGAGAGAACTCACACCACTTCTTGGAATCAGGGCAGGCAGCCAGGGGAAGTCCTAGTTTCAAGAAAGCCACAGGGGTTGTGGGAAGGGACTTTCAACAAAGTTATCTCCTAGGACAGTTCTATGTTACTCTGCTGTCCTATATGATTTCTCGGCACATACTGCAATGGGTGGGAGGGCTGTGAGTATGGAGTTGTGTGGGGAAGGTAGCACATTCATGCATCAGCTCACGGAGTGCTTTCTGTGTTCCTTCTTTGTAAACCACGTGTCCAGCTGCTTTTTGGGAAGTAGCTGACCCCATAACCAGCCTCTCAGAGCCAACCGCCCCCATTTGTTGTATTTTGTCTAGATTTTTGTTTGTTTGTTTTAATTGAATCACCATGAGATACACAGTTACAAAGGTGTTCATGACTGGGTTTGGGTCCTACAGTGTCCCAACACCTGCTCCTTCACCGGTGTTCATGTCCCACTTGACTAGATGTTATTGCTTTAAATCCAGATTGACACTAAAATGAGGCAGAGGGCTGGCTTGAAATATGCTCACTAGTGGATGGCAGTCATAACTTTTGTTTAACCTGCAGAGGCTGAGCAGTTGAGGAGTGTAGAGCACAGAAGAAAGGTCATCAGGGTCACTGGGGAGGAAAGTGGGGGTCAATATCAATGTCTCCTTTGGGTGGAAGAGGTAGACCAGGAGAGAGCACTAAGGCCAAGTACATGTACGTAGGCAGGAGCCCCGGTTCCATCCCCAGCACCCCATACCCCTCACCCCCACCTCAAGCACTGCCAGATGTGACCACAACTGAACAGCAAGTTGTGGAGAATGGCGGTAGATACCTGCGTACCCTTTGCAGGGGCTTTTCCGGTAATGAAGTGAGTGGACACTAGACAAACAGACCGAGCTCCTGATGTCAGTTCCAGAGGGACTGTGAAGAGACAAAGAATTAGAGAGATGGAGGCGGGGAGATGGCTTTTCTTAACACCAGGCTGGAGTGAGGGGGTGGCCTTCTGGACATTTCATCAGTTTCCAGGGTACTGGGGAACAGACACATCCATTCGACAGTGTTGACAGAAGTCAGGAAGAGCTGCGTGTACATGGTGACTTGAGTGACCGAAGCTATTCCCGAGGGTGCCAGGCCAGGGATGGGTCTGCAGGGAAGCAGGTCCATCTAATGGGCCCCATAAGAACCAGCTCCTATGCTTAGTCTCTGGCTCCAGCTGAACACGGAAAACTTGGTGGAACAGGAAGGAGGGAAGTCAGAGGGAGTTAAAAGGCTCCATGGCTTCTTGGACTTTCGTCACCTGCTGCTGTTCTCTACTCTGGAAGGACGGTGATGAATTCAGAGATGGCCTCTTGGATTGTTTACTGAAGTTTGGGTTTGCTTCTTTGTCATAGAGAAATGGCTGCGTATAGAAGGCAAAATTTGTGTATAGAAAAGTCTGTGCATCCGAATTATTCTATGTGCGTTGGGTAGGGGCGTAAGAGAGGGAAGGAAGGGAGGGGGTAGATGGAGAAAATCTCTAATCTTTAAAGAGAGTCAGAGAGGACGAAGCAGGCACAGGGAGAGAAAGTGTTCACCAGATGCGTGGCTCTCCCCAGCTCCGCTGAAATGACTTCCCGAAGTGAAGGTTGCTCCGCTCTTGAGCTGATTTCTGGGAGATGTCCCCACTGATAAATGCCCATCACCACCTTAAAGAGATCTTTTATCTCCATTATGATTTGAGACCTTCTGAGAGAATGATTTCTGCTTTTCCATCTGAATTACAATGCACTTTTGAATGTCATCAGTAACATTCCTAGACTATTCTTTAAAGGAGTTTGAAAGGCAGCCCAGGGCCTGGGGAAAGGGGAGGGGAAGGGAGAGAGTCAAACGTTAGCTCCTTTTGTGAGGACAGGTGTGGCCAAGGGGCTACATGAGTAGATTCCCTCTCTGGGGCTCTGGGTTCCCTGAGCAAAAAGTATTTCAAAAAAACATGAAAGATCTCCTTGTCGTTAGAGCTGCCCAGGTACAGACTGGGTTGACTTCAGGTGTGTGTGTGTGTGTGTGTGTGTGTGTGTGTGTGTGTGTGTGTGTGTGAGAGAGAGAGAGAGAGAGAGAGAGAGAGATAGAGACAGAGACAGAGAGACAGAGAGAGACAGAGAGAGAGAGGCAGAGAGAAACAGAGACAGAGACAGAGACAGAGTTTTCAGCTCCATTTAACCTTATACTACAGGCCTTTGACAGGATTCTCCACTTAGGGTTCAAAGCACTTTTTGCCCTTCCTTATTCTTATTTTTTTAATCTGAGGGACCATAACAAATGGTGCTCAGGGACCACCTCTGAGTATTTCTCCTGCCCTCCTCCATGCAGAGCTTCTGCTCCAGCCCTTTGAGCAGTTTCCTTGGTCTCAAGACACTTTCTCGCTTTGCTCCCTGGGACCAGGTACTCTGCTTACCCAGCTCTCTCCCTGCTCGTTCCTGTCTCTGGGGCAGGCACATCTGTCTCTGTTCAACCAGGCAAGGAGGATTCACGGAACCGCCAAGCCCTCTTCTCAGCACTGTGCACCCCGGTGGGGCCTCTCTGCCGTGTCTCGATTACCACCCTACACTGATGACTGACAATTTAGGCCTGTGTCTAAGCTTCCCTTGGATACATTTGCTCTCCTCTAGCTCCCCTGCCTGCCTGATTCTAGCCTAGCACTTTCCCAGGGCTGGAGTGAAAGGCGGGGCTCTCCCCTTGGAGAAATCCCCAGGATTTCTTCTCAATTCTCCTCAATTGCTCCCTCATCCTTGCTCAGCCATGTCCAAACCATCCCAGGTTTGATCAGTGTTACTGCCCAGACAGCTCTAGAATTTTCTCTCTTCGTTCCAACCCCCTGTTGTCACTCTATCCCAGGGCGGCATCTCAGTTTACCTGAACACAGGGGAGGGCTCCTGCCCGGTCTCCAGAAACTTTCCCTCCCGCCCCTCTCCCCATTAATCCAAACCACACAGCAGAGCTGATGTTAGGGATCAAAGATCTCTAGTGAGATGAATGGACAAGTCGGTAGATTTGAGGAGAATCTCTATATAGCATATTCATCTATGCATGTTCTATTTCTTACTTTGAAACATAGATGAGCTGCGTGAGAGGCATCTGTATACTTTATTATAGGGAATTGACTCATGAAGTTACGGAGGCTGAGAAGTTCCTAGCTGAGATCGGTTCAGCAAACTGGAGAGCTGAGAAAGTGGAGGGTGTCCGTGCATTGCTCCAAAGCTCCAGGTTTAAGCCAAGAAGAATGGGCAGGTCTTTCTGTTCAAATCCAAAGACAGAAAAAAGACCCGAGTCCAGGCCCGTGTCCAGCAGCCGCATCTCCTCCTTCTCCCAGGGCTGCTGCCCTTAAGTTTCCTTCAGGCCACCCAAGGGTGTGTGAGGTCCACCTACACTGGAGAGGGCAGTTAGTGTCACATATCAATTGTTGAACTTGCCTCCCCGCTTCAAACCTTCACAGACTCTCTCCCAGGATGCCACATTAGTTCCTGATCGTATCTGGAGCCCCTAGGACCAGGGGAAGGCAGACCCTATAACTCCCACCCACCCAGGGATCTTTCTAAAGTGATCAAAATGTTATAGGGTGGGGACCAGAGACCCCAATTATGACACTGGACCTTATCTCTAGTCTCCCCAAGTTGGCAGGGCCCTCTCAGACGATCTCTATGCACGAGCCCCCTTTCTAGCCGTACTGAGCCCAGACCATCTGTATTCAGTCATACTGAGCTCATGCTTGGTAGCCAGATCTCAAGTGCGGGGTTTTAGCCAGGAGACAGAGCCCCAGCGCTCTGCTGGTAGCCCCAGGAACCTGTGTAGCAGCTACAGGGCTGCTCTGTGGGGCTGTGTCTAGCTCAGGGCAGTGTTTTTTTTTTTTTCTTGGAGAGAGCAGGGAGGCTGAAGGAGGATGGATCTAAGCTGGAGCTCCTCAGGCCCGCGGCTCGCCAGAGGAGAGAGCCAACTTATTCCTCCTCAGAAGCCTGCGAGATGAGACAGGATGTGGTTCATTACGCACAAATAGGCCCAGGAGACTGTCGTTTCCAGCAGATGAAATTACCAAAAAAGCATTCGTTCCTGCTTCAGATCGAGTCCATCTGGAGCGGAACACCCTCGTCTTTTCCTATTGGTGCGTCCCAAGAATAATAATCCTCTGCGTGTGCTCGGCGCCGAGCAGCGCACAAAGCACTTTCCTGTGCATTATTTCAGCCAATTTACTCCTCCTAACAGGCTGGAAGGTAGGTGTTGTTATCTGCATTTCATGCTGGAGAAAACTCAGCCCCAGAAGGATGAAACGATGGGTAGAGGTTCACGCCAGGTAATGGGAGGAGAGCAGGGATTTGAGTTCAGCCTGCCTGAACCTTGAGGACTGTGTCCGTCCAACTGTGGCCACAGAGAACTCGTTAGAAGTTGGCATCAGCCCCGAGGGAACCTTTGGCGCTCCTGTTCTTTTCTCTTATGCACTGTGAGCAAAAAGAAAGGCAAGCAGAGCCTCTGTCATTTACGCCCTTAGCTTGGCCAGGGGTGAAATATTTTGTTTCCTGAAGCTGCTTTTCAACCAATTTGCTTCTCTCTGAGCTGAGGGGACAGTATGCTAAGGGCAAGCCAGGAGCCATGGGAGGTGACCCAGCAGTCGAGCAAATGCTCTGGCATTGGGATACGGAGGCTCAGTCCCAGTCAAGATGAATGAATGAGTTAGAATATAAGTCAGAAGGTCTAGCCAGAGCCTAAATACAGAGCCCCAGGAGGTCTGACCTGTCAGTCAGGAGGCCAGAGTTTATCTTCCTGAGCTGGTGAACATTCTGTGGCAGCACTGCTAGGAGCGATCTAGGGACAGAGACCTGCAAGGGTCCCCCCAAGTGTCTGTGGAGGATAAGAGGAAGGGAAGGTGTGCCCATGCCGGGAGACAGGCCATTCCTGCTCTGCCACTGGTCCCAGACCCAGAACCCATGTGGTCCTGGTGGGGGAAAGTGAGGAGCCACCTAGAAGCATTACTGGTCTTCATCGCCGTGACTTGGAAACATCTCAAAGATTCCAGGCAGCCCAAAGCCCCTCCCCGTCACTTATTCATAGTTGGGGTCACTGCTTAGCAGGCCACCCCTTTTCTTTCAGAGTCACATGTGCGTATGTGTACATGTATGCACACAAAATCACATGTGCTGCTTGCATAGTGCTCTTATATTGTCCTTCTAACACCTCTGTGAGGTCCCCATGATGACCCCCTCATTCAAATGAGAACCCACGTTTGTTCCACATCACATGGGTGCTTTCAGGCAGAGGCCAGGAAGTACATGAGTCAAGCTGCCTCCTTGTGGCCACAGAAGCCTTCTAGTAAGAAAGACTCAGTCCTGGGATCTGTCCTGGCTCCTCGCAGACTCCGAATCCTCAAATCCTCCCAGCAACCTTCTAGGGCTGGGCCCCTGTATGCCCAAAATAAACGCTCAGCGCAGGTGAGCTCTAATGCCTCGTTGTTCTTTCCCATCTCTATCTTTGCTCTGCTCCTCTTCCTGTGTGCATTCTAGAATTACTTAAGCATAGAGGACACTCCAAAGAGAATGTCCACTCTTTGGGAAAGCCAGAGCTTGTCTCTCAGAGATGCTAAGATGCAATTGATTGGGAAGAGTGCAAAAGGCAAATCGTGTGAGTCTCTCCGTGCACATGCACAGCCATACAATACCAGCAGCATTGGAGACTGTCCCCGTCATCTAACTTAGAGGAAACAATATGACGATGACATTGTGGACACCAGTGGCCCCAAATTTATTTAGACTGGAACCAAACCACATTGGCACCCCCATCGCAAAACCAGGGGTAGAACTGATTGAGGGGACCCTTCTCTCTCATCAGTTTTGCACTAGGAATATGGCATTTCTCTGGAGAGGAAATTGAGACTTTTGTCATCTCTCTACCTTCTACCCCTTCCTGAGTACA
Source organism: Cryptotis parvus (assembly GCA_021461705.1). Taxonomy (NCBI): domain Eukaryota; kingdom Metazoa; phylum Chordata; class Mammalia; order Eulipotyphla; family Soricidae; genus Cryptotis; species Cryptotis parvus. Next base: position 484,361 of record JAJIBD010020967.1, read on the forward strand.
GAATGGTCTGGAGGGAATCCACATGGACATGTTTGCCCACTGTGGGGTGATGGGAGACAGTTGTACCACCTCTGTGTCCCAGAGCCTTCACTTCCAAACATCGTGCCTCTCACGTTCTCTACGACCTTTCCTTCCCTTCTCATTTGCTGTGGTCCACTCGCTGATGTCAGACCTTGGGGCAGAGGGAGCCTCCCTGCTCTCAAGGAGCTCACAGTGGAGTGGGAAAGCACCGCCAGAGAAGGCTCAGGGCTGCTTGGGGGAGGGCCCAGGTTGGAAATCTGCAGGGCGGTGGGTTCCCTTGACTGGGAGCTGTGAACCTGCCACCTGGCCATTGGGGAGGTTGGGGGCTGAGGGGGCGGGTGGAGCTGGCAAGTTGTTCTGGCAGTGTTGTTTTTCTTTTTGCTTGTTTAGTTTTGATTTTCAGGCCACACCTGTGGGTGCTTAGGATTTACTCCTGACTCTGCACTTAGAAATTATTCCTGGTGGTACTCATGGGACCATATGGGGTGCTGGGGATTGGCCTTGCGCAAGGCCGAGGTTGACCTCATGCAAGGCCAACACCTTGCACATTGTACTATTGCTCTAGAGTGGTTCAGGCAGAGTATTTGAGTGGGGAGGAGTAAGAGGCTATTTGTCACCTTTGCAATGGACAGGTATCTCTTGGGGGTGTCCATGGCATAATTACATCTGCAGAGAAGCCTAAGCTCTTTAGGCAATGCCAATTAACTCCTTATGGTCCAGGGAGAGCAGCGCCTGGACCATGTTAGGTGCTCCTGACTTCTTGGGCAGGTGTTTGTATAGCTTTGTACCTAAGTCTTTAGAGTAGTTAGAGAAACCGCGGTCACCTCTGTCCACAGCTGAGAACTCTCATGGAGAGAGGAAAGGCTGTGTCCCCAAATGAGTCAGATGCAGTGAAAACAAAGGGCTGGGTTAGAGGAGCCAGGGAATGGTTGGAAAAACATCTGGATCTCTGTTACGGAGATGGAAGATCATGTGACTAATTGGACTGTGGAAAGAATTCCACCCACATCGGTTTTGGGTGCTGGCTGGCTCCTTATGGGAAAGCGCATGTTTCAACCAGCAACAACATGCATATCAAACTAGGTGGCTCTCCATCGTCTTGCCAGACAATGTGGCTTAGGGCAGGGCTTCCTGAGCATTTTCCACTTGTCACACCATTTTACCTGAGGAATGTTTGCTTGACCCTAGGTACAAGGTATTGTACCGAAATTGCTAGGTATCCAAATCAAATATCAGAGATTTCCTTTCAGGCAAAATTGTGGCACCTTTAGTTATGCCGCCCCATGTGGGATCTTGACTCGGCTTAAGAAACTAAGACTTAGGATGAAATGTTTTGGTTTTCTGAGACTCCTTTTTCTTGAAAATGGTTATGATAATGCTTGCCCCACAGTTGATGTGGTAAGAAGAAAGTGAAATAATGTGTGAATAGCCTTGGTCACTGCACCTAGCTTGTAGAGGTACTCTGGGGGTACTGGATGTTACTGTTCTCCTTGTTCTCGCTTATTGTTATGAGATGCAACTAAGTCAGCCAGGATTACTGCTTGTTTCCCCAAATGACAGAGCACATTCCCGGTTCTGGATAGAGCAACCTAAGACCTAAGCCCCCGTCCTGCTGGCTATGACATCATGACTGCTGCTTCTGGCTTATTAGCTTGAGTCCTAAACCCTGGAGACAGGGCTAGGAGGCTAAGAGCACAGCCTGGAGCTGAGCAGGAAGGGCAGAGGGAATAGCATGCATGTGCAGGGGTGTGTGTGTGTGTGTGTGTGTGTGTGTGTTGTGTGTGTGTTGGGAAGGGGTAGGTGTTGAGTTCCCACTGTGGACTAACTAATCCTGTGCTCTTACATTGTCCTCCTAGCACCCCTATAAGGTCCCCACAGTGAACCCCTCATCCAAGTGACAACCCTCATTTGTCACACAGGTGACAAATCACACAGGTGCTTTCAGGCAGAGGCCAGATGAGTCCAACTTCCCCAGTACCCCAAGATTCAAGAAACACTCAAATAGTACCACATTCTCAGGCCCCAGGATTGATCCACCTAGTCTGGTTGCCCAAATATCACCAGAAGTGGCTCCCAAGTTCCCTGAACAATACTTGTCAGTAAATAGACAACAACAACAACAACAATAACAACAACAACAACAACAACAACAACAACAACAACAACAGCAACAACAAATAGATGAAAATGATGAAGTGCAGCTGATGAACAGGACCAGCAAACCGAGAAGGGATTTAAGTTGTCAGATAGGTGAATAGGGAGTGATATGGTGCTTCAGGTAGCACGGAAAGCATGTGAAAACCAACAAGCCAATAGAAAAGGACACCAAGGCACCAAGATAAGGCTAAACTTATCTCAGAGAAGTGAGTGGAGCCGATTGCCCTCCAGAGAGATGGAAGCCATGTTGAGATAAACACTGTGTGAAAACGCAGATAGAAAGAACCAAATCCCACTGGGGCATAGACCATATTAAGGAATTTGTACTTTTACTAGGCTCAATTTAAAGCCACTTAAAGGTTTTATGTATTGGCATTAGCATTTGCATAGTCAATTTTGACTCTGCCTGGTGTGGTGTAGACTTGTTTTGGGATGCCAGGGAGTGTCCGTAGGCAGCTAGATAAGATTAGTATCCAGGAAGTTGGGTTAGGATGTTGTCCTGGTGATTCAGAGCAACATAAAGGCACCTTACATGTTTGTATAACAAGGTGAATAATGAAGAAATAAATGTGCAGATTAAGTTGATACTCTGAGAGCTGTAGGCTTGAATGGTGCAAGATGGGAGATGTGGAAATGGCCAGTGGCAGTGCCAAGATTTCAGACTTTATTACCTGAGGGCATGCTGGTATCCTGTAAGTGTCATGAAAGAACAGCTAGCCCTAGAGATCTGAGTCCAGCTTTGAATATGGTAAGTTGATGACTCTTCATGACCCAAGCACGCTTCACATACTAGCCCACAAGTGGTACACCAGTTGGCAGCATAAAATGAGCAGCTGGATAGAGACCTATCTGGTTATCCAAAGACAATGAGGCTACCCAAACAAAAATTAGCACAGGGAACTTGGATTCTGGGGAAAGACAACATAAAAAGGAAATTCCCTATGGCTACTGCTTTCTTAGGTAGCTCTCCCCCAAAAAAAAAAAGCCAGGCTTGTTTCCAGTGTTCCAGATTGAGAGAGGTTTTCCTTTTATTCAGAGAGGCCATCCATGCTTCTCATTTATGGCCAAATGTTAATTGTACAGAGTGTTATGAGACATTGAAGAATTGGCCGAGTACATGCTAAGCAGACTGGAATTAATATCCTTACTTCATTGAAAAGACTACAGTTGACCATGGTCTCCAGAGCGAGAGGAGAATAATATATAATTTTGGGGGCTTACTGCATTATTTTCATGTTTCCTTTAACAAATAACCTTCTAGGAAGAATACAGAGTACCCCTTGGAGGTGCTCTTTCGCCGAGTTTATCTCAGGGTGCACATGGTATTGCCTTAGCCATGAATCGTGAATCAGGTGAAGTAGCAGGCAGGGCTGCTCCTTCCCCACCCTCTGAGCCATAATAAACTTGAATTTTATTTATGATGCCTTTTTGGAGACTGACAGACAAGGGGCAGAGCTGCTACTGGCTCTCCCTGTACCCAGCAGCTCACGGCGCCCGGGAGGGATAGCAGGTTCTAGCCCTGGCCCGCCACCCCAGCAGAGCCTCACAACAAGCCAGACGACCCCCCCACTCCATGAAGGCCTCCATTTTCCATATCCGGACTTCTCCCTCGTCAGAACTCCACCCAGCAGACCAGCCTATCACAGCCCGGCCGGCGCGGCAGCAAGTGGCTGCGCGGTTCATCAATAAATACTGGATTTTGAGATGACTACAAGAGTACTACCCGCACGGCAGAGCCTGGCAAGCTACCCGTGTCATATTTGATATGCCAAATATCAGTAACAATTATAGACCTCATTCCCATGACCTGATGGAATGGTTTGAGGCTCTTTATGTTCCTGGAGGAAGCAGGTGCCCTTGGGCTCTACTTGCATGAGACAGGTCATATGGAGATGTTACGGTGCCCGCTCGAACAAATCGATGATGAACGGGAAGACAGTGATACAGTGATACAGTGATATGATGCTTTTTCAGAATTACTAAATTTGTCAAAATAGTTTTCAGATCCTTGGGCCAGAGAGGTTTACTATATTTGTTTGTTTAAAGACTATCATTTTACATAAACCCATGGTTTTATTCATGTGCTTGCTCAAAAAAAAAAGGTTCATTCAAATTTGTTTTTTATTGTGAAGTTGTCTTTAGTATTGGATGCCAAATATGTCCTGTTGTTCTGATACAGTGGTATGGACACCACATATGTACACATATACACACATTATTAGGTTCAGATGATGAAACTTATGATATCCTACACAAGAGAACAGGAAAGGATTTATTACTCATCCAATGAAGCATTCTGGGAGAGTGAGATGGCTCCCATCTAGGTCCAAAAAAATTGGCTTGAGAGAGCAAAGAAAGGAGAGATACTGAATCTTTGTACATAGAGAGTCAGAGGTAAAGTCAGGTTGGGTGGATTTTGGAGATTTGGGTGGTGTATAGAGCAAGTACGACCTGGTTTGTGTTTTGTGGTACCTGTGAGCCTCAGAAGCCTTTCCCCAGTGGGGCAGCCTGACTTTAGGGAGTTAACTGACTAGGTGAATATGTCATCCTCCTTGTCCCAAGAATGTGCATAACTGCATGCCTGGGACTGACTGTTACCCCAGAATCCAGCACCAAGATGACTGAACCAGAGTCGTCATGAGTTTTGGTTCATCACGCTGATTCTTGGATGCTGTCCCAGTATCTGGAATGTCCCAGCTAGAAACTAAGAAGCGAATGGGCCAGAGCAATAGCACAGCAGGTAAGGCATTTGCTTTGCAAGCAGCCAACCCAGGTTTGATCCCCGGCATCCCAGGAGTAAGTCCTGAGTGCAGAAACCCTTGAGCCTTGCTGGAAGTGGCTCAAAAACACCAAAAAAAATATGAAAAGAAAAAGAAAAAAGAAAAGAAAAGAAACGAAGAAGCAGCAGCTTCCCAGAAGATGCCAGCCAGCCTCTGTGAGGATGATGTTGCCATCCATAATGCAGTAATCTCCCTTGGCTGGTCATCAGGTTGATCCTCAGGGACTCCACAAGTGGCCCAGGATTGTGCAAACAGGAAGAGCCTTCCCACTGCTGTGGTATCCGACAGTGAGCTGAGATGGCAGTGGCCCCCTTTCCAATAGATAGGACATGGCAAAGGGCTCAGGTGTGGCCCTGCTGCACAAAGGCTGCCTTAGTGACTCTGCTGAGCTTATAGAGTGCAGCTTCCATGATCCACCGGGAACAAGGCAGCTGGGTATGAAGAAGTACAGGTTTACGCCTCAAAAGAGTCCAGTATGAAGCCAGTTGGCATAGAGTGTGGAACTGGACGAAGTCCCTGAACAAATTATGGGTCTGGGGTGTGGTATAGTGAAGCCAAAAGGCTTGGGAGGAGACTGTCTAAGCCCCCAACTCAAAGGAGTCTCTGATGCCTGTGAAGTGGAGTGTCGCATTGTAGTTTAAGCCTTGTCTGCAAGGATCCCAGTCAAGGTGTCCACTTGGAGATTACAGCATACATTGTTTGCATGACATTGCCACTGAGGAATCAGTTCTCTCCAGAACCCAGAGTAATAAACAAGGAGGGACTTACTTTAGCATTGTCACTTCATCACTTGATCACTTGATCTCTCGATATCTCGTTATTCATTGATTTGCTTGAGCGGGCACCAGTAATGTTTCCATTTGGCCCTATCACGTGCCAGTGTAGCCCAATGGCATCTGCTTGCTCCAGGAATATGAAGAGTCTCAAACCATTCGTTCAAGGTCTTGATGAAGAAGTCTGACCATCTTGTAGGTGGGCGACCACATGATCTTTTGATGTCCCGTGGGATCTAGTCAGTAGCAGCTCTAGTCCAGCGGTCGCCTCGTTTATTAACATTGTAGATGCTGTTTTTTTGACAATGTTGGGAATGGAATTGTCTCTAGTCCGGTAGTTTTCTGAGACAGAGCTGAGGTTTTGAGACTTTGTATGAGTTGTGGAGCAATGGCACATCTCTTCTGAGGAGCTCTTTTGTGATGGTGTACCTTCAAGGAGCATGTCAGATGAATCTGCTCAGAAAGGATTGTGAGAGGTTTTGTTTTGTGGCTGTGCTTCTGGAGGAAGTTGGATCTGATTCAAATAGTGCCTGCAAAGACTGTAGAGGATGGACAGCTGTTGAGGTCCCTGGATGACCAGAGAAAGGGATGTTTTGTTGCTTTGAAGATGGAGGCAGCTGGGTTGAGATCTGTCGTGTCGTTATGAAGGCAGATTGGTCAAGTTCTGTTGACACAGGCGCTGAACATAACGCATTAGCCCAAAGGATGAATACAAAGTATCTGCCAGGTTTTGATTTGGTGAAAGTAATAATTTCAGTATTTGGTATAAGAAGACTTAATAGCTAGGACCTTGGCATTAAGGTTAGAATAATCCGTTCCCTGTGTCATTCATCCTTCAGGAGGTTTAAGAACAGGCCAGAGCGGGCCATTAAATGGCAAAACAGTAGAGATTACTTTTTCCAAGTAGGTCTAGAATATTGGGTTTGGACCCAAAGGCTCTGCTTATTGGACCATATTAACTAGTTTGATTAATGGGGGTGAAAGGTCTGAGAGGTCTCGTTTCAGCAAGCCACTTGTCAGTACTAAGAACTTAATTCAAGTTTAATGTACTACTTCTTGGCTCATCCAGATCATCCATCCCCAGTGGAGGCTATTTTAGGGCTCATGAGTGATGTGGTAATGATAGATTTAGGCAGGATAATGATCAAAGTGAGGCATACCTGTTTGCCTCTTAGAAATCCTGCAAACACCCTTAGTAACTCCCCTAAAATTGATGAACAGTATCTTGTTTAAAAGCAGGGGAATTCTCACATGTAACCTTTACTTGAGTCGCAGTGTTGATTATGAGAGTTTGATAATTGCTACTTTTCAGCAAATTCAGAAGACAAGTTTTTCAAGATGCAAAAGCCAATGAACAACTTTTTTACCTTTATTGTTTTTGCATGAACTTTTTAAAGCTGTGTATTGTTAGGGGCCAGAGTAGCCTATTTTTAGGGGCCATATAGCACAGTGGGTTGGGCCCTTGACTTGCTTAAGCCTATCCATGTTCATTCCTTGGCATATGGCCGTCCAAATCTCACCAAGAGTTATCCCTGAGCACAGAGTCAGGAGTAGACCCTGAGCACTGCCAGGTGTGGCCTAAACAAGAAATAATATAAGAAAATTTTGGATTTTTAATCAGGTCAAATTATGGACCTGTTTCAGTTATTTGTTTCCTCGTACTGTTTTCCCCCTTTCCACCTATTTTTGGAGGGAGTTTTTGGAGGGGTGATAGAGAGGAGTTCCTAAGCAGTGTTCAGGGAACCTGCGGTCATTCCCATAGTCTTGTTCTAGTTGTGCCAGCCAGATGTTTAAGTCTCATTCAATGATATGGAGCTGCTCAGGTCCGGTGGTGTTAGGGAAACTGTTGTTCTTGGTTTCAAATTCGGGTCCTCATGTATGTCAGGCATACCCTCTAGACTATTGAGTTCTCTATGTGGTGCCATGCATTTTTTTCTTGGTCTGGTGGTGACTGCTCATAATTTGGTGAGTTGGGGTGGGAGTACCGTCTTCTCTTACTCCTCCATTTCTTCCTTCAGAGAGTCACATATTATATCAACAAGATTAGCAACTCCCCTGTCAATGGTTTACTATCAGGGCTTAAGGACCTCAGGCTTATGTTGAATTGAAACTAGCCCTTTGGGGGCCGGATCGATAGCACAGTGGGTAGGGTGTTTGCCTTGCACACGACTGACCCAGATTTGATTTCCATATGGTTCCTGGAGAACCGCCAGGTGTCTTTCCTGAGTGCAGAGCCCCTGAGCATTAACTGGTGTGACCCAAAACACACGCGCACACACACACCAAAATAAATAAATAAAATAAAATAACCTTTTGACTGTACCATGAAAGTATAGTGCATGTTTTTCCTATAAATCTGAAGATCAGGATCTTTTTTATTTTAATATTGTATTTAAACAACAGTCACAAAGGGGCAGCAAAGGTCTTTTGTAGAAAATCCAGTAAGTCACCTGCTGGGGAGTGTGGAATATGGCGTTTCACATGGGGACTGCTGTTTCTGTGTGGGAAGGGAGCAGTCTCCAATAGGCTCACCTATCACAAAGGATTTTAATATTTCCCCTTACAATGCTATAAAATGGGAGAGGGGCAATACTAGGTTAATGTAGCCAACCAAGTCTCATGGCACAAGTCATTTGCATAAGCCTAGTGTTAATCACTGGTTGTGCTGGAACATAGACTCATAATTCCATGTGAGATGTACACTCAGGCATGGGGCTGGAATGAGACACCTGGCCTTGAGCCACTCGACACTTATCTGGAAGTTCTCACTATCAAAACTTAGTCCAACTGATCAGTTTTGCTACTTACTGTGTCAGGGACAAATGGGTCACTTATTTTTTTAATTATTTATTTACTTTTATTATACCACCATGAGATATACAATTACAAAGATGTTCATAATTGGGTCTCCGTCATACAGTGTTCCAGCACCCATCCATCCACCAGTGCCCCATTCCATAACACTCCCTCCCACCCATCCATAGCCTGCCTCTATAACAGGCCCCTTTTCTTCGCCCCTCTCTCTCTCTCTTACACATTGTGACTTGTCCTACAGATATATATGGTTTGTCATGTAAGCCTCTATGTGTACATTCAATGGTGAGTTCTAGTCTGATGTTATCATTCCCCATTCCAATCAGTCACACCAGTTTGTTAAACTTACAATGATCATTTCAGTGCGTGTGTGTGTGTATATAATATATATACGTGTATATATATATATACACACACTGATATGATCATTGTATATATACATATATATGTATATATTATATATACAATATATGTATATAATATATACATATATACATATGTATATATACATATGTATACATATATACATATTGTATATATATACAATATATGTATATATATACATATATGATCATTGTATATATACATATATGATCATTGTATATATACATACATATACATATACATATATACATATGTATATATGTATATATGTATATGTATATATGTATATATATACATACATCCTGGGAAGGACCTGGTCCTAAACTTTATTATCTAAGTCTGTCATGTGGCCGCAGAGCAGCCGCATGCCTGCACAGCTGTAGGTCTGGTCTGTAGCTTATTCAGCTTTGCTGGTTCTGGTGATTGCCTGCTCATAGCTACGCCCGCTGGGACATGGAGATAGAAGGGATGGGGGAGGGGTCCCGATCTCCACTCCAATTCTGGCTGGTGCCGCCTCCCCCACATGTCTGCTGGCCCTAGGAGCTATGTTGCTCTCGGCCGAGGGCCAAGCTTTTAGGAATGGGTCACTTTATTTATTTATTTATTTATTTATTTATTTATTTATTTATTTATTGCTTTTTTGGGTCATGCCCGGCAATGCTCAGAGGTTTCTCCTGGCTCTGCACTCAGGAATTACTCCTGGCTGTGCTCAGGGGACCATATGGGATGCCGGGGATCGAACCCAGGCCAGCATGGGCCGGCCGTGTGCAAGGCTAACGCCCTACCCGCTGGGCTATTGCTCCGGTCCCAAGTGGGTCACTTTAGACCTTGGAATTTCTTTAATACATTCTCACTCTTGTATGGTTGAGTTTCCTGCTGATACTCAGTTCTTACTCTTGCCACTAACACTCTATCTTTGTTAATGATATTTCCTGTATACTTGTCAGGCACTTCAGAGCCTATGAGCTCGTCTTTTCTCACTTGGCACTCTGTTTCTATCTTTCACCATTTTTCATGTCTTTTATTTTTGCTTTTGGGTCACACCAGGTGATGCTCAGGGATTACTGCTGGCTCTGCACTCAGGAATTACTCCTGGCGGTGCTTGGGGGACCATATGGGATACCGGGGATCAAACCCAGGTCGGCTGTGTGAGGGCAAACACCTTACCCACTGGACTATCACTCCGGCCCTATCATATCTTAGTGTGTTTCTATCATTGTATACGCCAATTGTATATCTCGACAAACTACAAGTGACTGACTGCAAGATGCATGACTGATTCACCTTTGCATTCATTCTTCATAGAATCATAGTTCCAGAATAAACAGGAGATGTGGTGGATATGTTTAAGGAGTGAGTGAATGAATAAATGAAAGAACGGAATCTTGGATCTTAGTATTCTTTGAAAAACAATGTCATTGTAGTTATGTTCTGGTAACCTCCTAAGCCACACAGTAAAACACTGTTTTATTTATGTAGATCCATTGACTCTCACACAGTCTCGCTCTCAGTCAGGCTTCCAGCCTTCAGTGTATTATTGAAAAAGTTTCCTTTAGATGGAAAAATGCCTTTTCCTCATCAGTGTCATATAATACCTCTACCATAAAAAGAAGGGTAGCCTTCAGACACACTTAGCTTGCTATAATTTAAAAACAAATTACCACTACTGAAGATGTATGAAATACTTGGGAGTCCACTCTCATTTCCATGCAGAGTGTCATTTTAGTGCTAATGAAGACAATGAGGCAGAGAGGCTAAATGACTCAGTGCATAGAGAGCTAGAAAATAAGGGAAATCGCATTGAATTTGGGTCCCGAGGCTTACAGAGTCCAAGTTTTAACCACCCAGTGTTTTATTACCTCCATTTAATGGTAGAAATCCAGGCCTTATTTTCATTTTTTAATTGTGTCAGTAAATAATTGGAGTTAAGAATTGGCTAGCCTGGAGTTAGAATCCTTTTATGCCAGCCATCTATGTTTACCCATTTATACACGTGCATTTTTATGTGTGAAATATCTATACACAAACCCACATAACCTCAGCTCCTTTAACTTTCAGGAGTCAAGATGCTCTACTAATTACTTTAATCAAAGAATTAGACTTAAGGTTTCAGGCAGCTTTTTCATAGGATGCATTGCTGGAATGAGTTTTGCCTCTGCTCCTCCACAAAACTCCATTTTTCCTCCAGTGGGTTTTTCAATGGAGAAGCTGACTTCTTGTAGAACCAACGCAAATTTGAAATATCCTGCAGACCCAGCTGGAAAATTCTATGTCTGGGCCGGAGCGATAGTCCAGCGGGTAGGGCATTTGCCTTGCACACAGCTGGCCCATGCCAGCCCGGGTTCAATCCCGGCATCCCATATGGTCCCCCGAGCACTGCCAGGAGTAATTCCTGAATGCAGAGCTAGGAGAAACCCCTGAGCATTGCCAGGTGTGACCCAAAAAAGCAAAAAAAAAAAAAAATCTATGAATTCATCACGAGGAAAGGAAACTGTACCCCTTGAAGTAGAAGTTAATATTTTGTGAATTACCATTATATATTGGATGTCATTATTTCTTCATTCTCACAGTAGCCCTTTCAATCAGAAACTGCTATTTCCTTTTGCCAGATGAGCAAACTAGGCCCATGGAGTGACATCAGCTAGTAAGTGACCGAGGTTCTGCTCTCTGGTGTAGAGCATGCCATTGGAACAAGATGGGGTAATTACTAAGTGTCAGTCGTTTCTACTACCGTACTGTGAACACAATAAATAACAGCAAACATTACACAAAACACAGGGAGGAAGCCCAACCACAATGCTATTTGATTAAAATTTAATTAGGAGCTGGAGAGAATGTACGGGGATCTAAATTCTTCCCTTACATGCAACCAACGTGGGTTTGATCCTCAGAGCACTGACTATGGTGGCCCCACCTCTGAACCACCAGAGCCAGGAGTATTCACCAGGGCACACCAGGTACGGCCCACATCACCCCAAAGAGTGAAATGTCATTAAGATTGGGTCGGGGAAGAACAGGTTTTGACTGGTAGTTTTTGCCTTGCTTGTGTGAGATCTTGAGTTCCATTTGTGGTAGGGAATTGTTCTTCAGCATGCCTGGAGGTGACCCCAAGTCTCTGAGCATAGCCAGGTATGGCTAATACCCAAACAGAAGGCTAAATATACAAAGTACAGCAGGGCTGAGGATGTGGCTAAGGGTTAGAACATGTCTGGAGATGATCCTGGTGCCCCATTGATAAAAAAAGATTATAGAGCAGGAAGAGATACTTCTAAGTTCATCCAACCTCCTTGTTTTCTAAGTAGACAAACTAAGAGGCATGATGGTCTTCTGAAAATAGAGATAGAGGACAGTGATTCAGACTCCGTACCAAGTCGAGGTGATTGCCCTGCTAGGAATGCTCTGACTCCTAGAACCATCTCCCTAAGGTAAGACTTAGTCAGGGTACCAAGGAGTGTGCATTTTGCAAAACAGCTTCCTACCTCATCCCTGCCCTGTTTGTAAAATTCATCCAGGCATCTGCTATTTCCTATCTGTAATTTGCTTCACATTCTTTTGGACAGCATGTTCTGAGTGAAAATCAGAAGGCTGCTCAGGTGCAAGACAGCCCCAAGTTTCCTACAGGACTGCTTTCCGTTTCCCTCCTAGAGCTGGGTAACATTTGACTTGTAAAGGCCACTACTTAGTACTCGATAGAGTACAGCTACTTCAGCATTTCTTGCCTTACCCACAGGACCACTGTTAAGACTCAAGTTAAATTGATCATACTGATTGGAATAAAGGAGTGCCCCTCCATGGCTGGTCTCTGTGACACATATATTGGGAGTGAGTCTTACAGCCATTCAGATACCACCTTAGAAGCCCAGAACAATGAAACATTAAATTCTAAATATTTAAGATGTTTAGGGCCAGAGCAAATAGTACAGTGAGTAGGGCACTTGGCTTTGCACACAACCAAACTGGGCTCAATCCCTGGCATTCCCTATGGTCCTCCAAGTCTGCCAGGAGGGATTTCTGAGCACAGAGTCTGAAGTAAGCCCTGAGCACCACTGGTTGTGGCCCAAAAGCTGTTAGATGTGTGTGATGTTTGTTTTATGTTCTATATACACATTTTAAAAAAATTGACTCCACGTAACCTTTCAGAGTCAAGATCTTTCCTAGTGGCTTCAAATAGTGAACCTTTAGTTTCATTTTGAAGATCATTTCTAGTAACACGTTAATGCCATTCAACTTTTTCTCAATCCCTGTTGCAATGCCTTTCCCGCAGTAGGCACACAAAACTTAAGGAATAGTTGCTCCTAAATCATAAATCCCATATAATCAGAAAGAAAAAGAAAGTAGAGGACTAACTAACCTGTTATTTGTGTGCCTTTAGTTGTTTGTTTTCTTATATGCCTTGCTAATTGCACCTACCTGACATAAGGGGACAGCATTAGGAAGACTCAGGTTAACCAGAAACCCATCAGCACCAAGTCATGTAAATAAAAGAACATTTAGGAACTCACAATATTCCCTTTATTTTGGTGTCTTTATTTCACAAGGTCATACCTCATCATTAAAGAAGGCCCTTCATAAAACTCAGGAGTTATAGGCAAATTATTGCAGTGGGGATTTCTGTAATAAAAACATGAGTAAATTGACAGTGAAAGGAAATGTGATTCGATTTATTCAGGGACTTGTGATGATAGAGAAGTAATGCCCAAGACCAGTTTTGGTTGCCCAAAAGAACCTGTCAAATACGCATGAGGGAAGGTGCTGTTTCCTGATTGGCTGGCTTCACATAACTTTATAAACAACTCAATTAAAGAAGGTAGTAGCTCTCACTTATGAAGTACGCCAGCAATGCCAAGAGTTCATATTCAGATCATACACCCTGCCTGGAAGTAGGAGATTGTTATTATCTTCTGGAAGAGGAAGGGTTAAATGACTTGTCCATGGCCACAAGGCTAATAAAAGGGATTAGGAGACAGTGGGTACAGTGGGTAGGATGCTTGCTTTGCACGCGGCTGACCTGGGTGCAATCCTCAGCATCAGATACGGTCCCCTGAGTACCCCTGAGCACCGCCAGGAGTAATTGAGTGTAGTGCTAAAAGTAACCCCTGGGCATTGCTGGATGTGACCCAGAAATTAATCACTTAATCACTTGACATCCCATTATTTATCAATTTGCTCAAGTGGGTGTCAGTAACGTTTCCATTTGTCCCTGTCACATGCCAGTGTAGCCCAATGGCATCTGCTTGCTCCAGGAATGCGAAGAGCCTCAATCCATTTGTTCAGGGTCTTGACGAAGAAGTCTGACCATCTTGTAGGTAGAATAAATAAATTAAAATAAAGGGATTAGGAGGGACTAGAGAAAACATAAGTATTAAGGCTCTTGCTTTGAATTTGGCCAACTGAAATTACAACCCTGTCACCACTTGAGCCAGGAGTAGCCACCAAGCATGGTCGGGTGTAAAACAAAACTCCCCACCGCTGAAAATGGAGGGGCTGGGAAGATAAGCATTATTTTAGTACAGTGGTATTCAGCAAGTGTCCTTTGGATTCACAAGTGTTGTGAGGGTACAGAGGTTAGGTAAAGGAGTTAAACCTGCTCTCCAGTTGTGCACAAACCTGTTTTAACCAGAGCAGCTGCTTGTCAGATATCTTGTACCAGACTGCCATCTAAGGCTTCATTTGAATAAGGGAACTTTTTTTTTTTTTTTTTTTTACTTTTTTGGGTCACACCCGGCAATGCACAGGGGTCACTACTGGCTCTTCACTCAGGAATTACCCCTGGTGGTGCTCGGGGGACCATATAGGATGCGGGGATTGAGCCCAGATGGGCCGTGTGCAAGGCAAACACCCTCCCACTGTGCTACCACTCCAGCCCCGTGAACTTTTATTTTCTGGAGGGCAGGAGAAGATACAGTCATTGAGCAAATTTATTTCTTGGGGCATCCTCAGCAGTTCAGTCAATCAATTGAAAACCGTGCTAAGCACAGACAAACTTATCCACATCAAAGAAACAAAAACCTTCAAACCACACTTATTTCCATTTTGGACCAGGTTTCTTTTCCTGGACTAGAGGCCAAGGTGTGTGGCTCAGAGATGAGCGCCATCTAAAGGCTCATGGCCAATGACGACTCTTCCTTCTCAAACCTCTGGCAGCTACAGGATTCCTGGCCTCATTTATCTCAAGCCAGCACACAATGTATTCATCTCTTGGCCACAAACTGGGCATCAAAGGCCCCCCACTGTCTTTGCCTCAGCAAGGCCCCACTACCAGCAAAGATAGATCTGCTACTACCAGCTGCCACCCAAGACAAAGTGACTCTAATAACCAGTGGAGTCATTTGTGATGCACTTTTAATTGGATCAATTTCCTCTCAATCTTTGAAAATTGGATGCAATTTCATAATCAGAACATGGGGCTTTCTCCAGGTGGAAAGCACAGACTAGTTCAGCATCACTTTAATTATCTGCTTTCCTTTGGCAGCTATCAGAAAACAACAGCGAAATCCCAAACAAAACAAACCCCTCCCAACAAACCAAAAATAATCAACTACTAGTGAGTAGCTCAGGGTAGCAAATCTTGTTTCCTTTGGCATACCATACAGAAGCTCTGCACCTAAAGTACCAGTAAGCAACAGAGACTCAGGAACCTTATTTACCATCACATACTTGGCCCACTTACTGAAAAGTACAGAGTTGTTTCATCTTTTTTAACAGTAATTATAAGGATAAAACTGATGGGTGGAGGCTACATTTACAATAGAGTGTTGGGAACTTAATCCATAGGGGCAGAGGAACACTTTATACAGTGTTGCTTTGGGAAGAATTTTGACCTGGGTAGCTCCTAAATGTTCTCCATGAATAGAGTGTCATAAAAGGAAGTCAACCAGCAAACAACTGACCCTTTCCTCACCAAACAACTGACTCTTTTCTCACCTCCCAAATTCTACATTGAAGCAAAACACAGGAACATCAGTGATGAAGAAATAGTTCTCGATTTTTAATGTTTGATAGAGGAATCAATTCCAAATAGTATGTACTTATTTGATGAAAGGTACAGAGTTAAGGATCCAACAGTTCCATTTTAATAATGAAAATTAGATGTGTCCACCCTCCCCACTTTGTTGGCACAGGCCCGTGTTGTACAATTACTTGGGTAACTCTTAGCACAGGTTGGCAGAGAGGTAGTATGAAAAAACTGATGCGCCCCTAATGACTACCCAAGAGTATTCGATTGACTACATTAGCATTTCTGTTTATTCCCATCTGCCTATGCTTTGGCATCATTCCAATCCATATGCTCCTTTAAAAGCCAAGCAATTTCCAGGCTAACATCTTCAGTACCAGCCAACTAGAGCAAATCCATTTTGTCACATCTGCAACTCCAGACCAATCCAAGATGGCACAGAAACCACAGAGCCAAGAGGTAGTGCTTCCCAAAGTTACTGCAGAGATCCCTTGGTGGCACTAAATGAGTGAGCTGTTGATAGTGGTAAAGGTGATCAGTTCACAGGAACACGATGTCCCCAACGTCAAGAGGTGGAGCGGATCCCACTAAAGCATGCACTGAATGCAGCAGGGTTGAAGAAAAACTGTCACAGACAAAGCACATTGTAACAGGAAGGAATTAGGGGACCAGGGTCAGCAGAGCCATAAAGAGGAAAATCAACGAAGATTCTATAGAAGGGCAAATTTCGAATACAGATGTAAAAGATTCTCTACTGACGCCTTGAAAGTGCCTAAATTCTAATAAAACTTCAGCTAATCCCACCAAGTGTTCTATTTGGGGCAATGCATCTGTCAAAACTCTAAATTTAGGAAGGGGAGGGTATGGGAGATAATGCAAATAGTAACACACTAAAGGACTGAGTTTCTAAAGTTACAGGACTAACCCGTCGGCAACAGAAACACAAGCTGAGTCTACTCTACAGCACCACCACCAACCATGGAATAAGGGCAGGAAAGTTGGCTGGGAGACAGAAGAAGCTGGCTAGTTCCAGCCCCTACGGAGTAGAGTATCTTCTCAGATGGTAGCTGTAAATCTTGATGCAGTGATCCCAACAGTCCAAGACCAGCAGCTGCCCCTTAGGCGTGAGGGCAATGCCCACTGGACAGGTGAGCCCCTCTCGAATCAGGGCGCTGTAGCCCCCTCCCTTCGGGAAGTGGAGAATCTCCCTTGCGACTGCTGTCGGCCACGATGAGATCCCCGCGAGCATCCACGCACATGCCAGCGATGCAGCGGAAATCCTCGTTCTCCGAGAAGAAGTGACTGATCTGGCGGCCCAGCTGCCCATCGGGCCCCACCGAGCCGATGGAGAAGCCGCCTTCCAGGTGGTGCTCGTTCTGCCGATTCTCCAGATTGAGGCCCAAGCCCTGGGTGAAGTAGACGGTACCCTCGGCGTCACAGGTGACAAACTTGGGCCGCACGGCGCTGCACAGGCAGCTGTACTTGACCACGCCTGCCCCTCGGTCAACGGTGAAGCACCAGAGCTTTCCACCTTCCACATCGGTTACCACGAACTGGCCAGACGGAAGGGCCGTGATGCCCCACGGTTTGCTCAGCTGGCTCCTGTGACAGGCCACACAGTGGCCGTCCAAGGTGTAGACCTTGAGGGAGTTATCATAGCTGTCGGTCACCCGATCAGCCCATGGCAATCCATGGCCACGGACAGGGGGTGAGGTTTGGCAGGTCGGCCCCAGGAAGCTCAGCACGAAGCTGTCAATGCCGCTGGGGCTGCGGCGAATCTCCTTCAGGAAGCCTTTGCGGGTGAAGACCTGGATACGGTGGTTGCCCCGGTCAGCCACGAGCACTTCGCCTTGGCTGGTCACGTAGAGACTGACCGGCAGGTTGAACATGCCCGGAGTGCTGCCCTTGGCGCCCATCTTCTTGAGGAAGAGGCACTGCTGGATGCTGGCTGCGGCCTCGGAACCTCGCGGCTTAGCCGGCGATGCTCTGGGGCTACCCACCACCTCCCTCGGGGCTCATGTCCATCTCTCGAAGGTAACAGAGGAAGAGGCAGCGGATGCCGCGGCCTCCATGGCCCAGCAGTCTTCCAGGTTGACTGTCCTGGGCTTCTTCACAGCCTGCCCAATCTGGAGGGGGCCGACCATGGCCCACCTTCAGGAGCTCCACATCCTGCAGGACGAGCTCCCGGGGCAGGCTGGCCGTGAGTTCCGGCTCCTCCTCGTCCGCCTCTCCTCCAGGAGCGCCACGTCGGCCTGCTTCATCTTGGCCAGGAAGTAGTCGCAGCGCGACACGGCCTGCACCTCGGCAATATTCAGCAGGTAGCTCTGCTCCTCCACCACCTGACTGTTGCACTTCTCGGCCTCGGCTAAGGAGCCCGTGAAGAACTTGCGGGAACGGGCCAGTTCCTCCTGGACTCTGCGCTCCTCATGCCCGTACTCCTGGAGGACAGCCTTATAAGCGCGACTGCAGGTCCTTGAGATCCCTTCAAGGCCACCTTCCGCCGCTGCAGCTCCCCCATCAGCTCCCATGGCGGGCCAGCTTCTCTCCGAGTCCCGGGCGCCGCTCCTCTGCGGCCTCCTTTGACGGGGAGGGTGCAGTGGCTGGGCGGCTGGTGGTCGGCCTCCCGGCAGGGTTCACACAACACCACGCCACAGCTCCGGCAGAACTGCCGCGGCAGGCGCCCGTCCACAGGCGCGGCACATGAGCAGCCCCACCGCCTCGCTGAGGCCCGCCGTGTCGATGATCTTCAGCACCGTCAGGTTATCCGTCAGCTGTGTCAGGCTGGTGATGCGGGTGATCTTGCTGCAAAATGGACAACGGACGCCATTGATGCTACTGGCCAGGAGCTTCTCCAGGCACTGGCGACAGATGGTGTGGCCACAGTGCAGGAGCTTGGGTCGCAGTTGCTCCTCGGTGAAAGACTCCATGCAAATGGGGCATTCCAACACTTCCCCGGAGGGTATCCAAGTTTAGGTGAGAAGCGGCCGCGGCCATGGCTCCTGGCTCTTCCTTGGAGGGTCCTGCTAGCACAGCCCAGAGTGGGAAAGGTCAGCCTTCATGCTCCAGGGGCCGGATCCTGCTGGAAAGGGGGAGAAACACGATGCCGTCATCAGTGCACACAAAGTGATGAAGTACTTAGAGGCTAGTTACCAATAATCACCAAGTAGCATCGAGTCTCCCTGTGTTACGTAACGTCACACTGATACTGCAAAGCAGATACAAATACAGACTTGGAGTTTCTCATACTTAGCTGTATGACCTGAAGGAAATGACTGAAGTTCCCACAGCTCGTTTACTCATCAGCCACCAATAAAGCTGAAACAACATGATCTACCATATACGGTCTTTGGAAGGGTACAGAGATGAAGGATGCACTAAGGAATGCAATGGGGAAGTAGCATGTTTAACATGTTTGATAACGGACAACATCTCCAATTCAGAATTCCTATCAAGCAAAGGACAGGATGAAACTGCTAAAGGGCTACACATAGAGTTCCACAGGAGTTCAGTGGCTGGAGAAAGACACGTGCCTGGAGGAAGTGTGATGCAGTGATACACATGTGGTGTGTCAAAACCATGAGGGATAACAGCACCTCTTTAGCTAAGAAAAGCAAGGGGGCCGGAGCGATAGTCAAGCGGGTAGGGCTTTTGCTTTGCACGCGGCTGGCCCATGCTGGCCCGGGTTCGATCCCCGGCATCCCATATGGTCCCCCAAGCACCGCCAGGAGTGATTCCTGCGTGCAGAGCCAGGAGAAACCCCTGAGCATTGCGGGTGTGACCCAAAAAAGCAAGCAAGGGCAAAGCATAGATGCCTTTAAAACAATTGTTATGACTTATTTGTCATATCTGGAGAGCATAAGAATCATCTAGACAAATGGAAAAATCGAGACAAATCTGGGTGAGCAGATGAGCAGCCAACAGGGACACCAGAGAATCCGGGTATTTCCCATTCACCTTTTCTCCTACCCAACCATCTAACGCTAGCCACTAGGTACGGACTGGACAAGATGCTCCGGTTTTCAGGACATAAACTGAACCTGTATGTCTTGAAAGACAGATGCTCACCCTTTAGGAAAGGAGCTAGGGCAACGGAGGAAAATAAAAAGGCAGAAAGCAGGAGCACAAATACCAGCTAAGTTGGATGGAGGTTAATGATAGCTCACTCTAACTTGAAATAGTTTTCTAAGGGAAGCAGAGATCCTGGAGAAGGGTGAACGGCACAGTCGAAGTTTAGGAAGCAGGGAGAGGCCCAGCATATTAGACAAGACAACAAAGAATATGACGCCTCTCCGGGTGTCTCCTCGCCTGTAAAACATCGACAGATGCTGCCTTCACCAAGGCAGTGGAAGAATGAAATAATACTGGGAGTATATAAAATGCTAAAGTTTTGTTCACACAAAGACGTTTGGTTCTGTGGTGAAATTTAGTTCTCTAATCCAAAGGGTAAACTAGGCGAACAGAAAAGATCAGTTACTAGTGCGGAAAGATAGATCGGAGAATGATAGTGAGCACTGTTGAGAGTCCTAAGGAAACCTCTTAGGTTATTTTGATGGCCAGAGTGAAACAACGCATGCTCTGGAGTAGGGAGGGAGGAATAAGAGTGAGTAAGTAGGGAGGGCAGGGACAGTGTTTCAGAAATCCCTGCAGACAGGCCCAGGGAGGAAATGGGAGGCTGAATTACGGAGCAGAAGGTAAAAATGGAAAGTCACATTTGAGCAAAACCCCAGAAGTGCAGTTGGTAAGAGCGTAAGTGCTGAAAGGTGAGGAAATGGTGACGCCTTAAACAGCCCAGAGAGCTCTGATGCAAACATGGGCAATTTAAAAAAATGGCGGTGCCTTATGAAGACAGTTTATTTGGGGCCTGGAACAGCCCCTGCCTCAATCAGTCCTGCTGGGAAGGCGCCCAGACTCCTCCCTCAGTCCACATTTGCGCCTGAGGTAGAACCAGAGAGATGTCAGCGCTCTGCAGCATTGGGTCAGCTGTCAGTGTACATCCCGAATGAGAGCGATTAGACCAGGCAGGGTGAGCACGGCGCTAGATTCGGCCCTCCTTAATGCAGTCCGACACTTGAGCCTGTGCAGTCCTGTGACAGGCAGATGATCAGACACCAAAGAGAAAGAAGAGAGAGAGGACAAGACCAGCAGGAGCTAAGGTTAAAGCAGCCAGCGGGGGAACGCAGCTCTGCCAATGCTACCAACTCTTTATGCATATAGGAAACGAGCCCACGCAGGAATACATATTATAGGTTTCCTTGGATTTGGGCATCTCCAGCACATCTGCACACTTATTTTTTTCCCCTGGGTCACAACCAGTGAAGTTCAGGAGTTATTCCTAGCTCTGCACTCAGGAATTCCTCCTGGAGTTGCTTGGGGGACCATATGGGATGCTGGGGATCGAGCACAAGTCAGCCACATGCAAGGCAAATGTCCTACCCGCTATGCCTGATCTATACAATTTAACTCAAGTCAAAAAACGTATTTCCTGCTAATGGAAGAGAAACTGTATAGAAGTTGCAGGCAGTATTCAGTGTTAGATACTATCTTAGATAAAAGTTCTATACCTGAATCCCATTTGTCATAATCTTCCTATTAGGAAGAACTATTTTTATTATACTGCTTTGCAGGTGAGGAAACTCAGTCTCAGAAAACTGGCTCAAACATTGTTTAATCCAATGTTACCTTAAGCTTTCTTTTCTTTCTTTGTAACTGTCACTGAACACTTACTAACAGGTGTTCTCTAGATCTCATTCTGGGAAGTTGTTTTGCAGCATGTAATTTTCTGCATCAGTAAGAAAGAACAATATGAGCTAAACTGACTTATTAGCTGAGTGACCCCCTCCCACACACCAAACTTGATACCTATTATTCAAATTCATGCTCCCATCCTGTAACACATTACCACATATCAGGAATCTATAGGTCTCACGTAAGTATCTGAAATGGTGAAATGCTGAATGTTTAATAGCCAGTGGTCTGGGGCAACGGCGCAGAGATGAGCGACAGAAGCCTCCACTCAGAATCCATGCAGGCCTTCTAGATTCTAAACCTATAGTTTCAATTCTCTTTTCTGTCATCTGGGACAACAGACTGGGACAACAGCGACATTTGGTGTTTGGATCCAAAGCATGTTACCTTACAATGCACAGGGACATCTGTTCTTTCCAGAACTGGCGCCACAGACCAGCTAATTCAACAAGTCTGCCAGTTTATAAAAATAACAGCCGATCCCACCCCCCCCCCCGGTTTTCAAGAATAGCATACCAGCTACTTCCCATTAAAACTTCCTATCTCCCTCTCTGAGCTATGACCTCAAAAATAAACTTAAGTATGGCCCTGAGCACCGCCGGCACGTGGGCCACGCTGAGCCAGATCAGGCTTGGGTCCTGGAAAACTGCCCAGTGTGGCCCCTAATTAAAACATGATAGATAAATTTACTGTGCCTACTTCAGTATTCTAAGTTTTCTCAATTGATGACAGATTCGCTAGCCCTCTTAGGTAGAAGAATGCGTCAGAGATTCTTCTTCCCAAGCTGGGAAACCAGAGTTTCCATCGCTAAAGCATTGGGTTTAGAGATATCTCAGCTCTGGAAAGAGCCTGGACCAAATCTCCCTTTGCCACAACCTGGGAACACTGCTTTCAGCAGGACCCTGCGGAGACAGAGCCGTGCTCCACCAGATGGGCGGCTCTGGACCTCAGTGATAACGCTGATAATGAAGGAGGAAAGTGAAGTTCAGTTTGAGCTCCATTTCCCTGAAAACACCGGAGAGGTGACAGGAACTTTCCTCGTGTCGGTCAGCTGTACAAGCTAAATTCAAGGAACCCTCCACACTCAGCTTCCTTCGTGATATAACATGCTGGATGTGTTTTCTGTTATGCACTTTGCACTGTCGACTATTGACCCTTCATCTTATCTGAGTTCACCACCCCCTTCGCTCCTTGGGGCTCTGATTAATATGGCAGTGTTTATTTCACAGGAGCACTAACCCAGATCTCAGCTCCCGATCTGAATGTGACTGGCTGTGTTTGTTGTGACAGCGCTGGGACTCGGGAAAATTCTAAAGTTAAACCCCAGCCTGATATAGCTGCTTCTACAGCCCACGCTAGAAATACTCAGTAACATGATAAGGGGAGACACGCTCATGTAAGGCGAGGTTCAAATCAAGTCATTTATACATTGACAGTGGCCAGTTGTTTAACTGCACTGAACATTATAAAGATGACTGATTGCTAGAGAAACACACCTGAATAACTAGTAGATAAACAATAACTCTCCTTTATCATAATTTTAGTAGCAATCAAGAGTAGTTGTAACAGTAGTTAACAGCTCAAGTGTTAAGGAAACATTCCGTTTATAAACTGTACTTTGGAAAGAATTCTCTTCTATGGCCTATAAAAATTAAAGCCTGGTCAGCTTTCAAAGACTTTCGTTTTGCGGTTACACTAGGCAATGCTCAGGGGTTACACTCGGCAATGCTCACAGGTTACCTGCTCTGCACTTTGGCACTACTCCTGGCAGTGTTTAGGGGATCATATGGGATGCTGGGGATTGAACCCAAGTTGGCTGTGTGCAAGACAAACCCCTACTCGGTACACTATCGCTCTGGCCCCAACGTTGAGGACACAAAATATCTACGCTGGAAACTGGCAAATAAACTCACAACTTCTCTCAGCCAAGAAGCTACTGTAATTCCTCCTAGCAAGCACTAATTATGAAATGTGAGAATTAAGTAATCTCAAAAGTTTACAGATGAATAGCCTGAGATGAAGAGAGAGAAACCAAGACTTCTGAATCACATGGCAGAACTAGAAATAAAGGGAAGAAGGCGGTGGAGTGAGGGGTATGTGAGTTTAGGAAATTGGGCTCAGTCATCGGGCCTTCTCGATGTGATTCCCAACTATACCACTTCCTCTGGGAACAAGGGCAAGTGACCAGGCCTGTCTAGTTCTCGGTTTAATCTAAGAAAAGGGGCTTTAACAGAATACCTTCCTCACGAGGTTATTGTCAAGATTAAATGCAATGATATATAGAAATCATTTAGTACAGCGTCAGCCAAACACAGCAATTAACTGTGGTCAACGTTTTTTAGTTGTAGTGGCAGCAACCTATGGGACAAAATTAATAGGCACTTTCCAGCAGACAGACTGTACGGACTCCAGCCTTCCTCAAAGATTGCTTTACAGATCTCAGAAACAAAGGATTAGAAACGGCTTAAGGTTTCAAATATCAATCCACTGCCTCGGCTAGTTAAGTCTCCATCCAGGATTTTCACTCCTGCTATGTTTCTATATGACTATTTCCTCTACTTCTGTTTGTGCTTTTGCAGTTTAAGGCATATACAAAACCAGAGAACTTTGTGCAATAAGTAAACACTTCATGACTGAGCACCTATTACGTACTCAGATCCAGGAAAATACTCAATATATAATCTTGGGCAAAACAGATGGGAGCAGAGTGCTGCGCATAAAAACAAAAGAATGTATCAGATGATTTTCTTTCACAGGATATAAGGGTTCATCCCTCCACCGACTGGTTCGACTGTGTCTTCCCAAGGCCTATTTCCTACTAAGACAGCTGTCTAGTCTAAACTCCTCCTGAATTTGAAGGAAATGCTGGCCAAGGGCACAGCCATCTCGTGCTACCAATGACCACTACTCTGGCGGGTGGCTAAGAGGACGCATTTGAGAAAAGTCAGATACCCCTGCCCCCACCCCCAATTCCGTATGTGTAAAGGGTTCTACAGTTGAGAGTATTTTTAGGGCCTTTATGCTAAGATGAACTCAACAAGTGGGACTTAATTGGGAAACGCAGGTCTAGTCCCCAAATCATACCAGTCCAGGGAACATAAAACCATCCTTAAGGAAAAGTTTCTGGGAAAGGAAATTTTAGCTAAAATATCTAAAGGGCAGTAACTGAGTCAATAATAGAATTTGCTGGGAAAACACCCATCACTTCTTTCTCTAAAACTGTAGTACCTGGAGAGGGTCCCTTGCATTGTCCACAGATATCTAGGTAACAGCAACACTGCCAGCACAGAGTACAGCCTTTTGCAGCAGACAGTCAACTCTCCTTCAGATCCTCTCTATATAAGCAGCAATGAAGAAAGGATCAGAAAACAGATTCTGGGAAAAGGTAGAGGAGATGGGAATCAGGAAGAGACTAATAAGGCGGTTTAGAATCACTGAAGTCTGACAATGCCACATTTAATTATCTTCCTCAAGAAAAGAGTTCTTTGTGTTTAGGTTTTATATATATGTGTATATATACACACATATATACATATAGGTGTATATATGTATATTTAAGAGATTTTATATACACACACACACACACCTACACACACAAATCTTAGTCTCATATTAAGTGTGAAGCACGTGGTATTCATGTGCAGACATAGTGAAACCAAGGCCAGGGGTGAGGGGTGGTATCAAGCCGTCCAAGGTCTCAGAGTTGATAAACAATGGAAATGAGATTCAAATTCAGGTCTCTCAACTCCCAGCCATAGAAGACTCAAAATAGTCCCCTAGTTGATCAGACCATCATTCCCCTTGGGCAGACACCTCAGAATGAAAGCTGACCTCTTGAGTAACGGGGGAGGGAGGTTCCCTGGGGCAGCACATCAACAGCACCAGGGTTCCCCAAACTTGACTCCTCTGCAGACACAGGAGGGTGGGTTCTTAGGTGACAGAACAGCTCTTCAAACCAGTGTGGTGTGACTTAGGAGTCAGAACTGGCCTCACTCCCACTTTGCCACTTGCTACGTAACCTTGGGAAGATCTTTTAGTTTGTTTGTTTGGGGGCACACTCAGTCGTGCTCAGGGCTTACTCCTGGCTCTGCACTCAGGGATCCTTCCTGGGGGCCTGGGAGACTGTATGGGCTGCCGGGGATCCAGCTCATATCGAACACATGCAAGGTGAGGATCCTACCTGCTGGACTATTGGTCTGGTCCCTGGATACATCATTTAACCCAGAGGTTTCCAAACTTATGTGGTCCTACTGTCTTAAAAAAAGAAATCAGTCAGTGTTTGCCTGGAAATCTACCTTCTTTGAACAGAACAAAGAGACAGTAAGAAAGTGTCCTGTGCCACCATAAATTGAATCGAAGGCTACTCCTGCCAGTGGCTTGCTCTTCACTCCCCCCATACACCCCACCCCAGTAGCACCCACTTAGGGTGATACTGATTTAACCCATTTCTCATCTGTCCAAATAGGGACTAATACCTAGACTGTTGACAGATCACTGGCCGGATCAACTGAGATAATGGCATACTAAGTACTCAGTAAATGGCAGCTGTTTGTATTTAATAGGCTGGTGCTGATAAGGGAGAGTGTTTGTTCAAGATCACCAGGGAGAGCAGCGGAGAGAGGATCCTGGACTTTAAGCCCCTAGTCCCCTGATTATTCAATTCCCATTATGTAATTCCCTTGGGGATGTATAAGGATATTCCTCTAAACTCCCCACTGCTGAGGGAGCCTTCCCAATTTTTCTCAACCTGACTCCAGAACGTCATAACTAGTCTGAGAGCTGAGAAAGCAAAGGCTGGTGGCTCTGTCCCAGGGGCAGGGAAAGCCAAAGGGCAAGAGTCCCCGCCCCCACCCCCTCGGTCCGCTATGAAGCGCTGCTTTAAGCCCAGCAACTCCACACCTCACCCTCTAGTCCCTGCACCTGTCCCACCTGCTACTCTGAAATCTCTTTTCTTAGCAACCCTAAGAGCTACGGGTCTAGTCTAAGAGCAAATACTAAGCCAAGGGCTTCTCATACCAAATGAGAGGTGGTAATCAGTGACAAGCTGCAGTTCCGCGTTGTTCTCTTTAATTTTAGGGCCACAGCTGGCAGTGCTCAGGGGCTGATCCCACTGTGCGCATGTGGGTAGAGGGGTCTAACCACGTGCTTCAGGGATCACACCCAGGCCTTCTGCAGGCAAAGCTTGTGCCACAACCCACTGCGCCCTCTCTGCAACCTCTAAGGCAATTTCTTTCACCAAGAATCAGGCTGACACACGCGGCCGGCCCATGCCGCCCGGGTTCGATCCCGGCATCCCATATGGTCCCCGAGCACCGCCAGAGTAATTCCTGAGTACAGAGCCAGGAGAAACCCCTGAGCATTGCCGGATGTGACCCAAAAAGAAAAAAAAAGAATCGGGCTGAGATAATAAGACTAAACAAATAGGAAGGGGAAAAATAATTCAAAAATGAAAAATGGTGGGAGCAAGGATGGATATTCAAGATTACTGGTATGTGAGCATGGGGCTTAGGTATGGGACCTCATTAAAGTCCGTTCTTAGGCCTGTTTCTTTATGTATGAGACTGGTTACGAGACACCCTACCGGGTTGGCTTGTTTGGAAAACAGAATAAGAAAGCAGCTGTGCACAAATCTAAGTCCCAGATTTTAAGCCCTCACTGTGCATCCAACACTGAGCACTAGACTGGACTTCACTGGACTTCACACACTCCTACTATTGGACACATTTTATAATGAAGAACCAAGCACTGAGCGTGAGCACTGTAGAGTGAGTCTGAACCCAGGATTTCTGACTCTAGAACAGTGCTCCTCAACTTTGAGAGCACTACAGGCTGGTTTACCAGGATTCTACCTCCTAGAATCTAGACCCCAACTGTGCCCATCAGAAATGCCATGTGTCCTGGAGAAGACCCCCAGGGAGAGAAAACAGTGTTAGAACCTGACAAAGGACTAAAATGCCCCAGTCCCATGCAACCCCTTTCGGTCCCAACGCCTCACGGGGGCCTCTTCAAGCCGGAGGAACACAACCTGCTTATATAACCCAGGCAGACCATCAGGCCCCGCACTCAAGTTCCGCCACCCCTCTGAACGTCCCAGTCGAGGTGCTGGCACCACTTGGCCAGACAGAGATCATTGGCAGATGACCTTGGGTAGCTTCCTGCGCCAGGGCCCCGGCGTTACTGTTTCAGGATTCAAGGTGGACCTGTAGCACCAGTGCCTCTTGGGAGGATGGGGGGGTGGTTAACGTTAATGGGATTCGGCCCCTCTCTGCAAAGGCAGGCTCTTTTCAGCGCCCGGATCTCTGAAGCCTTAGGAACTTGGCTGCAGATGCCCTGAACTCTTTCTTGCTAAACTTCATGGGCCCATCATTGATTTCCTACATGACTTCTGAGTCTGGGCCCCGGACAGGGGGGGGGAGAAGGGGAAGGGGGGGAAAGACTCTTCTGGCTTCAGGCAGACTTCCAGCAAAACTGCTTCAGTGCATGAACACTGCACTTGAGAGTCCTTTAATGCTACAGCCCCACCCTCGCACGAGACAGAATTCCAGCGTTCCTCCACTCTCACCAACTGCTCAGACCCAGATCCTTTCATCCCCAATCTCAGCAGCCGTCAAACCAACACGACCCTGGGACCCCTCACCCCACCCCACCGGTCCCCAACACACTTCCCATTTCTGCCCTCTCTGCCTGCCCCCTCCCCGCCCCGCCGGTCCCCACCGCGCATCCGCAGCTCTCAAACCGTGCACCTCCCTGTTTGGCCCACCCGGGTCCGGTGCTGCCTCCAAACCTTATCCCCGACACCCCCTCCCCCTTGGGGCTAACAAGAAACGTCTCCCCGCAGACTGCCCGGGGGAAAAACTCACCCCTTAATCCACCCACCCCCCCAACCCATCTGGAAGATGCTTCCTGCTTAGCAATTAGAAGATCCAGTTCCCTCCGGTCTCCGATCCCCCACCTCGCCCCCGCCCGAGTGCTTAAAGCCTCCGGATTCCCTCAAAAGTCCGGGATTCTGCGCCCCACATCCCACCAGGGGGCCCAAATTCCTGCACATTTCCGAAGTTCTGCGCCCCCCGGACGCCTCCTCCGGCGCCCTCCCATCTTCCAGATGCTGCACCCCGGCTCCCCTCGGGGTCTCCCCCCCATTACCTCAAACCTCCGGGATGCTGCAGCGCGTCTCGGCTCCGAGATCCCTTCCCCGAGCTGCAGCTCCGGGAGCGCCTGAACGCCCCCAAGTCCCTCCCCAAGCTGCCGCTCACCACCCCACCCCCCACCCGGTCCTGCCCCTCAGATCCGGTCCCCAGACCCAGCCATCCGGGCAGGGGCCAGCCGCTGCACGCCGGCACGATGCCCCCCAACCCCGCCGAGCCGCCACCACCCGCCGCTCGGGCGCAGCCTCTCCGCCGCGACCATCCTTCCCGCCCCCTACCTGACCGCCCGCGGCTCCGACGCGTCCACCGCCGCCAGCCCACCCGCCCGCCGCTCTTTGCGCACGCGCCCCGCCGCGCGCCCCTGGGCGGGCGCCGATTCACCAAATCAGCTGTCCGTCACTGCACCCCGCCCCCTCCTCTCGGGCATTCTGGGATTTGTAGTCCGTTTCCGGTCCCCGAGGCCTGTAGGGGCGCGCTAGGAACCGAGGGCCCGGCCATTCGGCTCTCCAGGAGATGGAAGGGAAGGGAGCCTGCTCACGTTCACCAAACCATTTCCGAGAGACCCCAGAGTTGACCAGGAGATGCCAGTCCGGTGTCCCAGCCCCTTTGCTGAATTAAAATCAGGAACGGCTCTCAAGCCCCCAAGTCCCTACCTAGGGGGACACTTCTCAGACTCAACTGCCCGGTCTGAGTAATGGGAAAGGAGAGAATACTGCTTTTGCTCCTGGCAAGCACAGACGCTGAGGCGCGTAGAAAGGTAGCACTTGGGGCCCTGTGTTCCTCCCTGCACTCCCCAGATCCCGGAGATTGGTTTATCTGATGATCTGTTTGCTCTGATGAGACAGTCTGGGAGGTAGGAGACAGAGCATACTAGTAATCGTGTCTCGGCAGATCAAAGATACCTGCGAACCTCAACCCAAGTGATCCGGCCTGCTGGGTGGTGACGGCTGGTGCCTGCCCCTTCAGGGATTTTGGAACCGGTCACTGGTTCCTGCAGGTGACCATAGAGCATCTTTTAGAGTTAGGTTAAAGTACGACCTACTTGGACTTGAAATACAAGTCACATATGTGACCTTGCATAGTGATCAAACAGCAAACAAAAGCTGTAACAAAACTGTTGTTGGGCTGTAGCTAAGCATTTCACACACATTGCTCCCGAGGACCCTGTGAGATGAGACAGATCTACCGGGCGGTAGACAGCCAGACCCCAGGTTCTCTAAGGAGGAAGCTGAGGTTGGAACCCAGTTTTGTCATAGAACCCAACTCTCTTAATCTCTTTGCTCATTTCTTTCTCTCTAAATGGAGATATGGTGCCAGGAAGCTTAGCTGAGATTTTGAATATATAGGGTGGTTTGTCCATGGTTAACAGTACCTTTAGAACAAAAAAAAAGTAAAGAAAACTAATGAACTCTTAAACTCTCTGGACTCCTATACCAGAAGCTTCTGCTCCCAGAAGTTCAGATCCTGATGGCAGTGGGGAGCTGGCTTGAGGAACTTCATAGCTCATAGTTGAACTCAGGCCTCATACGATTAGACCCGTGGGCTCTGGATGGCTGGGGTAGACCGAACTCTTGGGCTGAGCCTCAATATGGCCCTCGCAGTGCTGTGACAGACCCTGATCCCATCCCCAGCACTGGCAGTAGGGACCCCTGAGAATGGCCTAGTGTTGTCTAAAACCCCAAATAAATGAACAAGAATTCAGGTGCTAGAGTTATAGTACAGCAGTGAGGACACCTGCCTTGCATACCTCAGACCAGGATTCAATCCCCTGCACCTCATATGTTCT
This sequence comes from Cryptotis parvus, assembly GCA_021461705.1. NCBI lineage: Eukaryota > Metazoa > Chordata > Mammalia > Eulipotyphla > Soricidae > Cryptotis > Cryptotis parvus. Next base: position 514,921 of record JAJIBD010020967.1, read on the forward strand.
CCTGAGCTTTCCAGGAAAGATCTCTGAGCTCCAAGCACTAAGTAACACTGGGTGTGGCCCAACCCTCCACTCCCTCTCAAAATAAAAGAAATTATTTGTGCCTTTGTTTGGATCAAATAGGCTAGAGCAAATTGAAGAGAGAGCTTCTTGTGGGACTGTGATCTCAGGCAGGCTTTGTTCAGAATGGTTAAGGAGAACATTTCAACAGAGCCAGGAAGGCTAGGGAAAGAGAGGGCCTTGTTTCTCCTAGCTGCCAGGATTCCAAAGAGCCCTGTGGTGCTCAGGAGTTACATCTGGCAAGGTACTTGAAAGCTGTCCCTGGTTCCTGGGAACAGAGAGAAAAATAGGAATAACAGGAGCAGTTCCCAAACAGTGTAAGGAAATGGTGAAGGTTAGATGGCTCTGTAGGTCTGAAATTTTGGCTTGAGTACATGCTTTGAGAGTTGGAAAACTGAGTTCGATCCCAGGCACTGCATGATTCCTGAATCTCAGAGTCAGGAGTAGCTGCCCTGCCCCCTACTTTTAGGTAGATAGGGCCCCAAAGCAAAAAAAATCCGAAAATTTGAACACAACTGAAAAAAATTAGCATTCTGTGACTGTTAGCTCTCAGAACTGTCCTCATTATTACTAGTTTTGGCAGAACATTCTTTCTTCCCTTATTAGAAAATGAATTCCAAGGAGGAAAAATTAATTTCTTTTTTTTTTTTTTTGTCTTGGGCCACACCCTACAGTGCTCAGGGGCTACCTTAAACTTAGTGGTACTCAGGGACTCACTCCCAGAGTTACGTGGGGAACCATGCGGTGCTGGGGACAGAACGCAGGGCTTCTGCATGCAAAGCTTGTGCTCTGCGCCTTAGGCTGAGCCCCTAGCCCCAAAGGAGAGGAATTTCTTGGGAGAAAATTTAAGGAATTAAAATTCTAATATACTTTAACCAAAGTTGGATGTCCAACTGTGTAACTCCCTTGCATGTTCTTCAAGCTTTGGGGTTTAACCCAGACACTTTTTAAAAAAAAATGTTTTATTATACCACAGTGAAGCATAGAGTTACAAAGGTGTTCATGCCAGCCGATCAGGACAAGCAGGAGTGGTGCTACAGAGCTAGTCTAAATGCAGTGCTTAGGGCTCAAACCTGGTGGTGTTCCAGAGACCATGTAATATTCGGCATCAAACCTGGGATTCCCTACATCCAAGTGTGCATTCCAGTTCATGGAGCCATCTTCCCTGCCCCACACCTGTATCTTATCTCCCTTACTCGGGAATCTGAGCACAGCTGGCTGGATCCTCCACCTCATGTCCCTCACAGGCTGAGTCCCATCTAACAGTCTGGCTGAGCAAGGCATGGTATCAAGATCACTTAAGTATAAAGAACCTTCCATAGAGGCAGGCTAGGGGAGGGGGAAGGGAATCGGGGACATTGGTGGTGGGAAATGGTTCCAGTGGGTGCTGGAACACTGTATGACGGAAACCCAAACGTGAACATCTTTGTAATTGTATATCTCACAGTGGTGTAATAAAATATTAACAAATGAATGAATGAATGAATGAATGAATGAATGAATAAAAGATCACTTAGGTAGTTGTCAGAAGGGTGCAGTTCCTTGAGGATTTTTTGCACTAATGGGCTCATTTCCAAGGGAATGGACCCCTTCAAGGTGTTTTTTCTTTTTTAAATTTATTTTAGGGTGGGAGCCATAGTCCAGCGGGTAGGGTGTTTGCCTTGCATGTGGCAGAGCTGGGTTCGATCCCGGCATCCCATATGGTCCTCCAAGCACCGCCAGGAGTAATTCCTGAGAGCAGAGACAGGAGTAACCCCTGAGCATTGCCGGGTGTGATACAAAAATTAAAAAAAAATATATATTTTAACTTTATGAAAACACCGTGATTTACAAAGCTGTCTACAATACAATTGTTTTAGGTATTCAATGTTCCAACCCCAGTCCCACCCAACGTGTCCGCCTAACCACCACCACGGACTCTAGTTTCCCCACCCACTTCCCCAAGCCTACTGCCTTAGCAGGCACTAATTAACTTACTTTATATTGCTTATTACAACACATATATTGTACTGGTGTTGCTAAAGTCATGACCTAGGCCCTCTGTGTGATTGCTTTCACTTATTGAATTTAGTGAGCTTCTGCTCATTTTTTTCCACAACGTTGTTCATGTTAATTTGTTACAGACATTCAGTACGCAACCTGAATCCCACCACCATTGCAACGTCACACCACCATTATTTCCAGTTTTTCCAACCCATGGTGGTTTGTTTTATCAGAATCTGCCAGAGAAAGTGTGCAAACTGTTGAGAAGCCATGCTCTTTCTTAATGTGAGCCCAGAGGTTCATACTCCCCATGTGACTGTTTTCTGTCAGTCTAAAGCAAGTTGTTTAAGCATAAATGCTGATCATAAGCAATGGTTATCAGGAGGTAGATCCTCACTGGCTGTTTCCAGATTTTCCCTCTCTCTCTAATCCTCCCTCTTTTTTCTTCCCTCCTTCTATCTCTTATTCCATGTATGTGTATATGCATATAGCCATCTGTCTGTCTATCTTTAGTCTACTATCTGCTAAGACTCCATATGCCTTACTCCAGACCCTGCTGTGTGTCTAACAGTCTAGCTTACATCAGGTACATTGTAATGACTTGCTAGATGTTTGGACTCAATGAGGATTTATGTCAAAGAATACCTAAAAAGACACAACTTTATCTATCACCTTAATATAGCCATTAAATTGATTAAATATTATTAAATTTTATTATTATCAACATTCAAAAGTTCCTCTTATATGTTCATACATGATTTCAGACTATGTATCCGGCATGTGATTTTCAGAACATTCTTATATTTCATTTACTCAGTGTAAAAAATTAAAAAAATTAAAAAAATAATTAAAAAATTTGGCATTGCTTCCTTTGAACCCTCATTAGTTACCAAGATGACCACCTAAGAGTTTGTCAAGATGATGGGCATTTAACCACTAGAACGAGGTGTTCTGTGCAGAGAAACCTCATATTTATTTCTATTCCTTCTGCTGATATGGGAACAGCTAGTTCAGGAGTTGAAAACTTAATTTTAATATCCAATATATTTGTGTGACTTGACCAGACCCTATTTGTGTGAACTGAAATATATGATGAAGCATCAGCAGTACCCTAGTTCCACAGACTGGATAAAGGTTGCTAGCACTGAAGACTTGGCCAAGGAACATTGCCTGGATCATCAAACTCACCCAAACTCAATGGGAGATGGAAGCTACTAGCAAAGTTCCCCAGGATTTTGTTTCCCCTGTGTATGCCTTCTCTCAGCCCCAGTTCAGATCTCCTGTCTTCAGGGCTCTAAGTAGATAATCTCTTTTTATAATTTTACTAATGCACAATATTCCTATTTCCCCATATTCTTTTCATGCAGTGGCATGATTCTCTCCAGTACACTAATTCTTTTTTAAGTAGTTCATTTTATTGATCACTTGATCACTTGAATCCCGTTATTCATCGATTTGCTCGAGCGGGCGCCAGTAACATTTCCATTGAACCCTATCACGTGCCAATGCAGCCCAATGGCATCTGGTTGATTCGGGGAATATGAAGAGCCTCAAACCGTTCCTTCAGGGTCTTTACAAGGAAGTCTGACCATCTTGTAGGTGGGCGGCCATGTGATCTTTTGACATCCCATGGGATCCAGTCGGTAATGGCTCTAGTCCAGCAGTTGTCTCCAAATTGCATTACATGTCCAGCCCATCTGATTTTCGATGCCTTGGCAAATGAGACAGCATCCCTGATTCTGGAATAGCGACAGAGCTCAGAACTCTGGATTCCTTCTCTCACTTGAGTGAGACATGATATTCCAAGCATAGCTCTTTCGATTCCTCTCTGGGAGACCCGAAAAGCATTCTCATCCTGCTTTCCTAGGACCCAGGTCTCTGAGGCGTATGTTAATGCAGGGAGAACAGTGGAGTCGAAGAGATGTGCCCGGAGCCGGAAGTTCTTTGTTCTTTTAGCTATTTCTTCGATGCCTTTGAAGGCATTCCATGCCACTCTCTTCCTCCTGCGCAGCTCAGGTTTTAGGTCGTTCATCATGTTGATTTCTCGACCTAGGTACACATAACTGCTGCATTCAGAGATGTTTGTTCCATTGAGAGTGAATGGGGCCTCTGGAACTAGTTCATTCTTCATGAACATAGTTTTCTTTAGATTCAGCTGTAGACCTATCTTTCCACATTCTCGGTCAAAGTCAGCCAGCATTTGTGTCACTTGGCTAATGTTTGGTGTTATTAGAACAATGTCATCAGCGAAGCGGAGGTGGTGTAGTTGCCGACCATCTATCTTCACTCCCATTCCTTCCCATTCTAATTGTTTGCATGATGTTCTCGAGGGTGGCGCTGAAGAGTTTTGGTGAAATGGTATCACCCTGTCGACCCCTCTTTTCACATTAATGATCACTTCTTTATAGAATGATGAGATCCTGGTGGTGAATCCGTAATACAGCTCACGAAGGATCTTGATGTATTGGGTTTGAACACCCTGTTTGGCTAGGGCTTCGATAACTGCTTCAGTCTCCACAGAATCAAAGGCTTTCTGTAAATCAATGAACGTGAGACAGAGCGGCATTTTGTACTCCCTACAAACCTCGATGAGCTTGGTTACTGTGTGGATATGGTTGATTGTGCTGAATCCTTTCCGGAAGCCTGCTTGCTCACATGGTTGTCCTTCATCTAGTGTTCTGCTAATCCAGTTCAGAATGACTTGTGTAAACAGCTTGTAGATGACGGACAACAGGCAGATGGGGCGATAGTTGCCGATGTCGTGAATGTCTCCCTTCTTGAACAGTAGAACTGTCCTGCTGGTTTTCCATTGGGAGGGCACCTTGCATTCGGACAGGAAGCGTGTGAAAAGCTGAGCTAGTGTATTGATGAGTACCGACGGCAGATTCTTCAGGTGTTAGGGTCTGACTTTGTCTGGGCCTGGTGCTGTTCCCTTCTTTACCAACGAGATGGCATGTCGGATTTCAGAAGGGAGAATGTTGGGAATGACATATCCATCCTGTGGAATTTGGTATGTGGGCAGGTGGATGTGGCTATCAAAGAGATTTGAGAAGTCCTGGATTATCTTCTCCATTGCCTTTCTGGAAGATGTGATAGATCCATCAGGCGTCGGAGGGCAGCATCTTGGTCTTATAGTTGGCGAAGGACAGGCGGGGCGGTGCGAATGCTTTTCCCTGCTTCTGCTGCCTCTTCCAGTATTTCTGCTCTTCTATCTTTGAGGTCTTCTTTTTATTGCTTCTCTGTACCGTTTAGCAAGCTTGGATGTTAGCATTTGGTCTCCTGAGGCTCATGCCTTGCCACGTTGGCAAATGAGCTCAAGAGTTTCTGAAGACAGGCGTCCTTTTGTGTCTTTCTCTCTCTCGGCATTCTTCGCACAATCATGGAGGTGCTGAACCAGTCGGTTGTATTCTTCATCGATGTCGTCAATGATGGTATCTTCCCATGTTGCTGCAATGGTGCCAAAGAGTTCTCAGTTGGTGGTCGTTCTGGGAGTTCTCTTCTTAAACTTTGCAGCCTTTTCTCCCCATTGCGGGAAGTAGAATTTTTGCACGAAGGAGACGGTTGTCCGATCCTGTTTGGAATTTGGGGACGACAGCTACATAGGTCAGACAAAACCATCGATTGAAGATGATGTGGTCAATTTCATTGTGGAACTGTCCGCCAGGAGATTCCCATGTCCAACGTTTCGCTTCAGCTTTCTGGAACTGTGAGTTCCCATGAATGGTCTTGGTGGACATGATGAACTCCAGATAGTCTCTCACCCTGTTCGTTCCATTCTAGGCCATGGGTCCCGATGTGGAGTTCTTCAGCGGATCTTCTTGGTCCTATCTTGGCATTAAAATCACCGACTATGAGCTTGTAGAAGGTGTGATCTTTTTTATAGAACTCCTCCAATTCCATGTAGAATTTCTCAATTTCATCTTCTTTGTATGTGGATGTTGGCGCGTAGACAATGAAGATAGAAATTGCTGGCAGTGGGCCACATCTCTTCATTTGAAGAGATGTGGCCCCTCCTTATTGATAATAAAATAAATTTGTTAGCACAATGCAAGTGACAATTGAGAAGAATTACAGAGATGCATGATGTACATGTAAAAAATTCACCTTTGTTCTACTCAGTTGCTTTCACTGACTTGGAGAATCTTTCCAACATCCCTCTTCCCACTCCCGCAAACTTAGGGAGAACATTGTAAAAACAGGGAAAGGAGCTGGTAGAATTAGCCCCTGTATCCATCCTATCACCTTGGAGGAACTATTGTCAATATTTTGCCAAAGCTGTTTTAAGGACCTTTCTTCCCCAATGTTTTCTCTTTTGTTGGACTCTCTCAAGACTGATTCTAGATAACATGTTATCTGACTCTCTTAAGACTGATTCTAGATAACATGTTATCCCTCTGGTAAATACCCAGTATGTATTTCTAACATAATTATTTTTAATAAGTCAATTAAAAACCTTTAGTTTTTAATCAAAACTGATGGTTCCTATTCAAATCTCCTTAATTGTTTCAAACATATTACTTGACAGGGCAGTAAATGCATTTAAAGATCAAAACACCTAGATGTTATGCTTGGTTTCTTGGTGAGACCCTGTAATTTTTCCCCAGCCATTATTTGTGGAAGACAGTGACTCGCTTCTTCTTTATAATTTTCCATTTCACAGATCTAGCTGATTGCTTTCTCCTGATATTTTCAAAGTCATTCCTCTCTCTTAGCGAGTCATTATGTTTTGCCCCATGAATCCCTTTGGTGGAGCAATGAGAACAATAGAACACCCCCACTCTCAGAATAAAACGGAAATGATAGAGTGAATTCAATGAAAACACTGTTATCAAATATATTAAAAGGTAAAGTTTGCAATAGATGGACTTTGTTTTCTCCTTTCCTCCTAGACTGACTTTAAGGACTTATTTATTTATTATTTTATTTTGTTTTATATTTTGACAATTTTTCAAATTTTTAGAGTTCCAGTTACTCATTATTTAGTTTCAGGTATACAGCGTTCCAACACCAATCTCTTCACTATTCACTTCCTTCCACGAATTCCCCAATTTTCCTCCTGTGTCTAGAGCAGGCACTTTTCCTCTGCACCGTTGCCCTTGTGTTCCCTTCCCTAATTTATCCCACTCTCCCACCTGCATTACCAGGTCAAGACTCTCACTGAGGATCAGTTCTACTCTTCCTTTCTCTTGCCTTTGGGCTTTGTTACCCCTGACAGAGTTTCTTTATAACACACTTATAAGAGAGACCATGCTTTTTTAAAAATATATTTTATTATACGACCGTGATATATACAATTACAAAGATGTTCATGTTCGGGTTTCGGTCATACAGTGTTCCAGCACCCATCCCCCATCAGTGCCCATTTCCCACCACCAATGTCCCCAATTCCTCCCCCTCCCCTAGCCTGCCTGTATGGCAGGTTCTTTATCTCTTCTCTCTCTCTCTCTCTCTCTCTCTCTCTCTCTTTCCTTACATTGTGTACTGCAATATCTACGTTTAGGAGTTTTATCCAGTGTGTCTTTTTGCCTATATTCAATTCTCAGTTCTAGGCTGGTTTCATCATTTTTTGATGATTATCAGCACACTGTTCCCTTCTCTGTTTTACCTAATCTCTGACTCCCGCCCACTTATGGTAGATTCCACCTTTGACAAGACCTCCTGATTCATGTTTTACCTGACCTTAGATAATGATATCATATCCGGCACTGCTCAGGGGTTCCTCCTGGCTCTGCACTCAGGAATTACTCCTGGCAGTTGGCTTGTGGGTTGTGGATTCCCTCCTTTTTTTGTTTTATTGCATGTGGAGATTCTATCTATCTATCTATCTATCTATCTATCTATCTATCTATCTATCTATCTATCTATCTATCTATCTATCTATCTATCTATCTATCTATCTATCTATCTATCTATCTATCTATCTATCTATCTATCTATCTATCTATCTATCTATCTATCTATCTATCTATCTATCTATCTATCTATCTATCTATCTACCTACCCCACCTACCTACCTACCTACCTACCTACCTACCTACCTACCTACCTACCTACCACCACCTGCCTGCCACCACCTACCTACCTACCTACCTACCTATCTGCCTATCTATCTATCTATCTATCTATCTATCTATCTATCTATCTATCTATCTATCTATCTATCTATCTATCTATCTATCTATCTATCTATCTATCTATCTATCTATCTATCTATCTATCTATCTATCTATCTATCTATCTATCTATCTATCTATCTATCTACCTACCTATCTATCTACCTATCCATCTATCTATCTATCTATCTATCTATCTATCTATCTATCTATCTATCTATCTATCTATCTATCTATCTATCATCTATCTATCTATCTATCTATCTATCTATCTATCTATCTATCTATCTATCTATCTATCTATCTATCTATCTATCTATCTATCTATCTATCTACCTATCTATCTACCTATCTATCTATCTATCTATCTATCTATCTATCTATCTATCTATCTATCTATCTATCTATCTATCTATCTATCTATCTATCTATCTATCTATCTATCTATCTATCTATCTATCTATCTACCTATCCATCTATCTATCTATCTATCTATCTATCTATCTATCTATCTATCTATCTATCTATCTATCTATCTATCTATCTATCTATCTATCTGTCTGTCTGTCTGTCTGTCTGTCTGTCTGTCTGTCTGTCTGTCTGTCTGTCTGTCTGTCTGTCTGTCTCTGTCTGTCTGTCTATCTATCATCTATCTGTCTGTCTGTCTGTCTGTCTATCTATCTATCTATCGATCGATTGATCTATCTATCCATCCATCCATCCATCCATCCATCCATCTATCTCTCTATCTATCTATCATCTGTCTGTCTATCTATCTATCTATCTATCTATCTATCTATCTATCTATCTATCTATCTATCTATCTATCTATCTATCTATCTATCTATCTATCTATCTATCTATCTATCTATCTATCATCTATCTATCTATCTATCTATCTATCTATCTATCTATCTATCTATCTATCTATCTATCTATCTATCTATCTATCTATTTTTGGCAGAGCCTGGCAAGCTACCTGTGTCGTATTTGATATGCCAAATTATAGTAACAATTATATACCTCATTCCCATGACCTGATGGAATGGTTTGAGGCTCTTTATGTTCCTGGAACAAGCAGATGCCCTTGGGCTCTACTAAAATGAGACAGGACATATGGAGATGTTACTGGTGCCCGCTAGAGAAAATCGATGATGAATGGGAAGACAGTGATACAGTGATCATAATATATATGTATGTATATATACATATATATTTATGTCATGAAAATAAGTGCAGTCATGAGAGAGACCATTTTGTGTATATCCCTCTCCGTCTGACTACCTTCACTTGATATGATACTCTCCATATTCATCCATGCCATGAGGACTTTATCTTTTTCTTACTGCCAAGTAGTATTCCACTCTTTTATATGTACCATTGTCTCTTTATCCAGACATCTATTCTTGGGGACACACATTTTTTAATGACAAGATCTAGTTGAGCCATCACGGTAGTAGTGTTGAGGGAAAATATTTAGAAATGCCTGTAATAGCTGTCCTGTGATAGAAATATCTGTTAATCTGGCTGTAGAAAGGTTACTGGAAATGCTAATTTGATTAGAATGTGTACCCTGATTTCTTAATTTTAGGAAATGAAAGCTTGCCTTTAGAGGATGCCGATAATCAAGGGATAATTTTTTTCCAGTATTCAAGTTCATAGACCCTTGAATTCTATCCATAGGCCCAAGAAACCTGGGCTGAAATAGAAGTAGCCAATTCTGTCTTGTATTTTATAGAGTTTATGTCAAAGGCACCCCTGCCTGTTTATGTTACCTTTAGCGATGTTAAAGTTTCAGAAGTTCCCGGTGCTCTAGCACTGATCCAGTCATTGGAGATAGTCCTAGCAGCCTGTTTGCAAAAGCCCTCATCAAATCTTGATGTATGATGGCTATCTAGATATATTATTTTAATAGCTAATGCTAAGTGATAATTTTTCTAATTCTTTCCTCATTTATTGCTCCATTATTTTCATAAATAAAACTGTGGTTACCCGACTCTGATTCATATAGCAAAGCTGGATCTGATGGTTGAACTTTTTTAACCAGTTTCAGAATAATGAGCTACTGTCCTAGCATCAGCGTTGCTTACCAATGGGTTGTATTCATTTTTCCTTTGATAATGTCTTTGGTTTTGGCTTGAGAACATAATGAATTATAGGAAATTTGTTTGACCTATTTTAATAAATTACAGCCAATATTTGTTTTCCAGCCAATTAATAAATTACAGCCAATATTTGTTATCTCCCTTCCCACCCTCTTTATCCCTTATTGTATATTTCACTTATTTGGTGGTTCAAGGGGAAAGTTTGTGCCACGTCCAGTGATGCTCAGTACTAACTCCTGCCTCTTTGTTAAGAGGACACTCCTGGAGGAGCTCAGGGGGCCATTTGTAGGCCCAGGGATCAAACCAAGTTCATTCTCATTCAAGACAAGTGCCCTAAATACTATCTCTCTGGCCCTCTGGTTCATTTATTTTATGTTTTTAATGGAATCACAGTGATACACACAGTCACAAAGTTGTTTATGATAAGGCTTCAGTCATATAACGTTCCAACACCTATCCCCCTTCACCAGTGTGTATTTCCCACCATCAATGTCCCAGTTTTTTCTCCCCCTCCCTGACACACCATGGCAGAATCTCTCTGTCTCTCTCTGTCTCTGTCTCTCTCTCCCACCCCCCCCTCTCTCTCTCCTCTTCTTTTTTGGGCATTGCAGTTTGCATTATTCAGTTTCAGTTTACATTTTTCTTTTTCTTTCTTTTTTTTTTTTTTTTGCTTTTTGGGTCACACCTGGGTGACACTCAGGGGTTACTCCTGGCTCTTCACTCAGGAATTACTCCTAGCAGTGCTGGGACCATATGGGATGCCAGGGATCGAACCTGGGTTGGCCACGTGCAAGGCAAATGCCCTACCCGCTGTCTATTGCTCCAGCCCTACATTTTTTATTTTAATGTTCCAGTGTTACACAGTATGAACCACTAAGTTGATTTCTAGGTGTTTTTGAAAGCTGCACATGAGTCTTCAAATACTATCTTGTTTTTTTTTGGTGCATCACACCCCAGTTTCAACTCTGAACATACCTATACCAGACTTGGAATGAGCAATTTGGCCAAAATCATTCATATCTTTTGTTGTTGTTGTTGTTATAATAATAATAATAATAATAATTATTATTATTATTACTATTATTAAAGCTGTGGTTTGCAAGGTTGTTCATAAGAAGTTGTTTCAGGTATTCAGTGTTCCAACACTATCACAATCAGTATAGCCCTTCTTTCTATCAGTGTTCTTAGTTTCCCACTTACCCCACAAGCCTGCCTTCTTAGCAGAAGCAAACAAATTTGCTTCTTATTGCTTGTTACAACAAAATCACTTGATCACTTGATCACTTGAATCCGTTAATCATCGAATTGCTTGAGCGGGTGCCAGTAACATTTCCATTTTTGGCATATTCGATATGCCAAAACCAGTAACCAGTACAACAAAATAGCAAATGCAATTATCAGAACATTGATTAACAAAAGTCAATTTATGATCATTGTATTTCACAATAGTGTTACTAAAGTCATTGTCTGAGTATTTACTGAGCTGGTTGGTGCTGGTTGAGCCTTTTGTGTTAGTGTTTCCACTCACTGAGTTTGGTGGGCTTCTACACAACTTCCTCATCAAATCTGCTGTGCTCCTAATGGGCTCTTAGTACTGTGAAATTTGGAGGAGGCTTTGTTTGGCTGTTCCAGAAGCTTAACTGTTTATGCTGAAGAAGGTAGAAGCTACCAGAGGGGAGAGTAATGTGACAATCCACATTCCTAGAAGGCCATAGAGTGTTCATCCCAGAGATCAATTTGCCTGGGACAATTTGGTGGTTTGCTCATCCTTTGTATCTTTCTGTTGGAAATGATGTTTAAAACAAAGAACCTGGATGCTAGCAGTACTTATTATAATACAAGTAAATTGCCATTATATCTAAGTCTTTTAAGCAGATTGAACTGGGAAGTGTTTATTTTGTAGAGCCTTCCTAACAATGATAAGGGTCTTGGGCTCCCCCTATAATATTTAACCAACCAGTTTAGTATTTAGGCCCAGAGGTGGTGCGGACCGCCCAGATCATGGCTATACCCAGTATTCCAGGACCTCCAGGGCTATACTCAGAGTTGTTCAGGGACCATCCTTTGCTGGAGATTGAATTGGGGCCTCATTCATGCAAGGCTTGCGCTTCAGTCTCTGAGCTCTTTCCCCAGACTTGTTTATTTTTTTCAAAGGGAAAAATGAGGGGCCAAGAGACAGCTCAAAGGCTAGAGCACATGCTTTGCTGCATAACCTCTGGGGCTGATCCCTGGCACTGCATGGTCCCCTGAACATCACTGGGAGCCCTGTACTAGTCTAACAATCCCCCAGAGGGGAAAGGAAGGAGGAAAGGGGAGAGGGAGAGGGAGAGAAGAGAGAGAGAGAGAGAGAGAGAGAGAGAGAGAGAGAGAAGGTGTCCCCCTGAACTGTCACTGGGAGCCCTGTGTCTAATCTAAACAACCCCCAGAGGGGAAGGAAAGGAGGAAAGGGGAGAGGGAGAGACGGAGAGGAGAGAGAGAGAGAGAGAGAGAGAGAGAGAGAGAGAGAGAGAAGGTGTCCCCTGAACTGTCACTGGGAGCCCTGTGTCTAATCTAAACAACCCCCCAGAGGGGAAGGAAAGGAGGAAAGGGGAGAGGGAGAGAGGGAGAGAGGAGAGAGAGAGAGAGAGAGAGAGAGAGAGAGAGAGAGAGAAGGTGTCCCCTGAGCTGTCACTGGGAGCCCTGTTCTAATCTAACAACCCCCCCAGAGGGGAAGGAAAGGAGGGAAGGGGGGAGAGGGACAGAGAGAGATAAAAAGAAAGTGAGAGAGAGAAGGTTGTCCCCTGAACATCACTGAGCCCTGTTCTAATCTAACACCCCCCACTAGAAGGAAGGAAAGGAGAGGAGAGAAGAGCGAGAGCGAAAGTGGAGCGAGAGAGAGAGAGAGAGAGAGAGAGAGAGAGAGAGAGAGAGAGAGAGAGAGAGAAGGATTCTGGATCCTAAGTTTATGCTTTTCGCTTAATTGTCTCAACTTCTTTGATTTCATACCTAAATTAGTGTTCTTTTGTGCTTGAAATCTTAGTGTTCCTCATAACAGTAACATAATGGCTTATGTGCAGTTGTTCACACATGCACATAATAGTTCAAAACTAGCAATAGCAATATTAGAGCTAGCAGCAAACCCATTAAATCTAATTTGATATGTACTTTCTTATCATTGTGTTCTTTGGAATACTTCTCACTAAGCATGAAAGACAAAAGTACAGCATAATAAAGCCACCCAGAATATTTTCTGTGTGTTTATATAAGCATTCTGATAGTCAAATATATATTTGTTTGAATATTAGTCTTAGAGATTACTTTGTTTGCTATTTTGAACTTAAAATTACTTAACATTTTGTAGGAGATTCCAAGGCTGAAATACATTTAATAAGGCATGCTAAAACACACACGCATGAACAAAACAAAGAGGCAAACATACAACAACAATACAATCACCTCTCTTCAGCTTCTGTATTGTCCCGCAATTATATTCCTCATTCTCCCAAGGGAGCTACTCATTTTCATTAGTTTTGGTTAATGGTTCCAGTGATTCTGAGTGAAAAATGATATTGTCTCTGTATAATATGTATTCTTGTAGGTGACTTAGATGAAGTGGGGGAGGAGAGAAGAGGGGAGTCTACAGCTTTTCCCTCAGTCTACCTCTCCTCTGGGGACGTGCCTGTGGAATTTCAGGACAGATGGGGAGTCAGCTATGAGCTGCTGAATGGTAGGGACCTTAGGTCTCACCAGTTGCTCATAGCACTTGTCAACGCTTGTTCTACATGCTGTGGGAAATTATCCATGCCACCTAGATTTCTCAGAGAGCCCTGGTGAGTTCCAGGACTGGAGTGAGAAACTTCTCATTGCAGGAAAGGAAAGCTAATCTTAAATTCTGCCCAGGTTTTCCAGGAACATCACCTTCCCTTACAGAAAAGAATTCCAAGAAGTAAGATAAGTTTATTGGGGAAATGAAGGGTGAAAAAAGAGGCTGTCCCCTTAAAGAGAGAGCATGGGCTACTCCAGGGTGCGTAGAGTCAAGTAAACATCTCAAACAGAGCTGCATGAATTTGAAGTGAATACCCAGGATAGAGAGCGTGTGCCTTAAAGAAAGGACTCCTCTCAGGCAGAGATTGGCCAACCTAGCCAAATTAGTTTAAATATAGATTTGTCAAACTGCCCCCCCACCCCATCCCAACCCAAGTCTGTTGCTAGGGTGGTTGCTAAGAGCAGGGAGAGCTTGAAGCTGTTGATGATCTTCTATTGATATTCTTAGCCTGGGCTTTGTTCTAGTGCTGAAGCCTCTTCTCCTAGGGAAGCACCACATTCATGGCCTAGGATTCTGTGTCTTAAAGTTTTTCCAGTCTTCTCAAATGCGTACTGATTTCAAAGTCCTTCATGCCTTTGTGCTGGTTTAAATTCCAGTTGCTTTTTGTAGTACACGCTCCTAGTCCCATATATCTCCCTGAAACAATATTATATGTGTTATATCCATAACCATCCTAAAGTGAAGCGTATATAAATATGAAAATACTATAAACATTCTGCAGATCACTTTTCATTGAATAGATATATTTGTAGTTCTTCCACACTGCACACAATGATGGTTTCACTTCTTTTTTAAGTTTCCCTGGTGACCATGCACCATGGGGTTCCAACCTGTTCCCTGGTGTCTGTTCATAGAGTCTTATTTTAAGAGTCTTACTCATTATCTCTATGATGTAATGGGAAGAAGTAGCAGAAAATGTCCATGCTGTTTCCAGAAAGCCATGCCACTCAGACCTGAATCCCTGCAGGTAAAGCAGGTTGGAGGCAGTTTAAGAGAGCAGAAAAGTGCTTGTAAGTAAGACAAGTCAAAGCAGAAACCTACCAGTCCTCCCCACTTCTCTGAATTGTGATGTCCTTATCTTTGAAAAACAGAAGTGAAACTATCTGTCATTGTTGTTGCTATTAATATGGAACAAGTCAGAACAGTGTTGGCAAAAGCTCATCTCGGGCCTTTCACTGGGTCTGGAATGTGTGTCTATAAAATTGGAACTGTTTTTAGGTATTGGTTTTACAGATTTCCTCAGTGTTAAAGTATGGGGTCCCTGATGGGTTTGAAGCTTTATTTTTTCTTTTTTTTTAATTTTTTAAATTTTTTTTTTTTACAATTTCAAAGATATACAATTAAAAAAGTTCATATTTGGGTTTTGGTCATACAGTGTTCCAGCACCCATCCTTCCACCAGTGCCCATCTCCCACCACCGACATCCCCGGTTCCCTCCCCTTTCCCCCAGCCCTCTTCCATGGCAGGCTCTTTATTTCTTTCCCTTTCTCTCTCTTTCTCTTTTCCTTCCCTTCCAGACTATGGATTACAGAACATACATTAAAGGGTTGTCATGTGTATCTTTTTGCTGTATTTAATGCTCAGTTCTAGGTTGGTATTAGTACCCTCAACAATTGTTAGCACACTGTTCCATTTTCTGTCTTACCTAGCCTCTGACTCCCACATGTTTGTAATAATTTCCACCAGGTCTTTTCCAGGTCTTTTGTTGACAAGACCTCCTGATACATGTTTCACTTGACCTTGGATATTGGTATCATAATATGTACATATATATTTATGTTATGCAAATAAATGCAGTCATTCTGTATCTGTCTCTCTCCTGGCTAATTTCACTCAACATAATCTTCTCCATATCCATCCATTTATAGGCAATTTTTATAACTTAATTTTTCCTAACAGCTGCATAGTATTCCATTGTATAGATGTACCAAAGCTTCTTTATCCAGACATCGATTCTCGGGCACTCTGGTTGTTTCCAGATTCTGGCTATTGTGAATAATGCTGCTATGAACATAAAAGTAGGGATGGTGTTTCCGCTGCGTAATTTTGGTGAAGCTTTATTTTTAATTAATTGTTCTTTTAATTAATTAAATGTATTAATAAAACTGCAGCAAGTCCTTTTCCACATGAGAATTTTAAAAACAGGTATTTAAAAACAGGTATTTAAAAAACAGCAAGCATAAGAAATGGACAGTTTGAATAAAACAAAAACTATTGTTTCCTATATGTTTTAATTTTATTTATTTTTTGCTTTTTTGGGATCACACCTGGTGATTTTCAGAGATTACTCCTGACTCTGCACTCAGGAATTACTCCTGGCGGTGCTCAGGGGACCATATTGGATGCTGGATCGAACCCGGTCGGCTGGTGCAAGGCAAACACCCTGCTCACTATACTATTGCTCCGACCCATGTTTCCCGTATAGTTTTATCACAAAATCCCTGTTTTTAAAATTCTCATGTGGAAAAGGACTTGCTGCAGTTTTATTAATACATTTATTAATACATGTATTAATAAATAAATATATTATTTATTAATAATAAATAATTAAGACTTCCCTCTCGTCACAACTCCACCCAGCAGACCAGACTGTCACAGCCCGCGGCTGCGCGGTTCATCAATAAATGCTTTATTTAGAGGTGACTACAAGAGTATGCCACCCGCACGGCAAGCCTGGCAAGCTGCTCGTGTAGTATTTGATATGCCAACAGTGGATGAGAGTCCCTTTTTCCCCACATCCATGCCAGCACCGGTTGTTCTTGCTGTTTTGGATGTGTGCCTTTGGCAAGATTGAAACTTACCAAGGAAATACTGGCCCTTAAAGAAGAGATGGAAGAAAGAGGGCTGGTAGACATATACAGGGCATTTCATCCCCAAAAAGCTGAATACACTTTCTTCTCCAGTACACATGGAACATACTCTAAAATAGATCACATGCTGAGCCATAAATCATACCTCCATAAAATCAAGAAGATAGAAATTGTGCCAACTACTTTTTTCAGACCATGAGGCACTGAAAATAGAAGTTAATTGTACACAAAAACAGAGACCAATACCAAGTACCTGGAAACTAAACAGCTCACTGCTGAACAACCAGCAAGTCATAAAAGAAATCAAAGAGGAAATCCAAAGATTCCTGGAAACAAATGAGACTGAAGACACGAATTACCAGAACTTGTGGGATACAGCGAAAGCAGTGTTAAGAGGCAAGTTCATAGCTCTTCAAGCATTCATCAGAAAAGAAGAAAAGGCCATCATAAACAGTCTGACTTCCCAACTTAAGATCTTAGAGAGTGATCAACAAAAGAAGCCCAACCCAAGCAGAAAGAAAGAAATAATAAAACTTAGAGCAGAAATCAATGAGATGGAATGTCAAAAAACAATCCAGAAGATCAACGAAACCAAAAGCTGGTTCTTTGAAAAAATAAACAAGATTGACAAACCACTTGCAAGACTTGTAAGAAAAGGAAAAGAGAGAACCCAAATAAATAGAATCAGAAATGAAAATGGGGACATCACAACAGAAACCACAGAAATTCAAAAGATCATCAGAGATTACTATGAGAGCCTGTACGCCACAAAACAAGAAAACCTAGAAGAAATGGACAAATTCCTGAATTCCTATAGCTTCCCAAGTCTGCAACAAGAAGATTTGGAATACCTCAAGAAACCTATCTCCATCGAGGAAATAGAATCGGTAATCAAAAGTCTCCCCAAACACAAAAGCCCAGGTCCAGATGGATTCACCAGTGAATTCTACAAAACCTTTAAAGAGGACCTACTCCCAATTCTTTTTAAGCTCTTCCAACAAATTGAAGAAACAAAAACACTCCCAAATAGCTTTTACGAGGCACATATCACCCTGATACCCAAAGCAGACAAAGATGCCACAAAAAAGGAAAACTACAGACCAATCTCCCTGATGAATACAGATGCTAAGATCTTCAACAAAATACTAGCAAATAGAATCCAAAGAGTCATCAAAAAGATTATACACCATGACCAAGTGGGATTCATCCCGGGAATGCAAGGATGGTTCAACATTCGCAAGTCAATCAACATAATACATCATATCAACAAAAAGAAAAATAAAAACCATATGATCATATCAATAGATGCAGAGAAGGCATTTGACAAGATTCAGCACCCGTTCATGATGAAAGCTCTCCGTAAAATGGGGATTGAAGGAACCTTCCTCAAGATAATCCAGGCCATCTACTACAAGCCCACAGTGAGCATCATTCTCAATGGGGGAAAAACTGAAAGCCTTCCCCTTAAGATCAGGGACAAGACAAGGCTGCCCACTCTCACCACTTCTATTCAATATAGTACTGGAAGTACTTGCCATAGCAATCAGGGAAGAAAAAGACATTAAGGGCATCCAGATAGGAAGGGAAGAAGCCAAGTTATCACTATTTGCAGATGACATGATATTATACCTGGAAAACCCGAAACTCTCTACCAAGAGGCTCCTAGAAATAATACATTCCTATAGCAGAGTAGCAGGGTACAAAATCAATACCCAAAAGTCAATGGCCTTCCTATATGCAAACAGCGAAAGAGAAGAAAGGGACATTAAAGAAACTATCCCATTCACAATTGTGCCGCAGAAAATCAAATACCTAGGAATCAGTTTGACAAAGAATGTAAAGGATCTCTACAAAGAAAACTACAAAACGTTACTTCAGGAAATAAAAGAAGACCTGAGGAAATGGAGACATATTCCTTGCTCATGGATCGGAAGGATTAACATTATCAAATTGGTAATACTCCCTAGAGCTTTATACAGATTCAATGCGGTCCCTATAAAGATACCCATGATGTTCTTCAAAGAAATTGAACAAACACTCCTGAAATTTGTATGGAATAATAAAACTCCACGAATTGCTAAAGCAATCCTTGGGAAAAAAGAAGATGGGAGGTATCACTTTCCCCAACCTCAAGCTCTACTACAGAGCAGTTGTAATTAAGACAGTGTGGTATTGGTATATAGACAGACCTGTAGACCTATGGAATAGAACTGAGTATCCTGAAACACATTCTCAAATATACAACCACTTAATCTTCAATAAAGGAGCAAAAAATATTAAGTGGAGCAAAGAAAGCCTCTTCAACAAATGGTGCTGGGAAAACTGGGCAGCTACATGTAAAAAAAATGAACTTAGACCTCCTTCTAACGCCATGCACAAAAGTCAGATCAAAATGGATTCTAGATCTCAACATCAGACATGAATCTATAAAGTACATCGAAGAAAACATAGGAGAAACGCTCTACGACATTGAATTGAAAAGTATCTTTTAAAGATGACACACCACTGACCAAGCAAATGGAAGCAAAGATAAACAAATGGGATTATATAAAACTAAAAAGCTTCTGCACCTCAAAAGAAACGGTGACCAAGATACAAAGACAATCCACAGAGTGGGAAAGGATATTCACCCAATACCCATCTGACAAGGGGTTAATATCCAGGATATATCAGGCATATCAGGCACTGGTAGCACTCCACAAGAAAAAAACAGCCAACCCCATCAAAAAATGGGGAGAAGAAATGAACAGAAGCTTCCAAAAAAGAAGAAATTCGAATGGCCAAAAGGCATATGAAAAAGTGTTCTTCATCTTTAATCATCAGGGAGATGCAAATCAAAACAACAATGAGGTACCAACTCACACCACAGAGACTGGCACACATACAAAACAGCAAGAACAACCAGTGCTGGCGTGGATGTGGGGAAAAAGGGACTCTGATCCACTGTTGGTGGGAGTGCCGACTGGTCCAGCCCTTTTGGAAAACAATATGGGCATTCCTCCGAAAACTAGATATTGAGCTCCCATTTGATCCAGCAATAGCACTCCTGGGAATATACCCGAGAGACCGAAAAACACATAGCAGAAACACTATCTGTACTTCTTTATTTATCTCTGCGCTATTCACTATAGCTAGAATCTGGAAACAACCTAAATGCCCGAGAACAGAGGACTGGCTAAAGAAACTGTGGTTCATCTACACTATGGAATACTATGCGGCTGTCAGAAAAGATGAAATTATGAAATTTACCTGCAAATGGATGGACATGGAGACTATCATGCTGAGTGAAATTAGTCAGAAGGAAAAGGACAGATATAGAATTACTGCATTCATTAATAGGACATAAATAGTTACCAGTGTTTTACTAAATGTGGGAAATGGTAATGGCAGATTAAGACTCACCATTGAATATACACAAAGAGACTTAAGTGATAAACTCTAAATACCTGCAGGGCTAGCCACAATGTGTAAACTAAGAGGGAGAGAGATGCAGAGACAGAGAGAGAGAGACAGAGAGAAAGAGAGGAAACTGGGGTACCTGCTATTAAGGCAGCATGGGGTGGTCAGGAGGGGGTGGGGTACATTGGTGATGGAAATGGGGCACTGGTGGAGGGATGGGTGCTGGTATACTGTATTACCAAGAACCAATTATGAACACCTTTGTAATTGTATGATTCACTGTGGTATAATAAAAAATAAAAAAAAATAAAATAAAATTCTCATGTGGAAAAGGACTTGCTGCAGTTTTATTAATACATTTATTAATAAATAAATATATTATTTATTAATAATAAATAATTAAGACTTCCCTCTCGTCACAACTCCACCCAGCAGACCAGACTGTCACAGCCCGCGGCTGCGCGGTTCATCAATAAATGCTTTATTTAGAGGTGACTACAAGAGTATGCCACCCGCACGGCAAGCCTGGCAAGCTGCTCGTGTAGTATTTGATATGCCAACAGTGGATGAGAGTCCTTTTTTCCCCACATCCACGCCAGCACCGGTTGTTCTTGCTGTTTTGGATGTGTGCCAGTCTCTGTGGTGTGAGATGGTACCTCATTGTTGTTTTGATTTGCATCTCCCTGATGATTAAAGATGAAGAACACTTTTTCATATGCCTTTTGGCCATTCGAATTTCTTCTTTTGGAAGCTTCTGTTCATTTCTTGAAGGGTCTTTAGTTTCCAGTGCCCCATCTAGGAGTGGTTCCTTCTGGGCATCCCATCATTGTCCGCCTCATCTAAGAAGTTACTGAAAGGAGAAGAGAAAAATGAGGGAGGAGGAGGAGGAAGAGGAGGAACCTACACGTGCCAGTGTAGCCCAATGGTATCTGCTTGCTCCAGGAACCATTCTTTCAGGGTCTTGACGAGGAAGTCTGACCATCTTGTAGGTGGGTGACCACATGATCTTTTGATATCCCATGCGATCCAGTCAGTAATGGCTCTAGTCTAGCGGTTGTCTCCAAGTTGCATTACATGTCCAGCCCATCTCATTTTCGACGCCTTGGCAAATGAGACAGCGTCCCTGACTCTGGATCATCGACGGAGGTCGGAACACCGGATTCCTTCTCTCACTTGAGTGAGGCGTGATATTCCAAGCATAGCTCTTTCGATTCCTCTCTGGGAGACCCGGATAGCATTCTCATCCTGCTTTTGTAGGGCCCAGATCTCTGAGGTGTATGATAATTCAGGGAGAAAGGTGGAGTCGAAGAGATGTGTCCAGAGCCAGAGGTTCTTTGTCCATTTAGCTATCTCTTTGATGCCTTTGAAGGCATTCCATGCTGCTCTCTTCCTCCTGCACAGCTCAGGTTTTAGGTCATTCATCATGTTGACTTCTCGACCTAGGTACACATAACTGCTACATTCAGAGATGTTTGTTCTGTTGAGAGTGTATTTGTGTGGCGTATATATGTATTGTGTGTGTGTATATATATATATATATAAATATATCTGAATATATATCCCATTGTGTGTATATATGTGTGTGGCATATATATAATATATGTATATATATATACATATATATGTTGTAATTTCTTGATCCTTTCATGTGTAGCTGAGTTATTTTCATATGTTGGCTGTTGTACTAAGTGCAGCAATGAACATAGGTATGCATTTATCCTATCAAATTAGTGTTTTTATGTTTGGGGGATAGATGCCAAGAAGTAGTGCTGGGTCATATGGTAGTTGAGTTCCTTTTTTTTCTAGAGCTCTTCCTATTGCTTTCCACAGAGCCTGAAATGGACGACACTCCCTCCAACAGTGGATGAAATTTGCTTTCACACACCCCGCCAATACTGGCTGTTTCTGGACCTGTTGATGTGTGTCATTCTCAGAGTTTTAATTTGAATTTTCCTAATCATGAATGATGGGCACTTTGTCTGTATGTTGGCCATCCTCATGCCTTCTTTGGGATAGTGTCAGTTCAGGACAAGAGCTTTGGAGTCTAACCTGAACGCCTAAAGGCGGTCTCTGGTGACAGACAGCTTCCTGCTCAGACCTCCTGCTGACTGTAAAGGTGGTAATGGGAGGGCTCATGAGGCCCACAAAGTCTTGTTCTTGGCACAGAACAGAAGCTCAGGAAATGGGAGTTTTCTCTCTGTCTTTCAAGTTCTCCCCCCCACATACTCCAAATGAAGGGGCCGGAGTACAGGGGTTCAAGACTCATGCCTTAACCGTGGCCTCCAACCACAGGGCCCTCATGGCCCTTCACTGAACCTCTGCTCAGGATGGCAAAGAATTAACCAGGGAGGGCTCTGGGCCTTCTGAGCATCATTTGGGTGGACTCCTACACCAAATTAACACTATATTGTTATAATAATGCTACTAATAGCAGGAGCTGACATATTTGGGGAAGATGCGCATGACCAAACATTTTGTATTTAATTATTTTGGTTTTAGGCCACACCTAGCAGTGCTCTGGGCTTTCTCCTGGCTCTGCACTTAGGGACTCTCCTCGCAGTGCTCGGGGACCCCTTGGAGTGCTGGAAATCAGCAGACCCCCTTGGACTGCTACATGCACGGCAAGTGCCTTATCTGTTGGGGCTCCCCTGACCAGGCATCGTTTTCCATTACAGCAGCTCCCTTGTCTTGTTGGCCATATCAGAAAGCAGAGGCTCAGCCAGAGGATGGCTCAGTGGCTGGAGAGAAACTCTGGGTTTGGTTCCCAACATGGCACATTCCCCAGGCACTGCTGGAAGAGACTTAGTCAACTTTTGAGTCTTTTTTTTGCTTGTGTGTTTTTTTTGGGTCACACCCAGTGATGCTCAGGAGTTACTCCTACCTCTTTGCTCAGGAATTACTCCTAACCATGCTCGGGGACCATATATGGGATGCCAGGGATCAAACCCTGGCATGCAAGACAAATGCCCTCTCCACTGTGCTATCGCTCCAGCCCCTGAGTCATATATATTTTATTTTTTGCTTTTTGGGTCACATCTGGCAATGCTCAGGGGTTTCTCCCAGCTCTGCACTCAGGAATTACTCCTGCCAGTGCTCGGGGGACCATATGGGATGCCGGGATCAAACCCGGGCCGGCATGGGCCGGCCACGCAAGGCAAACACCCTACCCGCTGGGCTATTGCTCTGGCCTGAGTCATATTTTTTATCTTTCTCTTCCCCCTCTTTTCTTGCCTTCCCCTTCCCCTACCCTTTCCCCTTTCCCCCAGAGTCATATTTTTTAAGATAGAGGAATTAGGGCGACTCCATTTGTTGTCCAGCTCCAGCCTGTGGGTTCCTGCACCGAATGAGCAAGACAAAGTGTAGGTCCAGCTCCCACCAGCCTCTTCCTCCGTTCCCGCTGCACAGCACTCGCGGTGGCCATTAGGCACCGAATATCCCAGTAGGACACATCCTTTGGATCAGACTAAAACGGAAGCCAAAGGAACCGTCCAGTTTTCAGATCATGTTCTTCCCGCCCCGATCTGGGAGTCCATCTCCTGCCCATCAGTCATTTCTTCTCTCCGAGTCTTCTCCCCACTTTCCTCTCCTTCATTCTCTCCCCGCTCTTCCTCCCCGGATAACACACACAAGCAGATCTCCTCCCACCAGCCCACTGGGACAGTGGGACAAATCGTCATTCCTAATTCACAGCTCACCGCACACCCCCACGTCTGGTTTTCAACCTAGCGCTCGTTTGGTCTCTTTGTGACCTAATGCTTGCCCAGGATCTTTGTAGTCATCTGACTAGATTTTCTTGGCGTTGTAGCTAAGCCTGTCTTCCCCGGGACTGCTCTGAGCACCCCTCCACTTGCTTTGCACCCCTTAATCATTCTTCAGCACTGAAGTGCTAACGGATTTTTTTTCCCTGAGAGCAATCACCCAAGGCAGACACTAGAGGGCAGCAGACGATCACACTTGGCCTTTTTAACTCAATGCGGACCCACCTCTTTAAGGTGGGTGTAAATGAAACCTTTTTACTGACAAGGAAACTAGAAAGCTTTGGCTGTGGTGGGCAGGGGTGCAGTGCCCTTTAACTTTCTCTGTGGAACTCTCTGGCGCTGGGGAACTTCACTCTGCCCTTTACTTTCTTCAGGGAAAGTACACTACAGTTTGTGTGTTGTTGTGTGTTGTGTACTTAACTATGTGGATAATGTACTTGCCTTGCACGTGATCAACCAGGTCCAATTTCTGGCACTTCGTGGTCCACTGAGCACTGAGCTCTGAGCCCTGTTGAGTGTGGCTCCAAACCCCACCCCGCTATATCCCCTGCCCTGTAAAAAAAATCGAGGCAGGAAAAATTGGCACAGGTGGTTTTAAGGCACTTGGCATGCATGTGGTCAACCCTTGGTACTAACTGTATCTAGTTACTTGCTTACTGCCAGGTGTGACCCCTGGGTACTGCTGGGTGTGATTCAAACCCCTAAAATCACATGGGGGCTGGGAGTTTGAATATGTGAATTTACTCGCATGGTGTGAATATGCATATTAACACTAAAATTCTAATTTAGAATTAGTTATGAAACTCATAAATGATCTGAACCTCATAAATGACGTAACCACCAATAAGCTGTGAACCAGTGTCCAGGGATCTCTTCCTAGACCACAGACCATGGGCAGGTCCTCAGAAGATTTAGATGCTTCCCTAAGAAGCAGCATCAGTTGTCAGGTGTGCTGTGTCTCTCCGGGCCTAGATCCCTTGCTAGAAAAGGGGAGTAATCACCTCTACTTTGTAGAGGTCAATGAACCCCTTTAGGGCATTTCAGGTGTAAAGGAGTGTGTGCCTTTCTTTCAGTGCTCAGAATAATTCAATGAGGAGTGATTAGCTCAGCAAGCTGAGGTTGGAGAGGTGAAATGGCTTGCCCAGAGTTTGCATTTGATCAATTTGACTCAAATACTTGGGCTGTAAGCATCGGATTATTCAGCCTTGGTCTAGCAGGTAGGAAGCAAGGCATTCAGTGCTTTCTCGTGGTGTGGAAAGCACCAGGCAGATTATAATGTAAAGAATCAGGTAGTCAGACAGTGCAAAAACTAGGAGGATGCTGGGAAGAGGGACAGGGTCAGGGACGGGCGGCTGGAGCAGGTGGCTCTAATGATGCTTCCAACCCCTAGAACTGGTGAAATCTTCCCTGTTTCTCACTGATCCTCTGAGGAATCCAAGATTGCTGTATCAGTGTTATCCACATTATATAGAGCCCCAGATAAGTGAAGAGACTTCCAAGACTACCCAGCTGGGAATGGAAGAGATGGACTCACCCCCAATCCAGTCACCATGTGCCAGGGTACCTCTCGGCACCCCAACAATGTCTGGGAGCAGAGTGTAGGAATCCCCTTCTGCCCCAGGGGATCGGTGGCCAGCGGATGGAAAATATGCGGAAATTCAGCAAAGTTTCAAAAGGCTTTACTAACACTAGTTCTGGATATACATATCAGCCATAGGAAAACCCTGGACATGAGAGAGAGAGAGAGAGAGAGAGAGAGAGAGAGAGAGAGAGAGAGAGAGAGAGAGAGAGAGAGAGAGAGAGAGAGAGAAAGCAAGCAGGCTACAGTTTTTATATCCCTACAACACAGACCACCCACTCCAACTGAAAGCAGTTGGGGTCAATTCCCCTCAGGTAATTTCTCCCAGGACCTCACCTATGTCCTTTGAGATGTAAATGCTGAAAGATCAGCCTTGGAAGTGCCCCCTGCAGGGTAGTGTACAGGAGGGACATTTATCTTTACCAATAAATATATTTCAGCTAGGTATAAATTTCTCTAAGCTTTCACAAGAGTCTCATCTTTACTTCATAGTTGTTTTGTATTAGCCTTTAGACTTATTAGGAGCCATGCTTGCTTGCTTGGAGGCAAACAGCATTTCTCTCTGGTCTAACCACTTAGAGGTTCAGCGTGGACAGGTAAGATCTACTGGTAAGATCTACTAGTAAGATCTAGCTAGTACCACGATGTTTGTGGCAGCATGAGAGAAAATATTTATACCAGCCAGGATAGAATACATGGTAAGATAAACTTTCACATTCAAACTGTCCTGCCCTATCTGCAAAGTGGCCTGCAGGAGGCAACTCCAGGCAAAATGCAGAGGCTCTGGGCAGCAGTGTACTGCAACAGCCATTCAACACACTTGCGAGAAGGGTTTTTAAAAAAAATTAAATTACTGTGAGATAGACAACTATAAAGATGTTCATGATTGGGTTTCAGTCAACAGTGTTCCAGCACCCATCCCTCCACCAGTGCACCCTTCCCAATGTCCCCAGATTCCCTCCAGCCTGCCTCTGTGGCAGGCATTTTTCTTCTCTCTCTCTCTCTCTCTCTCTCTCTCACACACACACACACACACACACACACACACACACATGAGGGCTTTTTAAATCTGTGTATTTAGGGGCTGGAGGGATGTACAGTGGGGAGGGCATTTGCCTTTCACTGGGCCAACTCTGGTTCCATCACCAGCACCCCAAAAGGTCCCTGAGCACTGCCTGGGGTAACCCCTGAGAATTGCTGGTGTGACCCAAAAAGCAAACCAAAAAGTGTTTAGGAAAGAAGTTGCAATTTAGTGAGGTTAGATTGCTCATGCAGGATTTGTCTTCTTTTTTTCAGAGTCTGGTTGCTTTACTTCCCATCCCTTAAATGGACGCACAACATGCACACACTCACAGGCGCATTCTTATCAAGAGTGCCCCATGTGGGCCGGAGTTGATAGGGTGCTTGCGTTGCATGTGGCCAGCTTGGGTTTGATCTGTAGCACCCCACAGGGTCCTCTGAGCCCCACCAGAAGTGTCCACTGAATACAGAGCCAGGAGTAAGCTCTGAGTAGTGCCGGGTGTGGCCCGGAAACAGAAACAAAAAGAATGGCCCACTGTTCAGACAGTGAGAATTCATTCACCTCCTGTGTTGGTTGCTGTTAAAGTGACCTCATTCTGGGGTCAGCTCCGACACTGCAGGCGGGGTCCTCCTTATAGCATGAAGAGCACTAACTATTCTGGGTCTGGGACTGATGTATAAGATGAGCTATTCTGGTTCCAGATGGAAAGCCAATCTCGGTTTAACCGAGCAACAACCCAATGGAACTGGAAACCCGCCAGGTCATGAGTTCTGTATTATTAGAAATGTCCAGAAGAAAACTAGATGATTTCGTGGTGAAGGGGAAAAAATAGATGGGATTTCTGACAGCTGACCTTTAAAATGTCTTTTACTCATGAGATCCTTTAGGCCTTGCAAAGGGGTCAGGAGGCCTGGGGGTGTTGTCTGGGGGAGGCAGGAACAGGGAAGGTCCAAGTTGTTGCAATACGATGACTCACTGTGCAGGAGAAAGAATTAATGCTGGGAATCAGGAAAAAGAAAACATGGACAATCGGAAGGAACAGTGGGAGCAGGTACAAAAAACCAGACCAGTCAATAACTGGGAGGCCTTGTGCAAATTGTTTATCTCTTTATATAGCAGTAAAACAAGATGAGGGGCAGGAGTGGGGGAGATAAAAAAGAGAAGAAGCCGTCAACAGGATGAACAGATGCTTTGCAGGCAGGAGGTCTAGGTTTGATCCCCAGCACCCAATGGTCTTCTGAGCTCTGCTAGGAGTGATCCTGAGCAAAAGGCCAGGAGTAGCCCCCAGACAAGCCAAGACAATGCCTAGACGACCCCTAGACAACCCTCAACTAATTAGAGAAACAAAACAACAAAACTTCATAAAAATAAGGTTAAGACCATCCCATCTGCCTTTGAGGTAATGGTGGTAACCTGGGAGAGTTTGAAGCCTGATAAGAGTTGCAAGAATTGAGGGGATTAGGGGCCAGAGTGATAGCCCAGTGGGTAGGGCGTTTGCCTTGCACGCGCCGCCCATGCCGGCCCAGGTTCGATCCCCGGCATCCCATATGGTCCCCCCGAGCACCGCCAGGAGTAATTCCTGAGTGCAGAGCCAGGAGAAACCCCTGAGCATTGCCGGGTGTGACCCAAAAAAGCAAAAAAAAAAAAAAAGAATTGGGGGGATTAAAGGGAAGTAAAGGATCAGATGGTTCTGAGAGCACAGCGATGTACTTATTCAGGTGTTTGCCTCCGAAGTGTCTGCATCAGACAGTGAGCTCTGTCGGGAACACAAGTGGTCATTGATACTGTCCAGGGTTTATTGATACTGTCCAGGGTTTTTGCTCTTCTGGAGCCCACAATTTAGTGGGAGAGACAGTATTAGTCCAATCATCACACTAAAATTTTGGCAGGAGGTGCTGCCACGAAATGTTTATTGACAATATAACGTGAAAAAAGAGTAAAACATAGTTTATGATAATGGATAAAGTCAAAGACTCTAGGTGAGTTAATCCCCATATTTTTATTTTTAATACTGATTTTGGGCCACGCCTGCAGTGTTTGCTCGGGGATCACTCTTGGCAGGCTCAGAGAAACATATGGGGTACTGGTGATCAAACCTGGGTGAGCTTATGCCAAAAAAGCACCTTACCCACTGTTTTATCACTCCAGCTCACCCCTCTGCATATTTTTATTCTCTGGAACATTATTCTTCAGCTTCTAATGAAAGTCTTACAATATCACACCTAATACATTATCCTTTTTAGTAGATAGTTCTGTAGACAGCTCAGTGGCTAACACAGTTTCAAATCAGAATTTGGGAAGCCCAGTCCAAGATTCTGATAAAAATCTTTAAATCTTACAAGTAATACCTCCTTGCTGTCTCTAGTGGGTACATTGAGAGGGAGAGAAAAAGGGCTCTTCTTCTCTTTCTCTAACCTTGCACTTTTTCTTCTCCTTCCACAGTCAAAGCAAGGGGAAGGAGGGCTAGCCTAATTAGAGGATTAATCTTAGCTTAGTGCTTCTTCCTCGCCCACCCCCCACTTTCTGTTTTCTGGTTCTGACAGCTTGTATGAATATATTTACACACGGATCTATTTTTGGACATTTTTTGGGGGGAGTAGGGTCACATCAGGTCATGAACAGGGACACTTGCTTGCTCTTTGCGCAAATGGTCATTCCCAGTGGTGGACTGGAGATCATTCAGTACTGGGGACTAGATCCAGGTTTCCCCAGACAAACCATGCACGCTATCCCTTTGAGCCTTTCCCTGAACCTTTAAAATTTAGTTTCAATGATATATTTTATTGACTCACAGATCAGAACTTGTCACTTGAATATGTAGATAAACAGGATGAAGGGTTTTTTTTTTTTTTTTTTTTTTTTTGCTTTTTGGGTCACACCCGGCAATACTCAGGGGCTACTCCTGGCTCTGCACTCAGGAATTACTCCTGGCGGTGCTCGGGGGACCATATGGGATGCCGGGGATCGAACCCAGGCCGGCACAGGCCGGCTCGGGCAAGGCAAACGCCCTACCCTTTGGGCTATCGCTCCCGCCCCAGGATGAAGTTTAAAATGAGATATTTCTATTCTTTTGAGTTCTAAGTTTCAGGGTCTGGAGTTTGCATTACACACAGAGATCCCCTCAACTCGCACAAATTACTCTTCATGTACTCAGTTGCCCCAGAACTAGTAGCTTCCCTCTGGTACACAGTGGAACTCACGTCTCCCACTCCCACGCCAACTCTTATGCATGTGTGTTAGACAAATACAATTTATTGTTTTTTTAATTTTATTTAAGCACTGGCTAACAAAGCTGTTATGGGTCAGATTTCATACATAAAACATCCCAGCACCATGCACCGCTGCCTCCAACCACCCCCCCACCCTCCCCCCTTCACTCTACCATTGTCCTAGTATCTCCCTCTATCTATTCCTTTTCCATATGGTAAATTTTCTACTGAAGATAGTCCTCAGTTCCTTTTGCTATTTGAGCATTTGTTATTTTTGTACTCTTTATACCCTGCATATGAGAGAGGTCATTCTGTATTTGTTCCTCGCCTTCTGACTAACTTCACTCAGCATGATACTCTCCAGATTCGTCCAAATAGCAGAAAAAAAATTGTATGATTTCATCATTTATTAAAGCTAGTAGTATTCCACTGAGTATATATAACCATGTTTTTATTTTTTTTAATCTGGTCCTCTGTTCTTGGACATGGGTTGTTTCCTGATTTGGGCTATTGTGAATAGTGCTGCAAATGAACTTAGGCCTGTGAATGTCTTTTCTGAATAGAGTGTTTGGGTCCTGGGGCCAGATGCCAATAATTAGAATTGCTGGGTCAAATGAAACTAAGTTCCTTGTTTTCAGAGAAGTGTCCATTTTGTTTGTCCAAAACTTTGGACCAGTCACCAGTTAACATTTCCACTGGTGGTGAATAAGGCCTCCTTTTTCCCAACATCCACACCAACATTAGTTGCTCTGTTCCTTGTGATGTGTCCAGTTTCTCTGGTGTGAGATAATAATATCTCAGGCCGGGCGTGCAAGGCAAACGCCCTACCTGCTGGGCTATTGCTCAGGCCCCCAGAGTATATTTTCATATATATATATTGGCCAGATGTGGAAAATGGCGGGCCCCATGGAGTAGTGGAGGGTGGTCTGTCTTGTTGTGAGGCTCTGCTGAGGTGGCAGGCCAGGGCTAGAACCGCCATGCCTCCCAGGCGCCTCACGAGCAGCTGGGCACAGGGAGAGCAAGGAGCAGCTCTGCTCCATGTCTGAGAGTCTCTGGTTCAGCATACCTGGGCCGGATTGAAAAGAAACTGCTGCAGGGTGGGTGTGGATGATCCGGGCTGTGATAGTCTGGTCTGCTGGGTAGAGTTGTGACGAGAGGGAAGTCCGGATGTGGAAAATGGCAGGCCCCATGGAGTAGTGGAGGATGGTCTGGCTTGTTGTGAGGCTCTGCTGAGGTGGCAGGCCAGGATTAGAACCCACCATGCCTCCTGGGCGCCTCACGAGCAGCTGGACACAGGGAGAGCAAGGAGCAGCTCTGCCCCACATCTGGACTTCCCTCTCGTCACAACTCCACCCAGCAGACTAGACTATCACAGCCTGGTCACGCTGCCACTAAGCGGCCGCGCAGGTTCATCTATAAATGCTTTATTTAGAGGTGACTACAACATTATGCCACCCGCACAGCAAGCCTGGCAAGCTGCTCGTGTAGTATTTGATATGCTAAATACCAGTAACACTTATATTAGGTCATTCCCATGACCTAATATAATGGTTTGAGGCTCTCTATGTTCCTGGAGCAAATGGATGCCTTTGGGTTCTACTAGCATGAAACAGGACATATGGAGATATTACTGGTGCCCGCTCTAGCAAATAGATGATTAACGGGAAGATAGTGATAGATAGTGATATATATTGGCCACCCATAGGCATTTTTCTTTGAAGAAGTTTCTGTCTCTTGTCCCCATTTTTTTGATGGGGCCTTTTGTTGTCTTGTAAAGTTCTACCATGCCTTACCTATCTTTAATATCAAAACAGTATACCAGACAAGTAGTCCGCAGTAACTCTTAACTACTTCCTCCTGCCCTGTATATTGTGTGTGCCTGAAAATTTCTGAAATACAAAGAGGCTGAACTGATGTAGGGCAAATAGTTCTACATTAATTCTAGTTTTGATCATCAGTAGTGTTTACTATGGGTTGCCAATTTAATGCTTAATTCTACTTCCCGCAACGGGAGGAAAGGCTGCAAAGTTTAAGAAGAGAACTCCCAGAATGACCACCAACTGGGAACTCTTTGGCACCATTGCAGCAACATGGGAAGATACCATCATTGACGACATCGATGAAGAATACACCCGACTGGTTCAGTACCTCCATGATTGTGCGAAGAATGCCGAGAGAGAGAAAGACACAAAAGGACGCCTGTCTTCAGAAACTCTCGAGCTCATTCGCCAACGTGGCAAGGCACGAGCCTCAGGAGACCAAATGCTAATGTCCAAGCTTGCTAAACGGTGCAGAGAAGCGATAAAAGATGACCTCAAAGACAGAAGAGCAGAAATACTGGAAGATGCAGCAGAAGCTGGGAAAAGCATTTGCACCGCCCGCCTGTACTTTGCCAACTATAAGACCAAGATGACTGCCCTCCGACGCCCTGATGGATCTATCACATCTTCCAGAAAGGCAATGGAGAAGATTATCCATGACTTCTACTCAAATCTCTTTGATAGCCACATCCACCTGCCCACATACCAAATTCCACAGGATGGATATGTCATTCCCAACGTTCTCCCTTCTGAAATCCGACATGCCATCTCATTGGTAAAGAAGGGAACAGCACCAGGCCCAGACAAAGTCAGACCCTAACACCTGAAGAATCTGCCGTCGGTACTCATCAATACACTAGCTCGGCTCTTCACACGCTACCTGTCCGAATGCAAGGTGCCCTCCCAATGGAAAACCAGCAGGACAGTTCTACTGTTCAAGAAGGGAGACATTCATGCCATCAGCAACTATCGCCCCATCTGCCTGTTGTCTGTCATCTACAATACACAAGTCATCCTGAACAGGATTAGCAGAACACTAGATGAAGGACAACCATGCGAGCAAGCAGGCTTCCAGAAAGGATTCAGCATGATCGACCATATCCACATGGTAAACCAAGCTCATTGAGGTTTGTAGGGAATACAAGATGCCGCTCTGTCTCACGTTCATTGATTTACAGAAAGCCTTTGATTCTGTGGAGACTGAAGCAGTCATCGAAGCCCTAGCCAAACAGGGTGTTCAAACCCAATACATCAAGATCCTTCGTGAGCTGTATTACGGATTCACCACCAGGATCTCACCATTCTGCAAAGAAGTGATCATTGATGTGAAAAGAGGGGTTCGACAGGGTGATACCATTTCACCAAAACTCTTCAGCGCCACCCTCGAGAACATCATGCAACAATTAGAATGGGAAGGAATGGGACTGAAGATAGATGGTCAGCAACTACACTACCTCCGCTTCGCTGATGACATTGTTCTAATAACACCAAACATTAGCCAAGCGGCACAAATGCTGGCTGACTTTGACCGAGAATGTGGAAAGATAGGTCTACAGCTGAATCTAAAGAAAAATATGTTCCTGAAGAATGAACAAGTTCCAGAGGCCCCATTCACTCTCAATGGAACAAACATCTCTGAATGCAGCAGTTATGTGTACCTAGGTCGAGAAATCAACATGATGAACGACCTAAAACCTGAGCTGCGCAGGAGGAAGAGAGCAGCATGGAATGCCTTCAAAGGCATCGAAGAAATAGCTAAAAGGACAAAGAACCTCCGGCTCCGGGCACATCTCTTGACTCCACCGTTCTCCCTGCATTAACATATGCCTCAGAGACCTGGGCCCTATGAAAGCAGGATGAGAATGCTATTTGGGTCTCCCAGAGAGGAATTGAAAGAGCTATGCTTGAAATATCACACCTCACTCAAGTGAGAGAAGGAATCCGGAGTTCTGACCTCTGTCGCTATTCCAGAATCAGGGATGCTGTCTCGTTTGCCAAGGCATTGAAAATCAGATGGGCTGGACATGTAATGCGATTTGGAGACAACCGCTGGACTAGAGCCATTACCGACTGGATCCCACAGGATGTCAAAAGATCACGTGGCCGCCCACCTACAAGATGGTCAGACTTCCTTGTCAAGACCCTGAAGGAACGGTTTGAGGCTCTTCATATTCCTGAATCAACCAGATGCCATTGGGCTACACTGGCACGTGATAGGGTCCAATGGAAATGTTACTGGCGCCTGCTCGAGCAATCGATGAATAACGGGATTCAAGTGATCAAGTGAAGTGATCAACCAATCTATTTATTGATTATAGCCTACTTTTAAGAAGGTTTTGTTTGTTTGTTTGTTTGGGGGGACACAATAACAGTGCTTAGGAGTCTTGGCAGTGCCAGCGATCAAACCTGGAGTTTCCTTTTCCACAGCATGGGCTCCAGCCCTTGGAGCACTCTACCAGCCCAGAAGGACCTTCCTGATTTCTTTCCGTCATTATTTTTTTTCTTTTTGATGACGGAGAGGGAAGGTCGTCCTCTTCGACCAAGCGTGCAGCTTCGGGAAGGACTCACATGGACTGGTGAGGGAGGAAGGGGGACACCCGCCTAGCCAGTCAGATCAGTCGAATCAACCTTGGCGATCAATGGGGTGACATATGTCGCAGCCAGATCGCCTCACATCCGATCTGGATGCTACCCGCATGGCAGAGCCTGGCAAGCTACCCGTGTCGTATTTGATATGCCAAATACCAGTAACAATTATAGACCTCATTCCCATGACCTGATGGAATGGTTTGAGGCTCTTTATGTTCCTGGAGCAAGCAGGTGCCCTTGGGCTCTACTAGCATGAGACAGGTCATATGGAGATGTTACTGGTGCCCGCTCGAGCAAATCGATGATGAACGGGAAGACAGTGATACAGTGACAGTGATTGATGACGGAGGGACTAGTGACCCACTGTGGAAGCTATTGTCTCTGAACATTCTTCTACAGAAGCCTTGCAGGACTTTTTTTTTATCATTTAGGCTACAGTCCCTGCAGCAGTCTCCTGTGTCCTCTCTGGCCCCCTCTTTTCCTTCTTCTGTGCCTTGTCGGAGACATGTTGTCTCCTAGCACACACCAGGCCCTGTTTGCAGTACCTCTTGGTGTAGCATAGTCTCCAGGCTTTGAGGCCTTCTCCCCATTTTGTGTAGATCTCCAGATTTCCAATTTCCAGTGATTCCCTTTTCCCTTATCATTTTTTTAGAGAATGATAGCTGCTTCCCTATCATTCTCTTTGGCTGGTGCCTTCTGTCCATTCTCCCACCTGCACCCCCCATCCAGTGCACTTGCTGTCCCTCCATGTACCTGCCTCATGGAGATTTACACTGGGGTGGGGACCCATCACTGGCCACCTGCCACCCTCTTTTCTAGGGCTCAGACCCATTCCTGACCTGCCCTTTCTCCTCTGCAACCCCTCATCTGGCTCAGAGGAACAACACCAGCGTTTCTCACTTGGACAGCCTCTGGATTGTGGGACTCAGCCAGTATTTATGTAGCCCCTTAGGTTCTTACATTTTCAGGGGCAGTGAGACCCTTGCCCCGGTCATTTAGGGAATGCAATAGCAGCCCCTTGAAGAGGGTCTCTCAAAGCTGTGTCATTAGGCCAGTAACTTCCTCTGAAATTCCCACCTGGGGTGCCTGGGATGCTCCACAGTGGGCAATAGCTCTCCCCAAGTCAATCTCCATAAATCCTTTCTGTCTTCTCTCCAACCATGTTTTATTTGCCTGTTCTGGCTGAGCTTTGTAGAGTTACAAGGCCAGTTTGCATTAATCTCCCTTGTAAATCCTGCAAGAGGTGTGTGTGTATGTGGGGGTGCATGAAGGTGGGGGGGTGGTGCTGGCTGGCTTTGGGGTTTTGCTTCTGTTCTGTCTTGGCATCTTCCTAGATGTTTCAACTTGAACATCCTGACACAACCATAGCATTAGTAGCTATCAGCTACTATACAGCATCAGTAGCAACTAATGCTAAGGGGAGGGCCTAGCCTTTCGCTAATCCTCCCAACCCTGAAACTCTCCGAGAGGTTGGGCTGATGACACTGGACTGGGGTAGGTGGAGAATTTCCCAATGAGCAGAACCCAAGGCTCATGGCCTCCAAGAGCTCTCTTCTGCCTCTGCTAAGGATCTGTGTAGGTCCACGAGTTGGGCGTGAGGCCAAGAGCGTTCTTCCAACCAGAAACCATCACCCCTGCCTCAGAAACCACCCATCTTGCCATTCCCAGAGCCAGCGAGGACTGCCATCAAGGCCCTTCTCTGGGACATCAGAGTCTTGTCTCCTTTTACCCCACCCTCAACGTTTCTATTTGGAACCTCTCAGGTTCCTGCGGAGCCCTTCAGTGTCTCAAGTACAAGCCTCTTGCCAGAGCGGCCAGTGTTGGGAGCCTGCTTACAGTGGCCTGTCTCTGGCCCAGGAGAGGAATTAGCGGCATCAGTGCTGCGCAGGCTCCCCCCAGAAGCCTCTGCTCGGGTGCTTTTGTTTTGCTTTCTGGGTGGGAGCAAGCAGTGCTGTCCCCTCCTGCCGAAAGCCCTGGACTGCCTCCCCAGCCAGGAGTTGTCACTTCAACTGTGACTGGGTTTTTCTTCATCTTCTTTTTTTTCTTCTGTTTTTGGTGGTAACAAAATAATAGCCAGCAGGAATTTGGGAGGAGAAAAAAAGAGTTCAGTTGGCCGATTCTCAAATGAGTGGACTGTAGTGTCATCGGAACTGAATTGGGCTTGAAACAGACATGATCCTATTTGGGAAGCATTGTGTGGAGGGATGGGAAATGTGAATGGGGTGGAGGAGTCTCTTCCAAAATGGTCTTTCTGGATTGATAACAGCAGCCTGTTTCCACCCAGCACCATGGTCGTCCCCACACCCATCACTAACGTGGTGAGAAAACTGAAGAGCTAAGACCGACCACCCCAGCCATCAGCCTGTTTCCTGCCAACCTCTCAGCAGAGGCTTTAACCCTTACTATAAGGAAAGGGAGCCCCTCCACAATAAGCCATCCATTGATTTTCCGTGAACAAACTAAAGTCACTTGACCCTTAGATTCATCTTTTATCGTGGTGATTGGGATTAAGGAGCTAACTGTCCTTGTTTTTTAACAGTAAAAAACAAGATGAATAAAATAGCAGTTTGATAGGATTGTGTTTATTTTGATAGCTCAGCAATCAGACCATTTAAGTATTTTCTCAACAAACAGTGAGTGAAAATGTTATTGCTCACCTCCTGTGCTCAGTAATGGTGTAAAGTGGATTTGGGAATCACCCAAATCAACAGTGTCTCTGCCCTCACGGAACACTGACAGGTGTAGACAGCAGGTGGTCTGTTTCTGTAGATAGCGTGATGCCATAGACTCTGTCCTGTGAAACACCAGTACGGAAGGGTGGCTGGGGGATGGAGGCCAGAGACAGTTTTGCTAAGGAATTGGCAGCTGAGCTGAGATTTGCTAGCAGGAACAGGAGCTAGCCAGGGGAAGGCAGTGGCTAGGGGTGTGATGGGGGAAAGAATTTTCTTCAGAAAGAAGAGGCTGAGCCAAGACAGAGAGAAAGGCATGGGTGTATGCAGGGAACTTAAAGGTCACTGTGGCTGAAAGTAGGAAAATCAGGATAAGAGACCAGACTGGCGAGGAAGATGGTTTGTCTGACCCCACCTTAGCCTTGTGCCTCTTTCTTGAGGACTTTGGTCTTCGTTCTAAAATAAGAGAAGTGCCGTGGAAGAGTTTTCAGCAGGAGAAGAATATAAGGGTTTTCCATTTGGAAAGAGGACTTTATTCACAGAGGGAGATTGGATCAAAAGCAATTACCTTTCACAGTTATAATGGTTAGAGCCATAAGAAAGGGAAAGGCTAATGATGTTTGTCATTTGAGGCATAGTACAACTTCCACGTAAAGGACTTTTGCCATGCATGTATAAGGGACCAAGATCCAGATTCCTTCCTAGTTGGTCTTAGGTTTGTTAACTGAAGGACTAGAGAAGACCTCGGTGCAGCCCCTCTTGTCAAACCAGCCCAGAAATCCAGATGCGAACATTATTCTGTTCCTGCAGGAAGTTCTCACCCCTTTCTGTTAGAACAATAGATTAAAAGGGCTAAAGATTCATTGAACAAAGCAGACCAGCAAAGATCTATAACTCTTTAGGTTGTTAAATGAATCATTTAACAAATGGCAGATGGATATATGTTTGTTGGATCAAGGGGATTTTCAAACTCAGCACCATGTTCTGTTCTCTGCCAATGAAATCAAGTGTGTATGGTAAGATATGAAGGGAAGTTCACCTGTGCTTTAAAATTCAAGAAAGATGTAGTAGTATAAGCCTTGAATTGGTCCACAGAAGACTGGGGCCCTGTGTAGATTATTGCCTGAGATTGCAAAGTAATTTTCCCTTCTGGGATAAAATTGTCCCTTGATTAAAAATGGGAAACTTGCTTTTAGAACAGAATTTTTCAAAGTGGCTTCTCACCACTTCTCACCCGCAGTTGTTGGAAAATTGTTATGGGATCCATCCCCTTACCTATAAATGGTTTGATAGAGTTTTCTCAAGATGTTTAGAGGAGGCTTTTTCTAATATCTTACTGGTTTGAGAAAATGATGCCATCCAGGCATCAAATGATGCTACCCATGAACCTCCAGAGAATCTATTACTATTACTTAAAGAATGCATATTATCTAGATTTAATGATACCTCCAGAAAACACCTTTGTGTTGAAGAAACTGACCTGAAGGCAAGGCAAACACCCAGTGACTCATTTTGCCATATGAAGTCATTCAGTCCTTGTCATTAGAAAGCCCCTTCTCTTCACTCTGGGTATCACCTCCGGCTTTGCTCCATTAACATAGCGCTTACTGCTATATAAATTCTTTGTACTTCCGTTATCAAATTTGGTCTTGTTCTAATAATCTGTCTGATGATAACTTGTTTATTCATCTAGCCTCAGAAGCACTTAGAGGAATGGGGGATTTTTTTTTCTTGTGCCCTTCAATATATTTTAGGAGAACAAAAAGATGCTTCGCTTTGTCTTTTTTTCTCTTAGATGAGTTCATAATCCATACATATCAATGAACTAACGCCAGTATTTTTACTGTCATGAGTCTTTCTTACTCTCAGCTTCCTGTATGAAACTGGGTGGATCCTTTCTGAATCTCAGTTTCCTCACCTGTCATTCAGGGTTAGAGCTGAGGTTTTCCAACATTTTATTTTTTTTTCCTGTAAAGGATCAGATGGTAAAAGTTTTAGGCTTTATAGACTATGTTGGTTGCAACGATTTGATTCTGCCAGAGTAGCCAAAAAGCAATATGAATGCTGAGTTCTAATAAAACTTTATTTATAAAAATAAGCAGAGGGCTGGGTTTGACCCAGGGACCATGCTTTTCTGACCTTTGAGGTCAGCATGTGGGTTGACTGCTCCCCAATGTCCTCACAGCACTCACCTTCTCCCCTGAAGGGTTATTGACTTCCAAGTTTGAAGTCACCCTGCTCTAAAACACTCCCTCTGGCTTGTGCTTCCCAAGACCATCATCATCTTCTCCTGACGTGTCTGTATATAAGACTGTCTCCGTCTCCCCAGCTGCCGAGATGCCTTCTTCACAGCTTTGTTTTGTTTATCTTAGTAACTACCCTTCTTTAATCCCTCTGAAGGATTGGTTAGCTGGAATTCGACTTGTCTTCCTCCCCGGAGCCTTTGATCAGATGCTCATAAGCACTTGCTGACAGCCAGACAGAAAAGGTGGAGCCCAGATCCCAGGCCCGAGGGCCCAGAGAGTAATGAATGAAGGCTGCGTTTATTTGTATTTCTAATTGGCAAGCCCATTTCCAGATCAGCTGCATGTCACTGCAAGCTGAGAGCAAGAACTGGAGACAAACCTCCTTTCTCTCCCAGGCTTCGGTGTCCAGGGCCCCTGTTTCCACAGAGGCAGGAGCTTGCCTTAACTTCACCAGACTTGGAAGAAGCTACCACCTGGGCTCAAGCTCTGCCACTTAGCACAGGGCACTATCCTGTCCACTGCACAAGTTTGAGCATGCTGTTGGTTTCAGTTGTGATGTATGGGGAGTCCTCTGGTTTGGGAAAACCATTTTGCCAGTTTTGTGTCTTGGATGGAACCATCAGCTTCTCTTTCTCTCTGAAACCGTGTGCAGGGAGTCAGAGAGACCAGATGCTCTGCTGTGTTTGAAACTGATCAGCTTTGGCTTTTTACCTGCTCAGTTTCCTTGTTCCCCTTTGGAAGCAGGAGCTGAGGTTCCTAAAACTCCTGAGAAGAATTCTTGGCATCTCTAGAAAATCATGGAAGTCATTCTCACCATCCAGTGTTCTATAATTGCCTTCTTTGATGAAATCTCCAGAGCATTTCTAGATTCTACAAAGTGGCAGAACAAAAGGACCCTGGTCTCCAAATGCCAAAAGTGTGGTTGGAGAGTTTAGCAGAACAGGGGTCAAGAACATGTCCTCAATAACTTGTTTTAGGGCCTGGAGAGATAGTACAGTGGGTAGGGCACTTGATTTGCATACAGCTGATCTGGGTTCAATCCACATCATCCTATAGCTCATAGCCTCCTGAGTACTGCAAGGAACGAACCCTGAGCATAGAGCTACGAGTAACCCCAGAGTATTACCGGGTAACGCTTGTATCACTTGTATCACTTGTCTTCCTGTTCATCGATTTCTCGAGCAGGCACCAGTAACATCTCCACATGTACTTTGCATGCTAGTGTAGCCCAAGGGCATCTGCTTACTCCAGAAACACAAAGAACCTCAAACCATTCCTTCAGGTCATGGGAATGAGGTCTATAATTGTTACTGGTTTTTGGCAAATCAAATACGACACGATAGCTTGCCAGGCTCTGCCATGTAAGTCATATATTCTCAGTAGTAGGCTCTCATCTATGCATTTACTGATACCACACTGCTGCAAAGCAGCTGCGTGTAACTGGGAGAGATCCGCTTTTCTCTTGGGTGGAGCTCTGACTAGCTGTGGAGTCCAGATTTTGAAAATGGCTGCCCCCTCAGTTATTTGTTGATGGCATCTAGGTTAATTGAATGTTTTGGATATGCAACTAATGCTGCTCTGAATATAGGGAAGCAAATATCCATCCAAATTAGTGGGTGTTTTTTTTTTCTGGACCAATGCCTAGGAGTGATACTGTTGAGTCATATGGAGTTTGCATTTTTTTAAGAAATAATATCCATCCTTACCAAACACTTTCTTATCTTTTTGATATGTGTTTTCAAATGTTGCAGTTCTGAACTTAATTTACCAAATGAGTTGTGCTGAGCATTTTTTCCCACATGTGTTAATGAGAGATCTCTGTACGTCAGGAGCGCTGAGATGAGACTTCAGGAATGAGACATATATTCATTTTTTAATAATCTCCAGCCAGAGGGACAGCAGCTTATCTTGGCAGTTGACAGCTTATACAAGGAACCCAACTCTCTTATATACCTACAGTATCAAAGTACAACACAATTTAGAGTTAAGTTTGCATAGTTTACACTACAAAGACATTCCACATATTTAGCATAGGATATACAGATGATCAGAAGGGAGACAAACAGAGCCAAACCTGCAGGGGTTGCTATCTAGGTGAAGTGAGATAAACAAAAGAATGTGTTGCAGTATGCTAATTCAGTTTCCAGACTAGCCCTAAATGGCAAGGTCTTATCAGACATTGAAGTAACAGAAACACAAGAAAATTCTGTTTTCTGTTACACTTCAACCGGCGTCCATTAGACTCCATCTTAGGCTAGCTACAAGCAACTAGGAGATGTGATGCTGGGAAATGACCTAGAATAGCAGTGCCTGTGTTTCTGCAATCATGATAACAGCCTCACTAGGGAATTCTATACACTAACTCTATTGGGAGGCTGTCTGCCAGAAAACCCTGTCTATGTATAAGAGAAGGAAGAGAGAGAGAGAGAGAGAGAGAAGAGAGAGAGAGAAAGCGAGGAGAAAGGGAGAGAAAAGAGAGCAAAGTGCCTGCCATAGAAGGGAGGAAATTAGGGGGTATTGGTGGTGCAAAGTGGGCACTGGTGGATGGATGGGTGCTGGAACACTGTATGACTGAAACCCAACATGAACATCTTTGTAATTGTATATCTTGTAAGGGTTGGCCACCCGATGGGGTGACTGACTGGGAGCTTTGGAGCGCCGTACCTACCAAGGAAAACTCTGAGAGACCAAGTCCTATGCAAAAAGCAAGGGTTTTATTAATAAGCGAGTATACTCGGGCTCATAGCGTGACCCCCAAACGGTCAGTGGCTAAGAGCCCTGAACCCTTCCAGGGAGGATCTTTTAAGGAATAATTCCCGCGCTACAGAAAAGCCCGCACATAACTATCCAATAGGTTTAAAATATTACATCAAGGTCTGCACGCAGGCAGCCACTCACTCTGCACCAGGTAACCATCACCCACCAATCTGAGCGTGCCTAATACTTCTTTCCATATTTGGCACGGCATGGGCCCAGTCACCTATCAGACCAAATACAGAGGGGGACATCAGACGCAACCTCTCGGGAATGTTTGCCTTATATTATAGCAAATAATTCTCCCTGGAATTATTTGCTAAGGCCCTTCCTGCTGTGCTCTTGTCAAGCCATCATTTTATCAGTTACTTTCAGTTGAGCCATCATTTTATCAGTTACCTCTGGTTGAGCCATCATTTTATCAGTTACCTCTGGTTCCTGTCTTTGTGTTCTGTGGGCGAGGGCATTCTTTCAATCTCACGGTGGTATAATAAGATTATTAAAATAACAGAAAACCCTGTGTATCTGTTAACAGGCAGTATCTATCAGAAAAAAAAGAAAGTGACTGCCTTCATGGCATGGGGGTTCTTCTGGGTCTTGTGAGGTTCTATTGGGATGGCAGACTAGGGCTAGAATCCACTGTCCCTCCTGGCCGATTCATGATCAGCTGAGCACAGGGATAGCTGGTAGCAGCTCTGCCCTGTGTATCTGAGTCACCGGGTATGATCCAAAAACTAAAACCAAAAAAATAGTTATTTTTATTATCAATAAAATGCTAGTAAGTTTTTAGCACAAGTACATATTCAGAAAAGAAGGACTGAGGGAATAAGAATAGACCTAGAAAAGATAGTTATAGAGTGGATCCTTGGTGGGGTTGAAAGTTGGGAGGCAGAGTAGGAAATATGACAGGGAGGGCAGAGGTG
This sequence comes from Cryptotis parvus, assembly GCA_021461705.1. Lineage (NCBI taxonomy): Eukaryota > Metazoa > Chordata > Mammalia > Eulipotyphla > Soricidae > Cryptotis > Cryptotis parvus. Next base: position 557,761 of record JAJIBD010020967.1, read on the forward strand.
CAGAGATAGGAAAGACTATGGACCAAGAGGGACGATGCAGAAAGATGCATGTGGGAATCGGAATCAGCATGTGCCTAGAGAAAAAAGATGTAAAACAGTTTGAAGGTGAAAACACAGAAGCACAGGAAGAAAGGGGTCCCCCTTATACCCTCCCATTTGCCTCTCAGCAGTCTTTTACTTTGTATCACTAACCTCATTTTACACAATCACTACAAACTCTTGGGCGTTAAATGGCTTTGCCTAGGATGCCAAGCTATTATCAAGTGGGATTAAGATTTAACTGAAATGGACTTGACCACAGTGCTTATGTTTTTCCCTAGTATGTGACAATTTCATGGAAAATATAGAATGTGAGCATATTTTTTAATTTAGAATATGTACATATTGGTACGAGAAAGGAGTTTCTTATTGGGAAAAATATCCATGATTTTTTTTTCTCACTTTTTGGATCACGCCCAGTGATGTTCAGGGGTTTTCTGAACTCTATATGCCGTAGTTACTCCTAGTGGTGCTCTTGGGGGACCATATTGGATGCCAGGGATCAAACCCAAGTTCACCGCATGCAAGGCAAATGCCCTATCTGCTGTACTATTGCTCCATCCCCTATCCGTGAATACTTTCATCTTGCAAGGCCCTTAGAGAACCTTCTAATTAGACCTACTAACTTTCAGTGTGGAGCAAGTGAGGTCGAGAAAGCAAGGACTATTTACTGTAACTAATGAAAGAAGACAATATTCTGGTTTCCAGGCCTTCACATCACTGCTGTTTCTGAGGGTTTGAGAACAAACTACCAGCTTATGGGTTCAGCGTCTGACCTTTGAACAACACTGATTTGTTCTTTCTCTTTCCAGAGACCACTGAGTTGGGAAGCAAGAAAGAACTCAAGTCAATGCCCTTCATCACCTACCTCTCAGGTCTGCTGACGGCCCAGATGCTGTCAGATGACCAGCTCATCTCAGGTGTCGAGATCCGCTGTGAGGAGAAAGGCCGCTGCCCCTCCACCTGCCACCTCTGCCGCCGGCCCGGCAAGGAGCAGCTGAGCCCCACACCAGTGCTGCTGGAAATCAATCGTGTGGTGCCACTTTACACCCTCATCCAAGACAATGGCACCAAGGAGGTGAGTTCCCAGGACATGGCCACGGAATCAAGTCTCAGTACCAACCCTCTACAGCTCTATTCTTGTAACCCCATTGCCTGTCAGGATGGCCATCACCCTTGTCATCATGGTGCTATTAGTATCTGTTGATTCTTTACTGTTTCTTTTTCCCGTAGGAATTATTTAATTTTATTTACTTGTATCACTTGTCTTCCCCTTGTTCATAATTTGCTCAAGCAGGCACCAGTAACATCTCCATATGTTCCTGTTTCGTGCTAATGTAGCCCAAGGATATCTACTCACTCCAGAAACACAAAGATCCTCAAACCATTCCTTCAGGTCATGGGAATGAGGTCTATAATTGTTACTGTTTTATGATATATATTGATATATGATAGTAACATATGATATATGTTACTGTCATATATCAAATAAGACATGGGTAGCTTGCCAGGCTCTGCTGCATGGATGGGATACTCTCTGTAGTCGGTAGGCTCTCAGTTCGTGCATTTAGTGATGAACCACGTGGCTGCACACAGCAGGGAGAAATTGGCTTTTCTCTTGGGTGGAGCTCTGAGGAGCTTTGGAGTCTGGATGTTAAAAATTGCTGCCCTCATGGTGTGGGGGTTCCTCTCTCTCTTCTTGTGAGGCTCTAGGGGGGTGGCAGGCCAGGGCTACAATCTGCCTTCCTTTCTGGACGCCTCATGATCAACTGAGCACAGGAAGAGCGGTAGCAGCTCTTCCCAGTGTATCTGTGTCTATGGTTCAAGCATACCTGGGCTTGAAATAGGCTTTGCTGTAGGGTGGGACTTTACAATATAAAATAAAATTTTATTTTATTATTTTTTTTCAAATTTAATCACAATGAGATACAATTACAAGGCTGTTCATGATCGAGTTTCAGTCATACAGAATTCAAACACCAATCCCTCCACCAGTGAACATTTCCTACCACCAATGTCCCCGTTTCCCCTCTTGTCATCTTTACTGTTTAGTAAGCATATATATAGCTGCTGTCACCAACAAATCCTGAAAAGTCAGTGATAAAACATTAGAGATCATTTAGAAATAATGTGGAGTCCTGAATGAGTTGTTTTGATCGATTGGCTTATGGGTGTCTTTTTTTTTTAATTTTTTATTTTTACAATTACAAAGATATACAATTTAAAAGTTCATATTTGGGTTTTGGTCATACAGTGTTCCAGCACCCATTTCTCCACCAGTGCCATCTCCCACCACCAATGTCCCTGGTTCCCTCCCTCCTCCCCCAGCCCACCTCCATGGCAGGTTCTTTATTTCTTTCCCTTTCTCTCTATCTCTTTCTCTTTTCCTTCCCTTCCAGACTATGCATTACAGAACATACATTAAAGGGTTGTCATGTGTATCTTTTTGCCTCTATTTAATGCTCAGTTCTAGGTTGACATTAGTACCCTCGACAATTATTAGCACACTGTTCCATTTTCTGTCTTACCTAGCCTCTGACTCCCACACGTTTGTGATAATTTCCACCTTTGACAAGACCTCCTGATACATGTTTCACTTGACCTTGGATATCGGTATCACTTATGGGTGTCTTGACTTGACTCTGAGAGTAGTTAAGAGACCCAGACTGTGTATCCTGTCTGTCACCCTCATGGTACTACAGTTGTTATGGAAGAAAAGCACGTGGTAGGGCATACATGAAGGGATTGAATGGAACAAGCTTAAAAGTGGCAGCTATATATCATTATAATCTCACTTCATTGACTGGACAGAGTCCAGTCAATGGTACAGATGACTGCATCAGATGGAAATCGTCTTTTTTTCTGCTTAGGAGAAGATAAAGGGTTGGTGATAACCCAGTAGTCTCTGCCTCAGTACTGAATTCATTTATTCATTTATTCATTCATCCACTCATTTATTTATTATTTATTTATTTATTACATTTTTATACCACCGTGAGATATACAATTGCAAACCCAATTATGTTTGGGTTTCAGTTATACAATGTTGCAGCACCCATCCCCCACCAGTGCCCGTTTTCCACCACTGATGTCCCCAATTCCCTGCCTCCTTCCCAGCCAGCCTCTATGGCAGGCACTTTACCTCTTTTCTCTCTCTCTCTCCCTCTCTCTTTCTTTCTTTCTCTCTCTTCCTTTTCTTACATATTGTGGCTTGCACACGCATATTTAGAGGTTATCATGTATATCCCTTTGTCTACATCCAATGCTCAGTTCTAGGCTAGTATTATCATTTCTAATGATCATTAGCACACTGTTCCCTTCTCTTTCTTACCTTATCTCTGACTCCCACACAGTTGCAGTTGATTCCACCCACTGAGAAGATCTCTTGATCCATGTTTTGCCTGGCCTTGATTATTGGTATCATATTATGTACATATTTTTTTATATCCCACAAAATGCAGTCATTCTATATCTGTCCTTTTCCTTCTGGCTAATTTCATTCAGAATGATCCTCTCCATGCCCATCCATTTATAGGCAAATTTCACTAACTTCTTTTTTCCTAACAGCTGCATAGTATTCCATTGTGTAGATGTACCAAAGTTTCTTTATCAGTCATCTGATTTCGGGCACTCTGGTTGTTTCCAGATTCTGGCTATTGTGAATAGTGCTGCTATGAACATAAAAATCAGCATTAGATTTAATGCTTAGATTTTTTTTGGTTTTTTTTTGTTTTTTTAAACATTTTATTAGACCACCATGAGATATACAATTACAACGTTGTTCATGCTTGGGGGTTTCGGTCACAAAGTGTTCCAGCACCCCGCCCTCCACCAGTGCCCCTCAACCACCACCCATGTCCCCAATTCCCTCCCCCTCCCACATCCTGCCTAAATGGCAGGTTCTTTATCTCCTCTCTCTCTCTCTCTCTCTCTCTCTCTCTCTCTCTCTCTCCTCCTTCTCCCACACATTGTGGGTTTAATGCTTAGATTTAAGTGATCGCATTTGATCTACCCAGCAGATCTATCATGCTGGGTAGATCAGCATTATGTTTGTTGGGTTGACTTCTAGGAATTGCTGATGTCTGACCATATTATATTTATTAAAATGACAATCCACGTGTTTCAACCTAATTTTGTGCCTACTTTGCAAGTGACCAAACCTCAAGGATATTTAGGCATTTATTCCAGCTTCATCTTCTTACTATTTGGGTCTCTCTCTTTCAGTTACAACACATTGGGACTGGAGGGGAACAGCTAGATTATTTGAGTCTCTGGTTTGCTAGTTTATGTACAACACTTCTTCCAAATTCAGTGTTTCAGGAAACTCAGTCTATTAAATTAGGAATAAAGCTGACACACCTTTAGTAAGGAAGAGGAAAGTGAACAAAACACTGCATCTTGGTCCCTTCTCTTCCCTTTGCAGTCACTCCCAGGTAGATCTTGGTAGCCACAATGTCTGATAGACAGATGAATGAATTAGTCAGTAGAATGTTAAATTATGTGCCCACCACAGTGCATCCCACTGGGGGCAGGGGATGTTGGAAAGTGGTGAGCAGTCCTATAGAACTTCATAGAAATAGAAAATGAGATTAAGGAATTATCAGGTAGACAACCAAAGACAGAAAAGAACAGTCTTTACTATGTTGGAAGGTGGTAAGCACTCATATAGAACTTCATAGAAATAGAAAACGAGATTAAGGAAGTATCAGGTAGAAACCAAAGACAGAAAAGAACAGTCTTTACTAACACCAAAATCAGTAAGCATTCCTGTGACAAGTATGGAAAAGAAGCATGATCCCTTGGGAATTGTAGACTCGAGTTGGAGTGCTATCTATAAGGCTAAGTTTATATTATAGTGTTTTTGTTTTTGTTTCAAAACAAACAATGCTCAGGGATTCCTTACTCTTCACTCAGGAATCACTCCTGGTGGTGCTCGGGGTGTAAGGCAAGCACCCCACCTACTCCAGCCCCAAGTTACCACTTGGGGTTCTATCACTCAGCTCCAAGTTATATTACTAGCTAGAGGCTAATAATATTAAACTTGTGTTATTAAGGAACCATCTGAAACAGCCCCGATGGCTAACCACGATTGAGTATTCAACACCAACAGGGGCATCTGTATCACAGACAAAATGCCTCAAGTAGAGTGACACCGAGCCTGAGCTGAGTGAATATCATATGAAAGGGAGAAAGTAAACCCCACTGACAGGTTTTCTACCTGTTATTTCTTTCCTCTTTTTTTCAGCTAACACTAACACAGTAATCCTTTTTTAAAAATAGACACATGTGTCACAGTCAAGGAGACATTGAATTCAGGATTTAGGATCTTGCCTGCCTAAAACTAAGGGAGGCAGGATGAGGGTCTGTAAGAAGTGATGGTTCCACTAAGGCTCTCATTCCTAGTTGGCCTTGAGGAGGGAAGTAGATTTGTGAGAGTTAGTTATTGAACTGTCACCGCAGGTGAAGTCACTGAAGGGATGAAGACGTAAAGCTTGAGCATGCTCATTGTGTCCCAATGAGCCACACGTGGTGAATGGTCTAGTTCTGTGGCTGAAAGGTCTCCAAGATACAGGAAGCAGGTTACCCAGGACCTGCACTTCTCCACGTCTGTCTTTGGGAGTCAATGGTGGGAATAGCGTGGAAGAAGAGAAACCTGTGAGGCAGCTGTGGAAGCTCCTGATGTGATGAATGTAGTGACAGTGACGACAAATCACATCTCAGGGTCTCAGCAGTGCAGGGCTGGATGCTTCAAGACCTGGTGACTGGGCTGAGGCATAGCCCCTCGATGGCTGTGTGGACTGGCCTCAGCGATGCCTCCCTAGTCCACACACTCCTCTAAAGCACAGCCCCATGCACAGCAGCTCAGTATCAGCCAGTGTACCCTGGTCACACTGGTGAGGGGGAACACCCTCCTCTGCCTCAGGGGTCAGATTCCCCTGGATTCTCTATCAGCTTCTTCAAGCACCATCAAAATAGTCAATGCTTTGGAGCCTCAGTGAGGCCTTCCTGAGTGTGGCTCCAGGCATGCCCCTCCGAGAGACCAAGAGTAAGTGAGCCGTCACTAGATGTCACTGTCTTCCTCCTTGGGAACGCCAACACTATGCCAGGTTCCCTGTCCTGCTCTGCTGACGGAAGAGCCAACCAAGCGCCTCCATCTCTCACTTACCTGGCAAGCTAGAATACCTGTGACATGAAACAGCCATCTGAATAAGTCCATCCAGCCTGCACAAAGGACCAGGAAAGTTCAGACCTGTGAAGTCAGGGGAAAGTCTTGGCAACTGAGTCCTCTGGGCACTAGGTACATAATGGTGACACAAGGGGTGTTTGGTTTAGGGAGGAAGAGGCTTGTCCAAAGAGCATGGCTTGTCTAAACACCTAGCTCCTGACAAGATCTGAAGAAGGCACGTGCAAAGCCTGTCTCCTTGGTGCTGAGTAGTTTCAGCATGGCAGGGACTGCATGCCAAAGAATTCCCTGATGGGCCATGATGAAGTCCTGAGCTGGGTGGATGGAGAAGCTTGGGTCCACAGAAAGGCTCAGCTAGTGCCTTCTCAGCTACTTCCAGGCTGAGCTCTCCTTCATCATCATCCCTGCCAAGAGTGTTAGGACAGGTTACGGAGATTGGCTTGCTGTGGATCTCCATGCTCCCTCCCCTCATAATCCCCAACCACAGAGACAGGAGTGTTTCAGTCTCAACCACTCCCCCACCCCCAACCCAGAGGCTGTGGTGCATTAGGCATTTCCAAGGGGACCAGGTTGTAGTATGAGAGTGTGAGGCAGACCTTCTGGGGTGTGGAAGTGATCTTGGAGGAGGGATCCTGAGGAAGGCTGGGATGAGGAGAGAAGCGGCAGACTTCCATAGTCTGCCTCTATTTTTCCTCCACTTACCCTCTTCACTCTGCATCCCCTTGTCACTGGTCTCCCTGCCTCTCTCTGGTGCTCAGGCAGAGAATAATATGTATGAATATATGTATGAATATATGTATGAATAATATGTATGACTATATTCATTCACAGGCATGAATAATATGTAGGGAGGCTGGGCTGACAGCAAGTCATGCTAAGGCCAGTCAATTCTTCTTGCTTTTTGGGCCTTTCTTTTACAGCCTTCCAGGAGAAGTTGAATGCCTTTTTCTCTCCAAGGTCCCCAGAGGTATCTTTATCTAAGTGTTGTCAGACTGTGCCGTTCTCAACCCAGCAAGATGCCCTATTCTCTGGAGACCCCTGACGGGCATCTCTGAACCTTGGTGTTGAATACTGTGAGCTGAATCCTTTCTTGCGAGGGTCCAGCAGCTTAGTTAATGCTTAGGGTCTCGTATGTGGCATGGACAAATGTTTTCTAGACCATGTTAAAGACATTAATCTGAGTGGTCATAGAAATAGTACAGCAGATAGGACATTGTCATGCATGTGGCGGACCCAGTTTTGATCTCCCACATCCCATACAGTTCCCGAGCCCACCAGGAATGATGTTGAGTCAGGATTAAGATCCACTCTCTCTCTCTCTCTCTCTCTCTCTCTTTCTCTCTCTGATTCAGGATTGGGAGGTTTGGGGGAAGAACTTGGGAATCAGAGTACTTGGAATCTGAGTGTGCTTCTATCCTTGGATGTCAATGTTGCCAGTCTTGGTCACTGTCACTCTCACTGTCTTCCCATTGTTCACAGATTTGCTCGGTGGGCACTAGTAACATCTCCATGAGTCCTGTCACAAGCAGGTGTAACCCAAGGGCATCTGCTTGCTCCAGGGACAGGAGGAGCCCGAAACCATTCTTCAGGTCATGGAACTGAGGTTCATAATTGTTACTAGTTTTTGGCATAACAAGTAAATAAAACATGGGTAGCTTGCTAGGCTTTGCCGTGTAGGTGGTATAGTCTCAGTAGAAGGCTCTCATCTTGAGCATTTACTGATGACCAACAGTCTTGGTCACTATTTCTTTATATTATGATAAGTGTAAGCTAACAGTATCTGCCATCTCTGTTGACCCTGAAGCATGATCCTATCATATTTTGGTGACAGGAAACTTCTATTTGAAACATAGGAATGATATCCTGAAGCCAGATGATTTGGTGATCTGAAATTTATTTCCCATCCCTAAATTGTACCAGTTTTACTCAATAAATTTATATCAGGAAGAAAAATTTATACCCATCTTTCTGTTGTTGTCATTTTTGGGAGTACCTTTGGTGTTCAGGGCTTACTCCTGGATCTACCTTCAGTGATCACTCCTGGCAGGGCTTGGGGACCTTATGAGATGGCAGGGATAGAGCCTGCATGCAAGTTAAGTATTCTGCCTTCTTTCTTTTGTCCCACGATATAGCTATCTCATACTCCATCCTCACTGGTGCAGCATTTATAAGTGGAACTAGATATTAACTTTTATTTCACAGATCAGCATCTTTGACAGCTAGTAAAACTGGGACTTAACTATGTGAGCAATGATTTATTTTGGATCACACAGCCATGCCTGAATTTGAAATAGAAAGACATGGGTGTGGAGAGAGAGTACAGCCATCCAGGGCTTGATCCCCAGCATCGCATATGGTTCCCTGAGTACCACCAGGAGTAATTATTGAGTGCAGAGCCAGGGCAAATCCTGAGCATCACTGGGTGTGACCCAAAACAAAACAAAAACAAACAAAACAAATGAAAGTGGACAGGCACGGCTTCTGACCTGAGCAAAGTCTTTCATGTCTTAGACACTCAGTTTTCTCCTTTGTAAAGCAGGTAACGGTCACTCCCCTCTTCTCTATTCCTACCCCCACCTCCACACCCTGTGAAATATAGAACATTTAAGACATTCGTTGCTAGCATTTTTAACACTGCAACACTCCACAGATCTCAATAATTCTTTTTGTTTGTGATTGGGCTGCAACAATAGTGCTGGGTCAGGGAAGGAGCGTTGCTGCTGTTGTGTCACTTCTGGTTGTACTTGGAGGCCCCTGAGGTAGAGGAGTTGGAACCTAGGGCTCGTGCGTGCAAAGCATGTGCTCCTCTGAGCTGTGTTCTCAGTCCACATCTAGATCATTCTTTTCTCGTTCTCAGGTCCCCTGACTTCCCATAATGTCAAACTCTCTTAAGAAGAATGATGTATAAATTTTCTATATTGTCTCCAACTTAGAAGAAAATTCCAGAAATCTATTATTTGAAAATAAATATGTAACAATTTGTTCCCTGTTCCTTACAAACTCCTATTACCTTTATTTCCACCACCTTTATCACAGGTGCTCAAGATCAGAGGTGACTACAAGAGTATTCCACCCGCACAGCAGAGCCTGGCAAGCTACCCGTGTCGTATTTGATATGCCAAATACCAGTAACAATTATAGACTTCATTCCCATGACCTGATGGAATGGTCTGAAGCTTTTTATGTTCCTGGAGCGAGCAGATGCCCTTGGGCTCTACTAGCATGTAACAGGACGTATGGAGATGTTACTGGTGTCCACTCAAGCAAATTGATGATCAACTGGAGGACAAGTGATACAAGTGTTACAAATGCCTTTATCACAATCCCATTAACGTTACTGTAGCACTATGGCCTGCACTGGTGCTGGATGGATATCAGGTACTATGCTAGGTTATCAGTACACAGGGCACCGAGACCCAGACTATGCCTTCACGGAGCTCTCAGTCCAGAAAATGTGCATAAACACCACACAAGTTCTATAATTACTTGCATATGCCACATTCAGGCATGATTTTATTTCCAAACTGCAACAGACATTCCAAGAGCATTAGGAAAGGCGGAGAAAGAATTCTGAAGTGGGGGGGCATCTAGAAGACTCTTGGGGCAGGAAAGGGTGGATATAGGCAGATAGAACAGTTTGAAGCAAGTCTGTTGATGATGAAGATAATAATAGCTATCAGATGTAGGTTACCTGCCAAAAGCTATGCCAAGGATTTTACTTACTTTATCTCATTTGATCAATCTGACAGGCTATGAAGGAAGTGCTATGATTATCTGTATTTACTAGATGAGAGACTGAGGCTTAGAGAAGCTAGAACCTGGGCCTGTAAAATTCCAAAGCCAAAAGTTGGCAAAACATCTCATGGGTGAAATCCAGCCTGCCACCATGTTTTATAGATAAAATTTAGAAGTCAGTCCTGCTCACCTTTAAAATCAGCTATAGCTGCTTCACTTCCTGGTGTAATGGCACCATTGAGGAGCAGGCACAGGTAATGTTATGGGAAAACATGGGAGTCAGGTCTAATTCCCTCTAGCTTCATCTACACCAGTGGCCTCTGCTGGGCAGTGATGTAGACATGAATCTTCTTCCTTTGCAGGCAGGGGATCCCAGAGGCTTTCTCTAGTCAATGGAATAGGGACTGAAGTGATAGCACATTAAGCTGGGATCATTATTTAAAATTCTTACGTGTGTTTCACCTGTCCTTCCTTCTTCTTAGCAGCTGCTGACGCATCAGGATTTTATAAAATTTGATGGGCTATAGTGTATAGTAAAAAACAATGGGGAAAAAGGAGAAAGACTGCAATTTCAAACACAATGTGACAGTCATATAGAATAAAAAGAATAAAATGTAATTGAGGTTGGCCCGGCTCATGCGGCACGCTTGCCGCATGGTTCATCAATAAATGCTTTATTTGGAGGTGACTACAATTGTATGCCTCCCACACGGCAAGCCTAGCAAGCTACTCGTGTTGTATTTGATATGCCAAATACCAGTAACAATTATATTAGGTCATTCCCATGACCTAATATAAATGTTTGAGGCTCCTTATGTTCCTGTAGCAAGCCGATGCCCTTGGCTCTACTGGCATGAGACAGGACATATGGAGATATTACTGGTGCCCGCTCTAGCAAATAGATGATATACGGGAAGATCGTGATCGTGATCGTGATCGAGGTTGGAGAGGTAGTTCAGTGGATAAGGCACTTGTCTTGCACATAACTGGCCCAGATTCTGTCCTGAGCATCCCACATAGTCCCCTGACCCCCAGTAGCAGTTATCTCTGAGCACAGAGCCAGAAGTAAGCCCCGAGCACTGTCAGTTGTAACTCAAAAGCCAAAAACAAAACAAAACAAGAAAACTTAATTATTGAGTGCCAGTGATATAGTAATTACATTAAATATACCTGACATTTTTAGTTGTCTGTACTAATATGTTTTCTCAAACTATCCCTGATATATTTGAGGTGCATACAATAATGCCTATTTCACAAGTTTTTTTTTAACAGACAAAATTAAAGCTTCAAAGAGACCACACAGTGATTTGTAGAGCCAGGACTCAAACCCAGAATATCTGTGTCTAATGCTTACATGTTTAATCAATAACTTGGCAAAGGGCAGAGAAATTCAGGAGAGACAAAAATAGGAGGCTATGTGTGGGCAATGCTTAGTATTGTGTTGAAGGATTGGGTATCTTGCAAACTCCAAGGGACCCTGAAGAGTTGGGATTAAAGGAAGGCATAACTAATTGTAATTTTTAATTAAATAGAAATACTTATGGCATGGGTGATTAGTTTGGGGTCTGTAGGTCCCCGGTTTTGAAGGATCTTTAAAATCTTTGGATCTACAACCCCAGAAAGTTTATACAGATTTATAAATCATTCTGATTTTTTTCTGGGACAGTGCTATGGCATTAGCAAATTTTCTATATTTTCTTGACCCTGCAGTGGCTGAACACTGAATAAGAAGCCCTGTCTGTTGGCATGTAGGAGGCTCTCCGTGAAAGAAGGGTCTGGTGGAGGGGGAGACCCCGTTTAAATTAATTTAATAAATGTTTGTTAAGGTTCTCCAAATGCAACACACTGTTCTGGACATTTGGGATATATCAGGGAGCAAAATAACATATATTTGCCCCATCTGGAAACTTAATTTCTTCCAAAGGGTGGGGAAAACATAAATAAAGCAAACCATCAGGAGAGTAAATAATAGAGTATGTTCGGAGGTGAGGGGGTGGGGAAGTGGAGCTCATTTCAGGAGGTCCCTAGTGCTTAGTGAGGGTGGAGACCAGGTTCTTAGTGTCTCAGGGTCAATCAAAATGACATGGATGGGGATTTGGACAGCATGAGTGACCAGTGGAGCTTTCTGCCTGACTCCTCCCTTTTCCCTTTCTTGGGGGTCTGATGCTGGGAAACCTCATTCTTACAAGCTCCCCAGGTGACCCTCCTCTTGCACAACTGAGCTGACTAACCTCTACCCCCTAACCCAGGCTACTATATGTCTCTGTCAATCTGAAATTCCTTTAGGGAATCCCTTGCCTAGGGATTAAGAAAGTCAAGTACTTCTCATAATCGGCACTAAATCTTCTCCGAGGTTGCAGGCCACTTCCTCTCCATCTCGGCTCATTCGGAGAAGGAGGTGACCTGGCCAGGGCCCAGACTGTCAGGCAATCCTTGGCAAGAGGGAAGATCAAAAGGAAAGAGAGAGGGAAATAATCCACATATTACTCAACGCGCTCATGGTCAATTACAAAAGGGGAACTTAATGCTTGGCTTGCCTCCTTACAAAACTGGAAAATGTAGTTATTTCATGGGATCAGACGGCTACCAGATTCAGTAAGATCCACAGACGTGCAGCCTGTGGAGACATTTGGGTATATCTGGGTAGAGGATCGCCTCTCTTCGTTCCCACTGGGACACTGAATTCAGTTAGCAAATATAATTAAAAATAAAAAGAAAATGTCATTTTAATAACAACCATTTACTGAGCACTTCAATTGTTCTAAGAGCTTAGCTCAAGCACTTTGTGTACTAAGCTCACTGAACCCTCTCAGCCACACCACAAGGCAGGTGAATAGGAACAATCCTTGACGGCTTCTTTTTCTGAATCCAAGGCCCAGGGAATTCAGATCACTTGCTCTAAATGAGAAGTTCCGGAGCCTCTGTTTCTTTCTCTTTCTACGGAGCATCTGAGTCTTTTCTTACTACTTTCTTCACTATTTTGCATGCAGTGGAATAAATGGAAATGTACAACTCCTGAAGACACTCACTATCTGACATTGGTTTCAGCCTCAAATGCTTCCTTTCTTTATTAATGGCCAATTGTGTGTGTGTGTGTGTGTGTGTGTGTGTCTTGTGCGTGCGCGTTGGTTAAAGTAGACGTCTGCTGTCTACACAGCTTTCATGATTCCCTCCATGTGATGGGATTAGAGTGGCTTCTACCTTGTAACCCTGGCACACACCATATTCATAAGTAATGTCTTGCCTGCCTTTCCGCTGGATTTTCTTCACTTATGATCTAAAACTAGTAAGAGGTCCTGGCTGCTTCATTTCCCTCCTTGCCAGTCATTTATTCCCCATGAAGGCCCCAGCTACAGCCCATTAGCATCTACCATTAGCGTCATATAGAGGAAATGAAAATCTCCTCCGTTTGACTTGTTTGGAACTTCTCAAACGTGTTCACTTTTGCCCAGACTGGTCCAACTCTTGTACAGATAATGGCAGCTGCCCACTCACGGGCTCACAGCAGCCCATGCTTCCTCTTGCTCATCTCATTTCCCCTGATGAAAACCCTAAACTTCAGATACTCTTAGGATCAACACCATAGTGCTTATCCTAGGCTACAGAGGTTGCTTGCTCTGGCTCTTCCAATCTCTGACACCTCATCTAGCACAAGTTTCCTGACTTTGTTTGCTCTAGGCACTGTGATCTTCTGATTCCTGGAAATGCTGTGCTTTGCCATCACTAAGAATCTTTGCACATGGCAGCCTCTCTCCCTGGAATAACGGCTACTTTTCCTGATCCTTCTTCCCACTGAGTCCACCTCTGCCCGCCCCTCTGATCTCCAGATGCTTCTAGATTTGCTGGACTTGTCCTGTAGGTTTCTTTCCTTCATTGCTTGAGCCTGTGTCTTTCTTCATTAGCAGTTCTCATAGTGTCTAACTGTGTGTCTATAATTCGTAATTCTTGGGTTACTATCTGGGTCTTCTTCTCCTTCCCTTGCTTGAGCTTACGATGCCAACAGTGCCGATGAGGAAGAAAGCTGGGTAAATTCAGGAAGAAAGGGGCATCCTACAGGCCCCTGCGCCAACTCTTGGCTATTTCATGGCTGCTCTCTGCTACTCTTTGCGAGGGTTACAGAGTCTGTTCAAATATTACCTGCTACAGCTTGCTCTGTGACCGTAAAGCATCTGGCTTCCCTCACTTCAAGAATATCCTTTACTTTTTTTTTAAATGTGAAATTGGAATATTTTCACATGCATTAGGAGATCAACGCCAAGAAAGCAGAGACTAGACAAGCATATTCTCGGCGTCATACCCATAGTTCCTAGCTGGAGTAGTAGCACATCGGGTAGGGCATTTGCCTTGCACATGGCCAAACTGGGTTCAATCCATGGCATCCCATGTGGTCCCCCAAGCACCACCATGGGTAATTCCTGAGTGCAGAACCAGGAGTAACCCATGGGCATCACCCAGTGTGACCCCCAAAAAAGCAAAAGAAATTAAATGAATAAAAAAGTTTCTAGCATAGTACCTGAAATGTGGTAGGGATTTCATGAATAGATGTATTTTAAGGGGAGTGAATGAATGGGTATCCAATGTATGAGTTACCAACATGTCTCAGTGTTACCTGTGTTTTCACATAGGCTAACTCTCTCACTGCTCTCAGTCAGCTTCTGAAAGTAGCAGTGTTTATCTTGACTACAGGGAAGGAAACTAAGTTAGAAAGGGCAAGCACCACTCCCTCCAGTCCCACAGAGCTAACAAGTATCAGAGCCAGGGTTAAGGTTCATTTTCCAACTTTCCCACCACCATTCATTCATCTCCCAATTATCATTTTCCTAAGGTTTTCTCACAGCCACTGTTCCAGCCAGGGCATTGCTGGGCTTCCAGGAAGAAAGAGCTGTTTCCCTGTTGCTGCTCCAGCTCAGCTCTGGCCTCAGCGGACCCTTCTTGGGTCATTAGGCAACTGCAGTCAGCAGTGATGCTCAGGACTAAAGAGTAGTCACAAATGATTGCATCCCTCCCTTCTGTCTTTTTCCTCTTTCAGACGGGAAACAGAAAAAAAAAACCTTTCCAGATGTTTCTGACCATTCACCAGATAGATGCAGCAGGAAGGAACTTCGGCATGCACCATCACGTGGTCTACCTGTGCTCTGCCCTCTGCTGTCATGAGTCATGTTGCACCCAATACCTCTGGGCTCAAGGGTTCCAGGCCAGAGTTTCAGAGCCAGGATGGGGAGTTGGAAGAACACCGGCTGCCCTTTGACCATGTGTTTCTTTTATGACTTAATCTCTAAGGTTCCCCCATTGGGGAGAAATGTTTACCCCCGGTATCTTTTGCTACTCACTCCCAGACTAATGCTGTTTAGGAAAGTGTAGCAGGAGCTGAGTGACAGATATAGGGGATAGGGTGCTTGTCTTGTAGGCTGCCCACTGTATCACTGTATCACTGTCTTCCCGTTCATCATAGATTTGCTCGAGCAGGCCCCAGTAACATCTCCATAAGTCCTGTCTCATGCTAGTAGAGCCCAAGGGCATCTGCTTGCTCCAGGAACATAAAGAGCCTCAATCCATTCCATCAGATCATGGGAATGAGGTCTATAACTATTACTGGTATTTAGCATATCAAATACAACACGGGTAGCTTGCCAGGCTCTACTGTGCGGGTAGCATACTCTTGTAGTCATCTCTAAATCCAGCATTTATTGATGAACTGCACAACCGCAAGCAGCCACGCGAGCCGGACTGTGATAGGCTGGTCTGCTGGGTGGAGTTCTGACGAGGGGGAAGTTAGGATGTGGAAAACAGAGGCCCTCATGGAGAGGGGGTCGTCTGGCTTGTTGCAAGACTCTGCTGGGGTGGCGGGCCAGAGCTAGAACCCGCCATCCCTCCAGGGTGCCCTGTGAGCGGCTTATATACACCAAAGTAATCCTAACTTCAGAGAGGGTCTTGTCAACCGTATGCTCTGGTGTCTCTTCAGATCGTATAAACCTTTCGCCTTTTACTAAAGATTTCCGTGGAGAGGAACAATTCTGAGTAGGCTGCCCACTGGAGTTCAATTCCCGGCACCATATATGTTCCCCTATGACCTGCCAAGAGTAATCCATGAGCGCACAGTCAGTAGTAAGCCCTGTCCACTGTTGGGTGTGTCCCCCAATAAGAAAGAAACCTGTAGTGAATCAGAAGGTAGAAGAGTACAGTGAATTTCCATGTCCATACCTCTTCAAGAGCCAACAGTTGTGAAACAAACCAGGTCACATCTATGTCACCCATACGCTGTCCATGTGATCGGTACCATCTCCATATGTACATTCATGTCTCACACATGTATCTCGCACTATACCTATGTCATGCAGATCACATTTGTGCCACTTGCATCACGCTTTATGTCACCCATACATATATGTCACCTGTGCTGTTTCTATGTCATCATTCATACTACATCTGTGTCATCTGCTCTTTCCCCTCAAGAATGACAGAATTTTAGGTGCAGATGCTGAAGTTCATCTTTCTAAAAGGTCAGAATTCAGATACCTTTATCATGTTCTCCAAATCAACAGTAACTTCTCTATCTCATCAAATATGAAGCCATTGTTCAAATTTTCTGGATCGTCTTTCTAGGAGCCAGAGAAGTACAGCAAGTAGAGCACTTGCCTTGCATGAGTCAGACCTGGGTTTGGTACATGGCGCCCCAGATGGTGCCTGAGCCTTCCAGAAGTGGTCCCTGAGTTCAGAGCAAGGATGAGACTTTGAGCTAAGCCAGCTGTGACACAAAACAAATGCAACAAGAAGTTTATTTTTCCAGCACCTGTCTGTTTGCATTAAGATCATTTGGGTGGGAGGTGTCAGGGAGCACTTCTGATAGTCTTGGGTTCCCTCTGATTCTGTGCTCAAACATCACTCCTGATGGTGCTCAGGAACCCATATGTGGTGCTAGAGATCAAACTAGCATCGGAAATGTGCAAGGCTGCACGTTTCCTGATTCCCTGATTTGGGGGTAGAAAATACATTTTAATCAGTGCTTAACCTTCTCCATCTTTTTTAATTCCTGTGATATTTTTATCTATGGAAACCAAGGTTGTTCCCCTTAGTCCCTCACATTTCATTCTGTTCACTGTATTCCCATGATATCAATCACCATATTTTTCTGGTCCGTTTGAAATTTGTTTGATTTTTCTTGTTTGGGAGACCACCAGAGTTATACCTGGCAGTGCTCAGAAGACCATGTGAAGTCAGGGCCTGATGCATGCCAGGCATGTATTCTAGTCTTTTGACCTATCTTTCCCATGACTCTGTATTTATTATAACTTGATAATTATATTGAGAGGTTCAATAGGTCTTTATTTCTTTTTTAATGTATTTTCTTATACCACCATGAGATATACAATTACAAAGATGCTCATATTTGGGTCTCAGTCATACAGTGCTCCAGCACCCATCTCTCCACCAGTGCCCGTCTCCCACCACCAATGTCCCTGGTTCCCTCCCCCTCCCCCAGCCCGCCTCCATGGCAGGTTCTTTATTTCCTTCCCTTTCTCTCTATCTCTTTCTCTTTTCCTTCCCTTCCAGATTGTGGATTATAGAACATACATTAAAGGGTTGTCATGTGTATATTTTTGCCTGTATTTAATGCTCAGTTCTAGGTTGGTATTAGTACTTTCGACAATTGTTAGCACACTGTTCCATTTTCTGTCTTACCTAGCCTCTGACTCCCACATGTTTGTGATAATTTCCACCTTTGACAAGGTCTTAATTTCTTATCAGTTACCACAACTGGTACCACAAGCTTGAGCTTGAGACCAAGAGGGAGACTAATAGAACTTGAACTTTCTACTCTAGCTTGAAATATTCTTTACTTTTGGTCTCATCTGCCACTAAGCCCTGATTGCCCACTTCTCTTACTTGACATTCAGTGAGGGATTCTGAGCCTTTTTGAGTTTGGCTTTGGTTTTGGGGGCACATTTAGCAGTACTCAGGGGCCACTCTGGCTCTGCACTCAGTCACTCCTGGTGGTGCTTAGGGGACGGTATGGAGTGCCAGGGATCGCACCCAGGTTGGCTGCATGTGAAGCAAGCATCTACCCACTCTACTATCTCTCTGGTCCCAGGATTCTGAGCTTTTAGTTCTCTGATAAGTGTGGTGGAGTTAATAACAACAACCCCGATCTCTGAGGTCATTGCATTAAATAAGATGAGCTTATTCCTACAATGTAGTAAGCTCTGATTTATCTCACTTTTCTATTTCTTTCTCTCTCTTATCTTCTCTCAACTCTTATTCCACATACATTTACTTTATGTTATCCTAAAACATACATGGAAGGAATTCTAGCCATTCAGTCCATGCCTCATCTGTTACTTCATTCTGCTCTCCTCTGCACAAACCTGTGTTTGAATATTCTGTGAAACAGCTGGCTCAGTTAACCCCTAAGCAGTTTTATTCTTTGACTCTGTTGACGCATCTGCCACTAAGCCCTGATTGTCCAGTTCTCTTTCTTGGCATTTGGTGAGGGATTCTGAGCTTTGTATTGAAGCGAAACGCATCCCTGTGCATAACTTGCCCTCATGTTTTGTCCCATTTTCAATGCTATGTTGAAATCAGTCTGAAATAGGCAGAATCTTTGTTTTGGCCTCAGCAACACAAGGATTGAAATATATGAGTTGCTAGAGTTTCTGCATATGTTTGGGCATGTTATTTTCATTTGTGTCTATTATCCCATCAGTAAAATGAGAGAAATTGGGCCTAGCTTATGGAAATTTTTTCAAATGAACAGAGATAGCCAATATATGGTGCTCATGAGCACATAGAAGCAACTCAGCAAAAGTCCTCAATATGATTTTATGAAGTTATTTTTCAAATATTTAAAATATCTTAGGACTTTAGGCTTTTCTCCCCTTTCTTTTGGTAAACATCTTCATTTCTTTCAAAGTTTTTATTTTGTTTTGTCGGCTTTTAATCACACGAGCCTGATTCTTACTCAGTCAGACTCAGTTGTATCCCAATCTCCCTAATTATTAGCTTCTGAAAGAATTGTATTATGTCTATGCACTTATTAATATGCATGATTTATGAAAAAAAGCAGTTACAACACGCAACTTGCTTGACTTGCCTAAGGTTAAAATTTAAATCTTATGCTTCCAGACTTTTGCCTTTCCCCCAGTTCACAGTGCAACTATCTTTAATGTCAAACCCGTGGTAGGTATTCAGAACAAAAGTTCAGAGTGGCAAAAGGAAATTGAAGCTCAGAAGGAGAATTTTTCTTACCCGTTCACACAGTAGTCATGGAGCCTATACCTAAACCCTCCTTCATCTGATTCTGCACCTTGTGAGTTTTGATTCTCACATTGTGAGCCAGAGGATCACTTATGGCTCACTCTGTCCTGAATGATTGGCAGAGACAAACCTGTTCTAGCTTCACCTAACCTGTCTTGGAATCTGTAGTTCTTTCTGTCGCTTTTTCTTTACCTTTATTGATGGTAAAACAGCTTGTTCTTTTACTCTGAGTCACCTCTTAGCCCCTTGGAAGCAGTTTCACCATCTCATCAAATTTCTTATCTTGAAATTTAACAAAGATCTTCTGTCCTCAAACCTTTACTTAGAAGTATCATTCCACTCTTTAAAAAAAAAAAGACTTGGGCTTGGTTCCTTCAATTTTAGTTTGCCCAACCTGAGTCTTTTCCAGAAATTATTATTTCCCTTCAAGGAGCAGAAAATGCCAGGAGGAGCATGGTAGTTGCATGTGATACAGTGCCCATACTAATGAGGCTTTATTCATCCCTGCATAGCACATTTCACTATTAGTAGCTGCACATTTGAAAATTTTAGAATGAATCCAGGGGAAATAATGTGTAGATATCTACCAACAGTAGGTATATTTATATGAACATATGTATATATAATTATATATTTATTTTGCTATTCACATATGCATATATAATTATATATTAATTTTACTATTCAGAATGGTATTAGTTTCATTTTTTTTAAATCTTAATTTCTATTTAAAATTTTACCTATTTTTTTTAAATTAAAGAAGTGATTTACAAAATTATTGATGGTTGAGTTTTAGGCATACAATAACTCAATGCCAATCTCTCCCCCAGTGTCAACTTCCCTCCACCAGTGTCCCCATATTTCCTCCCCATGCCCGACCTCTTCCCATCCCTACCTATCAACTTAACATGCAGTTACAAAGTTCCAGTGGTTACATCTTAGATCTCATGTTTTCAGTATTGTTGAGTCTGTGTTTTGGACGCATGACTATACCAGTCACCCTTGTCACCAGTTTCACTGAAGCCCTGATAGCTGTTCACTCATTACTTCCCAGAATGTATTGGTTTTATTTTAAGTCAATAGACATATCTGACATCTTGAAGCTTTAGGGGTTTCAGTTAGAGATTACAGAGTGTGGCCAAGTTTTAAAGCCAGTCAGATCTAGATTTAAATTTCTTATTTTATGTTGGCTTCTTATTTTTTGTTGACCTATGGATACCATTTCATGGGAAAAATGAGTCTACTTGAATTCTATTTTCTTATCTGTAACATGGGTGTAATAAGTCCTGCTGTTTAGCGTGGTGCCGGCTTTTTGGCGATAGATGTGATTAAAAGAGAGGACAAGGATCTAGGGTCTAATCTCACTTTGACACATGCTGTAGGGATATGATTTTAGTGTTCAGAATCTCATGACGATAACAGGATTCAACTTATAGAATTATTGTTAAATTAAGATTATGCACATAAAACAATTCCTAAATATTAAAAACTTGTTACTATTAGTTTCATTTTCTTTCTTACTCTTTCATCTTTTCCCTTTCTTTTTTTTTTTTTGGGTCACACCCGCAATGCTCAGGGGCTACTCCTGGCTCTGCACTCAGGAATCATTCCTGGCGGTGCTCGGGGGACCATATGGGATGCCGGGGATCAAACCCAGGCCGGCACAAGCCGGCCGCGCAAGGCAAATGCCCTACCCGCTGGGCTATCGCTCCGGCCCCATCATCTTTTCCCTTTCTATATATTATACCAAGATTAGAGTAGGGGGTACAATAAGTTATAGTAACCTTATCCTCAAGCATCCACTGATTAATAAAAGCAAAGAGATAGGAAGTTCATAGGAGGTAGTCATGTTTTCTCAGATGCCAAAATAATGTTCATGTCTTTGGCAGTTGGTTCTAGTGTCATGATGTTCTATACTGGGAAAAAAATTTAAGCTTTTTTTTTTTTTTTTTTTTTTTTTTTTGCTTTTTTGGGTCACACCCGGCGATGCTCAGATCCTGGCTCTGCACTTAGGAACTACTCCTGGCGGTGCTCGGGGAACCATATGGGATGCCAGGTATCGAACCCAGGCCAGCATGGGCCAGCCACATGCAAGGCAAATGCCCTACCCGCTGGGCTATCACTCCGGCCCCTATATTGGGAAAAATTTTAAAAGGATGAGAACTATTCGAGTATAGAGCTACCAAATATTATACTCTTGTATATAAATAATAGTAAATACTTGGAAATAAGCACTCTGGATAATAACTATGCTGAAAGTAGGTAAAGGAACAAACATGATGACCTCTCAGTATCTTTATTGCAAATCATAATGCCAGAAAGAGAGAGAGAGAGAGAGAGAGAGTAATGTCTGCCATAGTAATAGGCTTGGGGTGGGGGATATTTGGAGAGAACCAGGGGACATCGGTGGTGGGAAATATATGCTGGTGAAGGATGGTTATGGTTGTTGGAACATTGTATGACTGAAACCCAACAATGAACAGCTGTATAACTGTGTATCTCACAGTGATTCAATTTTTAAATAATTAAAATAAATAAATAATGATAAATAACAATTTTATTGCATTTACCCCTTTACTTCTGTCTAAAGAAATAGCCAAGCTCAGAACTTTTTTTTCAATATTCAAGTATAGTTGTGAATACATATATCGATAAGGCATTATTTTAGGCAATTTGATAAATGAAACTTACAGCTCAACTTCCTGAGGTCAGGGTTCATACCTTCCCATTTTGCACTCATAGGAAGTAAAACCTTGAGGGTGGAATTCACTTCTCTCTCTTGGCTTGTCAAAAGCACTGAGGTTTGAATCCAGGGGCTTTGTTCTGAGAGTAGGGATCACCTTCAGGTTTGATTATTCTTTCCAGTTTGTGTAGCATCCTTTACTGGGCTAAGGAATCTAGTGGAACAATGTGGAGATGTAGAATAATACAGCAAACAGTGAAGATATCTCCTTTCCAGAGCTTCTTCAGCCTAACGTGCTAAACTTTCATTCAGAGGCAAAAGATAAGCACGAGATGGTTAGACTACATATCTGACCCCTCCTGTCCATTTGATGGGTTTTTCCATGCCCCCACCCACAGGCCCAGACATGGAAGCTCCCCAAACTGGAGAGATTCCCTCCCTCAGATACCTCCTCAGGGAAAGTGGGTGTACTGGAAAAATGAGGTCACTGGTGGTCACCATAGGGAAATTTTGCCATCCTTCCCTCTGCAACTCACCATTCAAGGTAGCATTTAGCCACTCAAGCTCCATGATCTTGGACAATCCACCCCTTGAAACCTTTCCACTGACCTCTCCTCTCCAGATGTTCTTACCACAGGGGAGAGGAGTTGCTATTAGTCAGAGAACATCAGGCCTTAGAAGACAGGTCTTGTCTATTAGGTGGGGCTAGGATTCTTGGCTAATGGCATCTCTTAGGAAAAGTGTGTTAGTTTTATCCAGGTTTCCCCTTCCAGAACTGAACAGGCCAGGAACAACGCCTTGTAGAAGACAGACTAAGAGGAGGAGCTGTTCTCTGAAGAACTTGGATTTATACAAGACTAAGAAGCCCTTGGCAGTTCAAGGTCACAGGGCAAGATGCCTTGGGAAGATGACTCATGAGTAGATGGATGAGGCTACTGATATGGCTTGGTCTTCTCCCTGGAGTTATAACTGATGTTTCCTATTGCTCATAATTGGTCTGCTATTCATCACTTTCACAATTGCTATCAGCCTAGTGACAGGCAGGACGAATGGTCTGGAGATAGTTTGGAACAGTGTAAGCACAATCTATTATCATGATGACTGAGCAGGTCTCACTTGGATAACATAGGTTAGACAACTACAGTGCTCCCAGTCTGCTTATTCCTCGGAGTCTGCCACTCATTCCAGCAACACTTATTTATGCAACCAACATTTATGTTCATTCCTGCCTTCTGAAAATATAATCCAAACAACTCAGAAGTCCATGAGGGGACAAATACAGAACTAAATAACTAGACAAAAAGATTGTAGCTCAGGGACAGGTATGTGGCCCTAGAGACATTGAAGGCTGAGGATTCTGCTGAGGAATCAGAAACGGGGTTTCCAGGGAATGTTGCTGCTGTCATGGTGCGTGAAGAATGAGTATGATTTGTTCAAAGCTAACATGGTGGGAAGTCATCACCCAAAGCTGAGCAAAGACAGATGCCAAGACACAGTGACATAGGCGTGTATTGCTTCTTGCTCCATGGGAAGGAGTTCAAGGTTGCTGGTATGTAGGACTCAGAAAGATAATGTGATAAGATCTGAGGATGGTAGGCTTAGAGAGACTGGATGAGTTACATAGAGGATCTGTATGCCAGGCTGAAGAGCAGAATATTTATGCTTGTCAAAGATCTTTTCATGGTAAGACAGAGGACCCTACTAAAACTTCCTAGGCAAAAAGGGAAAAGTTCTTATAATGATACAGGTACAGGCCTGCCACCCTGTAAGTTTTTCCTGTACTCTGTTCTCAGTCGTATTTACTGGGCTTCTTCCTCCCTCCTTCCTCAACCCCTGTTTTATATCCCATGGCCTCTGCCATTCTTTTTTTTTTTTTGGCATTTTGCGTCACACCTGGCAATGCTCAGGGGTTCTCCTGGCTTTGTGCTTAGGAATTATTCCTGGTGGAGTATTACTCCTGGTGGAGTATTAATTCAGCCTACAGCACCCAGTATTCCCAGGCGGTCCTACATCCAAGTACTAACCAGACCTGACCCTGCTTAGCTTCTGAGATCAGACGAGATCGGGTGCGTTCAGGGTGGTATGGCCATATCCCACCCACATGGCAGAGCCTGGCAAGCTACCCATGTCGTATTTGATATGCCAAATACCAATAACAATTATAGACCTCATTCCCATGACCCAATGGAATGGTTTGAGGCTATGTTCCTGGAGCAAGCAGATGCCCTTGGGCTCTACTAGCATGTAACAGGACATCTGGAGATGTTACTGGTGCCCGCTCGAGCAAATCGATGATGAACAGAAAGACAAGTGATGCAAGTGAAGTGATATAGTGATCTCTGTGATAACTCAAGAGCAGAGAGTGCTGCTGAGCTACTCGTGCTTATCTGGGAAGTCGCTCTAAACTGTCATGACTGGACCCTCTTCCCTGTTGAACTCTGCACAGTGCGCTTTCTCCAAACATGAAGCACAACACAACAAATCTACCCTAGCCAAGTCCTGCTTTGATTTTTATATGTATCCAAGCATTCAGAGAATTCAATAAGCAGTTAAGTTGGATTAGCAGCAAGGGGAAGAAGGACTTGTTTGGGACCTGGTTGTTCCAATTTGGGCCAAGTAATAAATTTTGATTCCACTACCTTTGAGCAAAGCAATAGAGTTATTTAGTTCAAATATGTCTACTGAACGGTCCTTTTATCTGTTACCTGAAGGGTATTTGTACACAGGCAGGAGCAATAGTATAGTGGGTAGGGCACCTGCCTTGCATGCGGCCAACCAAATGAAGTTCCTGGCATCCCATATTGTTCCCTGATCCCCTCCAGGAGTAATTCCTGAATCCAAAGCCAGGAGTAAACCCTGAGCATTGCCGGGTATGACCCAAAAAACAAAACCGAAAGTCCTATAAAGGGGCTGGAGCAATGGCACAATGGGTAGGGTACTTGCTTTGTGTGCAGTTGATCTGAGTCCAATCCTTGGCACCTCAAGTGCTCCACCAAGTCCTGTGAAGAGTGACCTCTGGGTGCAGAGCCAGCGGTATGCCATGGGCACTATTATGTGTGCCCCTGAATCTGCCACACTCCAATAAAATCCTGTAGATTTTTTCTTATATTTTATTATACCACCGTGAGATAGTATTCAATTACAAAGTTTTTTATGTTTGGAGGTTTCAGTCACACAGTGTTCCAGCACCCATCCCTCCACCAGTGCCCACATCCCACCACCAATGTCCCCGATTCTGTAGATTTTGACTATCATGTTGTAGTACCCTAACCCAAGGGAAGACATTTTGAGAAAAAAACAAGTTGGGGCAGGGGTGGGGAAGTATTCCGTTGTTTTATTAATAAAGTTAAGCCACTTTTATTGTCGGGTAAAATATGTAATTTGCATAAATATTTGAGCAGGAGATTTGAAAACTTTTTTGGCACTTGCCCCTTCTGATATTTGGGGTGATTTGTATGAAAGATTGGAACAATACTGACATGTTGTACTGGATGTGGTTGAAAGTGTTTAAATCAAGAGGTTTTTTTTTTTTGCTTTTGGGGTCACACCCGGCAACGCTCAGGGATTACTCCTGGTTCTGCCCCTCAGGAATTACTCCTGGCGGTTCTCAGGGGACCGTATGGGATGCCGGGATCGAACCCAGGCCGGCACAAGCCAGCCACGTGCAGGGCAAATGCCCTACCCGCTGGGCCATCGCTCCGCCCCTAAATCAAGAGTTTTGACTCTTAGATATAATGGGGGTGGACTCAGGTGTGAAGTTATTGTCTAATTGAATGGCAGGGGTTAAGTTTTCATAACTCTGCTGAATCCCCAGACAAAGGAGAGATCCTCCAAGTAAAGATTAACAGAGAGATGAACAGAGATATGACAGGGCTAGGTTATTAAAATGAATATTTTTGATGGACCAACTGATTAATCAATGATGGTGTTATAGTGGATCTGGCTAATTTCGGGTTCTTGTGGATGGCATGTAAAAATAGCATACTGACCGCTGGCTCTCTTGAGTGCTATATATAATTTTTTTTATTTTACAGTTCATATAGGTACATTTCTGTGGGCTGACTTGTCAGTGTAATCAGCAGAAGCAGCAGTAACAACAGCCTTCCTGTCTGAGATAAATCCACAGATATATGTAGTAGATCCCTACCCTTTAGTTGTTTCTGCTATCTGATTGGTCATGATCTATGTGCTCATTAAAACAGAGAAGCCAATCAGATTGTGTATATAAATAGGAGCATGATTGTGTGATGACTGATCACCTGTGCTCTTATATATATTTGTAAGATGAGCCCAACCCTCATTTCCTTTGTAACACTGGATTCCCCACTCTACCAGGTACCAGGGATTAAATAATAAAGCAGTCAAAGACCTAATCTCAATCTGTGCACTCTATTAGGAGGAACAGACAATAGGATGGAAATTAATCTAGAAAGCATTAAATTAATTTTTTGTGGTTATGTAGGGAAAGATGTACTCCAAAGGTCAGGATTACTTCCCTCTTTATGGGGTCAGAAAATAATGTCCCCCAGAGGTGGTCTCTAAACTGAGAGCTGATGAAGGATTAGTCAGTGTGTGGAGTTTTTGGATGGGGAAGAGTGTTCCGGGAAAAGTGAATCGTATGCAACAGCTAAAGAAAGAGAAAGCACCACAGGATATAGGTTATTCTAGAGGGTAGTGGCAAGAGGCAATGCTGGAGAGAAGCCAAAGATCTGTGGTGCCTGGCATCAGCACAGTGGCATCCAAATGACTCAGAGCTTGATGTGAGAAGTGTCACAATCTGTGTCACATCTGTGTGACTGTGGAGGCTGATCATGGAGCTCTCAGGCCAATGGGGGTGACCAAGGGCTTGATATGGAAACCAGAGCAGGTACCTAAGAAGAATATCTGGGAGCAATGGGCAGGAATAGGGAAGTCTCAGTAGGAGCTGCACAGATATTACTCAGGCCAAGGTCAGGCCCTTTGGAAGAGAAACACACAGCAACTTTATCTTATAGATGTGTTAATTAGCTGTGCTCAGGTAGGTAAACCAATGGAGTCAGAGTTTCAGTTACAGAGTGGGAACATCATCTCTTTCCTGAGCAGTTCTTGGCTAGTAGAGGGCTTTGTGTCCATCCTAGAGTCTTGATGAACACAACCTGAAGAAGGCTCAGCAGAAGTAAATACTCCCCGCACCCCCTCAGGTGCCAGGTGAGAGAGAAAGAACAAAACAAGTTCTCTGGACAGAATTGTTTGATATATACATTAGCTTGTGTGGGTTTTTAAGGGACTAGTGATGTCTTGGATAAATTCCCTCTTGTGCAGAGTTTTTGTTAACCTTTTTTGTTTATCTTGGCTTTACCAAGTATATGTAACCACAAAGAAAAACCTCTCCCACCCCAACTTGTTTTAATTCACCATCAGTTATTATCCAATTGAACTTGTGTCCCTGAAAACACTGGTAGGAAGTGTTCTGGCCACTAAGAACTTTGGATCAACCCAAACAAAAGGTAACCCGTCCCCATGTCTCATCCCAAGGCTATATTGTGCCCCTAAGAAAAGTGACCTGGAGGAGAAATGAAAGTTTTGTCTTTTGGAATCAGCCCCGTGTTTTTGTTTTGTTTTTTAAATTGTGTTACATCACTATGCGATGGGTCTCCTTATCAGCTCTGTGTTTTACTCCTAACCCTGAATCATTCCAGGTATGACATCAAATGTACACCTGATAGCATCCTCCTTAGGCTCCTTTCTCCTTATCAAAAAACATTTCAGCTTTCTCAAAAGTGGCTCTGGAAACTGTGACCTACTGCCTGGGGGCTTCTGATGAGGATGTAACTTGATCGTTGCTGGTTAAGCACTTAGACCTTGATCGTTGCTGGTTAAGCACTTAGACTTTGGGATCTGAAGAAGTTGAGTTTGAGGTTGGTTTATTCGGGCAATGACTGTGTGGTATGGGAAAGGATCCCAAAATCCATGAGGCTTTAGTATGCTTCCTTACTCAGTGGGAGCTCTAGAAGCCGCAATTCATGACGTAGCCACATCCATTGATGAGATTCCCTCCCCCATGTCTTAAATCCCTGACTCCACACCTGACATACAGAAATCCTCTAAAAGAGTCACTACTATTTTTATTTTTTTTATTTTTTGGGTCACACCCGCAATGCTCAGGGGTTACTCCTGGCTCTTCACTCAGGAATTACTCCTGGCTGTGCTCAGGAGACTATATGGGACGAGGGATTGAACCTGGGTCAGCCCCGGGTTGGACGCTTGCAAGGCAAACGCCTACCTGCTGTGCTATGGCTCCGCCCTCACTGCTAGTTTTATTACATTCAAACCTAGCACTTCATTTTCTACCTGAGCTAGATAGAAGCTCAATATGGAGTGAACTGTCAAAAAAATAGCTCCTGGCATTAGAAAGGGTCACACGTGGTGTCATCTTATCCCAGTACGCCTTGAAGAAGACAACTGGCAAGGCCCTGTGTTGGAACACCTAAGTGGGTGTTTAATAATTTTTTTCAACAGCAGAGGTAAGTGTGGTCAGGAGGTGGGGTTCCTCTTGTATTGTCTTTCTTCTCCCCATTCCTGAGATGAACAGGCTGCACTATTGTGCTCTCATCACAAAGGACAGAATGACTTGAAAATCCACGTGTATCCTTATATAGGGAATCAGGTGTCATTTGTGTGATTCAGAGACCCATCCAGTGAGCTGCAGTTTTTTCACATAAGAAAAACCCATTTTTCAGAGGGGCTTCATCAGGGTTATCTTTCTTTGCTGAGTGGCCTTGTGAGGGGGGGGTAAAAAGGATTTGAGTTAAAGTCTGAGAATAAGAGGTGGGATCAAGTCATCATGGGCAAAGCATGGGGCCTGGAACTTGAGGTCAAAGGAGACTCTCCTCTCTTCTCCCTCCTTTTGGATCTGTGCATACTTAGCTATTGGTAACGAGACTGCATACCCCAGCTATTGGGAGGCTCAGGGAAGGTAGCAGAACCTAGAATGTGGCTCAGCATCAGAAAACACTCACCTAGTATTACTTGTCATCATCTCACTCTTCCCTTTCATCATAGCCCAGGGGCTTGCCTTGCACGCAGCCGGCCTGTGCCGGCCGGGTTCGATCCCCGGCATCCCATATGGTCCTCACGCACCGCCAGGAGTAACTCCTGAGTGCAGAGCCAGGAGAAACCCCTGAGCATTTTTGTGACCCAAAAAAGCAAATAAAAAAAAATCAGCAATGACTCTTTATGTAACCTCTTCTATGACAAATGATTAGCTGGCCAAAGTTGGCAGTTCTATTACATCCCCAGCAAGAGAGTGTGTGTGTGTGTGTGTGTGTGTGTGTGTGTGCATGTGTGTACGTGTCTGTGTGTATAAGTTTTGGGGCCACATCAGCAATGCTCAAGGGCTAATCCTGACTCTCTGTTTAGGAATTACTCCTGGAAGCCTCAAGGGACCATATTGGGTACTTGGGATCGAATTCAGGTCAGCCTCATGTAAAGCAAGAAACCTACTCACTATACTATCTCTCCGGCTTTAAATTCCCAGAAAAATTGATATAAGGTAAAGAAGGAGAAATATAGGGCCATTTTTACTATCAGCAACTCTCTCAGAGGATCTATTTGTTTTGTTTTTTTTTGTTTGTTTGTTTGTTTTGTTTTTGCTTTTTGGGTCACACCTGGCAATGCTCAGGGGTTACTCCTGGCTCTGCACTCAGGAATTACTCCTGGTGGGGATCGAACCCAGGCCGACATAGGCCGGCCGTGTGCAAGGCAAACGCCCTACCTGCTGGGCTATCGCTCCGGCCCCAGGATCTATTTGTTATAATCAACAAGCTTACACTGACACTCTGGTACTTTCCTCCAAATCCCTAGTTCACCTCAGAGGTCATTTTTGGGGTGTGCTGGATGCTCTTGGACAAATGGATGAGGATATGCCTCTACTGTCTAGTATTATACAGAGTTTTCTCACTGCCTGGGAATCCTCTAGACTTCACTTGCCCCTTTCCTGCTAACTCCTGCCAACCATTGTCTCTCCCACGATCTAGAATTTTGCTCTTTGGAGGAGACTTTTTAAGGGATGCCAGGCAGTATATTTAGGATGGGAAGTTTGAACGTGTTGACAAGGCCTTTCCTTTCTATTCTTTGGACTTCTTTCATGCAAAATTATGAGGAGCATTACTACCCTTCAGAATTGTTGCTCTGAAATGCCAGGAATATGTGGCAAAGCATCTTTGAGGATATCCAGTTTTTCACCATGATCCATAGGCCCTTGAAAAATGCTTGGTTAAAAGCATATGTAAGGAAACTGATGTCCCCATAGGCTAATGGTTAGAAACAAAAGTTAATTTCCCCCTGGCATTTTCTGATCTTGGAGACTTCTAAATAAAGATCACAGTCAGTTCTAATAGGGAACAATAATTTATATGCATCATTCATTTGTTCATTAATACATTCATTCATTTTCCAACCCATGCATTACAGTTCAGGATCAGGAGAATCCAGAGGCTAACTGAGCAATTCAGGGTGCAAGGGGGAGGCTCAGCCCTGGGCAGCTGTTTGTCTATGTCAGGACATGTGCCTGTGTGCACACAGACATACACTGACATTTACTCCAAAGGGATGATTTAACATAATGGAAAGCATTAATAGAATATGCAGCTATTTGGGAAAAGGCATAAAGATGCCAGAGGACAGATGCAGAGAGTGGCCACACGCATAGTGACGCTTACCTCTCATTCACTTCAGCTCCCTTATCAGTGTTATAATGAAATGGCTTTGAATGAAACAACACTATTGGAAGATCTTCTCTTTGTCCTCTGAAGGCCTCTGACTCTTGAGATATTTTTTGGAATTTCAAAGTTTCTGCTGTTCTTCATTTGTTCCCTGTTACTGGCAATCTCTTGGGTTTGTTCGAGATAAATTATTTGCTGTTATAGTTATTTACTGCTATGCAATCCTAAAACATGGTGACTTGAGGTGGTTTTGCTATTTTTCTCTCATGGTTTGGGGGTTAACTAGACAGAGTTTGGGCACAGAGTTTGGGCACTTTTTATTTCAGTATATCTCACCTGGTCACAGTCAGTTGATTGATTTGGCTGTGGTCATTTCAAAGGCATGCCTGTCCCTGTCCCTGTATCCAGCAGATGACCCTGGATATTGGAATTTTTTTTGCCTAGAGAACCCACACATGGTCTCTTCATGTAGTCTGTGCTTCCTCCAAGCATGATGGCTGGGCTCCAAGAGAAAGCACTCTGAGACATGGACTCAGGGATAGAAGCAGCTATACTTCTTCTGGGCCTACAGTCAGACTGCTCAAGAGGATGAAACCTAGATGCCATCTCATTATGGGCGAAGATCAAAGAGCATTAGAATCCTGTTGTACTTTATTATCATTTCTGTCACCCCCTGTGGTACTTGAGGATACTTCTAGTTTAGTGCTCAACAGTTACTCCTAGCTGTGTTCAAAGACTGAGCGGTAACAGGAATTATATCTGGGCCCACCCCATGCAAAGTGTGTATTTCAGCCCTTTTTGCTCTTCTCCGAAGGGTCACCCTACTTGCAGTCCTGCTCTTTGTTTGGGAGTAAGAAGATTTAAGTCAACGTATATTCCCCACTTCTCTCCTCAAATGTGCTCTCACTTCACTTCACTTGCATCACTTGTCTTCCTGTTGTTCATTGATTTGCTTGAGTAGGCACCAGTAACATCTCCATACATCCTGTCACGTGCTAGTGTAGTCCAAGGGCATCTGCTCACTCCAGGAACATGAAGAGCCTCAAACCATTCCTTCAGATCATGGGAATGAGGTCTATAATTGTTACTGGTATTTGGCATATCAAATACGACACGGGTAGCTTGCCAGGCTCTGCCGTGCGGGTGGTTTACTCTCAGAGTAGGCTTTCACCTCATGCATTTATTGATGAACCTGGGAGAGATCTGCTTTTCTCTTGGGTGGAGGTCGGATGAACTGATGTTGAGAATGACTGCCCTTATGGTCTGGGGGTTCCTCTGGCTACTTGCAAGGCTCTGTGGAGATGGCGGTCCAGGGCTAGAATTTGCCTTGCCTCCCGGATGCCTCATGATCAGCTGAGCACAGGGAGAACTGGTAGCAGCTTTGCCCCATGTGTCTTGAGTCTCAGACACAGGGGTGCTCTCACACATCTGCTTAATAATACTGTCACTGATTTGTAGTGAGGTGAGCAGCTAATCTTCTTTCAGGGTGCAGGGATACATCTCCTAGTTTCCAGCTCCTGAAACTTCCGGAGGGAAATGAGCAGGGAGCATCTCCTGTAACTATATGAGGGTCAGTATGTGCTGTCAATCAAATAGCAAATGGGGTGAAGAGGTCCTAGCCCAGAGGTCTGGATTGGACTAGAAACTTCTCTTTCTGCTTGTGTGTAAACAATTCTATCGCCTTAATTAATGCATCTATGTTCATTTGCTTTTATGTTCATTTGCTTCATATGTCCTGCAACGCCCTTGTCTACTGCTGATGCTCTGTGATCTGTCCCCTTGCCTCTTTTTTGTCCTCTAGTCCCAAAAAGGGACTAGAGGACAAAAAAGTGATTTTTCTTGGTCCTCTACCCCCCCACACACAAATGATAACTGCTGCTTTTCCTGCCTCTTGTAGGAAAAGTAACCCCCTCACGTTTAATATGTGAGGTGTCAAAGAGAGGTTCCCTTCCCTCTGCACCCAAGGGGAGGGCCAAAAAAGTTGTCTGATAGTGTTCCTCTTTAAAAGTTTGCTGTCTCTACCCCTTAGCCATTTTCAGTATCTTTCCGATTGGCTGCCCTTCATGTAGGTGAGATTTAAAAGGACCAATTGTTTTAACTACAGTACCCAGTGTCTCTCCCCCCAACAACTTCCACAGTAATAAGAGTCAGAACTGTGGGGAGTTGATGGGAGAAGAGCTGTAGGCCCAGCAATAGTCAGGTAAAGAAGCCAAGACGCTAACCAGAGGTGGTTCAAGTTCGGAAGGTATTTTTGCATGAATATTGCTGAGAAGGGAGATACAAGTAATCTTAGGTAAGAAGATCCGCCCCCTCTCTCTCTCTCACACACACACATACACACACACACTCACACACTCTTTACTTTTGATATTTGTAAATTGGTTTATTTCTTTTTTTAATTTTTTTAAGTATTTTATTATACCACTGTGAGATATACAATTACAAAGATATACAATTAAAAAGTTCATTTGGGTTTTGGTCATACAGTGTTCCAGCTCCTGTCCCTCCACCAGTGCCCATCTCCCACCACCAACTACCCGGTTCCCTCCCCTTCCCCAGCCAACCTCCATGGCAGGTTCTTTATTTCTTTCCCTCTCTCTCTCTTTCTCTTTTCCTTCCCTTCCAGAATATGGATTACAGAACATACATTAAAGGGTTGTCATGTGTATCTTTTTGCCTGTATTTAATGCTTAGTTCTAGGTTGGTATTAGTACCCTCAACAATTGTTAGCACACTGTTCCATTTTCTGTCTTACCTAGCCTCTGACTCCCACATGTTTGCGACAATTTCCACCCTTGACAAGACCTCCTGATACAAGGTCATGTTTCACTTGACCTTGGATATTGGTATCATAATATGTACATATATATTCATGTCATGCAAATAAATGCAGTCATTCTGTATCTGTCTCTCTCCTTCTGGCTAATTTCACTCAACATAATCTTCTCCATGTCCATCCATTTATAGGCAAATTTTATAGCTTCATTTTTCATAACAGCTGCATAGTATTCCATTGTGTAGATGTACTAAAGTTTCCACTCTGGTTGTTTCCAGATTCTGGCTATTGTGAATAATGCTGCTATGAACATAAAAGTAGGGATGGTGTTTCCGCTGCGTATTTTTGGCTTCCCAGAGTATATTCCCAGGAGTGGCATGGCTGGATCAAATGGGAGTTCAATTTCTAGTCTTTGGAGGAATTTCCATATTGTCTTCCAGAAAGGCTGTACCAGCCGGCATTCCCACCAACAATGGATGAGTGTCCCCTTTTCCCCACATGATATTTGTAAATTGGTTTATTTCATGTAGATTTGTACTTCAATTCCACAAATACTAGTGACCAGTGTCCTATTACCTGCAAGCACTGTGTCCTGCACAGACAAGGAGTCAGAGGTAGAAATAATGATTATTTTCTCTCTAGGAGACCTTTCATTTCCTCAGTTGGTAATGAACCGGGGAGCCACAAGACCAAGCTTATTAGTACTGTGGATATAACAAAATTCCCAAGCTTTGATGGAAGACTCCAGGGCATCATTTCATTCCAAACCATCTCAAATTAATAATAAATAAATAAATAAATAAATAAATAAATAAATAAATAATGGACTTGGTGTCAGCCCCTGAGCATAATATGTAGTGTAGCAAATGCAATCTTTATAAAGTAAAGTACACGGAATTTAATCCATGGGCTTAGTGACAGCCTGCAACTGATTTAATCAAATAGCGTACATTTATTTCAATAGTGTGTGTATGTGTTTCAAGCAGAGCTCCAAGGGCCCACAGGGCCCTCCTGGAGTTACTTAGCCTACTGGGCTGAATGGTTCATGTTTTTTAAAATTTTTTTTATTATACCACCGTGAGACATACAATTACAAAGGTGTTCATAATTGGTTCTTGGTAATCCAGTATTCCAGCACCCATCCCTCCACCAGTGCCCCATTTCCACCACCAATGTACCCCACCCCCAGGCTGCCTCAATAGAGGTGCCCCCCATTTCCTCTCTTTCTCTCTCTCTCTCTCTCTCTCTCTCTGCATCTCTCTCCCTCTTCTTTTTACATTGTGAATAGCCCTGCAGATATTTAGAGTTTATCACTTAAGTTTCTTTGTGTATATTCAATGTTGAGTTTTAGTCTGCCATTATGAATGGTTCAGTGTTAGGGCCTGAGGATGTGGTGCTACTTGGAGCTTGTGTGCTGGGCGTGACCAGAGCTACCCTGGCGGTGCTCAGGGATGTCCCGTTGGTGCTAGGGTTAGGGCATGAGTTGCAGGGATCAAGCAGGGTCATGCATCCCTGGCCCCTATTCCATCTCTCCAGCCCCTGTTTATTTCAAATTTCAGGTTGTGAAGACATTGTCAACATTTTTAGAGCTGGAAGGGCTCCTTTTTTGGGTATTCCCACAGCCTCCTGTGTGTATTACTTCATAGCCTTTGAACCATAATAATTGTAATTGTGTGTGTCTTCACCATTAAACTAGGAGTCCTTTGAAGCCAGGGACTGGGTGTTGTCCATCTCCTTTCTTAGCGTTTAGACAGCATGTGGCATGGAGGAGGAAGTTTGGTGAGTGTTTATTGAGCTTAATGAAGCCTTTAAAATATATCTTCTGTGTCCTGCTTTTATAGATAGGGAAATTGAGACTCAAGCCAGGGCTAACTTATGCAAGTTCAAATAGGAAAGTAACCATAGAGTTAGGGAATAATCTCAGTTTATTTTGATTGCTTAACATTTCTGTGGCTGTTTTTCTCCTCCTGCCCAGCGTGGTTTGCTAGCTAATTAGCCAGAAGTTGGAAGCATTCACAAGTAGTGGAAATGCAAACCTTCTTTGTTATGAAAACCAGTGGGCATGCAAATGTAACCCTTCTTGTATTAAGTACAGGATTTGTTTCTCTAAGTCCCTTCACTTACTCCAAAGCCAAGAGTCAACAATGGCTCCAGTGTAAGGTTTCCTTTTTCTTCTCTGAGAAAACACACACACACACACACACACACACACACACACACACACACATGCATGCATGCACACACACACACACACACACACACACACGCACATGCGCGGACACACAGAGTTCCATAGACACAAACAACACTTAAGCACGTGATCCAAGCAGCCAGCTGAAAAGGATGTTTGGGGAGGCAAACTTGGCATTGGTTCTTCTCCTGTGACTGGGAAAAGTCCAGGACACCCGGATTCAGTTCACAGCAACTTCAGTTCTAGTCCTTGCTCCTCCCTGGACTCCGAGTGAGGACTGGACCGTCCATCTCAAAGCATCATTTTGAGGCCTAAGTGGAGGAAGGAAGAGAGCAATTTCATCCCTAAGGTTGCTCCAGTACTTTGGACCAGCCCACTAAACTGGACTTTTCTGGGCCCCCAGTTCCTGCATCTGTAAAATGAATTAGTTAGCCTGCTTTACAGAGTCCCTTGGAGCTGGAAGCTTCTCCAGTTCTCTTCCCCAGAGATGTCATTGCAGGCAGGACAGGAGGCAGTTCAGGGGGCTATGGCCGAAGGCCCCGTGCTGATGCAGGGCTGGCTCTAGCATTTTCACAAGCCAGGGCTCCTTGTTTGATGGAGGCCTTTTATCAGGGCTTGTTTGTGCTCCAGCCAGGATTTGCCTGGCCACCTCCCCGGTCCCCATTCTGCTCCCTCAGGGCCTGGGGAGAGAGCCAGTGGCTGCGGAGACTCACAGGCAGGGTTTCCTCCCCAGAGCTGCTCTGATGGTGAAACTCACCAAGTCCAGAGAGATTTCCTGTTTTGTTTTCCACAAGCTCAAGTGACTGACTGTTACGGAAACCACACACATACACGTGCATGCGCCCAGGGACACACACACACACACACACACACACACACACACACACACACACACACACACGCCTGTGCGCTGGACTATACACACAAAACAAAAATGCTTGCCCAAGCAAAACAGAATGTTCTCTCTCCTCCCCTTGCTGGAGGCCAGGACCTTCTCTTAGCATCCCTGTCCACTTTCACCCATGGCCCCAGATTTCGCCATTACGGTAATTAAGCCCTCAGTGCTGGCAGGAGATGTTAGGGGAAGCCGGAGCCAGCAGCAGTTGTACATGTTAATTTCAGTAAGAGAAACTTCACAAACGTGGTGGGGGGTAGGGAGGGTTCTGTCTTTCAGCATGACCTCATGCCTTTCCATCTGGTTTCTGTCCTCAAGAGAGCCCTCGCCCCCCACCCCACCCGCTCTGGTGCTGGTGGAACAGATCTTGGTTCCAGGGTAATTTCTGACAGGTAGCAACAACAGCACTGTAGTGTGTCCCAGAACTTGATCCTTGTGCTTATTCTGCAAACACCAAATGGGCTATACTTACCCGAAAATGAAAATAGTAATAATGTTGTTTATCAGAACTTTAAATTTTACTGCGCCTCTTAAGAACCTCAAACCACATACTGAAGAAAAAGAAAAGAGTATTTTTATTTTCTGAATCTGGCCATTAAATTTTGTTTTCACTCCCTGCCATGGGAGGTTAAGTAGGAAAAGACCTTCAGTTGAGAGTCCCAGAGATCTGGCTTGGGATTCTGCCTTTGCCACTTCCTTGCTGTGTGATCTCAGGGAAAATAAAAGCTACGATTTCTTGGAGGTCTCACCAGATAAATGAATATCAGAATAGGTGCTATGTCCTGACATTGAGGTGAGGATAACAATTTGCAGTGCCCTTAAGGTTCCTTAGATTGCGTGATTTGATGTTTCACGAGCATTAGCTTTTATTATACTTTTTTTTTCTAATGTCTGTGGGTCACTATGCCTCATCCAAGAGAAATTAGATCATTTGTTCCTCCCCTAGGAGAGGCTATGGGTAAGAACATACGGCAGGAATATTTGGAACAGAGGCACTGGAACAGAGTGACTGAGGCTTACATAATGGTGTTTCTTGATACACACCTTCCCCCTTCTCGATCTGTATTCCGGAAAGCTAAGGAGGACGACCCCAGCCTCATTTTACAAGAACATGCCAAACCGGACATGGCTTTTGAATAATGCACAATACAAATCTGAGTGTGTGGTAACCCTGTGACCTTCGTGGTAGACTGTATGAAGCCTTCAATTCAAAAGGACAGGATAGATGGCTCAAAGGTCTGGAGCATGTGCTTTGTATTCAGGAGTCCTTGGTTCAATCCCTAGCAACATATGGCCCCTGAGTTCCGTTGTTTGCACCCCTCATCTTCCTTGCAAGTACTGAGCCAGGAGTAGCCCTTGAGTGCCAGCAAGTGTGCCAACAAAACACAACAAAGTCAAAGAAAATAAAACATGAAGACAAACAGGTGAAATAGGAAATAAGGAAGCCCCAGCTTCTGTGTCCTGGCAGAGGAATAAAAGACCGATGATCTCAAGAACTCCCAACTTTGAAAGTGAGCTGCCAAATATCTGGAATCCCCAGTCAAATTTTGAAAGTGAGCTGCCTTGAGTTGTCAGTGCAAATGGAGTGAGTGGCTAAGGCTTGAACCACATCTGAGCTTGAGCCTCACAGTCAGTTCTATTGACTGAGTAACCATACTCAGTTCGTGAAAATGTTTCTGTGAGGGAGCCAGCCCCATGCCTGTGGTGGGAATGGAGACTGTTGGGTGAAGACAGAGGCTAGTGAATGTGACAGTAGGTGTAGTCTAGTATGTTACAATGTCCAGAGCACAGCAGGTTGCCACCCCTATGAAAGTCCGTGTAGGAGTCAGCAGAGTCCAGTGCATTACTCACAAGCCATACAACCCCAATTTAACACTGGCATCAGATGATCCCCAAGCATC
The DNA here is from genome assembly GCA_021461705.1 of Cryptotis parvus. NCBI lineage: Eukaryota > Metazoa > Chordata > Mammalia > Eulipotyphla > Soricidae > Cryptotis > Cryptotis parvus. Next base: position 596,119 of record JAJIBD010020967.1, read on the forward strand.
ACTGAGTAAACCCTGAAGACCGCAAGGACCATCAAATGAGGCTCTGCTGATGTGGCTTAGGTATCCCCAGCACCACAGAGTTCGAGTAACATAACAGCTTTGGACTCTTGCATGGTATTGTCAGTGTGATTGGCCAAGAATCTCAGGGGAGTCCAAGACCTCCTGATTATTGTTTGGGATTCCCCATCACTCCACCCAAAGGAAATTCAGGTAACTCGGAGGTGTCTTGGCTATAAAGTTCAGACCTTTCATGCATGACAACTGGGTTTGATTCCTGGCACTACAAAAATAAAATCAAATCAAAAGCTAGAGAGATAGCTCAGTGGGCTGAGGGCATGCTTTGCATGCAGTGGACCTAACACCACGCCCCCTCAGCAGAGTACAGAGCCAGGAGTAGCTGCTGAACACTGCTGGAGGTGGCCCCAGAACAAACAGAAAAGAAATTCCATTTGAAACCAAGAGAGCAAATTGAAGTAAAAAGTGTGTGTGTGTGTGTGTGTGTGTGTGTGTGTGTGAGATATGGGGGGGGTGTGTTATTCTAGCTGAGATGACAGAATGTGTTTTGGTATAAAGCAACAACAGAGCACATCCAATAAAATAAAATATTGATCACCATTTAGGCAAGGGTCAGCCAACTTTGTCCCTCAGACTGAATCCAGCCTGCTGCCTGCCATTGTGAATAAAGTTTTGTCAAAACACAGTCATGCTCATTCAGAATTTTGCTGAGGTTGCTTTCCTACCTTGGAAGGCAGACTTAAGTCATTGTGGCAGTGATAGCCCGCTGGCAAAGCCAAGACTTTTCCTTCCAGTCCTTTGCAGAATGCTTTTGCTGTTTCCTTCTTTAGTGCACACACTTCACAGTTAGGGATTCACTTTTTGGTGCGAATGTTAGTGGTTGCTGGAGGGTGGATGGCAATTTGTGAAGGAAAATTAGAGTGGTTGAGTGATGACACAGGGAGGTGGACAGTTGCTGAGCCTGAGTATGGAGTTAAGACAGGGGCTGTGTGTGTGTGAGTGTGTGAGTTTGTGTGTGTGTGGGGGGGTCCACTGAATTTATGGAGGTCTTAAGGGTGATGATAAGATGCTCAGATTTATATAACACACAGTGTATTGTTGCAGGACTCCTTTAAGGGCCGCTGCATTTGGCTCAAAACATTAGCATACTAAAGGGCCTAGGTGAGGTGCAGGGAGGGGATTACCTAAGGACATTTGACCCTCCCCTGCTTTCCATAACAGTGGGAGGAAGGTCTGAGTTGCAGGGGGTATAAACTAGCCGGTTTTCACTCTCACATGCTTCTTTGTGGGCTCTTGCTCTTTGTGAGCATTCCGCCTTCTTGGAAGTCTTCTTTTCCCTTTACAAAGCCTTTACACGTGGTGGCCGCCATCTTGGCCTACACGTGGCTGGGGTTCCCTAGCCTGGAATCCTAAGCACCGGGCTTTTCCTTTTTGCTGATTTGTATGCCTGAACCTGTGATAAGTAAAGCCTTTTAAAACTGCATCGGATTCCTGAGTTTTCATCCATTCCTGCGCCGGCTTCGGAGGTAGAAGGGAACTTGCTTCCTGGCACTGTCGGGGACCCCGGCGGAGCCCAGGCTAGAACCCCAGCCACGTGTAGGCCAAGATGGCGGCCACCACGTGTAAAGGCTTTGTAAAGGGAGAAGAAGACTTCCAAGAGGGGCGAATGCTCACAAAGAGCAAGAGCCCACAAAGAAGCATGTGAGAGTGAAAACCAGCTAGTTTATACCCCTGCAACTCAGACCTTCCTCCCACTGTTATGGAAAGCAGGGAGGGTCAAATGTCCTTAGGTAATCCCTCCCTGCACCTCACCTAGGCCCTTTTAGTATGCTAATGTTTTGAGCCAAATGCAGCGGCCCTTAAAGGAGTCCTGCAACAGTGTATGATGATGTTAAGGGTTAGGACCTGGAGCTAGATGACCTTGGGTCAGATCCCAGTTCTGCTTCTTGTTAGCTGTGAACTTTAGGTAAGCTACTTCCCTTCCATATTTTCTAGTTAGTAGAGTGGGAAACAATATACTAGTTACAGTAGTCTCAATAGTACAGGGTAACGAAGATGAAATACGCTAACACGGGTAGAGGGCTGGGCCCCAAATTACTCCGCAGTGGACATTGTTTCTGTCCTGTCTCAGTGATCACTCTGGTTGTGGGTAGAAAATGACTGAGATAGGCTCTGGCCAGTGATTGGTTGGGCTGTTGGCCAGAGAAGATGACCCATGCGCCTTCCCTGTTCAATCATGCCCCCATCGTCTTTCTCATCTTTTCTGTCCTTTTCTGCTCTAGGCCTTCAAGAGTGCAATGATGAGTTCCTACTGGTGCTCAGGAAAAGGGGATGTGATCGATGACTGGTGCAGGTGTGATCTCAGCGCCTTTGATGCCAGCGGGCTCCCGAACTGCAGCCCCCTCCCACAGCCGGTGTACGTATGTATGGCTCCTCCTTCTTCCACACCCCTGCCAAGGACTCGTGCTCCTGCCTTGCCAACCCAGGCCAGGCCTGGTTCCGCAGCCAGGATACAGAAGCAGATCCCTGAAGTTTCTGCGGTCCCTCCTTTCTTCTTCGATGAGGCAGGGAGCTTTGGCAAAACCAACATGTGACTCCAAGTCAATTCTAACACTGCAGCCTGCCCCTTCACGTGTTACTCTGGGCTTTCTCTCTGATCCCTCTCTCTCTTTTCTTCAGGAGAGGGTTGTCTGGACGTGACTAAGGATTAGCCAGTTCCTATTTTGCCCATGAGAGCTACCAAAATACAGGAAATATACTTTAAAAAAAATAGTGAACTAAAGAGTCATGACTTAGAAAGCTATTGATTATTGGGTTGGAGGCATGCAGTATTTCAACACCTATTCCACCACCAATGTCAGCTTCCCTCTACCAGTGTCCCGTGATCCTTCCCTCTCCCCAACTGCCACCTTGACAGGCACATTTTAAATGTGGTTATAGTTTAGTGTTCATGTTCCTAGTGGTGTTGAGTCTAAGAAAGTTAGTTTCTGTTCACTCATTCATTTAACAATTATTTTTGCTTGAATTTGGGGCCACAGCTGGTGGTGGTCAAGGGCTGCTTCTGACCCAGTGTTCACTCCTGAAAGTGCTCCGAGGAAATATGTGATTGAACTTGGCCTCTTGCTTGTGTGCGCTTAGTTTACTGAACCATCTCTCTACCGCCAGTGCCCACCCTCCCATAATTTTTTTTCAGGTTTGCATTTAATTTTAATTCCATTAATTTTTAAAAAATTTCTGAACACCTGCTATCTGTCGGACACAGGAATTCATTCCACTGGTTGCTCAACAAGATAGGCCCAATCTGACAACACAGGATGTTGATAATTTGGTTGGGGCCAAAAGGGGCAGTGGGCGAGTTACCAAAAAAGCAGGAAAATATGATTCAGCCCAAAACTTCAAATAAAAAAGTGAGGAAAATACATTATGCTTATGGAAGGAATCAAGGGAGATGCGGTAGTGGGAAGGAAGGAGGGAGAGGGGTCACCGTGTGTTTCTAACCTAACGAGGGGAGGAGTTAGCCAGGTGAGGAGCGGCCCCCTTCAGGTTTTAGGAAGGTGAACGGTGTTACGGGAAGCTCCGAGGCTGTAAATTCATCCTTTGAGAAGGACGAAGTCATATTTATTTGGTTTGGGTTTTTTTGGGCCTCCTGAGTAGTGCTCAGTGAAGCCAGAAGCTTATTCCTGCTGTTTTCTACCAACCAGATGGCAAGTCAGTGTGACATTCTGAGGATGCAGGGTCACTTGGGTGCTGCAGGGCTGGGTAGCCCCCTGACCCAGGCCACACTAGCAGTGCCAAGAATCCTTCATGGCTGCACCCAAGGAAGCTCAACTGTGTGGTGCCGAGAATGAATCTAGCCCCTAGGATAATAGTCATCTTGATCAGAAGCAGAGGAGTAGGATTAAGAAGCAGTGGTATAAGGAGCAAAGGGTAGCAATATGAGAGTCAGTACTGGGGAAACAAAGTCCAATAAGCAACAATTTTCGGGACAAGAAAATCCCATTGTAAGAGAGAGCATGGCATTGTGCAACAAGGGCAGGCCCAGCCATAGGACCATCCTGATTCTGTTCTCCAGCATGCTCCATGACTTTGTGCAAGCCATTTTCTTTAAAATACACTTTTAAAAAGTAGTTAACTAAAGAGTGGTGATTTGCAAAGTCGTTGATTTCGGGTCCTGCTTCCCTCCTGCAAAGAGAGGGATCGCACTTCACTATTACCTAGGGCCCTTGAAGTTCGAACCTTCAATCATGTTATTTCTGACTTTGGAAAGGAAGCACTCTGGGGATCCTGCCCTTTCCAAGGGAGTACTGATTTAAGGAAGAGTTGGCTCATGAGGCTAGGAGGGGAGTAGGAAGCCATGGCATTGGAGAGACAGACATTTTAGTGAACAAGGAGCTGTTATGGAGGATCGAGCTGGAACACACAGAAAACTCACCTGCTTCCTGTGAGAAAATGCCTTGAGCCTGGATTCATTAACTCCCTCACTGATCCTGAGCCATGGTCTTTACTGGCATTGTCATGGCAAGGAAAAGACTGGGCAAAGGGAAGTAAATGACCACCATCCATCAAAAAAGGTGGGTGGTAAGTTGGATCAGGAGAGGAGCCCAGACATGGAATTCTGTACTTTTAATCTTGACACATGCGGGTGCAGATTCTTGAGACCCAACCAATGCTGACTGGAAGACAAACCAACTGTCACCCTCCTCTAGGCTGCGGCTGTCCCCAACAGTGGAGCCCTCGAGCACAGTGGTATCCTTGGAGTGGGTGGATGTTCAACCAGCTATTGGGACCAAGGTCTCCGACTATATTCTGCAGCACAAGAAGGTGGATGAATACACCGACACAGATCTCTACACAGGTGAGTAGAAAGCCTAGAACTCTGTGTGTGTGTTTGGGGGGAGAAAGGGAGGAGGGAGGGAGGGAAGGAGGCAGGCAGTGGGAGAGAGAGGAAAAAAAGAGTAGACTGACATTTCTCAGAGATAACAGTACTCTTGGGTTTTCTATTTCTTTTGGAATGATCTCTGGGTATTCTGCTATTTCAGGGAAGTTGTATGTTTCATGTCACTTGTATCACTTGTAAGTTATATAATTTGCCATCAAATATGTATCAATGATATTCTGTTTGATATTCTGTTCTTCTGGAGTTTATAGTTACACCATTTAATTTCGTTTGGGGGCCACATCCTGTAATGCCAAGGGTCTACTCCTAGCTCAGGGATCACTCTTGTCAGTGTTTGAGGAACCAAACTGAAGTTGGCGGCGCACAAGACAAGTCCCTTAACCCATGTACTATCTTTTTAGCCCTTAAGTCTGTCTTAAATGACTCTGTTAAGGCATTTTCCACTGTTGACAATCCTTTGCATAGTTTTGCTTTGACCTTGATCTCAAGGCATCACCTTATAATGTGTCCTTCAAGTGCTATTGTGTTTAATATACTATACAGGGTCACACCCAGCGATGCTCAGGGGTTTCTCCTGGCTCTGCACTCAGGAATCACTCCTGGCGGTGCTCGGGGAACCATATGGGATGCCGGGGATCGAACCTTGGCCAGCACAGGCCGGCCGCGTGCAGGGCAAACACCCTACCCGCTGGGCTATAGCTCCGCTATTGTTCCTGTTTATTTATTTTAATATCTTATTAAATAATATTTTAAATAATATTTTCCCTTTAAGTTTCATCAGTAAATGCTTGAGATGAAAGCCTTCTACTGAGAGTATACCACCAACACGGCAGAGCCTGGCAAGCTACCTGTGTTTTTATTTGTTAGGCCAAAAACTAGTAACAATTATGGACCTCAATTTCATGACCTGAAGAATGGTTTGAGGCTCTTCCTGTCTCTGGAGCAAGTAGATGCCCTTGGGCTACACTTGCTTCTAATAGGACGTATGGAAATGTTACTGGTGCCTGCTCGAGCAAATCGATGAACAAGGGGAAGACAGTGATACAGTGATACTATACAGGGACTTTATAATGTATGTTGGTGTTCTTTTTGGTTTTTGTTTGTTTGTTTGGGGACCACACCTTGCAATTCTAAGGGCTGACTCCTAGCTCTGTGCTCAGATATCACTCCTGGTGGGATACAGGGACCACATGGAGTGACAGATATCAAATCTGAATTGGCCACATGCAAGGCAGGTGCCCTACCCATTGTTGTATTGCTCCGGCCCCATATGTTGCTCTTTGTTCTCTCTTCCAAATCTTTATGCTCTGTTGTCATTCAGTTCAGTCATATGCGTAAGCTCTATCATTATTTTTTACTTAGTAAATTATCTTTGAAAACTGTTTAGTGATAAAGAATTTTTTTTATATAATTACCCATGTAGACACCGTTTTGTTATTCTTTATTACTTTACATGTATCCATATTTTTATATGGTTTTACTGGCCTACTGGTTGAAGAATATGTTTTTTCTTATTATAGGTCCTCCAGTGATACATTTTTCTTACTTTCAGGGTTTTTTCAGATATTATTGTTGGGTAGATAATTCTAAATTGATAGTATTTTCTTTCAATAATTTTAAAACTTTGATTTTCTTGCTTGCATTAATTCCTATGAGAAATCTTTCTTCGTTCTCTATATATACATACCTTATTTCATCACTTGCTTCTATGACATTTTTAAGCATTTTCATTAGTTATAGAGTTTGAATTTCATTGACTTCATTGCACTTTGAAAATATGAGATCATGATGTTTCAAAAATACTTTCTCCCCAACTATCTTTCTTCTGCTTTAGTGACTCTGGTTTTTCTTACAACTCTAGTTATATGTATGTGTAGCAGTTCTTGAGGTTGCCTTCCTCTCACTGGTGATGTTTTTATTTAACATTTTTTTTTCTTTCTGTATTTCTTTACTTCCACAAAGTCATCTTTATTTTTAATCCTAGCTGGTATATTTCTTTTATTTTGGTCATTGAAATTTTCATAATTAGGTTTAGGTCTTATTAATGTATTTCATGCCTTAACTGCTTTTGGCATATGAAATACAGTTGCAGTAGATGTTAAATGTCTTTGTTTGCTAATTCTAAATTATGTCTTGCTTCCATGGATTTGTCTCTCCTTGGGTTGTGTGTTGTTTTTCCCTACTTCTTTGCATGCCAGGCAATTGTTTTTATTGAATGCCAGACATGATGATTTCTGTCTTGTTGGGTGCTGGATATTCTTGGTATTCCTATAAATATTTTTGAACTCTTTTCTGGGACACAGTTATTTGGAAGCAGTTTGATTCTTTTGGGTCTTGCTTTTTAAGATTTGTTAGGTGGAAGTAGAGTAATGTTTAGTCTAGAGCTAATTATTCCCCACTATTGAGGCAAGACCCTTCTATGCACTCTGCACAATAGTCCATGAGTTATGAGATTTTCCAGTGTGACTGGTAGGATCAGACCCTATTTATGGTCCCTTTGTGAGCATTGGTGACTGTTCAGTCTAATCCTCTTGGTTGTTTCTAACATATTTTTTGTGAGTCAGTACACTCCTGAATATTGAAAAGGCACCCTTTATCAATATCTTTCATTTCCCCCCTGAATTCTTCTGTCCATTATCCTGATCTGCACACTGTAATCAAACTTTTGGTCTCCTCAAATGGAGAATACTGTCTTCTTGGTTTAGAGAATTGACTCTCTCTCTCTCTCTCCCTCCCTCCCTTCCTCCCTATTCCTCTCTCCCTCTCTCTCCCTCTCCCTTTCTCCCCCTCTTATTCTCCCTCTCCCTTTCCCTCTCTCCATCTTTCCTCTCCCTCTCCCCCTCTCTCCCCCTCTTCCCCCCTCTATATCTTTCTCTCTCTTCCCTGCTCTCCCTGACCTGGAAACTTTTTAATGGCTGAAAATGGGGGATATTTTCAGGCTCACATCATTTGTTTTACATCTTCTAGGATCTCTGTTCTTTGTTGTTTGATTTATAGTTGTTTGGAAACTTACTTTATGTGCTTTGCTTTTCTTTAAAGAAAATTTTAAATCTTACTGTTTCACGCAATAAGGCCAGGAAATCTATTCTATATTTCTACAGTTATTCCAGATATAAAAATCCAGGTTATTTTTTCTTGACTGTTTAGGAACAAGGGTGCTCTAAGTTAGGAATTGTATTTTGTTTGCTTATTTTTTTTGGTACAGTGACACTGTAATTTCTTTGCGTGACATCCATGGTTTTCTATTACCCCATACAGATATTTCTTCTTTTGTTTCCTGCTGCCATTCACAAGTTGGAAGCAAATGACCCATCCTCCTCCATCTTCCTTGTGCAACTTAACTTTTCTTTTACTTAATATCTGCTGTTTGATTTTTTTTGACAGGCAATTACTTTTAAGCAAACAACATAATGACTTTCTGTCTTCAGATTCATATTTAGGGATCTTCCCACAGTGCCTGAGACACATAGATGCTCAGTGCTTACTGAATTACATTGTCTGTGGGTAGGTATTTAAATGTCTTACATTTTCAACTCTGTCATTAGCTCCTGGAGTAACTGTGTGGTCCTAGGGGTCTGATGTTGTTCCAGAGTCTACATAATAGGTCTTCTAAAGCCTGTCATGATCAGCCAATGCTGTCGATAATTGGCGGGTGGATAATTTGAAGCACAAACCTCATCTCTTTGCATCCGTTCCACATCTCAATCCTCTGCAAAGTGGATGTGGCTTCAGTGTGAAGCTTTCAGCTCACTGGTTGAGTTTTGCCTTAGTGAACATGCATCTAATGAAAGAGTGTAGGCTGTGGGAAATCTGGATCCACATTCAGTTTCTGCCTCTGCTCACGGACAAATCAGGGCCAACCAACCTTTTTCTTAAGTCTCCCTATTTGGGACCTGGGGTGCTCACACCCCTTAACAACCCACAAACAATTTGAGGGTTAAATGTATGTAGTATAGTTTTGGGGGCATTGTGCACTCGTAAATCTTTGTTGCTCTGCTCTCACTGCCATAAAGTTTTAATAAATGAAAAGGAACATAACATGTTAAAAAGAAAACAACAAAATCAGGTTTAAGACTTGTTTTGGTTAGAGAATTCGGATTACTCACACACTTTGCCAGGTGAGGCTAGCATAAGGAAATGTGGACTTTCTCCTTTGATCTTTCTGCAGTTGTGCCTGTAGCCAAGTCCAGTGCTGAAACTGTTTATTTGTTCACCAGCTCACGTGTTTGTAGACACGCGTGTGTGAACACAGATACAGATGCAGGCACTTTCTCTCTCTCTCTCTCTCTCTCTCTCTTTCACACACAGATAAATTCATCCATAGGCACTCACATGGATGAACACACAGGTACATATACATATACACTCTTTTTTAAAAACATTTTATTATACCACCATGAGATAAACAATTACAAAAATGTTCATGTTTGGGTCTCGCCATATAGTGTTCCAGCACCCATCCCTCTACCAGTGCCCATTTCCCACCACCAATGTCCCCGATTCCCTCCCCCTTCCCTAGCTTGCCTCCATGGCAGGCTCTTTATCTCTTTTCTCTCTTACTCTTTCTCTTTCCCTCTCTCTCTCCCTCTCTCCCCCCTCTCTCTTTCTCTCTTCCTTCTCCTACACATTGTGGATTGTGATATATGTACCTAGAGGTTATCATGTGTATCTTTTGGCCTGACATACACACTCTTTTGTCTGTCACTCTTTTTTTGGGATTTAAAATATTTTCCATGTCCATTTGTACAACAATCCTCTGTATTTGTTTTTTTTAATTAAACATTTTATTATACCACCATGAGATATACAATTACAACGTTGTTCATGTTTGAAGATTTCGGTCACATAGTGTTCCAGCACCCGCCCTCCACCAGTGCCCATTTCCCACCACCAATGTCCCCAATTCACTCCCCCTCCCATAGCCTGCCTAAATGGCAGATTCTTTATCTCTTTTCTTTCTCACTCTCTCTCCTTTCCTTCTCCTACACATTGTGGGTTGCACTACATACACTTGGAAGCCATCATGTGCATTTTTTGCATGTATTTAATGCTCAGTTCTGTGTTGGTATCAGCCCTTTCGACATTTATTCACACATGTTCCCTTCTCTATCTTACCTAACCTCTGACTCCCTCACGTTTGCAGTAATTTCCACTTTTGGTAAGACCACCTGATATATTTATGTCATGCAAATAAATGCAGTCATTCTATGTCTCTCTCTTTCCTTCTGACTAATTTCACTTAACATGATCCTTTCCATGTCCATCCATTTATAGGCAAATTTCATAACTTCATTTTTCCTAACAGCTGCATAGTATTCCATTGTGTAGATGTACCACAGTTTCTTTATCCAGTCATCAGTTCTCGGGCATACTGGTTGTTTCCAGGTTCTGGCTATTGTGAATAGTGCTGCTATGAAAATAAAAGTGCGGATTGTGTTTCCGCTGTGTGTTTTTGGCCTCCCAGGGTGCCATATCATTCCCAGGAGTGATATGGCTGGGTCAAAAGGGAGCTCAATTTCTAGTCTTTGGAGGAATGTCCATATTGTTTTCCAGAAAGGTTGTACAAGTCGTGTCTGTCACTCTTTTGAACTAAATGTTGGAATGCTCACTTTCCCTGACTGTCTTATCCCCTTTACCCACCCTTGGATTTGGTGCCTACATTTGTTTCCTTCAGAGCAGCCATTGCTCAGTCTGTTCTGGGACTTTACTGGGGAAGCCAAACATAAGTAGCCTCCTGTTCCAGTTGTTTTGAGCAGAAACTGGGCTGGTTTGGGGTGGGTGGGGATGGTGGTGGCTGAATTCCCCTCACATTAATCTGTCATCGATATTAAAAACAGACGTCTGATTCCCCTGATGGCCTCATCAGAGCAGTTGGCACGGGTTCTGGCCTCTGTGGCAGGGGGTAGATGCAGGGTGTAGGGAACGGGGGGGAGGGAGGGTGAGGCAAAATGGATTTCATGCATATAAGTCTATTTGACCTCAGGAGTCAAAGGCCAGGCTGGGGAGAAGTTTGCCCAGAGGGTATAGTGCAGGACTAGCTCAGGGGGAAGTTGGAGCTATACTAGGGGACTCTGGTTTATTTACCTGTTTCCCTGCTAAGTTCCAGATCTTTCCACAAGTCCAGAGTACCTCTGCTGGATTTTGAGTGCGCCTAGAGTCTTATGGGAAATTCATGGGTGGAGGAGAGCAAGGTGGCTCCTTACACATAAAAAGGAGGTATCTCTAGCTACCAGAGGAATATGGCCTCTGATCCCTCGCTCCCTTGCCAACTCCCCAAACTCCACCAAATTCTCAACAGAGGAAGCCCAGGCAAGGAGGCCATTTCTTCTTTGCAACCTTTCCAAAGAGTGAAGGCCCGCAAAGAGGAATCTCACCCAGCCTATCTCCAAGCATTCTTTGCTGCATTTTCATTTGGAATTTGTTTTCAACTTCTCTCTTTTACCCTGCGGGTACCCAGCTTCAGCCTGTCTGCTTTGGAGCTGCAGAGCCAGCTGGCTCCGTGGGCCCCCTGCAGCGGGAGGCTGGCCCTCCCCCACTTCCCCACCTCATCCCCTCACGAAACCAGCGACATCTGGAGTTGGTCAGTGGCACTCTCTGTCCTGGCACTGGGGATCCTAATGGACCCCTCCCCAGCACATCAGTAGCAGAACCCACCCTTGCCACCTCGCAGTTTATGATTCTGTTTCTTCTTTGGTCTAGTCCTTTCTCTCTACTTTCCTGATTCTCTCTTTTTCTTTCTCTCTCTCTCCCCCTCCCTGTCCCCTTCACCTTCATTCTTCTTGATGATTTTCTTTCTCTTCTTTCATATTTTTTCACTCCATGTGGTCTACCAAACCTCAGCTTGTCTTTCTTTGTCTTTGTTCTTCCAAGTAGCTTAGATACAAGCAGTTTAGTCATCTAGACTCATCGAGAGCTCAATTGAGATTAATGTCTAGAATGGTCAGAAGATAAGCCCAGCCATGCCCAGTTTTATCTTAAGCACTTTTTGCTATTTTCATCAAACCAAATTTACAGCTAAGAAGACCTTCCAGTCTCCCATCTCCCAACACACACATGTGTGCGCCATACACACACACACACACACACACACACACACACACACACACACACACTTAGATCTTAGACCAGAAGACCTTCTTACATGAAAGGAGCAGTGCATGGAGGTGATTTTGTGCGGGAAGTAGACTAAGTAACTGCAGGGATAGTGGTAGCAGAGATTATGAAGGAGACACTTCCATCAGGGCTGTTTATGAAATTCTGAAGAAATTACTCATAGTTCCTCAAGCAGCTTGGGCCATGGCTGAGCCATACCCTTTGTCTGAGAAGCTAGAGGGTCCCTCACCCGCCTGCCGTCTGCTTGCCCTGGGCAAGCTCAAAGGAGGTGATGTCATTGGAGACTGGGCCCCACTCCCTTGGTTAGAATGAGGGGGTGAGGGAAATATGTTTTACAGGGGTGAGGTACAAACTGACATGACTGCAAACATCTGGAACTAATATTAGGACCACAGAAAAAGTGTCTGTCCTCCAGCTGCGCGGGTGAGAGATTTCTGAAGTCAGGGGTCTCCAAAGTGGAAAAGGGCTTGGAGGGTTGTCCATCTCTCCCTTTCCCATCCCATGTCACCCATCCCTGCCTTCACTGTCACAGGGTTGTTTACAATTCACACAGTATACCGGTCCAAACCATTGACATGTCTGGAGCTCTTATAATGGCCCAGACACTGTAGCTAGCGAGACCGAACATACAATGGCAAGATGCCAGGCCAGATTCCTGCCCCAGTGCAGCTTGTAGTCTACAAAGAGTTTGTGGCTCAACAGTTCAGCAAGTTATAGTCTCCTGACCAGAGAGGTGTTGTGATCGTTGTTGTTCTGTAGGAACATGTAGGAGAGGCTACTAAACCACACCAACAGGGTCCCTTAAGGGCCACTGAGAGGAAATGAGGCAATTGTTTGGGAATCTGATCTCAATTAATCACACTGATCAATTTCTCCTACTTGAGACTATGTCCCCCTCTTAGAACTCACCATTGGACTGAAAAGATGGCTCTTTGGGTCATCGTTTCTCCCTGGCTGCCACCTGTTGCCAAGCTTGCCCTAGATATTGGTCCATGGTACTAGGTAGGTGCTAGATGTTAAGATGAAAAAGCAATTTCCTTTACTCTGCATTCCCCAGAACCTTGTTCTACCTGGAGACTGTCCAAACCAATCTGACCCACCTCATGTCCATGGAATGTAGTCAATTCCCCAAAGGAAAAGTCAGACAGAACCCAGCTTCCATCTTTGTGATCCAGCTGGAAGTGGATTGTCTTGGTACTTCAACTCTTGCCATCTTGCTGGTGTAATAGATGAGTTCATTGCTGGATGTTCCAATCAATTCTCCAAACTACTCAACACCAATGATTTCCCCTTCTGCTGTAGTAGTTCCCTTCCCTTTTGGGTTACATCTAGACTTTGTCCTCAAGTGATGTCTCATCAGAACATCAGTTCCCACACCCCTATGTTTTTTTGACCTTGATTTAGTTTGTCATAAAAAACAAACAAACTTCCATGTCTATGTCTTGCTCTCACTAATTATCTTGACATCACTAATAAGTCTCCATTTCTCAGTTACAATTTTTTCTATAGTCATTGCTCTTTCCTTATTCAATGTTGATGTGCCTCCTTAATTCATTTGTTGAGATTCCAAGTCCATAGTGATGGCATGAGAAGGAAAATTCGTCGAGTGGTGATGAGGTCCTGAGGGCTGAGCCTTCCTCTCCTTCAGAGGAGATAGTCTAAGGAGTAGTTCAGTGCCCCGCCTTAACAATTTTAAATTTATATGTTTCTCTATCCATAGTCTTTCTTTCCCTTCTTGATAGAATATATGAAATACCTTCCTGGATCCTTTTCTCATAAAATGACATTTTGCATCTTAATTATCTCCCCTTTGTGCTTTATTTCCAGTCTCTTCTTTGGGATGTTTGTTTTTTACAATTATTTAAATTTGTGTATGGGTTTTCCTTCCTGAAAAGAAAGATATGTAACACCTTGCTCATAACATCTCTACGACTGTGTACTGTCATTTAGAAACACTTTTTTTTGGTTTAATTTTGTTTGGGGGCCCACCCAGCGGTAATCAGGTCTTACTCCTGCCACGGTGATCAGGTTTCACTCCTGGTGAGCTCAAGGGACCAGATGGGTGCCAGGGATTGAACCAGCACCATGCAAGGCAAGCACCCTATCCCCTTTCTTGTATTAAAAAACACTTTTTATACCCAGTGGTAGAGTGCATACATGGGAAGTCCTTGGTTTGATTTAAGCACCATCACCAAAACAGACAATGCAGATGCACTTTTTAAGAATAGAGTTTGCAATGAAAGACTCCATTAAAAACAAACAAGCAGGGGTGGAGATAGCACTGGGGGGTTTATTTGCTTGCCTTACACTACTCCAATTCAATTTCTGGCACACATTTAGTTCCCTGAGCACTACCAGGAGTAAAGCCTGAGTACAGAGTCAGGAGTAAACTCTGAGCATCACATGGTATGAACTCCTCGTCCCGCCCCAAAAACAAACAAACAAGCAAGCAAAGAGAAATAACCCACTCTCTACTAGTTTCTTAACTGACTACCTTATCTCCCAGGGCTACCACCTAGTTGCTAAGGCATTGTTCTCTATAAGTCACCATCATCCATCGTACAGCATTGACTATTCTCTTCCCAAACCTTTCCGTGGTTTTACTTAACACCATCTTGGGCTCTCTCTGTTTCCCTTTCTGATTCCAAATAAGCCCTTCTCATGAGTCCTCTAAGTCTAATTTTTTAAAATCTTAAGCACATTTGTGATTAGAATTATAACTTCTGGGGCTGGTGTGCTAGTACAGCAGGTAGGGCGTTTGCCTTGCACGCCACCCACCTGGGTTTGATTTCTGGCATCCTATATGGTCCCCCCAAGCACCGCCAGAAGTAATTACTGAGTGCAGAGCCAGGAGTAACCCCTGACCATGGCTGTGTGTGACACAAAAAGCAAAAAAAGAAATATATCTTCTGCTTTCCCTTAGCTCTCTGGGTTTCCACACCCTCACCTTTCATTGTAGTCGGTAAACTTTGCACTTAAGCTTGTGTCTTTATCTCATTCTTATTAGCTGGCTACCCATATCAGTGGGTAGCCAGCTATAGTGCTATAAGCATTGTATAAGCATCATATTTGATGCTTATAAGCATCAAATACAATGCTTATAAGCTTCTCTAACTCCACCCATCCGCAACTGAACCTATCATCTCTCCACAGCCCTTTATCAAGGATCCTTCTACTCTATCACTCCACATCTGTCTCACGAGCTCTTTATCTTTTGATGTCATCATCTTTCCCCCACTTGGATTTTTAGTTTTAAATATCAACTTAAATGTCACTAATATAAATCTTTAGAGTGAATTTGGCCCTTTCATTGATTATACAATAATCAATGTTATGATGTGTAATAATGCACAGCACTTGTAACATTTTGCACCCAGGACTCTGCCCTGTGGGCTCTGGATGGTTGATGGTCTGATATAGAAAAAAAGTGGGCCCACTGAGCCCCTGGGATGAACCCAGAGCCACGGCAGAGCCTGGCAAGCTACCCGTGGTGTATTTGATGTACCAAAAACAGTAACAATAATGGACCTCATTCCCAACAAATGGAGACATTACTGGTGCCCGCTTGAGCCAATTGATGAACAATAGGAAGACAAGTGACAACATTTTACATTTCTTGCTTGGTAGCACTTTCTATAATTATAAGGAATATAATTTGATTTCTAGTAGAAGGGTTTAACATTTCCCCTGATCACTAAAATATCAGCTGAGCCAATGTAGAGTTATGTTCATTTTTTAAACCACAATGTTCTAAGTGGTTTGGCCAGGCATTTGGTAGGTGTTCAATAAAGATCTGAAATGCAGGAAGTATGTGCCAGAAATGAGGTAAAATGAAGGCTGAGGTTGAATGACAATGAAGAATACTACAGGTACACGTGTTGTATATGTGTTGTTTGGTGGTGGTAGGGGGAAGCAAAATGTATGTGCTCAGAAGCCCTTAGCACTCCTAAAGGTCTAAAAGTGTGGTGTTTGAGCATAAATTTTGAGTGGTGGAATTAGCAGAGAAAAGACTGTAGAAGGGGTGCAGTTATGGTAAGTTTGCCAAAGAATTAAAGTTTTACCTTTGAGCTTACTCTATGGAAGATCAATCCAAAGCCTCTGATTCCATTATTTTGTTTTTATCCACAAAAGTAGTCTTTCCAGGGAGAGGGAATTACTATTTCTACTTGCAGAAGGGAGTTAAAGATCAAGCTTGTGCTGTTGGTAGTTGAAAGTCAAGCTTCCCAAGAAGCATGGGGTCAGGAACTGAAATTGGGTCACCCTCAGCATTTAATTCACGTCTTTCCATTTTCTCACAGTCAGCAAGAGGCATTTGGATCTGGGGATCAAAAGGAATGTTTTTTTCTACCCCTTCACTAGGCTTAGAAAGGATTCTCTGTGGTCTCCGGAGAAAAATAGCTAACCCAGTTGGTAGGTGTATGGTTCAGTTTCTCTTACCTACATCAGATTGCTGATGTGAGATGGAGCAGAGGCATAAAAGAAATAGCCTAGAAGTGAAAAGAGAGAATAAGAAAAGGGCTACATAGCTAAGGTTCCCTCTATTCTACTTGGAGTCTAGACTTTTTCTTTATGATATTAAGGGCTGGAGCAATACTACAGCAAGTAAGGCATTTGCCTTGCAAGCGCCAACCTGGGTTTGATCCCCAACATCCCATATGATCCCCTGAGTACTACCAGGAGTAATTCCTGAATGTGAAGCTAGGAGTTAACCCTGAGCATTGCTATGTGAGAACCCAAAAAGCCAATAATATATTGACTCTTAAAATGTTCAGTTTATTACTTCTTCGTTGTACCTTTAAAATCTGTCCTTGTTTTCTACCTTTCAGAATAATTCAACTTACTTTATTTATTTATTTTTAATTTTTTATTTTTTTTGCTTTTTTTTGGGTCACACCCGGCAATACTCAGGGGTTACTCCTGGTTCTTCACTCAGGAATTACTCCTGGCGGTGCTCAGGGGCCCATATGGGATGCCGGGATTGAACCCAGATCGGCTGCGTGCAAGGCAACGCCCTACCCGCTGTGCTATGGCTCCAGCCCCAATTCAACTTTCTTTAAACACTACTTCTTTATCAGGGTTCTCTGCCTCTTACCTTGCCTTTAAGTCAGTTTTATTCATGCTGCCAAGGTTGTCTATCCATACAACCGTTCCCAAGACACATTCTGCACACGTGAATGTATTGTGCAAAATAATATTAAAAAAAACACTATTAGTTATCAAGTTTGTTGTAGGCAAAAAAGAAAGTGAAATAATGCTTGATGTAAGTGTGATGTCTGGTGCATGGAGATCAGACAATAATCACACATTCTCTATCTTTTGCTCTTATCTGCCTCTGAGAATTACACAGTGCT
Source organism: Cryptotis parvus (assembly GCA_021461705.1). Classification (NCBI taxonomy): domain Eukaryota; kingdom Metazoa; phylum Chordata; class Mammalia; order Eulipotyphla; family Soricidae; genus Cryptotis; species Cryptotis parvus. The sequence continues at coordinate 613,495 of JAJIBD010020967.1, forward strand.
CTTAACTGAATCAACTGGTCTTAAATGAGAGGTGGCCGACCATAGTGTTTTGTTATTGTTGTTACTTTTTGGGGGAGGGGGGAAAAAACATAAAGCTGTGCTCAGGGTCACTCTTGACTCCATGCTCAGGGGTCCATATTAATGTGCTTATATGTTGTGTGGGGAGCAAAATAGCATTATCCATGTGCAAGGCAAGTTCCTTAACCCTACACTATGCCTCCAGCTCCTGTTGCTGTTTTGGTATGTTTAATAAGTGACCATAAAGTAATACCTGAAAGATTTTTACATTAAAAGTTAGATTCATGTCCTCTACTGAAAAAAGAGTAGTTCTGGCAACCTTGGACTCACATTCCACAGGGCAGCCCAAGACAGGAAGTTGAGTAGCAGCTGCCCCACTGTATTTGCATGTGGACACTCATTTGTCATAGTCTCCCCCTCAGCTGGATTGTCTGACATCCAACCCACGCCATTAATTTGTATTATCTGCTTCATCCCAGTAGATACTTGAGGATGTCATCTCTAACTTAGGTCAGAGATGGAGAATCTCTTCCCTTCCCCTGAGAGTTGCATATTCATTGTGTCTTAGAATACTTTTTGCGTGTTTGCTCATGACATGGAGGGAAGGGGGTTGAGTTAACTGTTCAATAATAATAAAGTATCTTGTTGAAAGTGCTCTCCTTGGTGAACCTCTGCTGTGTCTCATGAGATTTCTTGGTTTCTCTGCAGTTCATCACTGCAGGGATCTGACCTTCCTCTCTAGCACAGCGTGCCATTCATGGATAAACTCTAATGGATGGCCATGAAAGGAATGTGCTTTGTGCGTGGAGCAGAGATGCTATGATGAGCATTGTCATTCTAGGAGGAAGTTACTGTCACAGAAATAGGAACCAAGGACTGGAGAGATAGTTCAAATGTTAAGGTACTTGTCTAGCATGTGCCTGAAGCCATGACTGGTTTGAATCCTGGCACTGCATATTGTCCCCTGAGCACCCACCAGGAGTGATCCCTGAGCACATGGAAACAGAAAAAAAAGTCCCTGCACACCACTGGGTGTGGCACCAAACCAAACCAAACCAAACCAAACCAAACCAAAAACCAAACCAAACCAAACACCAAAAACCAAACCAAACCAAACCAAACCAAACCAAACCAAATCAAACCAAACCAAACCAACAAAAACCTTAAATAAAGCAAGAATTGAGACACAGTTCAGTCCGCAGAAACACATTACTGAGTCACATATTCTTTCTCTTTTTACCTTTCTGGCCCCCCACACCCAGCAATGCCCAGGGGGTTACTCTTGGCTCTGCACTCAGGAATTACTTCTTGCAGTGCTCCGTGGACCATATGGGATGCTGGAGATCGAACCTGGGTCAGCCATATGCAAGGCAAATGCCCTACTTGCTTGCTGTATTATTGTTCCAGCCCCAGTTTCTGTGCTTCTAATATATCATTTGTATAAGATTATTCAGGCTAATTCCCTTCGTTTGAAAAAGGAAACTTAATCTTAGGAGTCCATGAACTTCCCCTCAGCCTCCTGGTGAGTAAGTAGGGCTAGCACACCCGCAGGACCTCCTGGCTTCTAGCCTAGTGTTGGTTCCAGGATCATGTGCCCTTAGGAGTATCCAGACTTGGATTTGCCTACAGATCCCATTCCCAGTCTTCATAAACTCCCCACCATCAACTTCCCTCTCCCTGAGTCATCCTGTTCCTCCTCCCAAGAGAGTGGATCTGGGTACATCCCTGGAGCCATGTAAGATGAGATCAAGGTGCTGTGTTCACATGACCCCAAACTCCCAGGGAAGAACTCAATTACCCTACCTTGATCTGGCCTCACCTACCCCAGTGGGAACAGGGGAGGGTGGAGACCCAGCGAAAGAGGCAGTTTGATTATTAACCAAAAAACGAAGACACTTATAAGAGAGAACAATTATGGAGCGTGTTGTAATTGCCTCTTAATCCATAATTACCAGGTTTCTCTCCAGCTCATCTCTGGAGACTGTTGACCCAAAACCTCAGGTACAGCTGACATCAGGGCTGGAGAGTGAGTGCTTTCCAACACATCAGAAATCTCTGGATATATTGACTCTAGGAGATCTGGGATTTTTTTTTTAAATAGATAGTTAATTACTTGAGAAAGACTCTTTCCTTTTTTTTTTGTTTCCTGGATCACATCCAAATATGCTCAGGGGTTACTCCTGGATCAGCATTCAGGAATTACTCCTGATGGTACTCAGGAACTATATGGGATGCCAGAGATAGAATCTGGGATGGCTGCATGCAAGGCAAACACCTTACCCACTATACTATCACTTCAGCCCCGTCCCCAACTTTATTGTATGAGAAGTGTTGGCAACAGCAACCAGGCAAGAAAAAGGAAATCAAAAGGACAAAAAATTAGAAAAGAGGAAATCTAATCATCTCTATTTGCAGTTGACACAGTATAATATACATTGAAATCCCTAGAGACCACTCAAAAGTTCCTAGAAACTAATATATCCTAGTTATACCCAGCTATAAAGTCAATACACAAAAATTAGTTGCATTCCTAGTTACAAATAATGAATCAGGAGAAAAAAGATTAAAGAGTTGATTCCATTTAAAATAGTATCCCAAAACATACCTAGGGATCAACTTAACTAAAGAAGTGTGAGATCTATAAGAAAAGAAATAAAGAACCTGCCACGAAGGCAGGCTATGGGAGAGGGAGGGAATTGGGGACATTGGTGGTGGGAAATGGGCACTGGTGGAGGGATGGGTGCTGAAACACTATATGACCAAAACCCAAACATGAACATTTTTGTAATTATATCTCACAGTGGTATAATAATTATATCTCATGGTGGTATAATAAAATATTAAAAAAATTAAAACCATTCAGGAAAGAAATTGAAGATCTTAGGAACCAGAAAAACATTCCATGCTCATGGATTGGAAAAATCAACATTGCGGGGCTGGGGCGATAACACTATGGGTAAGGCATTTGCCTTGCATGCGGCTGACCGGGTTCGATCCCTGGAATCCCATATGGTCCCCCGAGTATTGACAGGGGTAATTCCTGAGTGCAGAGCCAGGAGTAACCCCTGAGCATTGCTGGGTGTGACCCAAAAAGAAAAAAAAACAGCATTGTTAAAATGATCATCTTACCTAAACTACTAAATAGATTCAATGCAGTCCCTGTCCAAATTCAGACATTTTCAAGGATTTAGAACATTCAGTGAAAGTGTATGTGTGTAAACCATGCAGTACCCACAAAGCCAAAACCATACTGAAAAACAAGAAAATGGGAAGCGTCTCACAACCTAATATGAAACTATACTATAAAGTCATATTGATCAAAACAGCATGGTTCTTGAATATAGGAGATCTGAAAGAAACGATACAGAGCACAGGTAGAACTCTTCTTAGTATTTCTTGCTTGTCCCTTACCTTTCACACAGTTCATGAGAGAGATGAAGCATAATAGAAAATGGAAACTGCTTAGAGCCAGAGCGATAGCACAGCAGGTAGGTCATTTGCCATGCATGCAGCCAACCTAGATTTGATCTCTGGCATCCCATATGATCCCCTGAGCACTGCCAGGAGGAATTCCTGAGTTTAAAGCCAGGAGTGACCTCTGAGCGTCACCTAGTGTGACCCAAAAGCCATAAAAGAAAGAAAGAAAGAAAGAAAGAAAGAAAGAAAGAAAGAAAGAAAGAAAGAAAGAAAGAAAGAAAGAAAGAAAGAAAGAAAGAAAGAAAGAAAGAAAGAAAGAAAGAAAGAAAGAAAGAGAAAGAAAGAAAGAAAGAAAGACAGCAAGCAGAGTGGAAGGAAGGAGGGAAAGAAAGAAAGGATGGAAGGAAGGAAAGAAAATGGAAACTGCTAAACAGAGGTCATGGGAGGCTTATGACATTTCTATAGGTCCTAGTCTGGTGGTCTTCAACCAACTGTCCATGACTTGGTCTTCAAGTCAATTGTCCATGAACTGGTACTGGTTGACAGGTGTAGAGAGGTTGAAGAATATATCAAAATGCCAGACTGTTAGTTCTGGCCTGATTCCTGCCCTCAGCCTCCTCATTCGCATACTACAGAATTAGGTACTAGTACCTAAGCATCAAGGCTTACTTGATTATTATTTTGGGTCCCTAGGCCATAGTCATTCCCTTTGAGGGGAATCTGTGTTCTGGGGGAAATTACCCTTAAGGAAGGAGTTTAGCACTTTCAAAGGTCAAGAAAAGGTGGACCTGAGAAGGTAAGTCTCATGGTCTAAGCACTCTTGGGAGATGTTTCCTCAATATTTAGAAAGGCAAACAATCCAACACAAATCATGACTTTAAATTGCTAGTTTATCAAGATAAAATAGTTTAGCAAGAGGATAAATGTTGGGGTTGGGAGATTGTAGAGTGGTGAGGGGACATTCTAGGCATGTGCTCTGCCTGGGTTCAATTCCTGGTATCACCTAGTTTCCCTGAACATATCTAGGTACAGTTTTGCTGACCCCCAAGCATCAGAGGGTTTGGTTCTATATGACCCCTGCACTGCTGGGGTGGCCCAGATATCTTTGAAATTGAGGGATCCAAGATGCAGAGCATCCTCACGCCCTTGCACTGAAGTACCTGTTCTGCTGGCCAAGAGTTACCAGTGGGTCTCTGGACCTCCTGAGAGTCTCTTGGATCTCCCTCTCCCTGACAAAAAGCATAAATGTTTATATGTTTTAGGGGTCCAGTTTTACCGCATTATAGTCAGCTTCAAAGTACCTATAACCTTCCCCACTGTCCTTTGGACCCTTCCCTTCTATTCCCTCCCACTCTTAGACACCTTGTTTCTGTCAGTGGAGCCTAGGGCTTAATTTTATACAGTATTGTTCATTCCCTTGCTTTAGCCCTCCTATGAGTGAGATCATCCTGTGTATGTCTTTCACCTTCAGACTTACTAGTTTAGCATGATTCCCTTCAAGCCTGAACTCTTCAGGAAGTTTGCAGCGAGATCCTCAGGGACTTTAGCCTCTTTTCTCCTCTTTACTAACCTGGTGCCTTTACATCTGAATCCTTGCAATAGAATTCCTTACCTCCTATTTGTAGCTTGTTTTTGGCACTTGGTTTGGCAGAGGGCAATCCCAATGCCCTCTTTGCTGAGTTTCCTCTGGCTTCGAAATGAAAGGCCTCTTCTCTGTCTAGCCAGTCAATGGTTGTTACTCTGTTGTCTTTCTGGTCTCACTGCTCCCATGTCACTAGTCATTCCCTGAAATAGTATCTTCTTCTTTATGTGTTTGGGGGTGCAGCCTTTCTTACAGTTGGATCTTTCTCTTGGATCAAAGCCTTATGAGAACAGCAAGCTTACAACAGTCTTTTCACACTATATCCATCTACTAAAAGGTTAAATTATTCTCTCACCAAGGTCCTGAAATAAACAGCATCCCACAAATGAAGAAACAGAAAGATGATATGGCAGGGATATGACTCAGGTGTAAGGTCTTGTGTTAGATCGCCACCCCCTCCAAAGATGCCAATCGTAACTCTTTGGTAGTGGCTCATCCTTTGGCACTATAAGTGTATAGTCTGTTGTGTCCTATGCTACGTGTGTGTATGTGTGTGTGTGTACAGACTCCACTAAGTAAGTGACCCTCTGCCAGCATCACAGCCAGGTGTGCGACCCTTTAGTCAACAACTAGAAAGTAGAAGGAAATAGATACAATGACAACTTAAAAGCAGAAAAAAAAATCCAGTCTCATGAGAACCAAAGTGAGAACAATACTAGAGTGGATGGTTTCTCCTGAGTTCCATGCATTCCATACATAACAACAACAAAAATGTTGTAGAACTGTAAAATAAAAAGAAATGGAAAAACGAATGAGAAGAAACTTAACCAGATTTTCCTGAATATATATCGAGTATTTACCTTATATATAATATTTTTCTTGAATATATATTGAATATATATGCTAAGACTTTTGTATAATTGTCATAAGTATTCAGAAAAGTGTTGAGTATTATTATTTCACAGGTGGAAAGCAGAAGTCTAGAAAGAGCAACAATATGGATTAGCCTGAGGGCAGGTAGTTACAGAGTAAGATCTTGTACCCAATTCTGTCTCATTCACAATCATACTCTTTTTTGTTTTCTTTTTTGTGTCACACCCAGTGATGCTCAGGGGTTTCTCCTGGCTCTGCACTCAGGAACTACTCCTGGTGGTGCTTGGGGGACCGTATGGGATGCTGGGAATGGAATCCGAGTCATCACTTGATCACTTGATCACTCGGCATCCCGTTGTTCATTGGTTTGCTCGAGCGGGCACCAGTAACATTTCCATTTGACCCTATCATGTTCCAGTGTAGCCCAATGGCATCTGGTTGCTTCAGGAATACGAAGAGCCTCAAACCGTTCCTTCAGGGTCTTGATGAAGAAGACTGACCGGTCATCACATGCAAGGCAAACACTCTCCTCGCTGTTTATTGCTCCATCCCCAATCTTGCTCTTTTTAAAATAAAAAAATTTTTATGCTATTTTGGTTGATTGTCTCTGGGCCACTTTCAGCTGCACTCAGGGATTGCTCCTGACAGTGCTCAGAGGATCATATTGGGAACTAGAACGAACCCTGGGTTGGGCACCTGCAAGCCCAGCACTTTATTCACTGCACTGTCTCTCTGGTGCAGAATAATGCTATTCATCACTTGGTTGCTTTCTGGAAATCACTGGGAAATCAATTGAAATGTATTTGAGACTCGAGAGATAGTACAGGGGTTAAAATACATGCTTTGCATGTGGCCGACTTTGTGGTTAGATCCCTGGCAACATATATAGTCCCCAGGAGTAATCTCTGAGCATAGTCAGGAATAAAGTCCTGAGTACTGTCTTCATGGACCCCAAGCCCCCAAATCAAACAAACTAACTAAATGAAACAAAGGAGAGGAGTGTGTTTTAAGGAGTGTGTTTTTTGACTGGGGATGTGGCGAAAGCAACTGGAATCTATATCTAAGGCAGAAATAAAGGGGAAACAAGCATTCTGCACTTGGGTTCTGGGCTCCAGGGACTGTGGGTCTCAGGTGTAGATGCAATGTCATTGTTTGGACAATAAACACACCTTAGGAAGGTCCTCTCTGGCTGTTCAGCAGCTGAATGTCTCAGGGAATTCTGCACCCATCAACAGAAACATAAAGAATGATGAAGCTGGGAACCAATGAAAAGTAGGTTCAAGAGACTGAGCTTGGCATGGCAGAGTGAAATCAAATGTCCTCTAACTAGCCATCTGAACTGAATGAGATTAGCTTCTCTCACCACTCCTGACTTAGCACCAGCTCCATGTACCACTGCCTCCCTGTAATTCCTAAATGGGGCTTTCCCCCACATGCCTTGTTGGTACCAGTGACTCATGTTTCTAAAATTCCTTTCCATGGGACAGTCATTACCTACCTATGGACCTTGTGTCACTCTTGGTTTTAGGTTCTAAGTAAATGCTACAGTGATCGCATTAACTGAGTGTAATTCAAAGCAGGTGAACCCAAGCTATATTTTCCCAGTTTCTGTTGTTTTGAAACAAACTGGTTTTTTTTTAAGTTTTTGTGTTTTGATTGACTGGCAGACAGCCTGAGCAAAGACTGGGGCCAACTAGTTTTCTTGTTAGATGTACACACTGAGCGTTGGGGAGGGAATGTGGAGTGTGACGAGGAGAGGGAGAAAAAGTTGGCAGGTAGGATTGGCAGGTAGGATGTGTTCCTGACGTTATGAGGCTGGGAATATGGACTTCAGGCCACATGTGCATCCTTAAAGGGAAAGTGATCTTTCCCACAACTGCAGCACAAAGGCTGCAAGCTCCTGTGTGGTTGCCTGCTCTGACTCCCTCATCCATTATGTATCAAGACTTCCTTTCCTTCCACTTGGAAATATGCTTGTCCCTGTGTGAGCTGAGAAACCCCAGAGCATATTAGGCGGCCCAAGGTTTGAGTGGATGGTGGACACTTACTGTGTTTAAGGTGAAGTTAGGAGAGCTATGCAGAGGTGTATGAGCTTACAACAGAAATCATCTGTAGTGGGGATTGAGATCAGAACCCAGGGACACGTGTAACATTTTAGGTTGCTCATGTGTACATATGTGCTGTTTTGGAAAATGTGCATATTTAATAGCCAGCTACATGTTGCAGGCACACCTCCTACCTTTTGGAAACCAATAGAGACTGCTACCAATATGATATCTTTTCCCTTGGATCACTTGTATTAGGTCTAGGAAGAGAGGCTGGAGTAGACAGCTGTTGGATGAGGGAGACTAAATGAATGATGGCCACTCAAAGTGATTGATACTCAAAGTAAACAAGGAGAGAGAGATTCATTAGGGTTCGCCAATGGTGAGTGAACAAGGAGGACTACATGAGGAATGTGTTTGTTTCATTTCAGTCTGGGAAGGATAAGAAGGGTGTCCATAGTAGACAACAGAGAAAGGAAAATTATGAGAGAAGATAAAAATACATTAATCCGGGGCCGGAGCAATAGCCCAGCGGTAGGACATTTTCCTTGCATGCGGCCAGCCTGTGCCAGCCCGGGTTTGATCCCCGACATCCCATATGGTCCCCTGAACACCACCAGGAGTAATTCCTGAGTGCAGAGCCAGGAGTAACCCCTGAGCTCCGCCGGGTGTGACCCAAAAAGCAAAAAAAAAAAAAAAATTACATTAATCCTGGGAGAGATAAACAAGAAAGATCACTGGAGGCATCCCATTTTTAAGGCTGTGAATGTAGCGTTCTCAGAGTGCGGGCAGACAGCCTCCCCAGTCAGCTACCCATACTTCCAGAAGCCCTGGCAGCCATACCCGCATCTCACAACTGCTGCCATGTGAACTCATGGCCCAGTTACATATCCTGAAGTTCCTAAAGTGTGTGGCCACATTTGCGGCTGTGCGGCACCTCCAAATTTTACAATACTGGCATCCCAATAGGAGCACACTAAATTTGATGGAAAAGAGAAGCAACTACATTCAGTAAATAATAATACAGAAGGCTCAACTAGCAATGAACAGCTAAGTAAGCCCTCCCTCAAGGAGTTAATGAACCCATCGTGAGATATGTCAATTTGTATCAGTTTTCTCTTACAGAAGTTTTTGATAATTCCATTAGTCATTTAGTTTTAATGAGCAGTATAAAATAATTTTGTGTCTATTAAGGAGGCTGACTTGGGGGGGTTGCTTGGGAAAATGGACAGTGGTGAAAGGAAGGTCACAGTGGTGGTGGGATTGGTGTTGGCGTATTAATGCCTCTCACAACTGTATTGTGAACACTTTTGTAAACCATGGTGCTTAAATAAAAAAAAAATAAACAATGAATAAAATTAAGTAAAAATTAAATAAAAAAAAAGATGCCTAGAGGAACAGAGTATGAAAAAGATTAGAGCTTGTGGTCAGGTGGATGGGCGCCTTGAAGGGCAGGCAAAGATATTTAAGTTCTATTAGTTGGGACAGGGTGAGTGAGAAAAAATGTACATACACCTTAACTATAATTAGAACATACTTTCTCATCCTCAATTAGGAAAGACTCAATATAGGTGAGAAATCCTGGGGATTAGAATGGACCCAGGGAGTATTGGCCTCTGTAGGGTCTTGGCAGGCAGCAAAATAATTGAGGCTCTAATTTGGACAAGTAGGATCAAGGTAACGATATAAAGCAGGTTAGCAACTTCCAGACATTCTTTGCCTTCTGCGTCCACGTGGAGAATGGCATCAGCGTTCTATTCCACCAGCCAGGACAGTTTGATAATTTTTATTAATGTGTGGCCTCATGAGTTTCCTCGGCCTCCATCCATCAAGTCCTGCACCATGCCTTCCAGAGCGGCCCACACCCAGTGCCTCGGAAGCCCATACATCATGCCTCGAGGCAGGGAAGCAGATTCCCTTTTATCTCCCTTGCAAAAGCACAGATGTTTGGAATGTCTGTGAATGCCCCCCAGCCTTCTCTGAGGCTCAGGCACAGCTTCTCCCTGGATGACCTTGTTGGAATCTTTATTCCCCAATGCGTTCCAATAGACAAACTCTCTTTTTTGTTCCTTTCAGGCAGTCTCTGCCTGACTCTTCCAACTCATGTGTCATGGCATCATATTTGTGTGTTCACATCTGCCTTGTTTCAGCTGGAACAAAAAAATAAATTATGCCTTGGTATCCCAATGATGATCATTCTGTAGCCTCAACCCACCTCTTTATCATCAGCAGGAAGGTGACATGTTGAAGGTTGAAGCTGTCATGAAGAGCTGGATAACAAGAAACCTAGTCTGACAGCTTTGTCCCTTTAGGAGTTTGAGCCTCTCCTCAGAGTCTCAGTTTTTCTGTCTCTGAAGTGTTATGGTTGAACCTGATTATATCTGAAGGTTTTCTGTCTTTACACTTCTGTGATTTCAAACCCTGAGGAAGCAAAAGGCATTTCCTCTACATCCTTTCTTCACGCATTCATTCATGGCAGAGCTCCGCTAGTGTCATATTCACACTTATAAGTGCTGAGCCATAAGTGTGAATCTTGATGAATTTTCACAAAGTGAGCACAGTCCTGTAACCAACCAGTGCCCAAGTCAAGAAACAGGGACAGACCTGCCTCCCAAAAACCCACCCTGTGTTTCCCTTTTGACTTTCAACAAGGGTGACTCATTCCTCCTCACTTTTATTAACATTGATTAGCATTGCCTGTTTTTGAACTCAGAGTGAAAAAACCTTACACACAGACACGCACTCACACATATCCATATATATATATATATATATATATATATATATATATATACTCAGTTCTGGATTAATCTGTGGGCTGGAGAGTGGATTAATATGCTGGGGGAGATCTTACCAGCTGCAGAGTGTGGATTGTGACACAGATCGCTGCCAGCAAGGTGTGGGAGTTTCTCTGGCCTCCTCCGAGGCTCCATCGGGATGGTGGACTCAGGTCCGGTTGCTCTCGTGGTCCATGGAGTGCAGGGGGTTCAACGGGAAAGCTGGTTTCTGCTCTGCCGGGTGTACCTGTTCTAACAGGTATTAGCACAGCTTCTCCCCTTGCCGCATTAGCCAAGCGGCACAAATGCTGGCTGACTTTGACCGAGAATGTGGAAAGGTAGGTCTACAGCTGAATCTGAAGAAAACTATGTTCATGAGAAATGAACTAGTTCCAGAGGCCCCATTCTCTCTCAATGGAACAAACATCTCTGAATGCAGCAGTTATGTATACCTAGGTCGAGAAGTCAACATGATGAATGACCTAAAACCTGAGCTGCGCAAGAGGAAGAGAGCGGCATGGAATGCCTTCAAAGGCATCGAAGAAATAGCTAAAAGGACAAAGAACCTCCGGCTCCGGGCACATCTCTTCGACTCCACCGTTCTCCCTGCATTAACATACGCCTCAGAGACCTGGGCCCTACGAAAGCAGGATGAGAATGCTATTCGGGTCTCCCAGAGAGGCATCGAAAGAGCTATGCTTGGAATATCACGTCTCACTCAAGTGAGAGAAGGAATCCGGAGTTCTGACCTCCGTCGCTATTCCAGAATCAGGGACGCTGTCTCGTTTGCCAAGGCATCGAAAATCAGATGGGCTGGACATGTAATGCGATTTGGAGACAACCGCTGGACTAGAGCCGTTACCGACTGGATCCCACGGGATGTCAAAAGATCACGTGGCCGCCCACCTACAAGATGGTCAGACTTCCTTGTTAAGACCCTGAAGGAACGATTTGAGGCTCTTCATATTCCTGAATCAACCAGATGCCATTGGGCTACATTGGCACGTGATAGGGTCCAATGGAAATGTTACTGGCGCCCGCTCGAGCAAATCGATGAGTAACGGGATTCAAGTGATCAAGTGACTCAGTTCTGCTTGAGATATTTTGTTCACCGCACTGAGAGCCGGTCATGCTTTTGAGATAGAGTTGTAGTTTTCTTTCTACTGTCATTGGTCTTGTTGCTTCTCTTGTTCTCAAAAGAAGTTGCTATTTAAAAAGCTAAGAGCCGTATTTTTTCAATGAAATTCATTGTTTTTGTTGGGTCGGATTCTATCATTTATAGTACTATTAATGATGGTTCCTCATGCATGAAAAACTATGTTGGAATTAACACTACAACCATCCATACTCAACCTGCCTTCCTACCCCAAGGACCCTAAACACCTACTCTTTCTGTCCCTGCTCTTGACCAACTCAGGTGTGTCGATCATTTCCCATTGTGTTGCCTTTGACCCTTAAATTTAAAAAATAATTTTAGTGACTATGATTTGTAATACTGTTAATGATAGGATTTTATGCATACAACAGTCCAGTCCTACATCCTCCATCAAGTGTCTTCTTCCCTCCACCATTATATCCATCCCTGAGAACCTACCCCTAAGCCCTCTGCTGTCTCCCGACCTTGGTAAACTCAGTTCTGTAGACATTTGTCAGGTTCTGCAGAGAAGTTCTCAACAAAATTCCATTGGCCTTTTTTAATTCTCTTTCTGTGCTTCTTTATATCCTATGTATGAAGGGAGGTCATTCTGTGGCTCTCTCATCCTCTCCTTCTGTCTGACTTTGTTCAGCATGACACCTTCCAGTTCCATCTGTATAGTGGAAAATTGCATGATTCCATCTTTTCTTGTATAACAGGATAGGATTCCATTTTGTATATGCCATAGTTTCCTTATTCATCATCTGTTCTTGGACATTTGGGGTTGTTTTCCGACGTGAACTATTGTGAACAGTGCTGTAACAATCAGAGGAGTATAATTATCTTTATTTGGAATAGAACGTTTGAGTTGTTAGGGTAGATGCCCAGAAGTGGAACTGCTGGGTCTTATCGAAGCACAATTCATAGTTTTTTGATGAGTGTCTATGTTGTTTTCCAAAGAATTGAACCAGTTCCCACCAGCAATGTATGAAAGTTGAATTTTTCTCATGTTTCTGCCGACACTGGTTGTTTTTGTCTTTTGATATGATTAAGTATCACTGGTGTGAGAGGATACTACATTTTTTAAATTCACAGTTCCCTGATGGTAAGTGTTGCAGGATGTTTATATATACCATCTATATGTCTTTTTTGAGGAAATCTCTGTTCATTTCTTCCTCCCATTTTTTTGTGGGGGTGTTGTTGCTTTGGGACCACACCTATTTGGCAGTGCATATGAAATGCTGGGGATCGAACTTGTGTTAGCTGTGTGCGAGGCAAGCAAACTACACACTATACTGTCTCTCTGGTTCTTCCTCCCCACTTTTCAATGGGATTGGTTGTTTCATTTCTCATTAACTTTACATTCTTCTTATATCTTGGACCATTATATCTGGATCTTTACCAGATGGTTGGTTTACAATAATTCTCTCAAGTTTGTGAGGTGTGTTTTTATTCTTGTCATTTCTTTTGCAATGTGAAGAGCCTCTTAATTTGATGTATATAGTCCCGTTTGTTTACTTTGCTTCCATTTGCTTGGCCACAGTCATTGAATCATTGAAGCGTTATTGTTGTTTAGGTGCAATACCTCTAGATTCCATGTCATGAAGAGTCCTACATCAATATAATTTATGGGTTCAGGTCTGATATAGAGGTCTTTCATCCCTTTTTGAATTGACTTCCGTACAAGGTGCTAGGCAGTGGTTTGAGTTTTTTTTTCACATGTGACTGACCAGTTTTTCAGACATTTTAATGTATAGAGATAACCAGTAAACTTGAAAGTAAGTTTTTCATGTCTGAGAAGATTCTTGTGAATGGGTTCTGTTAGGTATGTGATGGTAGGGCAACCATTGATCACTGCAGAGGAAGAATGTAACAGGCATATTTGATAGCAAAAAGAAGACTTATCACTCAGTAAAATTGTGTGTAATGTTCAAAGGGAGCTGCTATAAAAGTGGAATTATAAAATAGGGAACTGCTGGAAACAAATGGATGCAGGTTCCCAACCGCCTCTCACTGTGATGTTTAGATCCTCTCAGGTGGATATGAACGGTGACACCAAGCCCTCACTTCAGCATTAAGAAGGAAAGAGTAAGATGAGTGTATTAGGATCAAGGCCACTTGGGCACAATGAACATGATCTGAGAATTAGAAATTAAACATTGTCCAGAAGAATTGTGAACTTGGGAGACTGTAAGCCCTTACCTCTCTAGTCTCTATGTGGTGGAGAGAGTGGGATTGTCTTCCCTTGTGGAGTATCTGAGGTATGTGCAAAGTCCCTCTCTGTTGCCTCCTTTTTTACCCTAAAAGTCTGGTGTAGAACCAGATAGAGTTCCTGTTTTCAATAGTGACATCTTGTAGTAGCAGCAGGAATTGCAGGCAAAGAAGGAAAGTGGGCTCATTGCCAACTTGTTGCAAGTCTCTTCTTCACACATCATTGGGAATTGTTGACGTGGAAAGGCCCTCGAAATAATTTATAACCTATAAGGAGTAGTTCGTTCAAAAAGAGGCACTGGGCTTCTGAAGAATGTGTACACATGGACAAAGAGAGTAGTTACTCCTGACAATAAAGGCAGTTTTTGTGGTCCATGTTGATGAAGTTTTTCATTTATCTATCATTTATGTGTCAATATTTGTTATTGAATGTCTGTGAACCTTTTGTTCAGTATATTTGGCACTGTCAGAAGTAATACTAAGCCCTTGGAGATAGCTCAAAGGCTATCATACATGAGGTCCTGAGTTTGATTTCTGATACCACATGACCTTCTAAACACCACTGGGCATAGCCCCGAGACTCCCCGGAACCACCCGATCTGAGCTTCACAAAACCTCTGGGTCAACGCTAATGAGCCTGGTAATACTATTCCCAGGATCATGAGCATCATGGGGGAGCACACACCCCAAAAAAGAAGTAGAAGTAGTGTATCTTCAGCTTACAGTGTATTTTCAGAAGGAATGAAAGAATCCTTCAGCATTCTTTCATTCCTTCTACTTCTCTTAAAATAAGTTCTAGGGTAACAGCTCTCTTGTGGCTACACCCCTATCAAAATGTTTGATGATGAAGCATCTGAGGGAAGAGCTTCCTGAGACAAATAGGCACTCTGAATGGAGATTTGCTAATTATGTAGATTAATGTTATCACTTTAAAAAATACATAAACTTCCTCTACACCTGCTTCCCAAAATCAGTTCTTTAAATCTCAATTCACTTTCTGAATAAAAAAAGAGAGAGAGAATATTCTATCAGTTCATGTGAAGTTTCTTAAATAACTAGGAGACCATTTTTCTCTGTTTAATTTCTTTTGCTTGAATTTTTTATGATGAGTTGGCCTATACAGGTGAAAAAGCAGAGTTCAGTCATTTAAATAAAATGCTGAGGCATGACTTCAGTATTTAAAGTCTGTACACTTTATTCATTCATAAACAACATTCCCTATATACAGAACCATAGGAATAGATGTCAGAGGGCAATGTTACTATTTACTCGAGCTCTTTGGGACAATACTTAAGTACCTATTAAGGAAGCTGTGTATCAGATTCTATTGTTCTGAGATGCTGTGTAATGTCTCCAGAGTCAAGAGGTGCCTGGCACTGTCTTGGGCAAAGCCATTTGCAGTTGACTATCTTCACCATCTTTGCCCACGTGGCCTTTCTTGGTTCCCAGCCCATGCCCTATTACAATTCTAGGCTCTGAGTTATCTGTCCCAGATAGCCTGTCACAGACTACCCCCTGTCTCTGACTGCTGCTTCCACTGTTTTTACTGATTGAGCCTACTGAGACTTTTGCTTTCCCAACGCTGTCAATTGGCCCTACTTTATAAGTCCTCTCTTTGTTGCTAAAATGTTTTACAAGATACAATCAAACAAAAAGCAAGTCTTGAACAGAAGGTCACAGTTTTGGAAGGCCCTCTTTGCGTTTTCACACCAAACCTGGAACATTAAATTCATCTGCAACAGAGCTGATGTTTCCCTCTAGGCTTGAGGGCTGGGTTGTCAATGACCAGTATCATTTAGGATCCTGGAAAGCAGAGGGTGAGTTTTTGGGCCAGGATGTGGGTTCAGTGCCTCATTCTTCCACTGACTCACATTTCTGGGTGGCATTTCAATTTTGTAGTAAGACTTCGAACTGGGAACAACAGTCTGGCCAATGTCCCCTCAGGTCACTCTATATGATAAGAAAGAAGAAAAATCACGAAGTTTCTCTACTGGGCAGAGAAAGAAATAGAACTTTTGTATTCTTGACAGGGTAGACGTCCAGTCACTTCAAGATTGGACAAATAAGAGGGAGCGATTTAAGTTTACAGGACCTGGGCATAGACATACATATCTTTGGCCTTAAAGTACTGCCATTTACCTTATAATAGTTTTATTATAAAAGTTTTATTATTCATTTTTATTCTCTGGAGTTGCTTACATATAAGGTAGGACACGCTTGAATTTATTCCCAGATAGTAAAATGCAGATTCAGAGAGCAAAAGGGATCTAATCAAAGGCACTTTAAAATGTAGAATTGGGATGTAACTAAGGACTCTGTTCTTGTCACCAATAAGCCACTCTACAAGGATTTGGATTGATAACAGTCAATCCTTAGGGAAACTCTCAGAAGATGTTGGCCACTGGATCACTGGGGGAAGCAAAACATAGGGATGGAAATATGGTCATCCCGAAATAATTACATGGCTTAATCACCAGCAGAAGTTATCCTCAGCTCTCTAGCCTTGAGTTCTGAATCAAGATCTTTCCACCTGGTTCCCTGCCCAAGTTAAACCTGAAGGTCACTTGTCACTTTTCTTCCTTCCCATTGTTCATTGATTTGCTCGAGTGGGCTCCAGTAATGTCTCCATTCATTGGGAATGAGGTCCATTATTGTTACTGTTTTTGGCATATCGAATACACCACAGGTAGCTCCAGCAGCCATACACCTCTGTAGCAGGGCCTGCTGCCCATAGGAAAGTGGGCTTCCCTAGCTCTTTACTAGTGTGCTCTCAAGTGGGTGAACCACACATTGCTGACAAACACTCTCGATTCCACAACTGGAAATCATGGCCTCCCCTAAACTCAAAGCTTTAGTTCAGGTTATTATTATTATTACTTTCCCCTCTAAAAAGTCTGATTCTTGAAACCAGTTACCAATGACCTGAAGTCCAAAGATCTTCTCAGAGTGAAAGCTAGCATTTACCGCCTACTTCTGTGCGCCAGACTCTCTGCTCAAGACAGCACATCTACCTTCTCAAGTCTTTTTATAGCATTCTTGTGAATTATAAATCACTACTCCCCCTTTTTAAGAGGGAAGAACAGACTGATGAAGTGGAATCTCTTGTCCAGTGCTGAGCTGGGATTTGAACCAAGTCATCCAGGGTCCCAGTCCTTGTTGCTATGCCAAAGTGTCTTTCAGTTATAGAACTATCCAGCACAGAGATTGGAAAGGACTTCTGATACTGTTCAAGTGTACTTTCACTCAGCTTTCCTTTTTAAGGGGTAATTAAGGTCTAAAGAGAGAAAGGAATTACCCCTTGAGGGAACATCCCCACCCCCACCTCCCATTTTGGCTATTCAGGCACCTTTTGGACACTGACACTTTCTTCCAGGATTCTCAGGGCTGGGTATAAAACACTTTTGTTGATACCGGTCTAATTGTCCAAGGACAAATCCAAATGCATCCAGAGATGAACCCAGGGTGCAGAGTAAGGAGACCAGCCCATGGCTTCCCTAAAAACTTTCCTTTAATATTGTTTGGGTGGTGATGGTGTTGGTGATGATTGTGGTTGGGGTGGGGAGCTGAAACGTTAAGAACTGGAAGCCTACCTCACTCATGTTTCCTGGAAAATTTACTGCCATGAGCTATCCACCAATTTTATCCCGGCTCCTCTTCTTCCTGAGTGTGCAACATGGTGCTAGCCACAAGGCTATGGCACATTTCACAGTATTTAGGGAGAATAACATTCTCAGTCCACATCACTGGGTGAGCCTTGATGAGCTCACAGGTCTGATCTGGAAATAAGGGAGGGTTCAAGTTGGGTACTGAGGTGCAAAGGGTACAGTGTTTGGGTGAGAGGGATTAGTATATCCTTCTCTCTGTCAGAGGCCTTGTTTGAGGGCAAGCCAGGGTTCCCCCAACTGATGGGCTTCTTTCTGTTACCCTGAAACATTCCATTCAGTCACTGTGACTGAGCTAAATACACAGACGGCAAAGGCCGTGGAGTCAGAGTCTGACTTCAGCTCTGCACCCCCTGTCCCTGAAGGCCATAGCTTCTTCCTGGCCATTTCAGGCTCCAGCATTATGGACGGGTCAGGCAGAGTAGGAGCACAGCACCACAGTCCTTTTGGCTTTGACTTCAATCAAGCTGTCAGCTGTGACCTTTGGAACTTTGCTTCTTTCTCAGGTTTTGTTTTCCTACATGAAACATGTGTGGGTAAGACGATATGACTGCCCCAGTATCTGTTTGAAGCAGCAGACTAAAATTTGACCTCATGGTCTGAGTGACAAATGGGTGCCCAGCACTGGACTTAGTGTCATGCCTGAAACATGGCATGGACAGGAGGTGTAAAAAACTAGCAATTAGCTTTTTAGCATGTAGAGCCTGACAAGCTACTCGTGTCGTATTTGCCAGATACCAGTAACAATTATAGACCTCATTCCCATGACCTGATGGAATGGTTTGAGGCTCTTTATGTTCCTGGAGCAAGCAGGTGCCCTTGGGCTCTACTAGCATGTGATAGGACATATGGAGATGTTACTGGTGCCGCACGAGCAAATAGATGATCAACGGAAGACAAGTGAAGTGATACAGCTTTTAGCACAGTGATTCTGGAAGAAGAATGTTTGTGTGTGTGTGTGTGTGTATGTGTGTATGTGCACATGTGTGCATGCGCACAAGGGGGAAGGGGGCATGAAATCCTACAGCAACAAGTATTTTTATCTTTTTCTAGATAAACTATTTTGAAATAAAATTTTCTTTTTACTGCCAAAAATATAATGTTTTTTCTTTCAAAGTAAATATTCCTGCATGATTAGAAAGACAAATCACATTGTTAATCATCAAATAAATCCAAGGGTCGATGCAAACTCGTGGGCTCGCTGGGCTAAAAACATCTGATGGGAGGGGGAATGTTGTATCTCTAAAGGTTGTGTAAAGCTTCCGAGGTTGCTTACTTCTGTACCAATGTGATCATTTGATTCATATCCATGAGCTCCAGGAGAGCAGGGCCTAAATCTTTGTCACTCATCATATTCTAGTACGGTGTCTGGCACAGGGTTAACACTGAACAAATGTTATTGAATGAATGAGATTGAAAGGAGATGAGACAGGAGCCAGATCCCAGAGGGTTGAGAAAACAGGCTGAGCTGTTTGGACTTCATCCTGTAGGCAAAGGGATCCTGGGGGGCCCTTTGAGGAGAATCATTAGCACAATCCAAGTGGCCCCTGGACGGGAAGATAGCATCCTTTCAACACCTGGTCATGCTGCCTTTTTTCTGGTGTCACTCTGTGAGTTTCCTGATCCATCTTTTGAGATGCTTTCTTGTGTTCTGTTCAGAGAAAACAAGCCAGGAGCATTTGTAGTATGAAGGAAAGGGGGAGAGAATGTACTCGAGGGCATGCCTACGAGCATGATGTGGTGGGCTTTCTAGGGAATGTCATATGCCACACAGACTTTAAATCAGCTATTTGAGATCTCTGTTACAGCTTTTATCAGTCACATGACATCAGGTATAAACCTCAAGTTGTTTTCTTTATTTTTCTTCCCTTTCTTAGCTCATCTGTAAGGATGGGGATTGGAATGTTATATCCAATGGGAGTTTCGGGGCTACCTTTTTATTTTTATTATGTTGCTTTTTGGGTCACACCCAGTGGTGTTCAGGGTTTGCTCCTATCTCTGCACTCTGGGATTACTCCTGGCAGTGCTTGAGTGACCATATGGGATGCCAGGGATCAAACCCTGTTCGGTGTGTAAGGCAAGCACACTATCTGCTGTA
Source organism: Cryptotis parvus (assembly GCA_021461705.1). Classification (NCBI taxonomy): domain Eukaryota; kingdom Metazoa; phylum Chordata; class Mammalia; order Eulipotyphla; family Soricidae; genus Cryptotis; species Cryptotis parvus. The sequence goes on from JAJIBD010020967.1 coordinate 633,313, forward strand.
CTATCACTCTGGCCAGGCTATTGAACTTTTTAATTCTTCCTTTTTGTTATACATACATAGGGCACAAACCCTGGGGAATGGAAGAGACTTACCTCAGGTCCTGCAGTGAGTTAGAGGCAGAACTTGGGGATCAGGTTCATTAATCTTTGTTCAAGTATATACAGTGAAATGATGAATGATAAAGAACTAGTGGTTTCTGATAGATCATGAACTCATCTGCACAGACAGAGACAAGTAAAAGTGAAGGAATAGGAGAATTTTATTGGGGTGCATGCCCTTGCAGACCCTAGCGGCTTCTGGTGAGGCTGGATAGAGTCATGCACTGGGAGAGATTGAGCAGGATTTTTTTTTTAAATTTTTTTTTATTATACCACCGTGAAACATACAATTACAAAGGTGTTCATAATTGGTTCTTGGTAATACAGTATTCCAGCACCCATCCCTCCACCAGTGCCCCATTTCCACCACCAATGTACCCCTCCCCTCCCACCCCCCCAGGCCGCCTTAATAGCAGGTACCCCAGTTTCCTCTCTTTCTCTCTCTATCTCTCTGTCTCTGTGAGCAGGATTCTTAAACTCTCTTGCATTGGAAAAGGGAACCAACACTAATGGAACTGGTGTGCTTGGTCGGGATCCTGTTATCTGTAGAGGATCCATATGAGGAAGCACAGAATTCAGCCCAGTAGCTTCCCGGTGCCAGGTGGGCCATGAGTCCTGTCTTCCGTGCTGGGGCAAGTGATTTCTGATTCAGAATGTTGCCTTCTCATCAGCCAATCACCATTTGGTCCTGGTTGACATTATGTTGTCCACTCGAACTGCACAGTTTCTGGTATACAGGAGTTCTCATGGACTATACCCTTTAATATCTCAAGGTCAAATCGAAATTGTTCTTTTTGCTTATGTAGAGCATGACCTCACTCATTCTGTTTCTTTTGCCCCAGAGATTTTGCTATTGTGCTAGGTTTTGCTTTCCTTTTCTATTCTTTGAGATATAGTCAAAAGGATATTCATAGTAGAGGTTGTTCTTCCTGTGTCCAATATTATCCCAATAAGCTTAGTTCCTCCATGATTTGCTGGATTGGGCTGTGAGTGCTTCTGAGACTATTGGATCACAGATGAACTGAGGAATAAGAGGAGGAGAGTGGGTGAAGGAAGATAGTGTCCATGCCACTGCCCTGAAGGCTGTGCTCTGAGAGTCTCTCACTGAATTCTCCTCTTGGCAAAGGTAGGATCAGGTTCTCAAGGGTCAGTGCATGGTATAATCCGCTGGACCTGTATGTGGACAGACCAAGGAGGCACAGGAGAAATGAGGTCCAGGAGAAGACGAGCAACAATGTGGATGTTCTCTGCTGGGAACTGGAGCTGACAAAGAAATCCACAAGTTGTGGTCTGTATTATGTTGAATAGAAACAGGCAAATAACAAAGGTCATAGCAAGACCTTTGACTCTAAGGACCAGAAACAGGGGACAGTAGAACTCAGAGGGTTATCCAGTTGCAAGGTGAAACATCATCTGTGCATACATTGTCTTGATAAGATCCCTGGACCAAGAGAAGTACACCAGGGACTAGCTTTGAGCAGCCCTAGGAGCTTACTGTATATCACTGTATATCACTGTCTTCACATATATCATCGATTTGCTTGAGCAGACATCAGTAACATCTCAATATGTCCTATCACATGCAAGATAGCCTAAGGGCATCTGCCCACTCCAGGAACATAAAGAGCCTCAAACCATTCCATCAGGTGATGGGAATGAGGTCTATAATTGTTACTGGTATTTGGCATGTCAAATACGACCCGGGTAGTTTGCCAGCCTCTGCCATGCGGATTACTGTATGCCTAAAAAGCAACTATCAGCAACTTTGTAAATCATGGTTCCTAGGAGCTCACCCCTAGATAAATGAACACTAGTCTGAGCAGTAGCAACATGGTGGGCAAGAGGAAGAGTGAAAGGAAGTAGCGTGCTGTGGAATAGTGATGAAGGAGTGGTTGGGGCCCTACAGACACCAAATGTCCAGAGTCATTCTGGTAGCAAATGGCAGAGCTAAAACTTGAACCCAGGTCTGTGATTCTGAAGGCCAATCTTCTTTCCCTATGTTCTGATGTGACACAGGTATGACCCAAACCGGATGGCAAAGGGTCCATGATTACAAGCAGACTATCCCTCCCCCTCTCTGATTCTCTCTCTCCCTAGACCCCAAATGCCCTCAGAAAAGACGGAGGTTGAACGGAAGGAAGGTCAACCAGAACTTGAAACTCACTCTGAGAACACTAAACCTCTTTGCTGCCAAACTTTCTCCCCACCCCCATCCCCAGGGGAAGGAGTCCAACAAAACTTCAATTCACTTGTAATTGCTCCACTCCCAGAATTAGAAGGATTTTTTTTGTTGTTGTTGTTGGTCTCCTTCTAACACCCTCAACTTGATGCTTTTACAAAAACTGTTATTTTAGGACTGTTTGGACTTGTTTTCTACATAGCGCTTGTTTTCTATTATTTCTCTCTCTTTTCCAGGGTTCAGACTAATTAAAGGAAGTGTAAATCACACCTCGTTTGCACAAAATACCTTTCATGAGGTCTGGAAGCAATTTAGCTTCTGTTTGCCAAAGATCTTTAGGAAAGGGGAGGGGGAGAGAAGTCCCCTTGGTTTAAAAAAGATGAATTTCTCAGTGCCAAAAAACCCATTAGAGCACCTCCCATTTCTGGGATCTTTCATGGGTTTCATGTGGAAATGGCAGCGAGGGATTAAAGAAAGGAAGAGCGCCTGGCTGCCTTGGCTGTCCTGGGCCACCAGCCCGGTGGACAGTGAGTTCTTCAGCTCAGAGTGGCCAGAGCACAGCCAGCTCCTGTGAGGCATTGGAGTGAGTAGACTGTCACAGATCTGTCACAGACTTCCCAGTTCTAATCCTTGAGCGGGGATGATGCGTCTCAGCCAGCAGAGGACAGATCAGGTGACACTTTCCATTGCCGCTTGCTTTCCATCCCAGCCTTTGGAGCCTTCCTGCAGGATTCAGGCTCCCGGGCCCCCTCCTATTTGCCACACAGTGCATCTGTCCTCCTGCCCTCTGAGACGAAATCCCAGCCTTTCCTCTAAGCTCGTCCCATCTCTAGAATGTGGAGCTGAACTGCTTTCCTTTGGATCCCCCTCATTTTATAGAAGGTGATATTTGGGGCCTGGTCAGGGGAGGTGGAAGAAGATGGTGCCAGGGGCGGGGCTGTTCCCCTCCGAGTCTCAGCCAGCAGCCTCCCAGATCTGCAGGTAGACTTCAGTTTCAGACAGCAGGAGGGTGGGAGAAGAGGTGAGTTGGACTGGGGAGGCGGCTGCTCAGCTCCTCTACCCACCCCCTTGGCCTCAGCTATATGGGCAGTGCACAAATGCCACTTGCTCCTCGGGTCAATCTTAGCACAAGCCACAGGTGAGCCAAGCTGAAGGTGGAGCGACCACCACAGCCTCCAAGATGCAGCGGCATTACGGAGAAGGGTTGCCCCTGGACCCTTACGGATTCTGCATTCCCATCAGTGCCTTCCACTTTCAGTTGGCGGACCCTATCAGAGGAGGCATCTGTGACCCCATCTTTAAGTCGAAGGCGCCCAGTATTATTCTTCCAGGACTGTGGGGGTTATGAAAATGAGCAGGTAGGAAGAATAGCGCCTAGTGAGGGTCAAGGAAGGCAGGCTGTGGTTGTCCCGGGTGCCTTCCTTCTCCAGAGTGGAGCCGAGCCTCTGGATGCAGCCCCATCTTGACTTCTCTGCCTTCCAAGTGGGGAATTGACTTCCTAAGAAAATAAGTAAATAATAATACAAAAATATTTGGAACTTGTTAGAGCGTGAAATTTCCAGTCTGCTTCTCTGCTGATCGGAACCTTCTGTAATTCTGAAGGGGAGCAGGCATGGTGCACAAACTGACTTTATCCAAGAATATCTTACGATTCTCTAGTTTCTTGGTGTGTGTGTGTGTGTGTGTGTGTGCGTGCGGCGTGTGTGTGTGTGTGTGCGAACACATGTGCGCACGTGCGTACCTTTTATTCATCTTTGGAAAAAAATAGTAAGCCTACCTTAAGGAAGGTAGCTTACGAGGAAGAAGCAGTACTGATGTTATTTTTTGAGAGCCGTGTGCTAGAGTAGAAATGACCCAGGTTTGAGGATTTTTAGGCAAGATTGTGCGACTTTTTGTTGACATAATCTTGGATGCCCCTTTTATTTTATTTTATTTTTATTATTTTCTGAGCTGTTGTCAGTATTTCAGAAGAAACTGGAGAAGACAAAGCTGGAGAATTAGAAAAAGACTCATCTGGAGAAGGAGCAGGGTGTGGGGAGGGGGTGGCAGAGCCGGAACTGGAGAGGAAATGATGGAGTCAGAGAGGATGAGCTCCAGTTCCCTCCAGGGCTCACCTTTCAGACGCTCCCCTGCCCAGGAGGGAGACTGGAATGCTGCCCCTTAGCCTTATCCCTTGTCATGACCCTTCTGGGTAGGTATAGCCCTTTCCTAACTCACCATCCTCACTTCTTCCACCATCTTTTCCTTGTTGGACCCCAGCTAGTGTCCTGTTACCTGAGTGACCTCCACTTGGCTAGCAATGCGAGGTCCAGAGAAAGTCTATCCCAGTTCTCCTTTGCCTGCCAAGTCAGGGCCTCCTGTTTGCTCAAGACTAAAAGATTTCCCCACATCTTTGTTTTGTTTTGGGGACGCACACTGCTAAGCTCAGTGCTTACTCTTGGCTCCCTGCTCACGGATCACTCCTGGCAATGTTCAAGAGCTATATGGGATGCTAGGGATTGACCCCAAGGGGACCTTGTGTAAGGCAAGGCCTCTAACTGCTGTACTATCACTCTGACCTCAGGTTTCTCCACATCTTCACCCCCTTCTAGCCTCCCGGCCTCATCTCCCCTTATCTCCTGTGACTATGCCCTACTACCCATGCCCCTGTTCTCGGCCCGTTATAATCTTCAGCATTTGAAAGACCCTTTGCTTTGGTTTTGGGACGTGCCAGTGATGCTTGGATGCTACTCCTGGTCTGGTGTTTGGCGTGGTCCTATCAGTGCTCAAGGGAATATGCTAGGTGGGGGAATCCAAGCACTCCCTGTGAGGTCTAATATAGGCAAGGCAAGTTATCTACCCTGGCCTCACATCCGCAGGCCCAGAAATGCCTTTGCTTCCTGGAAATCCTTTCTAAGAGCCTGCCCCGCCTCCACTGTGGTTGGGCTCCCCAGTAGAATGGAAAGGCGTGAACCCTCTCTGCACAGAAGCAAAGGAGGAATGAATGAAAATGAAATGATCTGACCACAGGCCTGTCACCTGGTTCAGTACCAGATACAGGTGGAAAATGTTTCCTGGGCCTGCTCCCTGCCCCCTTTTATTATTCCCTTTACCTGCCTCCTGGACACTGCCCTCACCTCAGAACTGCTGTGTGCAATTCTCCCCCCCATACACCCCGACACCCTTTTTGGGTACTCTGCTTCCATTGTCCTCAAAGTTGGTGCCTCAAGTGTCCCCCTGGACCCTCAGCTTATGTCCCTTGGGAGCCTCAGGCCTCTTCTGTTGGGTGGATAAGGGGTATCTCCCCAGGGCGGTGGGGGGGAAAGGAAGGAAATGCCCTGGTTGCTTTTCCAAGCTCCAGGCATACAGTGATGAACCCCCTCAAGTTTGGTTATTGCTGCTGTTGTTGCATCTGGCCCTGAGCAGAGGCCAAGATGGGCATGTGCAATGCGTGTTTCCCCAGAGAGCAGGTAAGAGATCCAGGGTGCGGCTGGCTTTGAGATGATGGGATCAGGCCAGGGCACTCCCACACCCCCTGTACTGTGCTCGCTCCCTCTTTTGTCTGGGATGGGGACAGGAAGGGAAAGTGCCCCCTATTCCCCTGTGGGGCAGGCACACGGAGCACCAGCAGCATGTGAGCCAGCAGCCTTGGCCTTGCCAATGCACCCTAATCCTGTCCTGAAGCATTTCCTGCATTCCTGCCCCGCCTGGCATCTTCTCCTGCTCATCCCACTGTCATGCCAATTGGCAAGGTCACCCCCGGTCCCCTGTGGAGCCTACCCCAGTCATCTGGTCTCTTCTGGATCTAATAATCTTTCTTATTTGGGGCTAAATTTCCATGGGATGGAGCAGGAGCAGTAGTACAGCGAGCAGGTAAGGTACTTGCCTTGAATGTGGCCAAGCTTCCCATCATTGACGTCATCTGTGAGCCCCAAGCCCCACCAGGAGTGATCCTTAAACACCACCTCTGTTTCCTCCCACACCCCTCTAAAACACAACAAACAAAATTTCATAGGCCTTAGATAGAGGACCATGCTACTGAATTGGAACCTGAGCTTTGCTAACCAGCAGGTTTTGGGTTTGGTCCCAATATCTCCTAGCTCTGGTTTCTTTGCCTGTGAAATAAAGCTAGTGTCCCCCTTCTGAAGGTTGGCATGGGGGCCACTTAGATATAGTGAGGCGCGGACATCAGAGCATGGCATCCCAGTTAGTGCTTTATTATGGGTGGGGGGAGAGTGATAGTGCCCAGGAGTGAGCCCCGGCAGTGTTCAGGTCACCATCAGTGGTACTGGGGATTTAAACCAAGGTCATGGTCCATATGGCTGTGTTACCTCCTGCACTGTTTCTCGGGCTCCTAGCAAGTGCTTCCTTTTTAGGGGTTATTCTCCCTTCCCCCCATCCTTGTCTGCTCCTGAATTTACTACTCTCTGCTACACCAGCCTCGGTTTCCTGTGATGGGGGCCCACAAGGAGAGGCCAAACAACGCAAATTTGGGTGATTTTGCTTGCAGTAGCCTTGCAAGTACTTCAGTCTTAGGATTGTGATTATCAGATGCCTCCCACATAAAGAAGGTCAGTGGGAACCCAAGGGGGCTTGTCTCCCCTCCTACCGTTCCTCCCTCCCCAAGGAGTGCCCTGAGGTTTTCTCTATCTAGAATAGCCACAGTTGCTCTCTGTGCAGAGAATTTCCTGCCTTGGAGAGTCCTTCTTGCCCCCACCCTGAATCTTTGCTTCCCTGTCTCCTGCCTGGACTCAGCACACCCCCGGTTCTGGGGGAAGTGCTTCAAGGACAGTGATGATGAAGGATTTAACTGAAGGGCCATCTGTAAGGACCGACCTTTTATGTTCCTACTGGAGCACTCCTCCACCCGACACGCCTTCTTCCTTCTCAGTTCCTTTCTGTAAGGAAACTTAACTGGAAGTTCTTTTAATTTTTCCTTTTTCTGTCTAAGGCCTTAGAGTTAACCTTATGTATTTAATTTTTTAATAGAGCAGTGCTATATCTTTATTTTTTATTATTTTTTAATATTTTATTATATCACCGTGAGATATACAGTTACAAAGATGTTCATAAGATGTTTATATTTGGGTTTCGGTCATACATTGTTTCAGCACCCATCCCTCCACCAGTGCCCATTTCCCACCACCAATGTCCCCGACTCTCTCCCCCTCCCTAGCCCTAGCCTGCCTCTGTGGCAGGTTTCTTAATCTCTCTCTCTCTCTCTCTCTCTCTCTCTCTCTCTCTCTCTCTCTCTCTCTTTTCCTTCCCTTCCACATTGTGGATTACAATACATACATTAAGAGGTTGTCATGTGTATCTTTTTGCCTGTATTTAATGCTCAGTTCTAGGTTGGTATCAGCACTTTCAACAATTATTAGCACACTGTTCCATTCTCTGTCTTACCTAGCCTCTGACTCCCACACGTTTGTGATAATTTCCACCTTTGAAAAGACTTCCTATTCCATGTTTTGCCTGACCTTGGATATTGGTATCATAATATGTACATATATATATTTATGTCATGCAAATAAATGCAGTCATTCTATATTTGTCTCTCTCTTTCTGGCTAATTTCACTCAACATGATCCTCTCCATGTCCATACATTTATAGGCAAATTTCATAACTTCATTTTTTTTCTGACAGCTGCATAGTATTCCATTTTGTAGATGTTCCAAAGTTTCTTTATCCAGTCATCGATTCTCAGACACTTTGGTTGTTTCCAGATTCTGATTATAGTGAATAATGCTGCTATGAACATAAAAGTAGGGATGGTGTTTCTGCTGCTTAACAGATATCTAGGCATGGAAAGACAGTAGAGGCATGAGGCTGACTTCTCTGCTCCATCCCTGGTATCACACATGGTTCTCTGAGCATTGCTGAGGATAAACAACCTAGAACTGAGCATTAAATACAGGCAAAAGATACACATGACAACTCCTTAATGTATGTATTGTAATCCACAATGTGGAAGGGGAGGAAGAGAGAGAGAGAGAGAGAGAGAGAGAGAGAGAGAGAGAGAAATTAAGAAACCTGCCACAGAGTCCCAAAGCACTTACCGGAGTGGTCCCAAGTGACCACCAGCAGGACTGAGCTACTTTTCACCCTGGGACCTCACATTGAACCATCAACCCAAATGGTTGAGAATTGCTGGGAGTGGGGAAGAGGGGGTGTTTAATATGACTGCGAAATTCCACTGATGGAAAATATAAGGGGGAAATAGATTTTATTTATTTCACTGTATCACTGTATCACTGTCTTCCCATTCATCGTCAATTTGCTCGAGCGGGCACCAGTAACATCTCCATATGACCTGTCTCATGCAAGTAGAGCCCAAGGGAACCTGCTTGCTCCAGGAACATAAAGAGCCTCAAACCATTCCATCATGTCATGAGAATGAGGTCTATAATTGTTACTGGTATTTGGCATATCAAATACGACACGGGTAGCTTGCCAGGCTCTGCCGTGCAGGTAGCATACATCTCTAAATCCAGCATTTATTGATGAACCACTTGCGGCCTCTCAAGCCGGGCTGTGATAGGCTGGTCTGCTCGGTGGAGTTCTGACAAGGGGGAAGTCCGGATGTGGAAAATGGAGGTCCTCATGGAGTGGGGGGTCATCTGGCTTGTTGTGAGGCTCTGCTGGGGTGGCAGGCCAGGGCTAGAACCTGCCATCCCTCCCGGGCACCTCATGAGCGACTAGGCACAGTGAGAGTCAGTAGCAGCTCTGCCCCATGTCTGTCTCTCTTTTTTATTTATTTATTCATTCTCTGTTTATTTATTTATTTATTCATTTATTTAGCCTTTTGGGTCATACCCACGATGCTCAGGACTTACACCTGGCTCTGCACTCAGGACTTAACCCTGGCAGTGCTCAGGCAACCATATGGGATGTCAGGGAATGAACCTGGGTTGACCAAGTACAATGTGAATGCCCTACCCTCTGTACTATCACTCCACCCCAAAAATAGATTTTATTTATTTATTTATTTGTTTGTTTATTTATTTATTTGGCTTTTTGGGTTATGCCCAGCAATGCTCAGGGGTTTCTCCTGGCTCTGCACTCAGGAATTACTCCTGGTGGTGCTCGGGGAACTATATGGGATAATAGGGATAGAACCGGGTTTGCCACATGCAAGACAAATACTCTAGCCTCTGTACTACTACTCTAGCCTCTTTCCTGAATAGATTTTTAAATCAATTTTATTGGCCACTCACTCGCTCTGTATCATTTGGGATGCCCAGTGAGAATGCACCTTTTCTCCAGCCACCTATCAACTAGTCTTTATGAAATGCTGAATTGGAGAGAGACACCCCTTCCTCCTCCCCAGACTTGTCTCTCCCGCCCAGCTCCCTGATTCACCCCTTCAGGAGTTACCCTGTTATTGATTTCTTTCCATTTGCTATTGTTGTTATTTCTCTAAGATGTGACTCTTTCAAATAGTTTATATATTTCTCATCTTTAAAATGCTAGTTTGATTCTAGAAAATAAAGAGGAAGAACAAAAATCATGAAAGCGATACTGCTTATGAGAAACGTGTCTTGGAGCAACTCAGAGGGGAGCAGGTCTCCCACACTCATGAAGAACTGAGAGGAAAACTGGGAAAGTGAACATAGGGTTGGGAGGAAAGGGCGGAAAGGAGAAAGGCGTTCCCGAAAGGCGTCGAAGGTTCGAGATTGCATTTCTGTGCAAGGACACGCTGAAGAGAAAAAAAGGAGAAGGAGGCCTCAGCTTCAGATCAGGGTCCACTAGTGGCGTCAAGGCCAATGAGGGGGCACTGAAATTTGGCTTTGCACCAAGTAGATATAGACTGAGGCTTTGTTTGCAAGGACGTGACAGGGCATGTCAAGACATTCACCACATTAGCTGGTGATACCAAGGATCTGCAAGGTTGACCTGACTGTCTGCACAGGGGCAAGTGACCTACCTGGGGGCTTGATTTCTGGGAAGTCCCCTTTTCAAGGAGGAACCAGGAGTCTGTCTGTCTGTCTGTCTGTGTCTCTCTCTGTCTCTCTGTCTAGTCTCTGCTCTCTCCCTTTCTCTCTCTCTCTCTCCGACTGTCTCTCTCTGTCTCTGTCTCTGTCTCTCTTCCCCCCCCCCCCCACCCCCTTCCCAACAGCCTGAATCCAGGCTCACACTGTGTTCAGGAGCACCTTCCCCTGGGAGCCTAAACTGTTTGTTCTGCTTATCACAGAGACAAGCTGTTTTCTCTGCCTTCCTAGCAATAAGCTCACCCTCAGGGCTCAGACCCCATCAAGAGATGGGGTGAGGGGTGGGAGTGGGAGGCCAGAGGGAACAATTAGGAGCAGCCCTCAGTGAGAGATTCTCTGCATCTGGCAAAGTCTCATTCCCCTCTTCCTCCATCTGATTTAGGCACTGGCTAACTTGGGTCAAGGGATTGACGGCCTGACTTATGAAGTTTCATAGGAAGAAAGGCAGTTATGTTCATCAGAATACTGCTTAAGCCCTCCTCCAGCCCCCATTTCATTCCACCATGACTGTATGAATACAAAATTTTCTCCCTTAAAATTCCAGCAGAGAGGGCAGGAATGATAGAGTGATAGGCTTTTGGCCTTGCAGATGCCCAACCTGGGCTCAATCCCTCGTATCCCGTGGTCCCTTGTTCCTGCCAGGCGTGATTCCTGAGTGCAGAACAAGGAGTAACCCCTGAGTACTGCTGGGTGTGGCCCAAAAACCGAAGGAAAAATTACAGCAGAAAAAGAAAAGATTGTATTATCCATGCATTTTGGGGAAACACCATGTACACTGTACCCGTTTCTCAGAAATCCATGAGACAGTATTATATTGCATACTGCTCTGGACTAACCCATGGGAAAGAAATCTGTTTCAGTTTGTTTAAACTTAAACTTGTGAAATTTATTGGAAGATGCTTTGGACCCATTGGGCCAGGTTGTTTGAGGGCCCTTGCTTACCCTGTTTAGAGAAGCAGCCACTATAGTGAAACACATCCTTAATCATCAGCAAAAGAAACAATGTGATGCAAGCCCATATATTTGGAGAAATTAATGACTCTCAATCAAGAAGTAGAAACCATGCCTGTTCCCCTATACTGAGGATATTGGTCATCGTGACCAGTTGACAGCTGTGCTTGGGTACAGAAATACATTCACCATCCCGAGACAGTGTGTGTGTGTGTGTGTGTGTGTGTGTGTGTATACAGATTTCCTTTCTCACCCCTTCTTCCATGGAGACTCATAGAATTACATACCTGTAGCATGTAACCCAGTGGTCACTAATGGGCCATTAACTGCAAACTCTCTTGTGCTTTTTCATGAGTGCAGCCCTTCCTTCCACCTTGGGCTGTCTTTGCCCCTTGCATGGATGACTCTGGACTCTACTTTGACCTGGGACACTCAGATCTCACTTGTCACTTGTCACTTGTCTTCCCATTGTTCATTGGTTTGCTCTAGCGAGCACCAGTAACGTCTCTATTCATTGGGAATGAGGCCCATTATTGTTACTGTTTTGGTATATCAAATACACCATGGGTAGCTTGCCAGGCTCTGCCATTCCTCTGGGTTCACCCCAGGGGGCCCAGTCTTTTTCTATGTCAGACCATCAACCATCCAGGACCAACGGGGCAGAGCCCTGGGTGTAGAAAAGCCTGTCTCCTGTCTGCCACCTGCCCGTGCAGCCAGGCACCGCAGCCACACCTGCAATACCTCGAGGGGCAGATCTCAGATCTCAGCCTTGTCAAAAGGATAACAAAGGTCTCGGAACGTTAATGTCTGGGGCAGGTGATTGATGAGGAAGGAGAAGCATGGATTAGGATTCTAACATGTTTGAATAGAAATCCCAAGGCGCTGTTTTTTCCCATGGGGACTGGAGACCAGGAAGTTGTTTTGGGATGCCTCTGGCGGGGAAGCCCACCGCTCTTGCTCTCGGGAACCTACCTTTTCCCTTCCCCCTGTTATGAACAAGATATTGCAGACTCATCATACCCATTCCCGTCTTCGAAACATTCTCTGCAGGAGAGGCCACATCTCTGTGCCCTACCAGCCTCCCCAGCATCCACCCCGTCTGACTGTGGGGTCAGGAGTGACTTTACAGCTGCAAGACTGTGTGTGGCTGGAAGGCCCAACAGAGGGCGCTCCCACACCACACAACACAGAGGGACCTCAGGCTCTGGGCAGGCCCACTGGAGAAGGTGGCCAGCTGACCTTTCTCCAGGCTGTTCTCGGGTTGCCAGAGCAGCGGAGGTGTCAGCTGAGAGCGGTCACAGCCTCGGGAGGAGAGGAACTGGAGGGAGGCTGGGGCACCCGAAGGGGAGGAAGAGCAGAGAGGCGAAAACAGTGCAGGGAGATGGGACACAGGGAACCAGCTGCTTAGCCTATGGGCAACCAAGACAAGCACGCCCCCACACAGAGGCAGCCGACAAGCTCCAGATTGAAAACATATCCCCCAGCAGGCAGAAACACACGAGAATGCTGTCCATCACACACACACACACACACACACACACACACACACACACACAGCGGCCATGGTCCTTCCCACCCAGCCAAGCAGCCACCAACACAGCAGATGCACACACATGTACACACATGTAAATGCATTGTCCGTGGGGGTGTTTAAGTCACCACGTGTGCCACAGATCCACAGAACAGATAACAAAGACACACATGTGACACATACCATGGAGCCACACAGCACATGCAGAACCCACAGCACCAGGGTAGCGGTACTACACACAAGAGATACCCCTTGGGGCATCTCACAGACAAGCCACAGAAGCGCTCAGACTGCAGAAACACAGCCACTGCCCCCCCACCAGGCATGCTGCAAGGACATATGCTAGGAACCATCTGCCTTTTGAACCACTCTGTACAAGCAGGCTCAGACAGCACACCCCAAGGCTGCCTCTCCTGCACCACATCCCCCCCATTCCCCACCACACACACACACACGCCACCCTCCTGGGCACAGGTCCACAAGCATCCGAAACACTTGGAATTGAGTAAATGTTTCTATAAGGGAAATGAAAGGGAGGCCAGGAGCAGGGTGAGAAAATAGAAGGAATTGGGGGTTGAGTAGAGGTACACAGTGTTGGGGGTGGAGGAACAAAGAAGGCCGAGGTGCTGCCTCGGGGAGGAGGGCCGGAGACCAGCTCTGACCCGCCTCCAAGGTGTAGCAAAGAGCACGCTGCCTCCTGGGGCCCCCTGAGGGGAGGATGCCACACAGACTCAGTGGCTACAGCTGGGGCAGATGGAACCCCCAAGAGGAGTCTCTGGTTTGGGGCCTTCCTCTGGGCAAAGCAGTGACACCAAAGCCCAGCTGCCACCCTCCCTGCTTATGCCCACATCCTGGTAGCTTCTGCTCTTGCCCAGTCCAGCGCTTCTCAAATTCTGATCTCTGAGTAACCTATACCCTATAGCTGCGTCTTCCCAGGCAGCCAGTATGACCAGGGAAGTTACCAGACTCTTAGGATATATTCCACCACTACCACCACCATGAACCTTTAAAACAACTTTTATTATTACATATAGTTTCACTTGTTTTTTTTTTTGTTGCCTTTGCTTTTGGTGTAAATGCAAATAATTATTTCCCAAGATCATACTAAAGGCTTCACTTCACCTGGCCTTTTCCTTATTGTATATATTTGGCTTCTTTTTAAATTTAACTTGGTGTTGAACTAGATCAGAGGTACTGATCTATTAGGTTAGAGTACTTGCCATACATGTAGCTGACCCTGGTTTGATCCCAGGTGATGGCATGTGGTTCCTACAGGACCACCTGGAGTGACTCCTGAGCACGGAGCAAGGAGTAAGCCCCTTAGCACTGCCCAGTATTGCCCCCAATCCAGAATATAACAAATATGTCAATATATCCATGGCAGAGCCTGGCAAGCTACCGGGTGTATTTGATATGCCAAAAACAGTAACAATAATGGACCTCATTCCCAACAAATGGAGATGTTACTGGCGCCCACTCGATCAAATAGATGAACAATGGGAAGACAAGAGAATTATTATTATTATTATTATTATTATTATTATTATTATTATTATTATTAGCAAAGAAATAGAAAAGTTTCCAGAAAACTTGGAGTGAGCCTAGGAAGGCTGTTTCCTCACGAGAAGACACACTAGGTCAGTCTGGTGAAGGATACCCCGAGTTTGCTTATTATGTAACCAAGCAAATAAAATTCACTTCTTGGAATCACAAACTTTTAAGGATGACAGATATAGATCAGCAAACTCTCTCTAGCCCACCTTTGTGGTCTTCAGAACCAATTCAGAGTGCTGGAATAGAGGAAGAAAAAGGTGCAAAAGTTCACCTGCCCAAAGAGTATAAGGAAAAAAGATGTGACATTTATCAAGTGAGGGCTCGGATTCAGTAAATATCTAGAAATTTTGCTTCTGAACTTTCATAAGGGAAAAGGGTGCCTAGGTGGATTCCTCACTGGAAGCTTGTGTGCACTGTGTTAGCCATTGTATGTCTGTGATTTCCTTCAAAGCTCCTGAAACCTGTTCTAGGAAACAGGGGGTGAACGGCTCCATTCTACAGATCAAGAAACCAAGGCCAAAGATGTGAATGCACCTGCTCAAGGCTGCATGGTTAGGGAAGGCCAGATTTGAACCAAGCAAACAAACTTCATAGCCCCCCTGTCTTTTCCCCCTGCCTGGTAATAGTTGTGTCCTCTGGCTTGTCAGGTCTTGAGCAAAAACCAACAGAAAGAGGAGAGAGACAGTCCTGGGATTCTAAAGAATTCTAAGTCAGTTGGCAGATGGCCCACCTTGGATTTGTAGGAAGTCACCATAGAGCGTCAGGTGGCTGTTCACCCACTGAGGTTCCAGTTCTCCAGTTGCTGGGCGGCTCGGGTCTCCACTTAAATGTTCTTCTACTTAGCTAGCTCCTGAAGGCTCCAGGGAAGGCCTCTGACCTTTGTGGAGCTGTCCTCAGCTCTAGCACTCTGCTGTCCCCTGGCCTGGGGACTCCAAGGTAGGGCTTTGGTTTCATGGATTTGCTTAGGTGTCCGTGGGCTTAGAGAGAAGAAAAGGCAACCACAAATGAGAGATTCCAGATTTTCTCTTCCAGTTGTGGTCTGGATTCAATCTTTCTTTTCTGAATCACTCAGTGTCTGTTGTGGGTTATCAGACGACAGCAGAGTTGCAAAAAAAACATTTGGGATCATCTAGTCATTTTGGCAGTAAGGAAAGGGAGGTTCAACAATGTGTTAAATGATGATTTCTGTGCTTTGATCCTTATTGCCAATAGCCCATATTAAGATCCTAACATGGAGCCAGGAACTGTGCTCAGCGTTTTGCCCCCTGTGGACATTCTAGGTATTCTCAGCATTACTGGATTAGACATTTTCACCTAGGAGTAAGAACAAGATGACGAAGCAGGTGGGAACTGGTTTGGGGGGTCACACAATTAGCCCCAGTGACAACAGGGAGAGTGTTTACAGCTACCTGCTCCATCCTGGGGAGCAGCCTGGATACATGGAAGGCACAATAACCCCTGTTTAGGTAGAACATAACTCAGGTCAGAGGATAGTAGCATGTTTACCGTTGGTCCAATGTAAATGGGTGTAGCATTTGGGGCCAATAGTGTGGTGATACTTTTTTAAAAAATGAGATTTCTTATAACTCAGCAATACCATTCCTGGGTATGTATGCAAAGGATATTAACCAATAATTTGAAATAATATGTGCAGCCCGATAGCAACATTACTTATGATAGTCCAAACACGGAATTAGTCTGAAGGACCACGGAAAGAGGCTGAGCTGCAGCAACTGTGGTGTATGTATGCAACAGGATTCTATCCTGCTGTTAAAAAAAGAGGTAAAACTCTGGCTTTGGGGACAAGATGGGGTGGAACTCTATTAAAGTGACAGGGCCAAATGATAGAAGTCAGAAAGTGAAGGGCAATTTCTGAATGGCTCCACTCTCTTGTGGAGTCTAAATAACTAGAACAACCAATCAAAAATAGCAACAAAAAACTAGTACTCACACTCGGTTTAAACATAGTTATTGGCAAAACATAAAATTGTACAGCACAGGGGTGGGAAGGTTGGGGATAAATGAGTAAAGGCTCTTTTGGATGGAAAATGGCATTGCAGGTTTGGGTGCTGAGTGTGGTGTTGGCAATTACAAGCACAGAGGCCTATAAAGCAAATGCACCCAAATTTTATGAAAGTATACCAATGGAAAACAATGATATCTATTTTAAAGATTTTTATTCTCAGAGCTGATTCTCAAGACCCAGAATGCTTCTAACCTTATCTCTGCTTCCCTTCCTATTGCTTCCTGCACCAAGCTTGCCCTCGTTATTCTCTTTAAAAGCTGGTTAAGCAGCTGATGTCGGATCCAGTAGGCCTCCTCTTGTCTTTGAAGAATCCTTTTGGAATCCTGGAAAATGACAATTCCCCTGTTGTGGGCTGCTTGAGTACCTAGCACCTCATCTCCACATCTAACTAACCACCTTCCAACGGGTTCTTTTGGGAAGAGACACTTTCTGCCTCTCAACCACCTGAGCTCACCTGGCTCAGTCTCACCTCCCTCTTGCTTGCCTTCATTCACTCCCACTCTCTTGATTTCAGGCCTCGCCCTATCCAAGGACATGTGTTGGGTGACCTGTCTTCTCAGGCCCCACAGAGGTGCCCAGCTTAGGCATGTGAAGGAAGTGCCCAGAGTCACCCTACAAATATCTCACATGTTGAACAGACTGGGCTGGCAAATAGCCATAGTGAAGGAGAAGAGCCATAGTTTTCTCAAAGATACTGTTTATTGGGATGGGATTTACCTCCTGTCCAGCAAATGAGTTTTCATTTCAAAATCTAGTTGAGTCTGCTGAGATTGGCTGTACATTTGAGTTTCCAAGATGGGGCAGTCAATGGCCTTTGTTTAATATGTTTAATATTCTCCCTAGTGCATCTTGGTCTTAAGGCCTACCTGGAAGAAGGTATTTACCCAGTCCCTCAAGTGCTGCATTCACTGTGGGCTGGTCCACTGGTCTGCAGCAGGAGACATGGGCATCCCCTAGGGTTCCCATATGCAGGAATGGGTCTTAGAATTAATTACTGCTCTTCCACATGGTGTATTTCTAGATCTTTGACCGTATTTGCAAAGAAGTGATACAAAGTGCACCCTATATTTGGGCTCCTAATGGTATCCAGAATCAGACTCAGAGTGATGAACGAGTATGGAGAGATAGTACAATAGGAAGACACTTACCTTGCAGGTGCCTGCCCCATGCTCTGCCCCTAACACCACAAAAGGTCTCCTAAAGCATGGAGTGAGGGCGGTGAGAAATAGTACAGTGGGGAAGGTGCTTGCCTTGCAGGTGGCTGACCTAGGCTCTATCCCTAGCCCGAAGACGGTCTCATAAACACTGCCAAGAGTGATCTCTGAGCACAGAGTCAGGGGGTAAGCTCTGAGAACCTGTGGGACATGGTCAACAAAAAAACACAGAAGACGTAAGGACTTTTGAGTGATTCAGTATGAATTTGGCATATGCTAAGAGTGGAATTAGTGAGAAATATTCCTGAAAGAACTATCAGGGTCAAACAAGGCCAATGAATTGGGCGCTCTTCTATGTTTTAGACACTGTGGTAAGTAGAGCCCCCCTTCCCCCAGACTTTTGCAACCATCACTGGTTACAGTTTGAACGTGTGTATAGGAGAGGTAAGACGGAAGGCAGGAGGATAGGGCAGGAAGCAAGACCCATGTGGAAAGGGAGATGATGGGAGAACAGTGATGACAGAGAAGGACAGAAGGATTTAAGGGACAGAGCTTGCGTGAGTAAATGGCTATTGGATTTGGAAGATTAAGAATGTAGAGAGTCTACGAGGGCTTCAGCTAACTAGCTGGGAGCACACACACACATAGCCAGGTCTCTACCCAGTGTTTGTATGCAATGATTTTTAAACTTCAGGTTGTAACCCATTACTGGGTTATGAAATCAGCTTAATATGTTTTGTGGTGAAAATTTAAGGCTGGATCTTCTGTAATATACGGTGTGTCATTGCATTGCATGCATCAGGCCTATTATTTTGTAACTCCTTATTGTAGTCATACACACATGCATGTGCCTATAAGCTATAAAATGTATGAAACTTTCAAGACAATTTCACACAGAAGTGTTTGCAATACTAGGATTTTTATGGATTTTTTTAGGCCATGTACTCTTACAGGCAAAGATTTGTGTGTTATGCATCTTAAACATAAGGAATTATAGTGTTACAGGAGGTCATTGGTTCTGATTGGTTTAGAAACCTTTTGAAATTGACCACCTACTCTTGTGCCTCCACTTCTTCATTTGGAAAATGATGCTCAGAGAGATTAAGCAGTTTCTCTGAGATCAGATAACTCTGACCTGAAACCAGATTTATGTGAAATTAGATAAATCCTTTGCAATACCTGGTCTGTGAATCAATGGGCACGTTTATGAGTGAAGATGTACTTGAATACAGGTTGTAAAATGATGTAGAAGCGATGTCTGAGTGAATGAATGCATCAGTAAATGAATTTGGGGATGAATGACTGAATGAATATAGGACTAGGGAGAACACTGCATGAACAAATGAACAAAGGAAAAGGACAAACAAAAATCAAATTAACAAAGGAAGAAAAGGTGGGAGTGAGGAAAGGAGGGAGGGACAGAGGAAGGGAGGAGAGTGGAATATTCTCACAAACACTGAGTCTGTAGACGTCCAGCCAAGGACTGAAGTATTTCTGAATGACCCCAGGCAGGGGACCACAGCTAGTTGGAATTAATCATGTGGCCAGCACAGAGATCAGCCAAACTGGACCCAGTGATGACGGCCTAGCAGTAGACTTTGTTACACACCAGTTTATAGGGTGAGCTATTAACTGGCCCAGCATGGGGGTAGTCAGGCGCCTGACATCAGAGAATGAATGAGGTGTTTGGGGTGGGGAGAGATGGACTCTTTTCCCCAGCCCCAGTCTGCTGAATCATCCCCAGCCTCGGGGCTGCCATGCTGTTATTCATCAGTCCCATGACTCGGAGCCAACCACATCCAGGCCCTGAGAGTTAGCTCTGAAAGCTACCCATGGAGTCCAGGGGAGAAGAGCACTAAAGTGAAGAGTAACAGCACAAAGAGCCACACAGGTTCACTGAAGCTCACCAAGCCTAGTTGGAGTCATCCCAGCTCTGTAAATCAGACTGAGGCTCCAGTCTGAACGGCACCACATACTGGACGTGTGGCACTGGCCAAGTCTCTTTGCTTTTCTGAGGTTCCGTTTACTCCTCTATAAAAATGGACATAACCCCTGTCTTACATGATTTCCATGAGCTGTGTGCTTAGCAAAGATTTTACACCAATTGAACATCTGTCTTCCTCCTTCCTCTTTTTTCCCCTTCAAATCTCCCCATGTTTCTTATTCATTCATGTCATTTATTCAACACGTGCATATTAAGTGCTCACTGCATACCAGATAGATGCTGGACACAAACGTCATAATGTGGGCAGAGGCAACAAGCCCCTTCATACTTCCCCGGCCCTGCATCCTGGACGAGAGGGGAATCACAGTGTTAGCTAACTCTGGGGCCAACACTCCCATAGCTCTAGGGAGGAGAGGGAGCCAGAGTGAAGAAAAAATAAACAGCAGTTATTGGAGAGTGATCAGTAATACCCGGCAGAGAGAAAGGGAAGAACATTTCAAATGAGGGGTGGGATGGAGGAGCAGCTGCTTGACTTGGGGTGGTCAGCAAAGGGTGATGTTTGCACAAAGACCTGAAAGGGGAGGGGGATGAAGACTGTGAAGGAAGTTGCCATCCCACCCCCAAGCAGAGACCAGAGTCCTCCAAAACCCCTGGGGAGATGGGCGCATATACCTTCCTCCTTCAAGTGATGAGGAAGCTTTTGTTCAAACTGTTCTCTCTATTCCAAATTCCTTTTCCATTCTTTTGAGGGAGGACTCAGAAGGTTGTCTGAGTCCTTTGCCTTGGGCATTTTGGAAGAGGAATTTCTTTGTTACAACCTGATCTGCTTCCATCAATCCTCCCAAAGTAGAGAATGCAGGTGTGAGGAAGTGTGGTTTCTCCCTTTCTCTGGTTTCTCCCTCTCTCTCTCTCTCTCTCTCTCTCTCTCTCTCTCTCTCTCTCTCTCTCTTTTCTCCCTCTCTGTCTCTCTCTGTCTCTGTCTCTGTCTCTGTCTCTGTCTCTGTTCTCTCTCTCTCTCTCTCTCTCTCTCTCTTTCTCCTCCTTTAGAGTCACACCCAGTAATGCTCTGGGCCTACTCTTGACTCTACAGTCAGAAATTAACTCCTGTCAGTGCTGGGGAACCATATGGGATGCCCGGGATTAAACTCAGGTCAGATGCATGCAAGGCAAATGCCCTACCCGCTGTGTTATCACTCTGGATCGCAAGATTCTGGTCTTTTATAATGGTCTCTGAGCTAAGGGTGTCCTCTGGCTCTGGGGAGACTGGGCAGGAACGCCTATCAGATGCATGATTCGGTGAACAAATAGGCCTGCTGAACCTTCTTTCTTCTCACTTCAGCCTGATCCTACCTCCTCAGGCTACACTCTAGGGGCTCTGCAGAAACCTGCTGTTCTCCCAGAAAACATTGCATGAGCAAAAGCATGTTCATCTCTTCTTCACCAGGATTCCAGATCTACACGGGAGAACTCAAGTCCTCTGGGTGAGCTATCTTGTGAGCTGTAGAATTCACACCCAAAGAGTTTCGGAATCATTTCGAGGAAATTGTTGATCAGTTAGTGAATTTCCATGATTTCTCTGAAGCCTCCATGAGGAAGGGTCTTGTGCTCTGCAAGAGAGGCCATGTCAAGGACTGTTGCCTGAATGCCCCCGCCATGTTGGTGCACCTCCCCAGGGATCCATCATTCAGAACTCATTTGGGGAAGTGCTGAGCTGATGCTTAAGTTGGCCCCTCTCCCAGCTTCTGGAATCGTCTTTGACTCAACTCTGGCTGACCACTGTCAGGGCAGCTCTTTCAGTGTTGGTTCCTGCTTCCTGCTCCCACAGTGAAGATGAGAAAAGAACTGACTAGGAAAATGAAATGACAGCAAACTTCTAATTGTTCTTAGCCAGCAGAGAACCACTCATGAAACTGTGTTACAATGAGAACCGGAAGAAGCTGGGCTTTAGAGAAAGGGAATACTATTGACAAATGCAGGAAGGAGAGAAGGACCTTTTCTTACATCCCGGAACTGCCTTCTCCGGGAACCTCAGTACTTCAGTGTAGTAGCTCACTTCACATTGTCAAGGATGAAATTAGTGGTAGTGTGTCCGGGATGTGCCTTAACACCTCCACGGAGGGAACTTGATCTCCTTCCGCACCTCACACTGGTCGGAGATGCCAAACCAGCCTTTAAGACTTTGACCAAAAGATTCAGATTTTAATATTTTATTCCCTCCAGTTTTTCTCCTTTGAGACAAAATTGGAATGACTTTTTCTGATTCAGAACTTAATGATCTAGCTAAACTTTAGGAAGTGGAGGTTGGCAAATGGGTTAGTAGAGAGATGAGAAAAGCACCACTGATTTTGCCTCAATTTATTTTACTTTTCCACTGGTTTCAGTTGGCAAAGTTTCTTTCTTTTTTAAAATTTTTATTATACCACTGTGAGATATACAATATCTCACATAAATATAAAGATGTTCATAGTATATAAAGATATAAAGATGTTCATAGTTAGGTCTCTGTCACACAGTGTTCCAGCACCCATCCATCCACCAATGCCCCATTCCCATAACACTCCCTCCCACCCACCCCCCAAACTGCCTCTATAACAGGTCCCTTTTATTTCTCTCTCTCTCTCTCTCTCTATCTCTCTGTATTTTTCTCTCTTCTCTTACCCATTGTAGTTTCCCCTACAGATATTTATGGTTTAACATGTAAGTCTCTATGTGTACATTCAATGGTAAGTTCTAGTTTGACATTATCATTTCCCATTCCAATCAGCCAGTCAGTAAGTCGGTAACGGCTCTAGTCCAGCGGTCGTCTCCACTGGACTGGATCCCACAGGATGTCAAAAGATCACGTGGCCGCCCACCTAGATGGTCAGACTACTTTGTCAAGACCCTGAAGGAACGGTTTGAGGCTCTTCATATTCCTGAATCAACCTGATGCCATTGGTCTACATTGGCACGTGATAGGGTCCAATGGAAATGTTACTGGCACCGCTTGAACAAATCAATGAATACCGGGATTCAAGTGATCAAGTGAAGTGATCATTCCAATCAGCCACCCCAGTTTGTTACACCTACAATGATCATTACAGTGTATATATGTGCAAGATCCTGGGGAACCAGAGTCCCTATCTGGGGGAGACTGATGTATGGATGTATCAGTGATCAAAGGTTGTCAGAGAGGGCTCAGTTGAGAGAATTTGTGATCATTACTTGACTTTGAGTTTAAAGAAGGGACTTTTTGTCATTAGGACATTTAAAAAAATTTTAGATTATTAAAAGGTTTAATTTTGTTGGGGTACTGTGACTCAGAATACTATTAATGATGGTTGCATGCATACATCTTTTCAAAACCCCACCAGCACCAGAATACCTATTTCTTCCAATAAGGTCCTGAAGGTCTTTGCTTTGCACCCTTCTAGCCCCAACTCAGTTCTGTCAACCAGCATCTAGTCCTGTTGCCTTTGACCATTTGGTCTTGGTTTGGAGCCACCTGACTGTTCAGGGCTTGCTCTTGGGACTGTGTTCAGGGATCACTTCTGGTGGGACTCAGGGTACCGTACACAGTAAAGAAGATTGAACCCCAGTCATTTGCATGCAAGGCAAGTGTCTTACCCACTGTACTCTCTCTCAAGTCTTAGGAGAATTTTTTAAATTAATTATGTTCCTATTACTGATTGACAATATTTGTTTCACAAGTGTAGTTTCACAGATCTGCATGAGCGTTGATGTTCAACATGTATAATGTTCCCTGTTTCAGTTTTACAAAATAACCTGGGAAGTCTCCGTCCTTCTAAAGGAAAGCTTACTTTCCCTTATCACCTGTGTCATTAATTTGGTTCCTGTTTGACTTTTCCCTGCTCGTCTGTCTGTCAAACATCCACTGTGGGGATCTTTTTTCACTTTATTGAGACATTTTCTTTTTTTATTATTATTATTTTTTGGTCTTTTATTTATTTATTTTTTAATTTATTTATTTTTGAAAATTGCAAAAATGTTCATGTTTGGGTTTAAAGCCATATGCTGTTCCAGCACCCATCCCACCACCAGTGCCCACCTCCCACCACCAATGTCCCCGATACCCTCCCCCTCCCTAGCCTGACTCCATGGCAGGTTCACCATCTCTTTTCTCTCTTTATTGAGACGTTTTCTTACTGTCCTACTTCTCTGCTTTTCCTCCAGACCCAAATATAAATATGAAAATTTCATGCCTTTGCAACAACTTATGTACATGGGTCGGTGGGTGGGTGATAAAGTGTGGTGCACTTTCACACTTTTAGTATTATTATTATATTATTAATTTAAGAGCTTTTTAAAAATTTAATCACCTTGAATTAGAAAGTAACAAAGGTGTTTATGATTGAGTTTCAGGCGTGCATTGTTTCAACACCAGTCCTTTCACCAGTGTCTGCTACCCTTGACCAATGTTCCAGGTTTTCTTCCACTCCCAGCCTATATTATTATAATATTTATGAAATATGATTTTGCCATTTTACTCATTTGGATGGACGTTTAAAACATTAGGAAAAATGTAACATTAGGACAAAAGTGTACAGAAAAAGAAAATTGTTGAGTTCTCACTTACATGTTGGAATCTGAAAAGGTTAAACTTAAGTAGAGAATAGACTTGTATTGGCAGAGTAATCCCCAGGAGGGAGGAAATGAGGGTATAGATATTGGTCAAGGTGATAAATATCCAGCTCTAAGATGAAATCTAATGTACAATATGAACAACTGAAATGAATAATATTGTGTTATATATTGGAAAACTGTTCAGGAAGCAGATTTTAGGAGTTAACACACACACTAATTAGGAGAGGGAGTGAGTTATTACTAAAAAATTTTGTTGTAATCATTTCATAATACATATGGATTAGATCATCATGTTGTGTCATGTACCAAAATATCTCAATAAAACTGGATAAGGGAGAAAAAAATCAGCAGTTAGCCTCGGGACACAGAGTTGTATAAGACTGTATGCTGCAATAGGCAACAAGTGGACTGAGCTATAGTACTTAATTATTCAAAACTAACCAGTGTAGTAGTTGTATTTTCAGTTATTCAAAAAATATTTATTGAATTTTCTCTGGGTCCCAGAGACCTCTTACGGTCTACTGGGAAACAAGAATGTGAGTTTAGTTTTATCATGTTGATAATGAGCTGAATGAAAAAATTATCCTGTGCTGAAGGAAGCTAGAATAAACAACTAGCTCAGGGAAGACTCTGCAAATGGTGGAAAATGTAAGGGTAAGAGGAGTGGGGGTGGAAGTTCCTTAGGTTCCTGCTTCCCAGATCCCTTGTCTGTAAAATGGAGATAATCGTATAACAAAACCCTAACTCTGTATTCCAAATCCCTGGTGCTAGATGCGTTTCTGAGTGTGACATTCTTCCTTTCTTTTTGCTTTTTGGATCATACCCAGCAATGCTCAGAAGTTAGTCCTGGCTGTGCACTCAGGAATTACTCCTGCTGGTGCTCAGGGACCATATGGGATGCCAGGGATTGAACCTGGGTTGGCTGTGTGCAATGCAAGTGCTTTACCCACTATACTATTACTCTACCCCCCCGTTTCTTTTTACAAGCAACTTTATTATTATTATTATTATTATTATTATTATTATTATTATTATTATTATTATTCTCTTTGTGTCACACCTGATGGTGCTCAGGGGATACTCCTGGCTCTGCACTTAGGAATTACTCCTGGCGTTGTCCGGGGAGCCATATGGGATGCAGCAGAGATGGGTGGGCACAAGGTGGCAAATCAGAGTGTGTGGGGTGTTATAGGGTTCAGTCCAATGGCAACGCTGCACTCACCCTCGTCGAGCATCATGGCATTTGCCAGCGGGGCTATTTCTGGGCTTCTCTGGTTCATTGCCCTGAGCTGCCTGAGAAATGATCCATCTCCTTTAATTGGCATTCCTGCTTCACTGAGGAAGAGGAGGACACATCTTATGATATAATCCTGTTTCTGCTGCATCGACAGCATGACCTTAGGCAAGGGGCCCTCCTCAGTGACCCTATTTCCCATGCAGATGCAGAGAGAACTGGGGACCAGGCACATGAGGCATCTCACAGAATTTCTGGTATATTCATATGTCCTCCAAAGTGCAAACTGCCTTGAGCCTGGCCAGTTATGCTGGGAGTTTTTTATAAAGCTCTTTGGTTGGCTGACTCTCCCGCCCCACCCACCTAAATGAATTTAGGACTCCCAGTGTGGTGTGAGTTGAGCTGGAGGAGCTGCCTGAGAACCCAGGGGTCGAATAGGGAGACAGGACCCCATGGCCTCTGTCTCTAGTCCCATAGGATGAGGCTCACAGAAGGAGCTAGGACTCACTTACCGAAGACCAAGGCAAGAACAGGATGGATGTAGTCCTTCACTTCTGTCTGGACGTGCCTCTCCCACTGGAGCGACTGAAAAACTCCAAGTTCAAGCATGTAGGCTCAGTGCTAGCCTTTTGGATTGGGGACAGTGCTTGGGACACGTAATTTCCAAGCTATTAGGAACTGGGGAAAATATTACAGGTGTGTGTTTGTTACAGTGTTTTATTTTATCTAACTTGTTGCTGTGCCTCTTTTTTTTTCATGGGGATCTCCAATTGCTCATAGACATAGAAAATATGACATCTGTTCATTTATACTCAGCAAAAGAGAATGGGAGTTACGCATCACAATGCCGAGAGTGGTTATTCGGAACTGGAGTGATTCCTGGTGATTTCTGTTTGGGATTCCTTTTTTTTTCCCCTTACTTTGCTTATATACCTTCACTATTCCAACCAAGGGACATACAGTTCTTAGGGAATTTCTGTAGGATTTCATGAGGGACCCAGCTGAACACCCTCCAAATGATAGTCCTTTCACTTCTGTACCAACCCGTGTTTTCTCTAGGATAATTTTCAAGTGGTGGAAGGTCCACTGTGGTGATTCCCTGGTTAAATGGAGAGCAGGAGGGCATAGAGGACCTTCGGTGTCATTTATGCCTTGAAAGCTATGACAATTCATGAAAGAGAAAGCCGGTATCATTCGTGGGCTTCTGCTCTCTACGTACCATGCAGAGAGCTAGCATTATGTGGTCGAGTCTACACAGGGACACTGTAGTGTGAGAAATCCCCCTTTCCATTTCACAAAAAAGAGACCAAGGCATAGGTTATATCAGCTTCCTCATAAACTAAGAAGGATGTTGTAGACATTTATTTATCTATTCATATCTATCTATCTGTCTATCTGTCTGTCTATCTGTCTATCTATCTGTCTATCTGTCTTTCTATCTGTCTATCTGTCTGTCTATCATCCATCCATATATCTGTCTGTCTGTCTGTCTATCTATCTATCTATCTACCTATCTACCTATCTACCTATCTAAATTTGTTTATTTGTTCATTTATTTTTGCATCCAATGTTTGTGAGTGGGGGCTGGAGTTCTAGTGCAGTGGTCAGGGTTCTTGCTTTGACACATGGTAACCCACATTTCATCCTCAATACCCTCTGATACCCTCAGCAGCATCAGGAGTGATCCTTGAAGCACAGACCCACGAGTAAGCCCTGAGCACTACCAGGTGTGGCCCCCAAACTGAAAAACAAAATAGTGTAAAACAGACTAAAGAGTGTAAGATAAACTCCTCAATTAGGAGTTTATCTTATACTCTTTTTGGGGTCACACTCTGTGATGTGGAGTAGACATTTAGACAGAGCATCATGCTTTCCAATACTGTCAATGAACCCCATAGCTCTGGAGTGGTGCGCTGTGTTGACATGTTTCTACATTGGCACTGAACTGTACACAAGATACACACCTTGTAAGTAACATGCACATAGATATACCTGTGTGTTATATACACTAATGACAACATATTTCTAGGTCATTAGAGGAAAATCAATTGACAACAGGGGTCCAAAATTATTTCCGTATGTGAATATGGTCATAGATATAGTTTCTTATGACTCAGGGTTCATTTGTATTACTTGTCTTCCCATTGGTCATCGATTTGCTCGGGCAGACACCAGTAATATCTCCATTTGTCCCTGTAGCCTGCTAGTGTAGCCCCTAGGGCATCTATTTGCTACAGGAACACAAAGAGTCTCATAACATTGGGTCAGGTCATGGGAATGAGTTCCATCATCATCACTGTACTTAGCATATTGAATACGACACAGGTAGCTTGCCAGGCTCTGCCATGCAGGTGGGAACTGGGTTACTGGGTTAAATTTGGTGGCATTTGTATTCTGGTCTGGGAGACAGTCCTAGAAAGGCAAAGGTGGAATCTGGTGATCAAGTTATTTTTAGTTCTTACCAATCTCTTCCCTCCCTTCTTTCCTCCTCTTTCCCTCTCTTCTTTCCTTCCTTCTCTGTCCTCTTCACTCCCTCCCTCCTTCTTCCTCTAGCTCCTTTTCCTCAATCTCTGCAGAGTACTTTTGTTCAAACACAGTTTAGAAAAGACTCATGTGCAAAACAAAATAAAGGCAGAGGGCGAAGGGATGTATGTGAATCTTCTCAGCAGCCCGTGAGCACCTCTAAAGAGCCCTTGGCCATCAAACCACAGATCTCAAACCCCATCCTTATCACAGATGAGGAAACTCAAGGTCCTTAAAGCAAAGCAGCTTCCCCAAGGTCCCCAGACACTTTTTAGCAGAGGTGCGGGGGCATCAAGCACTCCGTCACCTAAAAGATTGCCTCACCCCATGTTGCCATCATCCATACAAGTCTTTTCTCTGGGTGCTGAATTTTGTGGAGGACAAAGCAGCCTCCTGACGTGTCTACACGGACTTCAGCCACCATCTCAGAGCCACCCTGTTCGTAGCACAGTGTTACAGCTGGATGCTGGCATGGGGGGGAGGTGGGTCCTTAAGGCCCAGTCAGGGACACACAGCTTTTGCTTCTGGAACGAGCAGCCTCTCATTCTAGCTCCCATTGCTCCTGAACAATAAGCAGCCCTTCCCTTCGTAGGTCCCCACATTCGGGAAGCGTCTCCTCGCCCCACCCATCCCCACCCATCGCAAGCTTCTGCTGTTTAGCTGTCAAGACTCAGGCTAGAGGAGGGAGGTTTTTGTTTCATTTGTTAATGTTTTTAGAGATGGTGGGGAGGCCCCTAATCAGTACTCAGGGGCCCAGGGATTTCTCCCAGCCAGCCATAGTCAAGCGGGCCTGCTGAATCCCAGCAGTGCTCACTATCCAGCCTCTTCTTGCAGTACTGGGCGGGGCCTGTGTGCAGCTCCAGGGATGGGACCGAGGTCCCTTCACATGCCAGGCATGTGCCCCTCACCATTAGCCTCTCCCCTGCCCCACCTAGGAGGCTGTAAAAGGGAATCTGCAAGCTCTGTTTATTGTTCAATGGATTTTTTTAAGTTCATGGAGAAACCCAGCTCTCTCCTCCTCTTCTTCTTCTTCGTCCTCCTCCCTCCTCCCCCTCCTCCTCCTCCTCCTCCTCCTCCTCCTCCTCCTCTTCAGATCACTGTGCCCGTATAGCAGCCAAAGTTCCTGGTGAGCTCTGATGACCTGGGTAAGGGGTGAGGAGGTAAAGCAGCCCCCCACTGCCCACTTCAGCCCCCTTCTCTGCCCTCTACGGCTGTCCTGGTTTCACCCTCCTGCTCTGCTGTATTTCAGGCTGGGTGGGTGGGGGTGCGGTGCGGGAGAGAGGGCCTGCATCCGGGCCCCTGGCTCCCTCTGGCCGGGACAGCGCAGCTGCACAGGGGAGAACTGGCCGGCGCAGTTGGCGTGGCCTCTCCTCTTGGCCGGGAGCAGGGAGGCCCTGGCAGGGAAGTCCGAGCAGTCCCAGAGCCGCAGCCACTGGCCGGGGTGGCCTCTGGGCGGCTCTGGGCTGTTTTCTGTGGTCTCTTCATTCACATTCAAGGGCACTTTCTCCTTCCCAGGCCCCCACAGGCTTCCCTGCTCCCATCAGGGCACCTGTTTAAGAACATGAATGTTCCCAAGTGCCTAGGAACGGCCTTGGTATAAATTTGTTTCCTCAACAGCCCAAACCTAGTTTCACTGACAACCAGAGTTCAGTTGGATCCACAGCAGAATGTTCTGGCTGGCAGAACAGGGAGAAGCTCAGAGTTCCAGTCCTCGAGGGACCCCGAACCCCAGCCAGCACAGCGCTTCCTCCTTTGTGCCGCCCCCACCATCACTCTGTCCTACCTGGGATATTATTAACTTAATGTGGTCTTCAGGTGGCTCCTTTCTTCTTTGGGTTAAATCAGTGGTTTTCAAAGTGGACATTTATATCACTACCAGTAAGTGGAAAACCAGGATTATGTGCCAT
Source organism: Cryptotis parvus (assembly GCA_021461705.1). Lineage (NCBI taxonomy): Eukaryota > Metazoa > Chordata > Mammalia > Eulipotyphla > Soricidae > Cryptotis > Cryptotis parvus. Next base: position 662,967 of record JAJIBD010020967.1, read on the forward strand.
AAATAAAAGAGTACCCTAAAAATCAATATGATGAAAACAAAACAATTTTATATAATTTTAGACAGACGCCATTGCCTCTGGGAGGCTGTGGGTTGTGCCCTTTGTTCTCTCTCCCTCCCTCCCTCCTTCCCTCTCTCTCTCCCTCCCTCTCTCTCTCTCTCTCTCTCTCTCTCTCTCTCCTTTTCAAGGCAGGGACATTGGCAAATGTTACAGAATTGTGAAGGCCCATCATCTTGGAACCAGGCCATTCTCTATGAGTGCATCTGAAGGACAGAATGAATGTTAGAAGTTTCTTTTGTTTCCTTAAAGGATTTATTCTGCTTAGAGGGATCAGGCACATGGGGTTGTTGCTCAGTTTGATCCCTAGGATGGCAGAGCCTCCGAGTACTGTAGCATGTCACTCTGGAGCCACGCCCAAACCCCCCATGACTGAAAGGTGTGCCTTGCTGGCGTGCAGAAACAGAAGCCCAAGCAGTATTGCAGGGCGCAAGCATGGAACAGTCTGGCTCGATAGAGAAGTATCCCTCGTAGTGGCCTCCAGACCCCATGAGCATGGCTTGGGAACACCCCACACCTCCCACCCTCCCCCCAACACACACACGAAATGCTGTAATTCTAACTTTCCCAACTCTTGGTCAATACCACAACACCCAAGGGAGCCAGGGAAGGTGGGTGGCTCCCAGTCCAGAGTGAACCTGTGGCATTGCCCATGACATGGAATTCTAGCGCCAATTCTCCCCTTCTGTCAACACAGATCACTTCTTGGAAGGGACGAAGTCCTCTTTTCATGAGCATGGTCTTGTTGGATAGGACTTTGTCAAAAACAAAGACGGTTGTGCTAGATTTTTCCAGCCCAACAGTCTATGTGGTTTTGGTATTGTTAGATAGAAGATTTTCAATATTCTAATACTTCAGTTTTTCTTTTTACTCTATGTGTGTGTGTGTGTGTGTGTGTGTGTGTGTGTGTGTTGCTTTGTTTTGATGGAAGTAGCATTGAATTACAACATTATAGTTTCCATGTGGGCTCCAGGCTTTTCTACGCAATGTGGAAAGTACAATGGAAATAAGTGAATTAAAGGACTTTGATAATGAAAAGATAATCTGTGCTTGATTATAAAAGCCAGAAGGTCCATGAGTCACAAACATGTAAATTTCGGCACTTCATAGATAGTGGAAACTCTCATTTGGGGGCCACAGAGATAGCACAGCAGGTAAGGCGCTTGCATGTCGCTGATTTGTGTTTCATCCCTGTTATCTCCTGAGCACAAACCCAGCAGTATGCACATTGAGGTGTGACCCTACTGCCCCCACCAACAGCAACAACGACACTGGCAACAACACTCATTCATTTATTCATTCATCAATGAGTGACTTCCGCTCTCAAATATTCCCACCTCTAACTCGGAGCATCCTCTCGAAAGCCTGATGACCTAGTCTCCCTTGGAGTCTCTCTGAATTTCAGCTTCTTCTCTAAGTCAAGGAGTCAAGCAATCATTTGATCCAAGTTTGTATGTTCTGGATTTGCTAAAGAGAGGGAAGGAGACCCTCGTTCTTGCTGAACACCAACCAGATACCTGGGTTGTGCTGAGTGGGTGCACCTGTCCTGCCCTCACACACAGAGTGGAACCACTCCAGCCCCGACCCCTGCTGGAGCAGGTAGACACTGGACCTGGGCTTGAATCATTTGGACTGCAAAGCTCAACCTTCAGAGCTTCATACTTACAAATCATTCTTTTTTTTAAAAGAATTGAAAACATTTAAAAAAATTTTTTTTTTTAATTTAAACATTTTATTATACCACCGTGAGATATACAATTACAACGTTGTTCATGTTTGGAGATTTCGGTCACATAGTGTTCTAGCACCCCGCCCTCCACCAGTGCCCATTTCTCACCACCAATGTCCCCAATTCCCTCCCCCCCTCCCATAGCCTGCCTAAATGGCAGGTTCTTTATCTCTTTTCTCTCTCCCCCCCTCTCTCTCTTCCTTCTCTTTACACATTGTGGGTTGCACTACATACACTTAGAAGCCATCATGTGCATTTTTTTTGCCTGTATTTAGTGCGCAGTTCTATATTGGTATCAGCCCTTTTGACATTTATTCATACATGTTCCCTTCTCTATCTTACCTAACCTCTGACTCCCACACGTTTGTGGTAATTTCCACTTTTGGTAAGATCACCTGATATATTTATGTCATGCAAATAAATGCAGTCATTCTATTACAAATCATTCTGAGTTCATACATTTATCCCCTCATAATGTGCTTTCCTTTCCCATTCTGGGACCTAACGCTGTGCTCCATACAGAGGTTTCTGCTCAGTAAACATCTGCTGAAGGGTATAGTGATGTAGCTGTGGGGAAAACAGTGATCCAGAAGAGTCAAGTGAAGGGAAATCAGCTCTGGCCCCTGGCCTGGTGCTCTCTGGGCTGCGCTGCCTCACCAAGGACTACTTGGAAGGTGTGTTGTCAACCTCTAAAGTTACATCATTGAGATTTTAATCTGAATGGAGATAAAGATAATCTGAATGGACTCTTAAACTCTTGTTTAAGAGTAAACAGAAGACTTTCTGGTGTGTTCCATTGGGGTGTCTGTAAATTCACAGAATCGTGCTCAAGCCTAAAATTGAAGTAGAAGGGATAAAAGAAACCAAAAGGCAAAAAGGAGGAAATAAATTGCTCTGCCATGGTTTTCAACTGGCCAGTGCATGGACTGGTACTCATGAACCTGTCCCCAGGTATAAGAGACTGCAAACCATTGTTGGAGAGATTTGCCAGAGCCAGCCCCATATGCATCTAAGAGTTCAGCCCTGGTATCAACTCAACACTCCAGGTCTCACATGGCCTTGCCATCAATCTCTCAGTCTTATCTGTAGCGACTCAGACTTTATCCCTCACCTCCCATACCCCTTCACAAGATTCCCATTCTCTTCACACACATTTCTGGGATGTTTAGAAGTGATAAAGCCCCACCAACATCCTTGAATGTTGCACAGAGGTGGGGACACCCCTTGCTTGCTGTGCCTGCAGTTGCCAGGACCTGAGTGGCCAGACCCAGGCTTCAGGGCACCAGGTGTTGGCCACTAATCATGGTCTGTTTTTGACTGCAGTGTGGGCACTGTCACCCAGCAGGTGTGAGAATCCACTGTGCCGGAGGCATACTGACAAGGCGCTGGGAATCTTGAGATCTAATCCTAGTTCTTCCCTAGCTCTCTTGTGAGAGCTCCATCAAGGGCCCTGTTCCCTCTGGCTCTCCAAGGATGGAGTTTAGATTAGGCCCATGGTTCTCAGTATGATGTTGCTAGAACCTGAAGCATGTATATTTTTAATAAGCCCCTTTTTTAAATTAAATCACCGTGAGATAGACCATTGCAAAGCTCTTCATTATTTTTGAGGCTCTGTCTCAGTCAGCCTAAGGAGGGCAATTTGAGTCAGAGGGAGTTCCCTTCACACTCACTTCCTGCTGCTAAGAGTGCCTCTGGCATTTCCTCATGATGGTTTTGTCAGGAATAAAAAAAAAAATAGTTTTGCTTTTGTTTTGGGGTCACAACCAACAGTGCTTAGGACTTGTTTCTTGCTCTGGGCTCAAGGATCACTCGGGCAGTGCTGAGGGAATATAAAGGGACTAGGGATTAAATGTAAATTAGCCACATACAAGGCAAGTGTACTTGCAAGGCAAGTGTAAGTACCTACTGTACTTACTCTTTCTGGACCCAAGATTTTCACTTGATCACTTGAATCCCGTTATTCATCGATTTGCTCGAGCGGGCGCCAGTAACATTTCCATTGGACCCTATCACGTGCCAATGTAGCCCAATGGCATCTGGTTGATTTAGGAATATGAAGAGCCTCAAACCCCTTCCTTCAGGGTCTTAACAAGGAAGTCTGACCATCTTGTAGGTGGGCGGCCACGTGGTCTTTTGACATCCCGTGGGATCCAGTCGGTAACGGCTCTAGTCCAGCAGTTGTCTCCAAATCGCATTACATGTCCAGCCCATCTGATTTTCGATGCCTTGGCAAAGGAGACAGCGTCCCTGATTCTGGAATAGCGACGGAGGTCAGAACTCCGGTTTTCCTGACCCAAGATTTTGTTTCAATAAAATACTTTCTAAGTTCACTTTTCTCTTAGACACTCATCCCTCCCCCATCACGCCCCCATAATCCTCTTTCCCCCCACCCCCCAACACACACAGAGTATCCTCGGAGAATATAAATGAAAATCAACATAGCACATTATTTTACTAGCAGTATGTGTGCTTAGATGTTGGGTTTACTGGGGCCTGGGAAGGAAATTGTCTGGGGGATTGCTCTCGGTTCACTCATCCACATCTTCATACCTCCCATAAGAGAAGAATCATAAAATCTTTTGTTGTGGTTTTGTTTGTTTGTTTGGATTTTTGGGCCACATCAGCAGTGCTCAGGGCTTATTTCTGATTTTGATACCAAGGATCACTCCTGGGAGAACCCAGGGTTTTATGTGGTGCTAGAGATCCAACTAGGCCGACCACATGCAAGTAGCCCTGTATTATCTCTCTGATTCCAAGAGTCTTAAAATCTTTGGTGTCCCAAGTCTACTGAGCCAACTTTGATCTCTGTTGCTGTTGAAATGAGGGAGTAAAACTTTAGTGTTGTTGTTTTTCTGAACTTTCTTATAAACAAGAATATACATTTAGATATGCAAGTACATGTATGTGGAGATACTCTTATATTAGTATCTATGTGTGATGTGAATGTGTGTGCATGTGTGTGTATGTGTACATATGTATCAGGTTACTTAAAAAATCTGCTGTCCATATTACTGTGATAAAGCTACAAATGTGGTTAGGCAGCATTTCCCTTTTCTCTGACTCCCCCTAATACTCCACAGCTTTTCCTGTTTCCCTGAGATGCTGAGACTGGAAGGTTTGGCTCTCCCACTCTCCAGCCTGATTTCTTCCCCTGTCATACTCTGCTGGTCTCAGTAAACGCCAGCGTTTGAGGGGAAGTGAGGAATACACTCAAACGGCAGTTTTGAGGATGGAGTAAGGAGAGAGATTGAAAGGTGGAAGACAGAGGAGAATAGAGGTTGTGGAATGTCTGTGCTCCTGTGAGTGTGTCTGTGTGCAGATGTGCTCCTGGTGCAAAAGATTGAACAGATAGATGTACACTCTTTTTTTTTTTTTTTTTTGGGGGTCACACTCGCGCAATGCTCAAGGGTTTATCCTGGCTCTGCACTCAGGAATTACTCCTGGCAGTGCTTGGGGGACCATATGGGATGCCGGGATCGAACCCAGGCCGGCACAGGCCGGCTGTGTGCAAGGCAAACGCCCTACCCGCTGGCTATCGCTCCAGCCCCAGGAAGATATACACTCTTAAGGGCTGAGACAGGACCTCTGAGTGTGCCTACTGGGATCATTTTCTCGAATGACGGGGAATGCAAGCGAAGAAACAATCCTGGAGGAAGAGAAGTGAGTTAATCATGTAAGGAACTCCCAAGAGTCAAGAGGGACCTTCAAGGCCTTGGAGCCATGGACAATTGCTGATCTTAAAGGGTGGAAGGAGTGGAGGGACCCTAAGGCCCAGATGAAACAGAACTGAAGTCAGAGGAGGCTTGGGAGAAGAAATTGGAGATGGTACAGCCACTGTTTACTTCCTGTTCTCCAGAAAAGAGGATTTGGTAGGAAGGCAAGCTGAACTGGGCACACAGAGAGATCGTTTAGACCAGGAATCGGCCAAGCTATTGTGCAACATCTGGTCCACTTATATTAGAATCACCAGGGAGAAAGCATGTTAATAATGCAAATTAATGAGTTTACCCCCAAACTACTGAATCGGAATTTCTGGGAATCTTTTTCTTTCACCTGCTTCCCAAGTGAGTCTTGTCTGCATCTGTTTTGAGAGTCACCATGATTAAGAATCTCCCTGGGATGATGAAATAGGGAAAGTGCTTTCCCAAAAAGGTTCCAGAGGCCTCCGAATAGCCCCTCCCCAGGCACCCCCCTGGTTTCCAGGGGAAACCCTTCTCCTTTAGCACTTTTTCTAGGTTCTCAGTTGGGTCCAGGGCCAACCCCACCCTCTCACCCCTAGGGACATCTTGATCCTGAGGAATTCCAGCTACTTCTCTTTGCTTTGCAGGTATAGTACAGGTCTGAGTTCCAACCTGCTCTGATGTCCATCACGCTCCATGGAGAGGCTCTTTTTTTTTTCTTCCCATTTTCAGGGGTGGGCCTGAGTCTCTTTACAGGGCCAGTAAGAGAGGGAAGATGGTGTGGGAGTGTGAAGCTGCCCGAAGTGGACCAGCTGCAGCTTCCTCCCCTTGTTTTCTCTGTCTCTTCCTCTCCCCCCCATCTCCTTCCTCACTTCCACTGCTGATGGTGAGGCCCTGGGAGGTAAGACTGGCAGGCAAGGGTTGTATGGTGCTTCCAAGCAGGCAGCGAGTGGCAGAACCTTGAGAGGAAACCTAGGTGTGTCCACGCTCACCCGTGTGCGCAGAGCCGTGTAGGGGATGCAGGGGCCAGTGCCCGGCGCTTTAAAGGGTATGGTCCGATACAAAAGCTCATGGGGCTGAATCTGGCAGGAGAGGAACAGGGAACTGGATATGGAATTATAGAAGGGAGAGAAAATGACTGTGGGCATCAAGAGAGGCCCTTCTGGAAGGTATGAGATTAAGACATGAGTTAGTTTGTGGGGGCCTGAGGATCAAAGGTGTTTCCCTGGTGCTGCCGAGGAGGCTAAGGGCAATCCTCAGCCAACTGGCTACACAGTTCAGTGCTAGGACCTGGAGACACTGCTTGGGTCCTGCAGCGCTGAGGTCCTGCCATGCCTAAGAAGCCTCAAAGACCACAAGTGGCGGTTCGTGATGGCTCTGCAGTGCTGGAGATAGAGCCCCAGTTGTGCTTGGAAAGCCAGTGCCATTCTGTGGCACAGGGCATGAGGGTTATTTTTTTCTTTGTGGGTCATACTCAGCGATGCTCAGGGGTTACTCCTGGCTCTTTGCTCTGGAACTACTCCTGGCAGAGCTCGGGAACCATATGGGATGCTGGGGATCGAACCAGGGTCGGTGGCATGCAAGGTAAACTACCCCTACCCATCTATGTGCTATGGCTCCATCCCTGGATATGGGTTTTTTAAGTGGGTCTTTTGGAGGCTCAGTGAGGCTGTCTTGGGCATCAAGCTTCTACTCAAGCTGGGGAAGCAAATGGTCTTGTAGGTTTTGTGAAAAGAATGGAGGCCCCCTGCTGAGTTGGGTCCCCAAAGAACCCTGTGGTCAGTGTCCACGAACGCACTCTCTTCTCTCTATGTGTTTTTAGGGTTTCCAGTCTCAAAGCCAAGTCCTTAATCCATTTTGAGTTCGTTTTTGTGTATGGTGGGAAATCATGATCTAGTTTCTCATTTGTTTGTTTGTTTTTGCCTCCGGCTGTCCAGATGAGAGAGGCCCTGAATGCCAGGCGAGGTAGGGGGTCCTTGGGGTTGGGCACGCCAGCGAGAAAGAGTCTGGCAGCAGTAAAGACGGGTCCTTTCAGGAGTCACCCCACTGCTCTGCAGGGCAGAAGCCCAGGACTTCCCACCCGCCTGTTTACCACCTTGCCCTGGAATTTTCTGGTACCAATTGCAGGGCCCGCTCTGCTTGGGGATCACCTTGCAAAAAGCGCCCATCCCGCCTGCTGCAGGGATTGAGCAAGAGACTGCAGCAGCTGTGAGTCAGACCGCCCCACTGGGCTCCAGCCCGGGGGCCTGGGGCCCCGCAGGGAGAGGAGCAGTGTTCTCCCAACTCTGCCTTGGCCGAACACAGGCCGCCCAGCCTATGGTGCCCGAGAGCTGCCCCTGACTCACTGGATGGAGCCGTGCTGCTGGTGCCCTTGTCATGGTTTTTCTTTCATAGGTTTTCTTCCTCCTAGGAACATCCTCCCTGCTTGTCACTTCCCCCAATTCATTTCCTCCTCCTTCTTCTTCCTGTATAAATCTTATCCCTATTTGCTACCATTTTTCCTTGGTTCAGGTTCAACTTCTTACCCTCCCAGCTAAGAATCCTTTCATGATCTATGTTTTTCTATGTAACTCTGGTTTAGACCAGGGGACTAATAATTCACCATCAGGCTTTTAGACTTCTGTCCCTGTCTGGACCTCAGTCTCTCCAGCAGCCAGTGAGTTTGACTGAGATAGTGGTTTCCAGACAGGGGGCCATCAGGATTTTTTTTCCTTCTAGAATTTTCTGCTTCTGTAACTTCATTTCTTTCATAGAATCTTTAAGTGATTGAGCCCACAAGACTCCTGGTCCTACACAACCCCCCATCCCCCGCATCTTCCTGCTGGAATAGCTTCCTATGCCTCTCAGAAAGACCACTGCCAGGGCTGGAGGGATAGCACAATGCGTAAAGCGTTTGCCTTGCACCAGGCTGACCTGGTTCAATTCCCAGCATCCTATATGGTGTCTGAGCATTGCCAGGAGTAATTCCTGAGAACAGAGCCAGGAGTAACCCCTGAGCATCAGTGGGTGTGACCCAAAAAAGAAAAAAAGACCACTTTCTAGAAGTCTACTCCAAATGATTCAGTGAGAACGTATGGGGCTATGACTCAGGTGTACCCAGTTCACAACCCCTTCTTTACACCCCCATTTTTTTGTTCTGTGCATCCAGAGAGGGTCATTACCTCCTCAGAGGAAGCTGCCTTTGAGTAAAGGTGAATGAATTGAGGCATGGGATCAGGAAGAGACCCTTTGAGGGTAAGGTGGTAAGTGGGTGTCGATACCAGAACCCAGCCAAGCCTAGCGCCCTTCCCCACCCCCTTTACCATGACTTTGAATCACCTTAAGCAAATGCCACCACCTGCCACGGGGCCAGGCAGAAGCACAGTTCCTGCCTTTGCCAGCGCCCGGCTTGGAGGCAAGGCCCAGACACAGCCCCCATTAACCAAGGCATGCCTTCCGGGAATCGCTCCTGGCTCCAGCTTCGAAAACAAACAGAGGCCTTTGGTTTTCTTTGGCTGCACCCCTGGTGTGTATGTGCAGTGGGGCGGGGGTTGGCAGGGCCAGAGAGGAGCACCTGAGGACGCCGCTGTGCTGCGCTTCTCTCAGGCCAAGCTGGGCCTCCAGACAGGTGGGCAAGGTCACAGGTGGGGCTGAATCCGAGTGCACATGAGGAAAGGGCTGGCAGTGGGGAGTACACCTCATGCTGTGGCTGAAGGCAGGTGGGGGTCGGTGAGGGCCCCCCACTCTTCACAGGGAGAGCAGCCTGCCATAAGCCAATGCCATATTCGACCTGCCTGCAAGCAGACCCTCCAGAATCATGACCCCCCCCTTCCCTGGGTTGCTGATGGTAGGACCTTGGTGTGAGACACTGTTCCTTCCAGCCAGCCCCTGGAGTCAGTTCTTGGCACTTGATAGCTAATTCACTCAGGTGGCTTCTTGGTACCAGGGGGCTAAAGGAGATGGATTTGTCCCTTCACAGTGGTCGCACGTTCCTGGGAAATACAGACACCAAGCTCAGTCCTGTCTAGCCCCAAGCCCAGTCGCTGGTGCTTTCCCAATGAACCCATAGCTTGGGGCCCAAATCCTGTTGCTCCCAGGGCAGGAGCCGTATTTGTTGTCCAGTGTTCTGGCCTCTCTGCAGCCCCATCTCCACCTCTGTCACTAAGTGCTTCTTTTGCCCATTTCACATGACTGACAGAGGCTTTACGGAATGTGTGTCCTCAAAGAAGCCAGGCGACAGCGCTGGGACAGACCCACGTAAGTGCTTGCTGTTGCTATCACCAAACACAGCTGCTCCCATACACAGGGAGCCTCCATCACGCAGACACCTGTCCGTGTGCATGACCTTGGTCTTTCCTGGCAACAGCCCATGCCCCCTTTTTATTCTTCCCAAATATTCAGGTGGAGGAATGGAAGGGAGAGGTACAATCCTAAGAACCTGTTTATAAAACACTGCACTTTGCCCAGATCAAAGCTTCCAGATGAATATCATGGCGCCACATAAATAAAACATTCACGGAATTGCGTCCCTGCCCTCTCAAGCCTGCATGCCTGCAGATTCTTGCATTGAAGCAGAGGGCAGCTGGGGTGGGGAGGGGTGGCCACAGGGGTCAGGGACACCCAAGCGGTCAGCTCTTGCTGCTTCTGGTCATATCATATGAGCTGGAAGTTGGCAACTTAGATTTTCTGAGCCTCCATTTGCTTATTAGAGTTTGGAGTAAAGCCTGGCTAGTCCCTGGCAGCTGCAGCAATCCAATGAGCTCTAATGCCTATATACTTGACACTGGGCTCACTTCAGTGGACTCTCTTTGGGTCTTTCATTCTACCTAAAGTTCCTATAGGAACTGACTGGGCTTTCTTTGGAGCCAGTGGCCTAACTCAGTGTCAGTTGCCTTTCAAATTTCATCCTCAAATCACTCTGTCCTTACTCCAGCTCCAGATTCCTTCTTGCCCTCAGATACTGTCACTCAGTAGACCAGCACCGAGGGCAACACTTCTAATTTGTTACGTGCTCGGCTACTGATCCGTCTTCTGATCATGGCCAGGTCAGCTCAGAGCTTTCTGTCTCTCCATCTCTGAAATGGGGATGGCCCTCCTGCTTTCCAAAGTTCTGGCTCAAGGGAGCCTTGTATAGCCAAGGGAAGTAGATGAATCTGGTATCTGTGGCAGGAACTCTTAGACTGCTGATTCTGATGAAGTGTCCATGAGGCTCTGGGCAGCCTCCTTCGAGGTTCCTTTTACAGCATCACCTGGGACTCAGTGTATTCCACTCAGTGTATTCAGGCCCTCAGGACTGAAGATTCAGGCATCATTCTGGCTTGAGGGATTCCAGAGCCATTTGATTGCATAGATCCTGGCAGGCCTTTGTCCTCACAGCTTGGGAACCTGTAACATGGCTCAGTTAGAAGCTCGAAGGCCAGAACTTGAGTCTGGGTCTTGAGACTGGTGCTTTTCTCCCCCTTGCCCCACTTTGAAATTCAGCACCTTTTTTGGAAGGAGGGGTTGGATCACTCTTAGTGGTATTTGGGCCTGACTCCTTACTCTTTGCTTAGGAGTCACTCCAGGTGGTACTTAGCAGACCATATGTGATGTTGAGGATGGAACCAGAGTCAGCCACATGTGAAGCAAATGCTTTAACCTACGTATTATCTCTGTCTACCTGAAACTCAACCCATTTTAGTGGCCAGTGGAGACACAACCAGACTCCATAGTTACAGGCACACAGAGAGAAGCAGTTGATCTCTCTCAGGACTATGTGAAGGGCTAAGTTTTATTTGGTGTGTGACTCATATCTTTGCTTTCGCTCTATACCCACTGCTGAGCACGATGTCAGGGCTGAATCCTTCACTCAGGAAACATTGAAAGCATCCTGACCACAATTACATGTGAATTGTGCTTAAAAATGTTTTTCCTTAAAAATCGGCAGTTTTGACTTAGAATATTTTCTGGAGGAGGGGTAGCATACAAGGCTGGTGCTCAGGGCTTACTCCTGGCTCTTCACTCATGAGTGATCACCAATGGCAAGCTCAGGGCATCATATAGGGTGCTGGGGATTAAACCTGGACCTGCCATGTCAAGGCAATCACCTTATCTTCTGTACTATCACTCTGGCCCTGTCATTTGGATCTTTAGTAAGATTTGAGTAATTTACTTTTTAAAAATCCTTACACCATGTTTTTCAAGAAGGTTCCTTAGAGTTTTAGAGATTCCTGACTAGAAATTAGGGGCAGCTGATAGGGTGGACTAGCTGATGGGGTGAGGTGTTGGTGGTGAGGGGGATGTGTGGGGTCATCTGATGGCCTACCTCTCATCTGTTTACATGTAGAATGTATCTGGAAAGTTCTTGAGAAACATGAATTCCATGGCTCTGAAGTGTTTCCATAAAATGAAGGAATTGGGGTTGAGGCCCCCTCCATAATCCCTTCTCCCATCTGAAGCCACGCTGGGTCCATGAATCTTTCGGCACTTCAACAAGAACATGTGGGAACATTGTGGGATGCCACTAGCCTTGAGTTGCAGCACTGAGCCCCATTCTCAGCCCTCTAGTGTTCTCTTCCTGAGGATAGCCCATGACCCAGACAAGCATTTTTCCCTGCCTGCTCTGGCATGCTGGCTGCAAGTTGGCACGTGCAGAATTTTTTGCCCAGCACAGCCAGCCGGTGCCTCCAAGAGCTTGGCTGGGATCTGAAGGAAGTGCTGCTGAGGGCAGGACCCCCTGCTTCTGTGTTTTCTCAGGGAGATGAGAGCAGCCCCAGAGTGGGCTGTTGGCACTTTGGTCAAGGGTCCTCTGGGCTTCCCCGCGCTGGGAGAATGTTTCTGCAGCAGGGAAGAGAAAGGGGAACCCCCTGGGGGGGGTGCTTTTGATGCTTCAGGACTTTTTAGATCCTGGACACAGTCAAAGAAAACCTCTCTCAGCTTCATCTTCTTTGCCTGTTTCCTCGCTCATGGCATCCGGAAGACTGCCGGGGTGGATTCCCTCAGCACCTGATCCTAAATGGCGCCTTTGGGTGTCAGGAGGATGCAGTTTGTGGACTCTCCTTGTGTTTCAGGATAAACAGCGAATACCCCTAAAATCAAACCTGTTCAGAAGTCTATGGTGATGGTGCATAGCCATCGGGAATGCAACAGAACTATCAAAGCACATATGAAGTGCACTTAAATAAAAAAAAAGTGCTTGAGTTCTTTTATTTCTTTCCTCTGGATCATGTGAATATGGCAAAATGCTTGTAAACAGAGGAACAGTGATGGGGGGGCAAGATGGATTGTTCAGGGAAAAAACTAGTCTGATGCTGTTTCATGGCCTTGTGTTCTTGGTCATGAAAATGTTCTACGATAGGCTTGGGGTGAGGAGACTGCGGGGATAAATTGGTTAGAGTCAGCATCTGGCTTGCCCCTTATCTCCCTCACTTTAGCTCTCTTGCTGTTCCTACAGATATCTTACACTTTCTGTTCTTTTGGGGTCACACCCAGTTATGCTCAGGGGTTACTCGTGTTCTTCACTCTGGAAGTTACTCCTGGTGATGCTTGGGAGACTACTAGGATAATAGGGATCAAACCCAGGTCAGCCACATGCATGGCAGATGCCCCACCCAATGAACTAATCACCCGGGCCCAGGTATCTGACTTCCCTGCAAACCCTGCCTGCTCTTTAGCACACACTCTGTGCAATCTAGCATCAAGTATGAGAACATCTGCCATCAAGTGCATTTGGAAATTTTAGAGTGTGACTCCCCTCCTTGATGACAAAAGAGGTCCTTTTTGTCAGGTCCTCTCCTCTGCCCCCCCACCTCCTCAGGGAAGTTGATGCTCCTTCCAGTTTCCCATTTATTCTTCCCATTCTTTCCATTAAAACTGGACACTGCTATGTTCCCAGGAGGGAAGACACAAGGATGGAATCAGCCCTGCCCATAAAGGTACCTGGGCTCTTTGAGGGTCAGTTCCTGTGTCTGAAGTCTGAGTCCTCGGTCATGCTTTCCCACAGTGGGGACCCAGAAGGTAGTATCAGCATCCTCCACAGCATCTTTCAGACGCCACAGAGACTTCTGGGGCCAGCGGGTTTGTCGGCAGGTCCTAGCAAGGAGCTGAGAAGTATCTATCAGCTCCAAATTCACATGAGAGAAAAACAAAATTCCATCATAATGTTGACCATCTGTGGACGAGGATGAGTTTTCAAGAGAGGCCACTAGTGAGGGGGATAAGAAAAAATAAAGGCTATTGTCTTTAAGGAACATGAATCAAAAAAAGATTCCTTGTTCAACTACGCAACATAGGACACGGCAGCACAGTACGCCTTTTCTACTGGTTAGCTTCTATTTTCATTTTTTTAGTTTTTCCTCCTTCTCTTCCTCCTTTTCCTACTTCCTCATTGTCCTCCTCCTCCTCCTCCCCCTTCCTCCTCTCCTCCTTTCTCTGTCTTCTTAAAATAATTGTATCTTGGCAAGAATTTTAATGAGCTTAACATGAAATCTACCCCTTTAAGCTTTTAAATTATGCAATACAGCATTGTTGATTGCAGGTAAAGCATTGGATAACACAACTCTAGAACTTACTCCTCTTGAAAAATTGGTACTATAAGCTACAGATTAGCAATTTACCTTCCCCCCCTCCGAGCCCTGGCAGTGACGTTTTTACTCTGGTGGGATGAATTTGACTGTATTAGTGATCTCATTCCAGTGGAATTGTGCAATATTGGCTGATTGGCTTGTTTCACTGAGCACCATGTTCTCATGGTTCATCCGTGTTATCACATGGAAGAATTTCCTTCTTTCCTAAGATTGGATCATAACCCACCATTTTGCATATGTGTTCCATATTTCTTTTGTCCAGTCATCTGGCAAAGGACATTTTAGTTTGTTTTAACATTTTGGCTGTTGGTGCAATGAAGCCTTATGCCTGTTGGGATTGTTTTTTCAACAGAAAAAGTATATAAGTTGGTGGGGGTGAGGAGATTTTGGAACCCCTATCTTCTATTATGGGGGTGAAGAATTGGGGGGAGTCCAAAAGCAGTGTCATATGGGAATTCTTGAAAGTTAAAGCCATGAAGCCATATCAATAACAGTAACAACCCACAGCACCTAAAATTTATAAAGTGACTGTTGTAGAGGCAGGCAAAGAGGTGGGGGGGGGAATTGGGGACACTGATGAAGGGACTGGGGCTGGAACACTGAATGCCTGTACCTTACCCATGAGTAATTGTGTAATTACAAATGTCAATTATTCTTGGAAAAATTGCTCACAATAGATTTAAGCACTAGCATGTTTATGACTGTGTATATAAGGTAAAGGAAAGAAAATCATGGGAATATCAACACTGAAGAAAGCCAGTCACACACACACACACACACACACACACACCAGAAAAGATAAAGGGGTATATGTAAACATAAATAATTTAAATGTTTTAGAAGTGAAAGCTGTGGCGGAGTGATTGTACAGTACGTAAAGCACATGACTTTCGCATGGCTGATGTAGGTTGAATCCTTGGCACCACATATGGGTTTTCTGAGCACAGAGCCAGGCATAATCCCTAAACACTCTTGGATGTGGCCCCAAACCCCAAAAATATGAAAGCTCAAATTGCCATATATCTAACATTCTTGTATTAATTTATTATCTCTTTGAGCTATTTTGTTCTTTTAAGAGTTTTGTTTGGTTTTATATTTTCTGTTGGCCATACCCAGCAGTGCTCTGAGCTTATACCCAGCTCTGTCCTAAGTGAACAGTTCTGGGGATGGCCAGGGACCATATGGGATGCCAGAGGTCAAAATATGGTCAACTGCATACAAGACAATTGCCCTGTCTGCCTTATTTACCTGGCCCGTGGCACACATAATTTTTGACAATTTGTCTCAAAACTCTGCCGTGACCATTAGGCGGATATCTCAGTCTTTGTCTATACTATAGTCCTGAAGACTCTGAGGAGGAGTCCTTAATTCTTGTCTATATTCTTGTCACATCTTTCAAATCTTTTGTATATGTTTTTTTAAGTGCCAGATGGGTCTTGGGATGCATTTTAATGAGGTAATATTCAATTTAAAATCGTTTCTAGAATGCTTCATTGATGTTCAACACAGACACTCAATGGTGTCCTTTTGGGACATACGGATTCAAGGTACCAACATCAAGGTTTTTCCGACATAATACCCTTAAGATGCCACTTTGATGAATGGAGCCCAGGATGGTTTCTAATAACCCAAAGGCTCTCTATCTTTCCCAGTCTATAACTTGCTCTAGTTCAGATTTGTATGTTATTTTTAAGGTTCACATGAAACATTTTTAAAATCCCTTGCAATGATCTTTGACCAAAATAATACAAATGTTAACTTAATTTTGATTTTAAAACAACTTATTCAATTGAATTAATAAAATTTATTAGGTGACTTCATAAATACTGAATCTTAGATGATCTTACAAACCACAGGGAAAAATTTACATTACCTTCTATTTAATAAAAAAATATCACGTGATAATGTATATTAGATTCTATTATAGCTTACATATTATAACACAAATTATAAACTTTGCCATGATTCCAGGGATCAAAGTCAAGTGTTATACCCCAGATCCCCAAAAACTTTCTTCAAGGAAAAATTTTAATATGTATCCAAATAACAGTCATTCTTGGAAAAATTGCTTACAATAGAATTGCACACCCAGAGTGTTCATGATTGTTTATATAAAGGAAAGAAAATCATTGTAATATTACCACTAAAGAAAGCCAATTATAGTTACTTCTGGGCTGTCTTGACTAAAGTGGTCTGGCATAGATGTCTGTACTGAAGAGAAGACCTTAGCAGTCAAGTAGACAGAGCTGAAGGTTTCTAGGAGTCACGTGTGCTATTTTCTCTGTCTTTCAGAGGTCCATCACTCTATACTTCTGTTCCCAGAGTCGTAAGTGCCCCAGTCCATGCTCCAGTCAGTGGCCCATCTTCCCAGTACCTCGATATTGTCAAACTCAGTTCCCTAGAGAAAATAAAATATGAAGGGACCACCTAGGACTATGGTTTTACTCTTGGTTCAACCTATGATGTAAAAGTGTTACCCAAAAAATATCATCATGACAGCATCAGCCCTGTGCTATGTGTGTTCAGGTCAGTTTTCAAAAAATAGAATGATAGGCTGAAGAAATCACAGGTGTGTTCAGATAAAAAATACTGCTAGATTATATACCCCAAAAGATTCTATTATGAATTGTGTTTTTTGAGTTTGGTCTATCAGCTTTATAATTTCCTGTCTTTCCCTTCATTTTCTTTAATGTACACATTTTTACAATAATATATATATATATATATATATATATATATATTGCTTTTTGGGTCATACCCAGCAATGCTCAGGGGTTACTCCTGGCTCTGCACTCAGGAATTAAACCTGGCAGTGCTCGGGGGACCATATGGGATGCCAAGGATCAAACCTGGGCCAGCATGGGCTGGCCGCATGCAAGGCAAACGCCTTACCCGCTGGGCTATCACTCTGGCCCCAGATATTTTTAATAGTAAGAAGAATGTTGAATTTATCTAGAATTGATATTTATAGTGGAAAAAAGCATTGAACATTCAGTGTCAAATGGGGCTGCAGAAAGAGAAACAAGTTGCTTAGAACCACAGCAGTCAGACACCCAGAATTTTGTCATGTTTTCTTTCCAGTCATCAGGGAACCTCTAGCAGAGAACAGAATGTAGTTTTTAGATAGTAGACTTTAAACCTTTCTGCAGACAGTTTAGTGTCTGGATACCCCAGGTTTCATTGAACAGTGTTGGGCATTTTAGCACTTTTCACATCCTTTGAGATGACACAAATCAAAATGAGCCTTCAAGGCAAAAAAAGAATCTTTGACAAAGTTTAGTAACAAAAGGAGTTCTCAGCCTTACTGAGAAACAGTTCAGTTCTCCAATCAGGCTAAGAGGCCACCCTTTCCTCTTATAGGATTTCATTTCCTTTGGAGAGTCCTGCCTTATACAGGATCTCTCAGTTCAGTTCACAACCCACCTGGCCTAAGAGGTGATTAAAAAACCACCTATTGGCTGGACAGTCACAGACCAGGGAGAACTCACCAGAGGCCCAGTTGCCACCCAACCAGATGATTGCCAGGATGAGCAGAAAGTTTCTCTTCTAGCATATTCTTTTCTGTACGTAATACATTTAGGTGAATGTGGTGTTTTCTTTATTTTCCAAACCTGTGACCTGAGGCAGGTTACACAGTGAATATGCCACCAGTCATGTGTAGAAAATTGAGTGGGGTGGGGTGGAGATTGGCGTGGGGTGAGTGGCATTCTTAGCAGTGCTTTGGGTCCCCTCCTAATTCAGCCTGGCTTGGAAATCGGTCTTCAGGGGACCATGCATGCCACGGATTTGACTTGGGTCTCCTTTGTTCAAAGCAGGATTCCGTCTATTAACTCATCTCTCTCCTACCCTCTGTAGAAATTCGAGTTGGAACTAGATCATGGCAAAGCCAGAGGACCTCTATGGGATAATCTCCAATATTAACAACCTGAAAGCTGAGAACTGGGGAATCAGGGATATACCCAATATTTTAGCCAGTTGTAGACTAGAGCAAGCCCACCCCTACTTGCTGAAAGTCCAATTTCCCTATTTCATCCCTTTAAGAGACACTTTACGTTAGGTGCCACTAGGGAAGAAAAGAAAAGGCTGCAGACTGAATGATAACCCAATGCTTTCTCATCCTCTCATCCATCACATGTTTGGACTTGGAGACTTCATTTATTTGGACTATATTTTTATAACATATCATTCTTTTTTTTTTTTTAGATTTTAAAACTTTTATTTTTTTTTTCTGTTTTATTTTTTTTTTTAATTTAATTTTATTATTTTCCCCCCCAAATATTATTACACCATTTTAGACATACAATTGAAAGATGCTCATGTAGAGTTTTGGTTCTACAGTGTTCCAACACGCATCCCTCCACCCAAACCCATCTCCCATCACCAATGTCCCCACCTCCCTCCCCTCCCGCATCTCAACTACTTGGCAGATTCTGTAGGTCATTTCTTTCCTCTTTATATCTCCCTCCCACCAAACTTTCCTGCTCTTCGTGGAATACAGTGCATTAAAAGACATTACTGTTTCACTATTTTAGTGGACCGCCGCAAGCGGCCGCTCTACCTGGGCTCAAACTGGTTTTCCTCTGTTGATCTGGTCATGAGGCAGTTTCCCAGCATCCGGACAGCGAAAATGGTGGCTAGTGTGATGGGCGAGTTTCATCGGCTGCTTCCGGGACCCCCAGAGGCGATGGGCCAACACCCAAAACCCATCTGCCCTCCTCGGGATCCCATCGTCAGCTGGGCTCGGTGCGAGCCCAGTTCCAGTCTCCCCAGCCACTTGTGAAGCTCTGCATGCTGGCCCCGGGCAGCTCCTGGGCGGGCCACCAGGCTCCACAAAATGGAGAGGGAATGGCCGAACCCTGACTCCATCTGACGAATTCCCAGTGATTCCCGCTTCTGGGAGCCGCCTACCTGGGCTCGAACTGGTTTTGCTCTGTTGATCTGGTCTTGAGGCAGTTTCCCAGCGTCCGGACAGCGAAAATGGTGGCTAGTGTAATGGGCGAGTTTCATCCGGCTGCTTCCGGGACCCCCCAGAGGCGATGGGCCAACATCCAAAACCCATCTGCCCTCCTCGGGATCCCATCGTCAGCTGGGCTCGGCGCGAGCCCAGTTCCAGTCTCCCCAGCCGCTTGTGAAGCTCTGCATGCTGGCCCGCAGGCAGCTCCTGGGCGGGGCCACCAGGCTCGACAAAACGGAGAGGGGAATGGCCGAACCCTAACTCCATCTGACGAATTCCCAGTGATTCCCGCTTCTGGGAGCTGCCTACCTGGGCTCGAACTGGTTTTGTTCTGTTAATCTGGTCGTGAGGCAGTTTCCCAGCGTCGGACAGCGAAAATGGTGGCTAGTGTGATGGGCGAGTCTCATCCAGCTGCTTCCGGGACCCCCAGAGGTGACGGGCCCACTCCCAAAACCCGTCTGCCCTCCTGGGGGTCCCATATTCATCTGGGCCCGGGGCGAGCCGAGTTCCAGCCTCCCCAGCCGTTTTTGAGCCTCTTCATGCTGTGGCTGATGGCCCCCGGGCAGCTCCTGGGTGGGGCCACCAGGCTCGACAAAATGGAGAGGGGAATGGCCGAACCCTGACTCCATCTGACGAATTCCCAGTGATTCCCGCTTCTGGGAGCTGCCTACTTGGGCTCGAACTGGTTTTGCTCTGTTAATCTGGTCGTGAGGCAGTTTCCCAGCATCCAGACAGCGAAAATGGTGGCCAGTGTGAATGGCGAGTCTCATCCGGCTGCTTCGGGACCCCCAGAGGTGACGGGCCCACTCCCAAAACCTGTCTGCCCTCCTGGGGGTCCCATATTCAGCTGGGCCCGGGGTGAGCCGAGTTCCAGCCTCCCCAGCCTCAGCAGTGATTTCTAATATGACATTATAGTTCCTAATTCCCCATCAACCTCCCCAGTTTGTTACAACTACAATGATCATTATGTTGTACAGATGTGAAAGATCCTGGGAAGGACCTGTCCCAGCCTACTTCATTATCCAAGTCTCTTGCGTAGCTGCACACTGTTCTTCCTATGTCAGACCATCCACCATCCAGGGCCCACAGGTCAGAGCCCTGGGGGGTGTAGACAAGCCTATCTCCTGTCTGCCACCTGCCAATGCAGCAGGGCACTGCAGCCACACCTGCAACACCTCGAGGGGCAGGTGGCCCTAACATATCATTCTTATAATTAAAATCAAAGTGGGTCCAAATATTCAGAGCACTGAATTTCATTCAGTTTCTGCTTTTTGAATTCTGCCTGTTTCCATAGCCTGCTGTCCTCTCTGCCAGCCAGACATATGCTATAATTCTCTCCCTCAGTCATCTTTAATTCTTTGTCTAGGGAGATGTATCTTCTTATAAATTTTCCCATGTGAATTTTAATAGCATGTGTATATTATAGTATGCACTTATAACATTGTACAATTATCACCATAATAATTTTGTATTTTTAAATTAATTTGGGGGCCTCCTAAGCAGTACTGAGGAGCTCTCGGGGCCCCTTCCTGCTATTCGCTGCTAATAAGGCTAGTAGTTCAATGCCGAGACTCGCAGACATGGGGGCAAAGCTGCTACTGGCTCTCCCTGTGACCAGCTGCTCACGAGGCGCCGGGAGGGATGGTGGGTTCTAGCCCTGGCCCACCACCTCAGCAGAGCCTCGCAACAAGCCAGACAACCCCCAACTCCATGAGGGCCTCCATTTTCCACATCCGGACTTCTCTCTCGTCAGAACTCCACCCAGCAGACCAGCCTATCACAGCCCCGGCTCGCAGCCACAAGCCATCAATAAATGCTGGACTTAGAGATGCCTACAAGAGTATGCTACTTGCACGGCAGAGCCTGGCAAGCTACCCGTGTTGTATTTGATATGCCAAATACCAGTAACTATTATAGACCTCATTCCGGAATGGATTGAGGCTCTTTATGTTCCTGGAGCAAGCAGATGCCCTTGGGCTCTACTAGCATGAGACAGGACATATGGAGATGTTACTGGGGCCCGCTCGAGCAAATCGATGATAAACGGGAAGACAGTGACAGTTCAATGCCAGGTCCTGAGGATTCTTGATGTTTGGGCTCTTTGGTGCCATAGATTACCTAGGACACTGTGGTGGAGCTCAGGACCGTCATGGCTGCATTTGGCAATGTTTGGGGGGGTTCCTGTGGTACCAGCATCAAACTGGGGTTGGCGTAGGCAAAGCCTTCACCCCTATGCTATCTGTCCACCCATCTTCCCTCCTAATACATTTTTGGGCATTTAAGGCATTTTTCACTGCATTTCAGGGATATAAACAATCCCACTCCTTTCTCTAGTCCTACAGAATCACTTTTCTCCAGATATTTTCTAGAAATCAACTTTATGGGACATGGTTTGGGGAGAGTTGCTGCCTTCTTTTTTCCCATCATATTTTCAGGGTTACTCCATGTCATTGCACAGATCAGCAATCACCTGTTTCTCTACCTGTCTTTTAAAGGTATTATGCTCTCTCGAATGTTCCTCCAAGCCTCAGTGTGGCTGCTTTCACGTGCTACTGCCCATGGCGGATCTCAGAATACAGTTAGGATTTATTCCCCTTGCATATTAGTTACTTATAAATGACTACAGACTGGCCATGGTCAGTCAGACACTTGGAAACAAACTTATGTGCACACAGGTGCATGCAGAAGCCTCTGCTGTCCTGCTGACCAAAACTTTCTGTATGCCATCTTCACTATAGGCTACAGCTCAGTTCCAGACCTATTGAAAACAATTAAAAGAATCTATTTTAGAATTAATAGAGCCTGTAATATGTCTTGGGTACTTTTCCTTAGATCGATGTGAACAGAGTCCACTCAGTTATAAACAGAGTGATTTGGAACACAGCCCAGGAATTTGAAGGGATATTTAAAGTAACAGATATCCCTTCAGTAGCCAGAGCAGTACAGCCCTTTAAACTCTTGGTTCTCTGTCCTTGGTATGAGAATCACTTAGAATTTTAAATATGAAGTTGCAGGTTACAACCATTGAAGATCCTTTTCAGTAGGATTAGCATAGAACCAGAATATACCTACCTACCTCTCCTCCCTTCCCCTCCACTCCCCTCCCTCCCCTCCCCTCCCCTCCCCTCTCCTCCACTCCCTCTCCCTTCCTCTCCTCCCCCCTCCTCCCAGCGCCTCCCCTCCCCCTCTCCTCCCTTCCCCTCCTTTCCCTCTCCTACCCTCCCCTCCCCTCTCCTCCCCTCCCCTCCCTTCTCCTCTCCTCTCTCCTCTCCTTTCCTCCCCTCTCCTTTACTCCACTCCCCTTCCCTCCCCTCCCCTCTCCTTCCCTCTCCTCTCCTCCCCTCCCCTCTCTTCTCCTCCCTCCCCTCTCTCTCTCCTCTCCTCTCCTCTCCTCCCTCTCCTTTACTTCCCCTCCCTTCCCTCCCTCCCCTCCCCTCTCCTTCCCTCTCCCTCTCTCCTCTCCTCCCCTCTCCCTCCTCCCTCTCCTTTACCCCCTCCCTCCTCTCTTCCCCCTGCCCTTCCCTCCCCTCTCTTCTCCTCCTCTCCCCTCCCTCTTCCATCCCCTTCCCTCTGTCCTTCCTTCCCTTCTCTTCTCTTACAACCTGGTGCAGAACAGGGAAGGAGAGAGACACAGGTATAGCTTATTCCAGCATAACAGCCAGAGGCTGCCTTAGAATTAGCTGGGAGGCATTGTCATAGTGTGGACTCAATAGAGAATTTAAAACCCACATATCTGGTTTCCACTGCTGATATGGCCACTTAGGAAGAAGGTGACCTTGGGGAAATTATTAAGCCTCTCTACACCTCAGTTTCATCCTCTGAAGATTGTTGTGGTTACTAAGTGAAACCCCTGCGTGAGAGAGCTTGGTGTTTACAGACTACACTTCTGTTAGCGGATTTTGCTCCGGTCTCTGGTTCAGATCATTAGCATGACCCCTCAGTGCCTATGACTTAAAAGCAGATTTCTTGGATTGTATGCTAGCCTCTGTTCCCCATGTGACAGCTGCCCCTGCTTTGCTGATATTGTCATAGCCAGTGGAGTTCTCTGATTTCCCCCAGTTGCAGCAGACACGCTTCCTAAATTGGAACTTTCTTTAAAACTTTGCTCCAAGGCACTCTGTTGGGTTTTCTGATTTTGGAAACCCAAGGGCAGCTGGCTTCCATCAAATTCAGTCATTCACCTCCCAGAGTTTCCCTGTGCCTTAGCAGTTCACCATGTGCCTGTCCACATGCACGTGATGTTGGTCACCTCATCTCTGAGGATGTCCATCGGTCCCAGGCAGAGAGAAAATGTGCAATTGTCAGAAATGTGGGAGAACCGCCAAGTGAACCAATGTAAATTGTGAAACCAAAATTTCAGATCTCTTTGTTCCATCCTTGCATAAACATGGAGATATTTTTGATGACCAAAGAGGCCCAATAAAAGAGGGAAACATCTCTGAACATCAGCAGGAAGAGGCACTTGGACCCCATGCAAGGCAGAATGTTGCAACTGCAGCTGCCCCTGCTGCAGTTTCAGCACTGCTGCTGTGTATTGAAGACACACGAACAAATGAAAAGTGACTCCATTCCGGATATGGCAGTCTTGTAGGGCCACAGACCAGGACACAGGTGAACAGACATGATACGGCATAAGTGGGAGATAAGAGGACAGAGAATGGGACCAAAAGTAGTACCTTAAGCCCAGACCTGGGGGTTGCAAAGTAACCTTAACTCATGATCTGTAGCTGAGGAATAGTACAGTGGAGAGGTACTTGCCTTGCACATAGCTGACCTGCTCGAATCCCGGTATATCATATGGTTCCCTGAGCCACACCAGGAGTGATCCTTGAGCTCAGAGTCAGGAGTAAGCAAGTTCTGAGCATAGCTGGGTCTCACCCAAACCCCAAAACAAGCAAACAAAAGCTCATGATGCATTTATTAGCTCTATGGCCACACTTTGATTGCACCCCTCATCTGGGCATAGTTTCTGCTTTTATAGAAATAGAAATCCAGTGTGTTCATTCCTTTAGCAGATATTGAGTGCATGTGTCACCCTTCCTTAGGCACTAGGTAGTGAGTGGCCAAAAGAAAATGTCCCCCATCCTTGAGGGGTTGGTTTAGAGAGAGTAAACCGACATACATCTGTAGAGCATTCACATTGTGGTGGGTTTTAGGAAATGAATAACTAGCTCTTATGATAAGGATATTGGGAGAACTGAAGGTAAGGAGCTATTCCTATCTTGAAAAGGATCTCTGATTTTGATCTCTGATTTTGGAAACCCAAGGGCAGCTGGCTTCCATCAAATTCAGTCATTCACCTCCCAGAGTTTCCCTGTGCTTTAGCAGTTCCCAATCTTGTTTGACTCATCTATTTTGTGACTTTTTTGCTTTTTTTTCCATTTATTCATTCACTCATCAGTCACTTTCAAATCACTGACATTAGACATTAGATCAGAATTGGATCTCAATATCTGGAATACAGTTATCTGGCTGGGCTCAGTGGGAATTTCAACAGAAATAAGGAGGGAGGCTGGAACTCAGTGGGAACTTCAGCAGAAATAGGGAGGGAGGCATGCTCAACACCGCAAAGGCACATTGATCATATTTCCAGGATTGTAAAATTCACTTCCAGCTCTCTTGTCCCCTTTGCTACTCTCTCCAGCGCTGTAACACAGGGTAGTCTGATGGTCTCCTCATCACAGGTGAGAAGAGAGAGGTCTTTGGAGATATCTGTGATGTGGCAGGTATGCCTCCAGGAGTTGGGGTCACAGAGGTAAACCCGACTCCTCAAATGTATTGTTCTTGGTGTGAGTGAAAGTAGCCACTACTCAGAGGTCAGCTAAGCATTAAAGAAGGGGTGGAAAAAACTGTGGGTCTAAGGGTTAGGGGAGATGATTAGGGAGTTAGACCTGGGAAGTGAGTAGGACTTCAGAAGGTGAGATGTTGCTCGTGATGCACAGAGGCATGGGAGAATGTTTCCTAACACTTGGAGGGAACACACATTGTGGGCTCTTTGGCAGTAACTCCAGAAGGCAGGCTTGATGCTGGTCAGAGCAGGACTGGAAGAGCGGTTGGGACTGTGTAGATTTGGACCATTCCAAAGCAAGGGGGCATTTTCTAATTCCCATGGTAAGAGATGTAGGGCCATTCAGTAGGAGAACTTCAGTGTGGTGAGTGCTTTGCAGAATGAAAGGGCAGGCAGCCTCCTTTGGCACACAGAGGGCTGACTACAGCTGATATTTCAACAAGTGGTTAGCAGTGCTGAGTGCCGTACATAACGGCACTCAGAGATCCGTACATAACTTTGACTCCAATAAGTAATGACCATCATCCCTTAGAATCTGCGGAGATTCATTTCAGGGCCCCTGAATCCATAGTATAGATTCAAAAAATCCATGACTACTCAAGTCCTATGTAGTAGCCCCCTATGTACTTTCCCGGTGACTGAATTTGTCAAAGCCTCAAAGTGGGAAAGAAATACATATAAAAGTAGACCCACCAAGTTTAAAGTTGCATTATTCTAGGGTGAGCTATTTGTCCTTTTTTTTTTAAAAAAAAAAAAAACTGCTGTTAATTACCACTGACTTGCTTTAATAATTCTCATGTTCTCACTATCCCAGACAGCTGCCATCATTGAAATCCAAGTATTCATGATAGAGAAGATGGCTCATTTTGGGATATGACTTTTATACGATACTTTATTTATTAACATATTCCCCAGAAGCTGTAGAGGACAAATCTGCCCCTAGGATTTAGGTTCTCAGGATGAGCAGAGACAAGCAGTTTGGGGAACCCCACCCCCCAGTGCTGAGAAGTCTTTTCTCCCACCTGTGCTCTGGGACCTTCAGGGCTCGACCTTCTTGCCTTGCACCCTTCACTATGTCAGAAAAAGTCCTCATCAGAAGCGTGAACCATATCTTGGAGGACGATCATGGCTCTCTGGATCTTTGTTAACACAGCTCTTTCGTGGAAAACGAAAGCTACAGAGCAGAGACAGCTGGGTTCCTTAGAGAGGGTAGATGCTACCTTCTAGAGAGAATCCAGGAGGAGTTTGTTGTTTGTCCCTGAACTCCTGAGAGGTGAATCCTGCTTTTCTGTAGATAGTAGATGGCTGGGCTCATTCTCTCACAGATTGGAGAGTGACTAACCACTTAAGAGCTTTGCATTTTTCCAAATGAGCCTGCAAATATTATTTTTTTCTTTAAAGCTCATACAGACAGACAGACAGATAGACAGACAGACATACACACACAGAGGAGTTTTCATGCATGTGTGACAGATAAATAAACTGACTCCTCTGAGAGTCTAAGGGTCATCTTTCTAATAGAGCAGAGAAACTGCGCCTGAAGCTGCTGACGTCTAGCTCTAAATATAGCGCTCCTTCCATGACACCATGCAGCTCATAGAAATCAGCAAAAGGCTGCAAGCAAAAGGTGTTCCTGGCACCTCTGCACGGAAGGGAACTCTGACCACATTTTCCCATGGAAACATTTTTCCCGTGGTGGCTCAGATCTCTGGTTCACATAGTGAAGCTCTGTGTTTCGCCACTCTTGCCGCCCAGTTAATTTCGTTGTGTTCACAACATCGCGCCTCCTAGGCAAGACGGCAGCAAAACCAAGTAAGACATTCTTCCCGCTCTGGTGGGGGAACGGAGGCACGTGCCAAGATCCCTGGACAAGCTAGAGCCACCATCTTCCTGCCACCATGAACCATGGCTTCTGTTTCTGTTACCCGGTGTCCCTGTCAGGAATAGTCTGTCAATGAAAACGCAGATGGAGTCTGGTATGGTCGTGACTTTTAGAGGAAGGCAGATTTGAGTTCACATCTAAATCAAATGATTTCTTATTTTATTGTCTTTCTTCCATTTGGACCTTTCTCTCCTTGCTGAAAATCCAGTGAGGACTGACCCAAAAAATATCTTCCCTGCGTGCACCGCCCCTCAGACAGTGCTTTGCTGGAGGGACTTCTCCCGCCTCCGCCTGCCTCCTGGAGGGCTGGTTCTGGTTATGGGAGGCTTTTTGAAACAGCAAAGCAATAATTTGTGAAGTCAGACCCTTGAACTGCTTGGTTTAGCGAATTAGGACTTGAGAAAACAATATTTGAAGCTGGCTTGTCAAAGGCCTAGAGAAACGGAAGTGCCTGCTGGCCCTCTGCTTGGGGCTTCTCTCCCTGCACCCTGGGCCTTCAGGAGCCAGACTCTCAGGATTCTTCTGTACCGCAGGGGCTGTTTCTCTCAAGGAGGCCACAGGCAAAAATTGAGGGCCACAGACTAGGCAGTCAAACATCGACAGAGAAGGTTACAGGAAGGAAATAGTCAGTGGTTGTTTCCAGAACTCCCAATCCTGTACCACTGATGATCTGGAACTTTAAAGTCCAGGAGACAAATGCTCAGGGAGGTTCCCTGTCCAGTCCTCCAAACAAATGCCACCACCATAGCCTGAGTCTGCTCTGTAGCTGACCCCTGTTTATTTCGTTCTCTAGGGAGAAATAGGCAGCTTGTTTATATTTTTCTTCTTTTCTTTATTCACCTTTTCCTTTAGCTCCAGGCTTTCCATCTCAAAGAGTGAGTCATCTCTAGAGCCAAGTAAACCGTCTCTAGAGAGAGTTAGAGTTTCTGCATCTTCTTTAGCGAGTCTTTCTCTCTTTTCCTTTGCTATCATGCTGCCTTCTTTTGTTTCCTGTCAATAATTGCAGCTTGGAAGACAGTTCAGACTTCTAGAACACATGCCTGAAATGCACAAAGACCAGAATTTGATTCCCACATCACCAATTGAGCCTCTGCTAGTTCCCAGCCATGTTGGAGCTGAGCAGCACCTCATTGCCATGAAATTCATGTGTTTGCCCTGCTGGGCCCAGCATCTCCCTGATCTACAGCATTCCTGGTCTGTGGTCTGTAAAAGACAGGTTCTGATTCGGCGAGTGCCATGTGATTGACCCTAAATCTTCACTAAAGGAGAGGAGTGATTTTTTTTTTAAATCTAAGAATGTTTTTCTGGGCTTTGAGCCACACCAGACAGTGCTCACACACTTAGTGGTGGTGCTCACTGAGGTTTGTGCTCCTCTATTGTGGTTGCATGCATGCTCTCTAGGTAGAGACAAAACTTACAGTCCTGGCATTCGCTGATGCGTGTGGGGGTGCTTTGTTCCTCACCCGTGCTGCTTGCCAGAAGTCACACT
This sequence comes from Cryptotis parvus, assembly GCA_021461705.1. NCBI lineage: Eukaryota > Metazoa > Chordata > Mammalia > Eulipotyphla > Soricidae > Cryptotis > Cryptotis parvus. The sequence goes on from JAJIBD010020967.1 coordinate 691,089, forward strand.
TCCAAGCTTTGGTGCTCATATTTCTTTTTAGGGATGGTTCTTTCTGGAGGGGTCACATTCCGTTTGGTGATACTCACATACATAATGGACTGTGGTACAGACATAAATGATTTTCAATGATGAGGAATCGCAGGACTGACAGGGCCAAACAGCAGAGATGTCAGGAGCATGCTCAGTGTGCATGGGACCAGAGCATTTGACTTGGTGACCACAGGCTCAGCAGGCCTGCACTCCAAGACCCCACACTATTGTTCTAGTGTTAACAGACATGGGTTAGCAGGCGACTGGATAGCTCTGCTCCTAATTGCTGTTTACCTTCAGTGTGTTGCACAACACCATCATTGACCTCACAACTCTCTTGCTCCAGCAGCAAAAGGCCCATGATTATGCCAATGTGACGATTAAAAGGTCTGGGGCGGAGCAATAGCCCAGCGGGTAGCGCGTTTGCCTTGCACACGGCCGGCCCATGCCAGCCAGGGCTCGATTCCCGGCATCCCATATGGTCCCCCCGAGCACCGCCAGGAGTAATTCCTGAGTGCAGAGCCAGGAGAAACCCCTGAGCATCGCGGGTGTGACCCAAAAAGCAAAAAAAAAAAAAAAAAAAAGTCACACGTCTAAAACAACCAGTACCATGACTGGCCCCAGGTAGGCATCCAGGTTATGGCAGATGTTGTTGTTCACACCATCTCCCCAAATAATACCAGAGTTTCTTCTCAGTCCCCAAAAGGTTTTCACAGACAAGAGAGCCAAGGTTCAGAGATGGTAGGTGAGTCAGAGCGGAAGTTAGAGCACAGCCCAAGCCCAAGTCTCGCCAGGAGGCAGAAAAGCCAGGGAGTGCCTCTCCCCTGCAGGACTTGGCTGTCCTCAGGAGCCCAGTGGAAAGCCCGGGGCCATTAAGTGAAGTCCTCACCTCTTTAGAGAGGGGAAATTGCTCTGAAAGGGTAATTGAGCTTCTCCCTGTCTGGCTCCTGCCATGGCTGCAGCCATCCCTCCCTGTCCTCTTCCCACATCCTTCCAATGTGTTTCCAGACACTTCCGCTGCTTGGTGGCTGCTCTGTACCATGGGTGCCCTGTGCTGCCCACTCCCAGCCGAAGGCCAGGGCTCTTCTTCTCCACAACATGGCCCTGGGAAGATGCAGGCTGGGTGGAGATGGGAGAGTAGGTTCACTCTTCACCGTCCCAGCTCCCGGAGCAACTCACCTGGGCAGAGGGATTCCAACATACCCTCCCAGGGCCTCAGAGGTGAAGGGATATAGGAAGAGGACCAAGGGCCTGATGATGCGTGGGGAGAGTTTTCACTAAGAGCTCTGTGCGCTGGCCACACCACTGTCATTTCCTAGCCCCAGGACCTAGAAGAAGGGGTTTCCCATCTCTGGCCCTCAGTTAATTGTGGGCAAAATGGATCTCCATCTGCTGACTTGGTGACTATGAGGAGCTACAGGTGAAGCTATTCAACCGTAAGGCATTCCCAAACCCGACTCAAGAAGCCTAATGAAGCAAATGTAGCTTATCTATGGAGAGGGAGAAGAGGATAAAATGATGGGCACCCAGTAAAATATCAGAGAATTATGTGCTTGAAAGGAAAAGTAGGGTGCATACACCACAGTTGGTAGATGCCTTTTCTTTTTAGGGTGACCAGGGTACCTCATAGCCTTGAAGTTACAAACACAGAAGGACCCTTATAAAAGACTACCGTAGCCTCCATAGTTTGGGTTTCATGGGCCACATTAGGGAACTGGTCTGTTTGGACAACAGTGTACCCTATGAAGCTTTGAGGCTAATAATGATACCACAGGTCAGTAACCACCTCTCCAGGCCTTGGAAACACAGCTGCTGCCTTGGGGGAGAAGTTTGAGGCCAAATGATTTACATCCTATGAAGCCCCTAAAGCATTCCATCAATAGGAGGGGGCTTGTTTTCATTTACTCAAAAGGCGTGAGGGGGCAGGGGACAGCTCAATTCTGTCGGTCTGGTAACACAGCTCGATTTTTTGTTTGTCACATTTTTTGGTGACTCTCCATTTGCATCCCTTGGGCAGTAAGTGAGGGAGCGATGGAAGCTGGCAGAGATGCTGGGTACTAGAGGACGCTGGGTGGGAGTCACCAGCATGTCCCCAGAGAGGAGATGGCTCCCTTCATCAACAACCTCACAGGGACTCGAGGCAGGAGTCCCCGAACAAGAAGACACAGATGTGCTCTGCTCTCCATCTTGCCTGTTGGCAAGAGCAGAGCTCCCTCTGCACCCTACCAGAGGGTGGGGCCTGGACTCTCCACAATGCTCCGGCGTGCTAGGATGCTCTTTCCTATCATGTCTGCGAAGCATTTTGGTCCTTTTCAGAGCCTGTGGAGCAGGGATGTGGACCTCTTCCTTTCCTCATAAAACACCAGGTACTGGTATGTCTAACTTTGGATTAACTGCCACACTTCCGCAGCTCTTGAGATCTTTGTCTCTAAATTTGAGAACATGGCTCTGAGAGGGCTGGGGGAGGGGGTGCAAGCCACCACATGAACTCCCAGCCATGGCACCTTGCTGGGTATGAATGTGCCCACCATTATTACCATCATCTTCAGAGGAGAAGTTCAGGCAGACATGCAGACAGTGGTCAGAGATGTGGTCTAGCTTCCCAGGCCGCAGCAGGTGTTAGCCGTCCATAGCCTTAGTGACTCCTGTTCTGTCTGTTAGACTTCAGGTGAATTAACTTCTCTTCCTAGACCCCCAGTCACCAAGGTTGATCTCTTAGTCAACCTTTCCAACCCTCACTCAAGCCCTCTTTTGCCTCAATCCTACTGGCCCAGGTTGAAGACTGTCACCCCCAGCACCCCAAGTAAAGGTTGCCATTTCACTGCAGACATTAGGGGCATGGGTACATTATCAGCTGTAGGTCAAATATCTCCAATCGGGATCAGATTGGGCAGTGTAGAAGGGAATGTGTCCTAATGAAGGAGTGGCTTTAAAGGTTTGTATTTCCCTGTGCCCATGTCCCTGTTTTCCCCACAGCTGCTGTGTAGGCTTATAGTAACTCTCAGAGCTTAAGGCATCTGGTTCATAACAGGAAGCTGGAAGCCAGGGTAGCCTCAGTTTTCCCTAGGTAGGTTCAGAAGTGGGAACAGCCTGATGTGACCTCTGACATCTGTTCACGTGAGTGTGGAGAGATGAACTGTCCTGTGGGGTGGGCTCATTACAGCCTGTGCCTGAACCCCAGTGACCTATCATGGGTTGAAAATTCCACTCTGCCTAACTGCCAGGGTTCTTATGAGGATCAAATGATATAGAAAGAGAGAGAGAGAGAGAGAGAGAGTTGCCAACTCTAGTGAGTGGTACATATCTGAGATCTTACTGATAAATACAGACATATACATCTACACTCATATAGATTTTTCATGTATGTATATGTTCCTAAATATATATATATATATAGTTTATATGCCTATATCCACATATACATTTTATATGCATGCTATACTATACTTTATATGTACACACATTTTACATGTGTATATGTTTTAAAAACAACTGTGAAATAAAAAATTACTTCACCTAACACACACATATGTACAGCTGTAACCTCTCAGGGCTAGGTATGAATTAGAAGCTTATAAACCATGTTTACTCACTCAGTGTAACCTAAGGCATGTATTAAACAGTAGGAAAAACTGACCAGCCCAACTTTCCAAGCTTACAAACCCTTTTTATAGCTTTCATTGTGAATTGAAGAGAGAACTTGTTTCCCCTTCTCTATTTAAAGGAAAATGTTGGTGTAAGTGGGACAGCAAGGAGGTGATTTTAGCAGTGAGTGAGAGATTTGTATGTGTGTAGGAGGCATGGCGAGAGGGCAGGGCTGGAAACAGATGTTATGACCTCGTGCTCTCCCTGCTTTCCTACTCACCCTGGAAGGACTAGGGCCAGAGTCTCAAGAGCTGCTCTCATCCTGTGGGCATCCATAACAGGGGGTGATGTTTCTGGCCTCTGGGCATCTGCAAAGTGTGCTGCAGAGGGAAGAGCCAAGGAGCAGCACCCCACACAGGCCAGGGTCATCTCATCTGTCAAAGGGATGCACAAGTCCATGGAGAATGGAAGTAGCGAAAGAAGCACATCTGTCCTTGGCTAGGCCAAGGCTATGTGACTTATGATTAGCTGTGTTCTTTGCCTCTATCTGCTGTGGACAGGGCATGTCACCCAGATCTCCCATGCTTTTCTTGGTGCTTGTGTCTGCCTTCCTTTTGGCCAAGATTTTATCTTATTCTGTTTTAAACAAATTCCTTCCTTCCTTCCTTCCTTCCTTCCTTCCTTCCTTCCTTCCTTCCTTCCTTCCTTCCTTCCTTCCTTCCTTCCTTCCTTCCTTCCTTCCTTCCTTCCTTCCTTCCTTCCTTCCTTCCTTCCTTCCTTCCTTCCTTCCTTCCTTCCTTCCTTCCTCCCTCCCTCCCTCCCTTCCTCCCTTCCTCCTCTCCCTCCTTACTATGTTCTTCCCTCCCTTCCTCCTTTACTTCCTTCTTCCTTTTCTCCTTCCCTTCCCTCTTTCCTTTACTCATTCATTCCCTACCCATTCCTCTGTTTCCCTTCCTTCTCATCTCCTCCACCACTCTCTATTTTGATCTCCATCTATATCTATTTCTCTGACTTTTCTTCACTATTTCTGTTTCTATTCCTCTGTGTTGCAATCCATTTCCATTTCAGTCTCTCTGAGTGTATCTAAGCTGTGGTTTTCCTCCCAGATTTCTTTCTGTTCTTTCAATTTCCTTCTTGTGTCCATCAATGTCTTGGTTTCCCTCTATTGAAAGTCTACCTCTCTCTGTCAGCTTCTGATCTCGCCTCTTATCAAAGATTCACTGGCACATTTCCAGGATGAACAGTTTCCTGTGAACATTGAATTTGAGGAAGCCAAAGATTTAGGCCAACATGATGGGGGTCAAGGGTTGCTTGCAGTAGTAGGAGATGTTCCCGTTGGCTCACCTTATGAACATGTTTCGGAGGCTTGCTGCTGGCGGGGTTAGGTCTAGAGCAAGAGAAGGAATATGATTAGTTGTGGTAGGGAAGCTGCCTGGAGAAACGAGGCACATTCTGAATCTCATTCAGTTCTCCCTGACATGGAGGATACTGCAAATACTACCTCTGGAGGGTCTTAATCAGATTTGGATTTCAAGCCTGGTCTCACTTTTGGGAAAAAGGTGAAAAACAAACAGAGGCTTCCTTATCTAATGGAGATAGCCCAACTATCTTCTAACTGCAGGCTTGAAGGTTTATATTTAGAAAAGGGAGGGAAGCTTGGCATTCAGCGATCTTTAATCTTAGGGCACATAGTTTGTGCAGTTCTGATTTAGGAGGGGCAAGAGGCGCTAATTCATGAGTATCGTTCCTTTCCCCTGGATTGTTGATTTTTTCCTTTCCGCCCCCACCCCCATGTTTCACAATAGCAGTGATAGCAGCAGCAAAGCTTACATTTGCTGGAGTGTTCATCATGTGCTAGGCATGGTGCTAAGTGGTTTGTGCACAATGTCAACATTATTCTCGGTCTGATTCTACTGATCTTGTCGAGGTAGACGTTGTTCACATCTGTTTTACAGATGAAAACAAGTGAGGTTTATAGAGATGAAGCTACTTGCTTCAAAAAATGATTTAGCAAAGTTACAATGAAAACTTAGGACTGAAGGCAGTGTTGGCTTTCCCGCCACTTTTCTCTCCCCAAAGGGGTTTTGGTGCTGCTGTTTATATAAATGGGGTCTCCATGGATCTAGTCTCAACCAAGTAAGGCTTGGAGGGCTCAGGCAGAATGGATGCCCTTGGCTACTCAGCCAGTGGCTATAAAGCTTCCTCAGTGCTTCTGCTCATGGTCTGGATAAGGCGACCATAGCGCCTGGCTGGAATGCTCACCCTCTGGCAGAAACATCAGGAACTGTTTGATCCAGCTCTCACTCTCCCTCCTGGACCCACAGTTCTTCTTGTGCTTCAGATTTGCTGTCTGCAAAATAGGGATTTTCACTTCCTTCTCACCTCCGCCACTGCACCAATGTCCTGGTGAAGTTTTACTGGGAGTCAGGAAGGAGGTGGGCATTATGAACTATAAAGGGCTTGACCTAAGGATGGGGCTGCTAGAATGAGAATGGAACTGAGGAACTGGCTGGACAGCAGTGCCAGGGCTGGAGAGCAGTCAGGAAGTGGCTATTCCCTTGGAGGGAAGTTTCCTGGTGTGTGTGGGGTGTGGCAGCTGAGCAGAGAGCCCAGGAAGGTGAAGAACACGAGCAAAGCAGCAGGCAGAGAGTACAGCAGTTTCTATTCCCAGTACCACATAGTCCCCAGAGGGAGAATAGCAAACCCTATACTACCTCTCACCACCCCTTACATGGTCTGGGTGACCCAGCTAATCCCCACACAGCTGGACCCCCAGAAGCACTGCATCTTTATACCCTTACATTGAACCACTGGGTCAGTTGGCTAAGACTTGCTTTGGTACCACCTCCCTGAAAAAAAAAGGTAAGGGTCACATGATGTTTGCTGCAAGGTCCTCCGTGGTGAAACTCTGCCGTGGTTGACATGTATTTGGTAGAAAGGGATGTCGCTGATTGTCAGTGAGCTCACAGGAGGCTGGGACACAGCTCATATCTTCCCCTAGCCCTGGCTCTGAATACAGTGCTCTATCACATGACATATGCAGACTGCCTAGGACCACTCTTTCAACACAAGTCCCAGCGACCAACAGGGAAGCATGAGCCCAGCGGTCACCTCATGGGCCCTTTTCTAGCTGGTCTGGAAGTCACGCTGACTCCTGGACAGGCCTCTGCAGCACTCCCAGGCCTAGAGCCCCAAGCCAGGCCCTTTTCTCCAAGTCTTCCAAGTTTGTGGTGTAGAAAGACCTTGCAGGAGTGGCTCCAGAGGCTGAGGGGAACAGAAGCTGAAACACACAGTGAGGGACGCCAGAGCAGGGTGGTGACACTCACTGGAGGAAGGCGCGGTCTACAGAAGCTTCTGGAAAGATATTGGTCTACACTACAGTGGAAGGGAGAGCTCTTGGGATGTGTCTACACATGCTGGATAGAGTTAACAGTTGCTCACCTCTCTGGCTTCACACCTCCCCACAATCATTTTATGGGTCTTTAGTAAACTGCCATGGGCTGAGATGGAACAAGATGGGTGTGTGTCTTAAAGTCACGGAGGGAGCGTTTCAGTCATCCACAGAGACACCACCTCTGACACCACAGAGCTGATGGAGCCCACATTGCACCTCCAGACTGTCAGACTGCTCAGAAAAGAAGGTGGTTAGGGCAGTTATATGGAACCGTCTGGAAGGTCTATCCTCACGAAGCCTCCCCTTCACTGCTGGACACACAGCATCCTCCTTCCCTCAACAGTTTTTCCTTTCCTGTCCCCAAGACTGTCTCAGTATCATCCATGGGCATGTCACTTGACTCTCTGCCATGTTTTGTGTGTCCTGCTGTGTACTATGATAAATCAAATGCCCTCCCTGCTTACCCACCCACTCACGTACTGCTCAGCACCTCCCTCCTCTACTCCACTCCAGAAATACCCACTGGCATTTTCCTCATCTTCCACAAGTCTGGACGGCCCTTCCCAGCACATCTTCCCAGCGATTTCAGTTAATGGACCCTTCAGTTAATGGACCCATTGAGCATGTCCACTGGGCCCCACTGGCAGTGTGGATACTCACTTCCTCCTCACTCTCCTTATAGATACAGGAGCCAGAGCCCCAGACAGAACAGGCAGGAAGTGCTCTTGGTGGGAGGAAAACCCACCTGTTCTGGTAGGTGCCACGGAGCCACACATGGGGCCACAGCCATGGACTGGACAGGTCACCACCATGCCGGTTGTCTCTCCACTCTTCCTGACAGAGGGAGCCGCGCAGCCTCAGCTCAGTGGCCGGATTCCAGGCTGTTTCATCACATTTGTGGTCAGAGGGGCGACGAGGGCCCACCGTCAGCACATGAGGGTTTCCGCCCCCTCCTTTTTGTTTGTTGTTGCTCAAGCAAAGGAAGGGTGGGGTGGGGGGACTGAATGAAGTGTCCAGCCTTGACCCAGTGGGAAGTGTAAGAGGCCCTGAGCCGGGGAGGACGAGAAGCACATTTTGTGCAATTGGGGTACTTGCCACCTCACGATGCTGTAACGTCTTGGAAGGCAATATAGAAAAAAGCAAAGGACAGGGAAGGAAAAGCCCCCAGTGGCTGAGTGCTCTGGGGGACAGCGGCACTCGCTGGTCCCTCAAGCAGCAGCAGGGCAGGATTGGACAGGGGGTGAGATTGCTTTCCTTTGCTCTTCTTCCCCTTAACACACACCCTCCTTCTAAATCGGGTCCCCAGATGGAGGCCGCGCACACATGTTAGCAATACTCACCCCAGCCAAATGCATTAGCATCATTTGTCCCCGAGATGGTGGGGATGACGAGGGCTTTTATGGGCCTAATTAATCCAACTGTAGGAAAGGGCAGGCCCGGCTGGCCAAGTGCATATGAATGCTGAGGTTAATATTACTAAATTCTGGATTAATAAGTTGCAGGACTCGTTGGTGGGTCGCTGGGGAAAGCGGCCCCTGTCTGTTGTACTCCCTGACAGAGCGGCCAGCCGGGCAGGGAACGGCAAGGTCTGTGTGGCTAGTTGAAGCCCAGGCACCCAGGTGGCTGTTCCTCAGGGGATCAAACAGTGGGGGGTGGTGAGGGGAGGGCACAGGTCTTCCCTCAGTCGCAAAAAAGAAGGCCCCTTGGCTCCTCTGACTAAATTTCTCAATGGTAGAGGTTGGGGGCTTACAGCGGATGCCTGGATGGGGGCTCATGGTTGCTGTCTGTTTTAGCCACCCTGTCTGCCCCTTGCTTGCAGTACTGTCCACACTCAGGGTCTCCTGAAACTTCCCATGACCTCAGACTTTCTGCCTCAGGGTTGTGCAGGACAGAGGGCACTCCCTAGGCAGGTGAGAAAACTCCCCTATGATATGTGGGAAAATCTATGCTACCGGGCCATCAACCTGTGGGGAAAGGGATAGTGAGTAACTCCTCTCTCAGACTTGTGATCACAACAAGCTCAGGGACACTTGGTTGCTTCTCAGAAGAGCCCTGCTCCTTGCAGCCTTATGCCCCTGATCACTGTGCGCTCTGAGGGCTTGGCTATGACCGCCTCCATTCCTTTTTCCCTCAGTGCTATTTCTGGGGTCATCCCCCCAACCCCCTTCTCCTTGCCCCAACCATCCCTCTTGCTTCAAGCCTTGCTCTTCCACTGTGCTTTCCAGGAGCTCACCTGCAAACTGTCTTCTTCCTGCTGTGCCTGAGTCCCCAGCTCAGTCGGCTGTATACCAGCATGTTCCTCCCTCACCTAGGCAGACTTCCACTGTGCAAGGAGGCTCTGCACAGAGTTGACAGTGTCCCTTGCAGCTTAAGCTTCTGGACTGGAGAGAAACGTATTATGGAAGAGGCAGATTGCTGTCTTTTATGGAGGAAAGTGAAAGTGGGCAGGAAAAGTGGTTAAGTAAGGTGGCGGTGCTGGAGAAAGTGGACCATCGTTCCTGGGGAAGAAGGTCTGGAGGAGCCCTGTCAAGGGGCTACAGGTGCAAAGGCCCTGGGGTAGGGGAAGGAGGAGGAAGCCTGACCCTCTAGCTGAAAGGAGGGAGGGAGCGGGTGAGCCCAGGAACTGAGGTCAGAGCAGGGCCAGGAGGAACAGGACTTTGGGAGAACTTGGTGAATTCTTGTGGAAGAATAGGAACTTTGTCTCCCTCGCCTGAGGCAGTGTTTTATGATGGGAAAGGGCTCAGGTTTTTTAGAGTCTGACCACACTGGGTTTGAATTCCAGCCTTGTTATTTAGACGGGAGTGTGATCTTGGGCAACTTGCTTAAGATCTGTGATTTTTTTCACTTATAAAATGGTATCATAAAATCTACCTCATAGGCTTTGCATCGGGTAGGACTCCGGTTGCAAGTAACAGAGAACAAATGGAAACTGGCTCTGGCAGCAAAGAGGGAAGAGTGAGTCATGTGTTTGAAATATCCAAGGGTATGTCTAGCTTTTGGGCACGACTGACTGAAAGCCTTCAGATGACTTCACCAGGACCTAGTCTTGGTGCCAGGAGCTCATCCCATTGATCCAGCCCCAGTCACCTGTCCATCTCTCTCTCTTGATCTTAAGTCTTGAAAAATTTCCTCTTCTCCTCTTCCCCTTGCTTCACTCTTCTTTGTTGGAATGCTCGGGGATCCCACGCCTGCTTGCTTGATTGTGACATTCACACATGGGCCACTGTGCTTGCTGGAATCCCAGCCCTCAACGGTGGTTCAGTGCTTCCTTGGTGGCACTGTGGTACTCCTGCACAGGCTCCCACACGTGGCTGTGTTGCTTACACATCTTAGTGGCAGTGCTTGCACATGCCTGGCGCTGGTGGGCTGGAAATCACACGCACTATTGCTGCACTGGGGGTCCCAGATAAGCAGCACCTTGATCTACTCTTGACATCGGAGGTTGGACCTTCAGCCTCACGATGACCAGTCATATTCTCGCCAATAAGCTCGTCCCCAGGACCCCTCCGTCTCTTTTTCTTGGGCATTGATGCCCAGCTCCAGAAGAAGGAGGAGGCCTTGCACTGCTGAAGTCATGTAGATAGAGACTGAGAGAACGTGGTTTCCCAGTGGGAAACTGCAGGTGCTGTTAGCAGGCATGTAGAGCAGTTGAAACTGAGAGATGTGTGCTGGGGGCTGGTGTGAGGATGGCCAGGCGTGCCTTGTGCAGGGGCCATGCCAGCTCTCAGCTGTGATTTGCTAGAACACTGGCACATTTTTTGAGAATCCTTGTTTTATTCTATTTCACTTTTTGGCAGTGCTTTCTCCCCTGGACTCTGAGAATCCTCCTGGCTCCTAAAAGAAGTCTTTCAGGCAGCCACCCAGCTCTAGCCAGAGAGGGTGAGCATGCCAAGGGCTGGTATTGGGGAGAGGCAGGTGCATCCAGGTTTCAGCCATTGCATTTTTGGCTCATGGAAAATCATGACTTATTGTAGTATGAGCCCAGTGCAGGGAATTGGGTCCCAGAGTGACCAAAACACAAAGCAGAGGAGACACCCAGTAGAGTTGACACTCTATGGGCAAACAGGCCATAGGCAAAGCACAGACTTTAGGTCCTTAATGGCCAGTTTCTTGCTTTATCACCACTATTTTACTACTACTATCGTAGGCGCTAAATAAATTCCTCCATGGATTGTGGAGTGCAAAAAAAATTCTTTGACTTCTGTCACTTACACTTGTCACTTTTCTTCCCGTTGTTCATTGATTTATTCGAGTGGGCACCAGTAACATCTCCATATGTCCTGTTGCAAGCAAGTATAGCCCAGGGGTATCTGCTTGCTCCCAAACATGAAGAGCCTCAAACCATTCCTTCAGGTCATGGGAATGAGGTCTGTAATTGTTACTGGTTTTTGGCATATCAAATACAACACAGGTAGCTTGCCAGGCTCTGCCGTGTAGGTGGGACACTCTCAGTAGTACACTCTCATCTCGAGCTTTACTGATGACCCTCAACAAGGAGAGATCTGCTTTTCTCTTAGTGGAGCTCTGAGGAGCTGTGGAGTCCAGACGTTGAGAATGACTGACCTCATGGTGTGGGGGTTCCCCTGGCTTCTTGCTAGGCTCACTTGCTAGGGATGACAGGCCATGGCTAGAACCTGCCTAGAACTGTATACAGTGTATAAAAGTGAAAGATCCTGGGAAGGACCTGGTCCTAACTCCCAGTATTATCTAAGACTGTCACATGCTGGCAAAGCAGATGCATGCTGGCGCAGCTGTGGGTCTGGAGTGTCTCTTTTCTGGGTTTGCTGGCTGTGGTGTTTGGGTGCTGGCAGCCACACCTTCCAACATGGAAGTGGAGGAATTGGAGGAGGAGCCCAAATCCCTGCTCCAAGTCCGGCCAGTGTGGCCCTCCCCTGCACGAGTGAGCGAACTCTTGGAGCTATGTTGGACTCTGGCAGGGATTAGCTGAGCCATTTACCACCCTCCGGAGTTCCATGGCTGCTTCCACATGGGGCCAAGCACATGGATATTGACTTCTGTAATTCTGTAAAATGCACAATTAACCTAATGCATTAGATGTTATAGAATATTAATAAAGAAGGTTGGTTTGAATGTAGCAGTGTAAATATGTATTCTTATTCATTTATAAATTTGATACAAAGTTGCAAAATTGCTCATGATTGGATTCCAATCATACAATGTTCCAACACCCGTCCCTTCACCAGTGTGCATTTCCCACCAACAATGTCCCCAGTTTTACTCCCTCCACCCCGCCTCCCTAATCTAGCTTGTCTGGATGGCAGGCGCTTTTCTTCTTTCTCTCTTTATCTCTCCCTCTCTTTCTGCCTCGCTTTCCTTTCGGGCATTGCAGTACAGGTACTAAAAGGTTAACATGTATATCATTCTACCTCGTTTCAGCATTCAGTTCTTGTCCAGAATGATCATGTCCAACTGTCATTGTCGTAGTTGTCCCTTCTCTGTCATAACTGCACTTCCCCACCCTCATGCCACTCATGGCAAACTTCTAACCATGGACCTATTCTCCTGGTCCTCATTTCTGATGTTTCAGGTACTAGTCTCATGCCATTTTTTAAAAAATATATATGTATATACCACAAATGAGTGCAGTCATTCTATGTCTGTCCCTCCTTCACTGACCCAATTCACTCAGGATGATACTCTCCATGTGCATCTACGTATAAGCAAATTAAATAGCTTCATTTTTCCTAGCAGCTGCATAGTATTCCATTGTATACATATTCATAGTTTCTTTATCCATGCTTTTGTTCTCAGACACTTGGGTTGTTTCCAGATTCTGCTTTGGTGAATAGTGCTGCAGTGAACATAGAAGTGCATACTCATTTCTGCTGTGTGTTTTAGGGCACCTAGAGTGTAGTCGGGGGACCATATAGCAGACCAGCCTATCACTGCCCGGCCTCGCAGCCGCTTGTGGCTGCCGCGGTTCATCAATAAATGCTGGATTTTGAGATGACTACAAGAGTATGCTACCCACACAGCAGAGCCTTGCAAGTTTACCCATGTCGTATTTGATATGCCAAATAACAGTAACAATTATAGACCTCATTCCCATGGCCTGATGGAATAGTTTGAGGCTCCTTATGTTCCTGGAGCAAGCAGATGCCCTTGGGCTCTACTAGCATGAGACAGGTCATATGGAGATGTTACTGGTGCCCGCTTGAGCAAATCGATGATGAACGGGAAGACAGTGATTCAGTTATACAGAGTGTATTCCCAGGAGCCCTATTTATTGCTGTGTCCTATGGAAGCTCAATGTCTCTAGTAGGAGCTTAATGCTGCATAGTTGGACCTAAATAAATATTTCTGTCCCTCCCTCCCTTCTTTCAGCTTTGCCTTTCTTCCATATTCCCTTCTTCCTTCTTTCCTCATTTTTTTTGCTTTCTTTCTTCCCCTCCCTGCCTTTCTGACTGCTCCCTCCCTTCTTTCTTCTCTTTTGAAAAATTTACTTCCATTTGCAAAAGAAAATAGTCAAGAATGTTCCAGAGAGTTAAGTACAACATAATGTACCAAAATGCACCTAAATTTGACCACTAAACATTTTGCCATTGGACACATTAAAAAGTGAAAGGGGTGAGGACACCCCATATACCTCTCAGTGCTTCCCTGCCCGTCCTCTGAAGAGCCTGCCCTTCCCAGTGCAGAAGCTCTCTTGGAGCTTCAGTCTACATCCACAGTGCAGTAGAGTTTACCTGGCTTCAGAACCCTTCCCTACCGCATCCTGCCCTTGTCAAGATCATCAACCATTAGGAGCCAGGCACTGCCCTTCACTGCTGGAGGGAGGACTTCGTGGATGCATTTCATCCCAGCACAGCTGGGAGCAAGTTTGCGCCTGCTCAGGTAAAGGAGAGCTGGATTCTTTCTGGATAAGCTAGCACATGTCCTCTGCAGGAAAGAGGGAGAGAGAGCGAATGAGAGAGAGACAGAGACAGAGAGAGAGATAGAGAGAAAGAGAGACAGGCTTGGTTCGGTTGACCTCTGCATCCTAAGGCAGGGTGGTTGAGTTCCCCAAAAGAGTGGGAGTCCTGCTCAGTGGCCTTCCTCCCCACCTGGGCTAAATAACTTCCTGCTCCCACCCCCTCCCACTTAGAAGAATTTCTTCTCTGCTTTTACTCCCAACCTGTTTTCAATTTGTTCTTGTGACTGGCTTTGACTGTGACCTCAACTCAATCAGAAGTGAGAGAGAGGGTGAGGGGAGAGGGAGGAGGAGAGGAAAAGGGGAAAGGAGGTACAGGATTAAGGGAAGGAGGGATCTCTTCTGGGGCTGGCCCAGCTGCCCTAGGAAAGGGCCCTGTGCTCTGTGGGTGCGAAGGATTCGGCAGATCATGGGGGAACCTGTGCTGTGGCTCAAGAGGGCGGGACTCACATTGGAGCGCATGATGAAACGTGGGGGGTCTGGCTGGAGCTCACTCAGGTTACAGCCCCAGAAGAGCCCTAATGGGGAACAGACACATTCCTGGGACAGGGACTCCCGCTTCCTATGTGTCTTCAGGGAAAGGAAAACAGAAAAAGAATGTTGGCGTCTTGGGCAGGGCTAGGTGGCAGTGGCAGAGTCGGGCTCCCCTGGAGTTTCTACCACATGGCTGTGACATCGACAGGAAGCCTGGACCGTGCAGAGGCCAGTGGGCCTGGCTTGACTCTGAACTGTGTGCCCCAGGCCTTAACTGTGTGCCCCAGTGTCTTGAATGTGGAGGAAATGGAGCCCCTCTCTCTATCATGGCATGTGGCACACTGAAGAAGACAAAGACCACCCTCATGGCCCACCCCACCCTTCCCAAAAACAACCCAAATAAAGTACAGGCAATCAGCATAGCATACAAGACCAATGAAACTGGAGCCAATCTGAAAATAGGTTGGTATGGATAGAGATGAAATAATCCTCAGCCCCTTGGAGTTGTGTGTTTTCTTGCACACTATAGAATATCTGACAACTCAGAGAGCTCAGGCGCCTCTCTGTGCCTTCGCATGCCCACCTTCCATCTCTTCTTGGATGTGTCTCTTTCTCAGAGGTTCCAGATTCAGGAAGGTGGCAGGGCAGAGATGTGCTCCTAGTACAGTGCCCGGCAAAGGGCAGATGCTTAGGAAACACATTTTGGCTTCATGTGCAATAAAAGTGCTCAGAAAAGAACACAGGGCAATGTACAAAAAGTTTAAGACCAGCTGATCAAAAGTACCTTCTTGATACTTTTGATCAAGTATCAAAAGTATGAAGTATCAAAGCAGACAACAAGATACCAACTTTGTCTTCCAAGTCACCTTCTTACTTTTTTCTCTGGGCTTTGGGTCTGTCTGGGAAAGGGACAGTTCAGATCAAGCATACGGGGTCCAGGGCTGGGGAGACAGCTCAGGGCTCTTAAGTGCATGCCTTGCTGGCACATGGAACCAAAGTTCAATCCCCAACTCTGCATGCTCTCTCCAACCCCTAGCACCACCAGGTATGAACCCCAGCATTG
Source organism: Cryptotis parvus (assembly GCA_021461705.1). Taxonomy (NCBI): domain Eukaryota; kingdom Metazoa; phylum Chordata; class Mammalia; order Eulipotyphla; family Soricidae; genus Cryptotis; species Cryptotis parvus. Next base: position 706,557 of record JAJIBD010020967.1, read on the forward strand.
CTAGGTCCTACGAGCACTTCACTGCCTGGTCCAGGCATTGAGCCATCTGCCCCAGCTGGGACAGTGTCTCCAGAAATGGCTCCTGGGGATCTTTTGAGCATGGCTTGGAGGAGCCCAGCCACCCTCAAAACACACAAAAATAGTGGTGATTATCTTGTTCCTCTATACTAACAGTATTTTTTAAATGAGAATTGATGTATTTTGAGATAAATAATTTTTGAAAACTATCTTACATGACATCGATAACAATATTGTCAGTTGGCTACTGTTATAATCATACAAATGCCAGTGTAGAAAGTCAAGGAGCCAGTGCCAGGAAGCTGTAAGTGGGGAATGTACCAGGACTTAATCCTCTGCTGTGTGCATCTGAGCCCAACCTCTTAACCACTGTTCTATGTTACTATTCAATTAGACCATGGTGTTCTGTGGAACCACAATCCATGTGTAAGGCACAATAATTTGAATCTCTGCACAGGCAACCTCCAGGCCTCCCTTAGTCCCCCTAGCACCTGTTTCACTAGGTAAAGAAAAAAAATGAGCAGTCCACCTCATTCACCTTCTTCAGCTTGGCCATGCTGAACTAGGAGTGCCAAAAAAAGCAATCTTGCAATGTACTTTATGGCCCTATTCTTGTGTTTAACAAGCATTTCTGTTGTCAGATTACAAACTGCAAGGTCAGGGACTGTTTCTTTTTATTGTCTCCTTCCCCCAAGCCGGTGGTGCTGAGAGAGTAATACTCATCCCGTCTCAAATGGAACAGAGTGGAGAAAGTATGCTTTCTAAGTATCCGTACACTTTCTGTGCAAGACTGTAGAGTGCGGAGAAAGAGAGCGCTTAGGAGTCTGAGGGTTTGGATTCAGATACAGTGCTGTCTCTCCCAGTCTCTCCCAATGTGCAGGACAAACCTGAACTCACCATAGGGATGTTATCATTGTAGTCAGAACTCGGGCCTCCTGCATGCAAGTCTTATCCTCAACCTGTTGATTATTTCACTGGCCCAGTTTCCTTCTCATTTTTTTGAGGGTGAGGAGTGGCGGAGGCACAGCCAGAACTGCTCAGGGCTTATTTCTGACTCTGCCCTCAGGGATCACTCCTGGCAGTGCTTGGGGAGCTATACTGGGTGCCACCCGACTGGCCACTTGCAAGTGCCTTACCTGCTGTGCTGTCTCTCTGGCCCCAATTTCATTCTTTTTTCAAGCTTTTGATTTTCAGGTCAATGTGTGTATATCCCAAGTAGAATTGGATGCTAAATACCCTAGTAATGTCCTCAAAATGACTTGTTATACACATTCCACACGATCTAATTTCTTCCTTTGAACCTATAAACCTTCAAACCATGTGCCAATCTTGCCGGCCTGGCATATTTATGGGACGTTTATCCATGGTCTACAAGCATGAAATGCAGGGAGATATCTGGAAAGTTATGCCTTTTTGAAAATGAATGTCAACCATCTTTTGGCTTGAAGACAGGGAATCCAGTCCACCAGCATCCTAAAACCCCTCAGGAAGGGCCAACTCTTTTGATGGGTATCTGGAAACAAATTGAAAAGCAGACAGACATGGATCCAAGCTCAAAGAAAACAGGCCTAAGCAACCAAGCTTGGAGTCCTCAGAAACCAAGTGGAACAAGGAGCTCCTTTATCCCAGGGGGAGACACATCGTCCTTTCCTTTTGCCTTAGAAAAAAAAAAAAACTTCCCTTATGTGACTCTGCTTTGGTACTGGTTGGAAGACAGAGATTATCAGTTGATAAGTTTACTGTGGAGGGAACTGGTCTCAGAACCCTGAAGAAAAACAGAGAAGGCTAAACCAGTGATGAAAATAGGCTATCTTGCCTCTTTGTTTTCCCAGCAAGATGTCCAGTTCTAGAAAAAGAATTTCTTTCTAGAGTTCATTTCTTTCTGGACTCCAAACTCATGAAAAGTCATTAGTTCTTTTGTGACAGGAGGAAAAACTGATACATGGAGAGTTTAAATGACTTGCTACAAAGGGTTGCAAAAGAATTCACTCTCAAGACATGGGCGGTGAGAGCTAGAGTTGTGTGTCTGATATGGGCCTGACTAACACCTGCCCTTGTACCTTTGTGTCAGTGAATTCACTCCTTGAACTCACTGTAGAATGTCTCAGTGATCAGGCAACTGAGAGTTCCACCCATCGGCTCACCTGTACAGGCCATACGGTACGCACCTTATGTTCCTCTCCTAGATTGCTGGGCCATCTAGGCTATTCCATCGGGCCACAGGGTCCAGAATGGTGCATTTGTTATTGGAGGATGATACTCAGACAGGCTGACTAAAATTTGAGTTTCTATTCTGCTTACTCAGTTTCTGGTAGAGAAGTCTCATGTAGCATCTGTGGGGCTCATCTTGTCATTGGGATGCTGTGATTTTTCCATGATGGTTCTGAAACACTGGATAGAACTTAAGCCTGAGTGGGGAGGGTACTGTGGAAGGGAAACACTCCTCTTGTTACCGAGGATATAAGGGGAGGGGTACTCCATCTCAGCCACAAAGTGGAATAAGGAATCAACAGTCAGGAAGCCTCATTGCATTTCATACTGTAGAGAACAAAATGCTTCCCAAGCCTCTTTTTTTCTCTAAATCATCCAGTTTTATAATTAGAAGGAAATTTAGAGGGCATTTAGTCTGGCTCATTTACTTTATCTATTTTTAAGTTGTTTTTTATTGATTTTCCCCCTTTGCTGCAAGAGCAATGTGTGTTCATTGTAGATGAGTTTTAAAACAATAGAAACAAGCAAACGCAAGGGAAAAGGAATACTAATGTCTCTTTTCAGAAAAGCCACTATTATACATTTGCTGTGTTCTCTTTCTAAATAAATGTATACGTGTAAAACTTATACATGTAAAATTTTCACCAACAGTCAGATTATCTTGTAATAGCATAACCTGTTTTTTCTAATTGATGCAATCCTAATGTCCTTTCATATTGCATCATGTTCTTCCACAGAATTATTTTTAAAGGTCATAAAATATTTCACGGCATCATCAAACTCTACCTAATGTTTCTATTTCTAATATTATTGAGCTGTTTCCAAATTTTGCTATTTCAAAAGTACAACAATGATTATACTCATAACTTAATCTTCATGCTCGTATATGTTCTTATTCAACTATTTTAAGATAATTAATAGTTATCCTGCTACCATTATTTTTCAGAGGAGAAAATGAAGCCATGAGGCAGGCAGGGATTTGTCTTCCTGTCTTCAGATCTCTCAGAGAGCTGAGACCAGATACCCAGAGTCTAGATGTTCAGTTGTTTGTTTGCTGCTTGTTCCAGCTCTCGACTCATCTTCTTCCCAGCCTTATTTCTAGCAAACTACAGTCATGCCCTACATTCCAACAGCTGGATTAAAATCACTTTTTTGAAAAGCCAATGGTATTTTTTTAAGTCCTAGAATTTGGGGTCTGTGTTAATTCACTGGCCTTGTTTTCCAGATACCTGATGATAAATGAACAGTCTCCTTAGCTGGACAGGGTGTCTCAGCATTGCACTGATGCAATGGATCTAGGCGTAGAGTCAAAGAACAGCCGTGTCTCATGAAACCCAGTGTACATCCCTAATCCAATCCCCTCTTTATACCAGGAAGCAAAATACAATTAGAAGAAAATGCTGACACCAGAGCAATAGTACAGCAGGTAGGGCACCAACATAGGTTTGGTCCCCAGCACTCCGTATGGTCCTCTGAGCACCGCCAGGAGTTGATCCCTGCTTGAATAAGCTCTAGGCACTACCACGTGTGGCACAAAAATGACAGTAAAGAGGAAGAACCATGTTCTTGCTTTTAAGGGACGTTTCTGATGGATGCAAAGCCAGAATGATTATTCTGAAATGCACACAAACACACACACACACACACACACACACACACACACACACAGAGTCTGCCTATTGCCTTTTCATGGTTTTTTTTTTTTTTTGGGTCACACCCGGCGACGCTCAGGGGGTTACTCTTGGCTCTGCACTCAGGAATTACTCCTGGCGGTGCTCGGGGGACCATATGGGATGCCGGGGATCGAACTCAGGTTGGCACAGGCCGGCCGCATGCAATGCAAACACCCTACCCGCTGGGCTATTGCTCCGGCCCATTTTCATGTATTTTTATTCCGCAATGATTTATCCCCTTTGAACCTTGCCTACCATTTTATGAGGTTGGTATTTTAAAAAATCCTATTTTAATAGGTGAGAAAAATTTGTGTCCTGCCTACATCTTTGGCAAAGATTCATCAAGCCTAAACATTATTCTACATTATTTTTATAGGTCTGAGGTTGTCTCGTCCACTCATTGTCCTGATCATACTGTCCAGACAACTTGATGGGTTTGGAGAACACCATGACTTTCTGCTCACCAAGGCCTGAGCTGGGGAGTTCATCTTTCTTTGTCTCCCTCCAGGAGAATTCCTGAGTTTTGCGGATGACTTACTCTCTGGCCTGGGTACATCTTGTGTAGCAGCGGGTCGAAGCCATGGAGAGGTCCCTGAAGTCAGTATCTACTCCGTCATCTTCAAGTGTCTGGAGCCCGACGGTCTCTACAAGTAAGATATGTTGGGTGCATGGGGTTGTATCACAGACTAGATCCATCTCCCTAGACATGCAGGGAAGGCGTGACTAATCTGCCCAGGCCAGCCAGATGTCTGACTGGGCTGCCTGTGTGTGCACCTGGAGAGGCGAAGGTTTAGAGGCATCTGCCGGATAAGTGTGGCCCCAATGGGTCACCAGATAATACAAGAGTAGTGCTAAATGGTCCATAGAGACCATCAACTTAATATCATTTCTAAGAATCTATAGCCCGACAGGAAAAGTGGCATTAACAGGGAGGGCAGGAACAAGGATTCCCAGCCCAGTGTTCGTTTCTTAACTCTGTGACATCTCCACTGGGAAATATCAGATTGACAAATCTGAAGTATATATGCACACACACACACACACATTATGAACAGATCTAGCCAGCCTTAGAAATAATACCAATACTGAGATTGGGGAGTAGGAGGGGAGGGAGATGGGGCCACCTTTTAGGTGGGCTTTGTAAGATGGAACTGTCATGGATTGAATTTGCCAGAGGTTGTCACTAGGGAACATTGGGGACTATGGCAAACATGAATGGGAGCAGAGATTTTCCTTTAAAATGTACTTTAGAATCTTCGCATCCAAACAAAGATCGTAAAGAAAGTCATTCTGAAACTTTTCTACTTTATCTCAGAGAGGAAAGGAGGGTTAATTTTATCCTTGTCTCATGGCCCAGTGGGTAAATCACTTGTGAATTTAGCTATCATAAACTATAATGTATTTTAATGATAGTTCTCTTTCAGATAGCCTAATTATGACACTATAAACTAATCTTCCTACTAACCTAGAAAACTGTAGTTGTTATGAAGGTCAGCATTATTCACCAAGTGTTCAACTTATTTATTTATTTTTTTATTTACTCACTCAGTGACTCTCATGTCCATCTTTTTTTCCCCTTGGATTTGGGGCCACACCAAGTGATGCTCAGGGATTCCTCCTGGCTCTGCACTAAGGAATTACTTCTGACATTGTTTGGGGGACCAGAGGGGATGCCAGGTTAAAACCCAGGTCAGCCGTGAGCAAGGCAAATGTGCTACTCACTGTACTGTCTCTCTGACCTCATCTTTCATTCATGTATCCATGTATCCATGTCATATATCCATCGTTTAATCTATTCTGAGTTTCCTCCCTCCCTTTTTCCCTTTTGTAATCATCCATCCATCCATGATTTCTTATAGACTGTCATTCATTCACCTAACCATTCATTATTTCAATCATTCACACTCATTTATTTATTTACTAATAACACATTTACTTACCCATTAATCATTTTTCTGAGGAGTTCTTCGACTCCAGAATGTAAACACAAATGCAACTTTGAAATAGGGGTATCTCTAATGGTGATGTGAGTGGGTTTAAATCTGCCTTGGACATTTCTAGATATGTAATTTAGAGAAGTTTTCTTATCTCTTTGAGCCACTATAAGACATATGTGATAAAACTTCTTTCATAGAGTTGTGTGAGAAACAAGAAATGCCTGATCACGGTGCTCAAAGTGTGTCTCCCATGGACATTATTTATGGAATTTCTTTATAATCTGTGAGCCTCTCATATATTACATGACCCACTCCTGACTCCTCTATCTGCAGATTATGACTCTTCCAGAGGTTATGGAAAATCTTATGGATTATGGAAGAGTTATTCTTTTGAACAAATGACATATTTCAGTTTATTAGTTTATTGAGTCTTGGCAATTTATTCACTTACCAAACTCGGAATACCACTATGAGCTGGGTATTAGAACTTGGACCCGGCTCTTCTGCATCTCTAAGACACTGGGGCCTACTTTTTATTTATGTTAAAAGACAAAGCCTGATGAAGATAGTGAGGATGAGAGAAGTGGTATCCCCAAAGTGCAAAAGGTTGCAGGATCTCTCCCAATGGGCCACCTAAGCACCCTTCAGAGTATCTGACTTGTCTTAAAGCAGGGCTTAATGTGTAATTCCCAGTGTCTGGCATGTACCAGGCCCCAGAGTTCATCCTTTCCAACCCAAAGCCTCCTGAGTGCAACCAATTGTAACCTGGTGTCAACCCCAGCATTGCCGGGGAGGACCCTCCGCCTTAACAAAAGAATCACTTGGGGTCCATATCATGAGAGCCTGCATGTGCAATCTCCTGATCTCTAAGCACTGATCTATCCCCTTCGGCACTGGGGTCACTACTTCTGTGAACATATGAAGAACATACGAAGAACAGAACTACGTGAAGAACTACGATGTCTTCTCCAACTCTGTACTTTCTGATTCTATGAATGAAGTGGTCTACCAAAATTTTTCCTGAGGCTTGACTTCCACTTCCTGCCCCTCATGAAGGGCATAGACTAGGACGTTGGACAGGAGGGTGCAGACATCTGGTTTCCATTCTCTGCCCTGTACCTCATCGGCTTTCTGACACTGGAGTGTACTCTTTGGCCTTTTCCTCCTCTCCACCAGTTCCTCCTCTCCGAATCTGTGGATACTGTGTTCTGCTCCCTGGGACTGCAGGAGAATTTGAGGATGTCAAGTAAGAAAGAGGTTCACCCAGTGAGAGTGCTCCCCTGACTCTCCCATTATGGGAATGAGACGCACAAGCTGTGGTCACAGTTGATATTTGTTGCCCTGGTTGTTCTAATGATCAAGTTGTATTGCCTCCCCCACCATGTTCCAACTGCTGGGAGAGTATGCGGTGAAGCAGAGAGGGACAGAGCCATGATGAGGTTCCCCTCCATTTCCGTGAGTAGCAACTGTGTCATATGTGGAGACTTGGTGTGAGCCAGGCTGGAGCCCTAGAAAACCACTATGGAGCAAGCCCTGCCATGTTTCACGGCACCCCCAACGCAATAAGTGCTGAGCTCTGACAAATCACCTGCCAGCCTTCAGCGAGCCCCATGTCCCCTCACTACTCCTTTTCCGTCCAGCCTGCGTGGTCCTCCCCTCCCTACACACACCCTCATGATGCATGTCTTGAAGTCAAGAGCATCTTTTTTTCTTCCGTCCTGGAGATGTGCTGGTTAGACTCTTGTCATCCCTAGCTCAGAATATGTCTTCATTTTATTTTTATGTTTGAAATTGATTTTATTAATAGCTCTGGGATCCAGGCCTCTCTGACATGGAGCCAGGGTGTTGTTTGGACTGTTCCCTCATCCCACTGGCGGCCTCTCTTCCCCAGAAGTCTGACTGGTTTGCTCTCTAGTTCTAAAATAGTCCTAGTGTTGGTTCTTGGGGCCTCTCTCTCTCTCTCTCTCTCTCTCTTTATCATGCTGTTTCTCTGTCTCCCCCCTCCAACCCCTCCCTCCCACTTCTCTCTGTCTCCTTCCCTCCCCCTTCCTTTTTCTTTTTCTTTTTTCTTTTTCTATTTTTTTTTTTTTTGCCTTTTTGGGTCACACCCGGCAATGCTCAGGGGTTTCTCCTGGCTCTGCACTCAGGAATTACTCCTGGCGGTGCTCGGGGGACCATATGGGATGCCGGGGATCAAACCTGGGCCGGCACAGGCTGGCCGAGTGCAAGGCAAATACCCTACCCGCTGGACTATCGCGCCGGTCCCCCCTTCCTTTTTCTTACAAGAACTACCCTCCTCTTACATCAAGAGAAGGCAGGTTTGGGGACAGCCTGAACTGGGTTTGAATACAGATGGTGCTTGATACTCACAGCCTGCTCTGGACACAGTGTTCAGCATTGTTCTGACACTAGTATCTTCCTCCGGGCTGGAAGCTGGGGCGGCGGGGTGGGGGTGGGGGTTGGGGGGGAGTGAGGTTTCTGGTCATCACCCCTACCTACGGGAGTTATCAGGAAGAGAACAAAGGGAGACAACTCAATCTGCTGGGGTCACCCCAAGGCCTAACAGCTTCTTCTATAAGACCAGCAGGAAATATCAAAGATTTCTTTTTTTCCTGTTTTGTTCTTGATGTGCATCTGGGTTGTTACTGCCTCTGGCTCTGGGACCTGTTTTTTATGAGGCAGGTTGGGGTCCCACAAGACTCAGGCAGAACGGCTATCCAGGATCCTTTGGTTCAGGTGAAATAGGATGCAAAGGCAGGTTGGGTATGGGACCCTGAGTTTGAATAAAGTTCAGTGACTGCCAGTTGGCATGGGGAGGATTTAGGTGGCAGCTTCACGGAGAAGTAGTGTCCAGGCATGGTGGCCACACTAACATCCGGCCAGGTCTTTCTCTGGGACCCGGGGCTCAACTTCAGATGTTCTTGCTGTACAGTTCCAGCATCTTCCAAAAGAAGCTGCCTGAAATTCGCCCAAGCTTCAGAGTTCTGGGAATGTCTGCCTTAGCCTTGGCCCTGTTCTCATTCTCTTTCTCTTTCTCCCTGGTGTCTGCCCTTCCAGTTTCCCGCCCTCTCTCGTTTTTGTTTTGTCCTATTTTTGAGTCTCTCTGTCTCTCCTGGCCTCTCCTTCCTCATCCATCATGGATCTTTTCTGCAGAGCTCAGGGCCTGCCATTCTCCCAAATTATTCCTTCTTTGCCTTTCTATGCATTGTTCTCTTTTTTAAAAAATATTTTTATTTTTCTCTTAATTTTTATCTCTCAGTGTGTATCACACACTGTCCTGTTTTCCCCCTTGAGTTTTGTACAAACTCTCTCTCTCTCGTCTCTCTCTGCCTCTCTCTCTGTCTCTCTCTCTCTCTCTCTCTCTCTCTCTCTCTCTCTCTCTCTCTCTCCCTGAACCTAGCCCACCCCCATCCTCACTCCCTCACCTCACCAAGAAGGCAAATTGCTTTTGCAGCCTCTCTGCCCATGTAATTTTACAGTGCTGCCGAGTTAGACCAGTCGGAGAAGTGAAAGTTAAAGCCTATTTTCTGTCCTAAGCTCACCCTGGTGTAACAAAACAGAAACATCAGCACCCGGGTCCTATTTAAATTGAATTTCCTTGTTTGTTTCATGTGTTTTGCTTTTGAATGAAAACAAACAACAGCAGCAGAGGGAGAGGGTCCCCTGAAGGTCTGAAAGTGTAGCCAGCCCCAAGGTTGGAGGTTACTGGAGTCCCAGGGTGACCCCAAGAAGGAATCTCCACTCTGGGATGGATAGGTCCAGCGAGGCTGGGCACTCGTGGCCCCTTCGCCTGGCCAGAGGCCTAGATACCATTCTTGTTGCTGCGCCCCAATTTCCTATTACCCAAGGTAATTAGCCTCTGTCTGGTCTTGGCTGCCTTGCCTTCCTCTAATCGTGGATGACTGCCAAGGAGTCCTGAGCAAACACGCAGCGCAGCCAGGCCCGATTCCTGGGGTGGGGATCTCATTCCCACACATTCAGAGGCTTGCCCCCCAACCCACCCTCGCCTCCCTGGCCTCAGCTTTATGAAAAGAATGCCCGGGGCGCCTTGGGTACTGCCACCACATACCAAGAGCCTCGGTGGGAGCAGCAGCGCAGGCTGAAGGCTCCTTCTCGGCGGCAGTGGGTGGAGTCAGGGGAAAAGAATCCAAGAGAACCCGGGGACCCGGTGTTGTCAAGAAAGAGCAGGTCAGGGGTGTCCGACGGCAGATGGACTCTTCCCTTGTCTCTCTGAGACCTGGGTGCCAGTTCCTCTCTCTCTCTTCCACTCTTGATGTTTTCACCTGTGAAATGGACAGGTCTGTGGCCTTGCCCACAGAGGCAGGGGGAGGGATTATACATCAACTCCCCGGGACAGTCGGGGTAACAATAGCTGCTGTGAGGCTGACAGTTTACTGACTCTCGCGGTGTGCCAGGAACCATGGTAATCACAGCCTCGGGGCCACCGCATCTGGCCCTCACTGTAATCCATTGGATATGGTGCTTCATTTATCCATTTATTAGCATCGTTATCTCCCACTTCATTGATGTCAAGGCTGGGGCTGAAGGGCATAAACCTGTTGCCCAGGGTCACGTGGCAAGAGCGGACGGAGCAGAGATCCCCGGCGCCCGTCCTCTGCCCTGTGACTTGCACCCTGTGCTGTCCCTGTCGTGATCCGCTCAGGAGCAGTGCAGTGATGCTGTGAGGATGTGAGTGGAAGGGGCAAAGAACACCAGGCTGGGACCTGGGGCTGGGATCTCCCTGACGGCAGCTGGCTGGTTTCCCACGATGGGTACCTCACCCCTCACCTTTCTCATCTGTAAAATGGAACTAATTACCCGCATACATAAAAAGGGAGGTAATTAATCAGACCTCCCAGGGGTGCTGCCAAGATTAAGTTGGAGAGCAGCTGAGAAAGTGCTTTGAACGTCTCGGAAGGTTGTGTGCACCTGGAGGGTTAGCACGATCCCTCCGTGTTTGGCAGCCACGGGCTGGTGATTGACTTTTTTGAATCTGCACACCCCTCCCCACCCCGGACCACACACACTTGTGTTTTTAAATTAGGTCTTTGAAAACAGACAGGGGTGAATTTTTTACATTGGCTTCACCACATACCCACTGTGTAGCCCTGGGCAAATTTCTGAACCTTTCTGAGTTTTAGTTTATGCATCTATGACATAGAGTCATTTTCCAGGACTTGTTTCATAAACACACAAGAATTCAGTGCACTAGAAACAAGGGAAGAACACAAGTGAGACCCTAATGAAAGAGAGGAGGTGGGGCATGGAATGATTGACAGGAGGCATGGCTAATGAGGGGCCTCCCACTCGAGTGTCTGTGATTTGTGTGTTCTCAAGTCAGTGATTAAACACTCCAGCTAAACATAGGTGCCAGGGGGCACAGAACAACCAAGTGGGGAGCACCCTTAGCCTTCCTCTTTGTCTCTGTCCCCTCAGCTCTTCCCTCCCTGGGACACTTGCTAGAATAAGCCCTTTTCTTCCTCCTCCAGGTCACTGTTTGGGCCGTTCCTTATGCTGGATAGCTCTCTCTCTCTCTCTCTCTCTCTCTCTCTCTCTCTCTCTGCTCTTCACACGACAGGTTTCTTGTGTACATAAGGGGGTTCTACGGGTCTAAGATGAAATGTCAGATTATCCTTCTGTCGCCCCATGGGCTCTAGTAAGCCAGGATGATTTAGGATTGCTATCTTGGCTTTTCCCTCCATCTCACTAGACTGACATTTGCACGGAGCAGTGGCCATGTCCACTTTTGCCAACCCATTTCCTGGCTCCTAGAATGGCTGCTGGTATTAAGAAACCAAGGAGAGATGTTGAGTAATTTGCTCTCATTCCCAAGGCAAGCAGAAATCTGGAGATGGGGCATCTCTCCTTTGATCTCCATAGCAAACTCATGTTCTCACACCTATTCAGAGTGTAAGCAGTGTGTATCAGACTATGGGCTAGATTTCTGATTTCCGGTCTCAGGTCCACAGCCTGGACTGCAGAAGTTCTTGTTGAAAACTGTGAGAGAGTTAATGACGTATTGCCATGTAACGCACAATATGTCTGGGGGAAATTTTTGATTATGTAAGATTTGATTTAAAAAATAAACAAAAAATTATTATAAGTAGAAAATTATCTTATTTCTGCCAAATTGTCTGTAAAAATTTCCCATTTTCACTGATCTGCAGGTAGAAAAGGTTGACTAGTACTGTTTCAGCAGTAGCTCTCTCTCTCTCTCTGCCTTGAGGTTGCTATCTCTTTCTAACTCATTCTATTTCTATTTCTTATCTTTACTGTAGATAATAAGTTTTATCTCATCTATAATCCTCAGTATCCATCCTCCCAGTCATTAATCTCATCCAGCAGATTACACTTACTCAGGTACAGTGAAGTCAGGTAACTTGACCCATGCCATAGAGCTAGTTGAATGAAGAAGTCCAGATTTGAGGTTGACCAATTCATTTCCAGAGCCTGACCTTGAAATGACTTGATTTGAGAACTGCCTGAGTAGAAATGGCTAAGGCCATATGGAGTGCACTCGCTAAAGGAATCTGGGATACACAGAGCCTTGTGATAACAGCAAGGACAAAGTTCCCTACTCATACCAAATGCTACATGATAACCAGCAAAGTCCATTCTGTGTGGAATCTGACCATGACCTTATTCTGTGCAGAGGACAGACTCCTGCTCCTGTTGCTCCCAATGCCATTTCGAGGTACCTGGGATCATGCACAAGATAGTTGGTACTGGGTGTGTTCAGACATTCTGTAGTCAAGTCCAAACTTGTGACCCAAAGATGGTGAATCCAGAAGGCTTGGGGCCTTGAATGAAGCCTTGTTGGCCTCCTCATCACCCTGGGGACACCCCCTTCCCCTGCATAGCCTGGCAGCTAGGACTAGTGCCATGGATACTATAATTATATATTAGATAAAATCCCAGTGTTCCCTTTTATTTACATTCCTACCCTACCCTCTTTATTTCCTCTCTTGATGCCAAGAATCAGCCCAGAATTTACTGGAAGCTGCATGAAAATCATCATTCTCTAGGGCAGGCTTCGGAAAGTCTACCCAGAGGATGGGCATCAAGAAACCAGAGTGGAATCCTATCTCCAAGCTTTAAGCAACTCGGAGGCCTTGAACATAGAGGCCGGCTTCCAAGACCTTTATTTCTCAATGCATATGAGTATTTCATGGATTCGAAGGCTGTATATCTTAACAGAGCACAAGGTCTGGAGATAGGTTTGGCCTCTAGTCATGGGAGAGGGATGGGTTTGGTTCCACATGGATGGGACTTCACCGAGTTGAAGGCTTACACCCTCTGTGCCAATCTGTTCTGCTCAGTGGCCCGCCTGAGCCAAGGTTCTGGCAGGATCAGCCTCGCTTCAAGAGGAGCTCCAGCTCCTAGGAGAAAGGAGACAGAGAGGAAAGAATCCTTCCAGGCTCACCTGAGCTCAGCTGCAGTCTCTGGGTGCATGTGAGGGAGGCTGAGGTCTACGGCTGATCCAGGGCATGCCAGGCAACACAGCCTGGAGGGGCTGAGCATTGCTGTGTTGCTCTCCTCGGGATGCTGCCAACTATTGAAATGTGCCTTTCCTCTTTGCTCTGGTCCTTCACTGACATTCCTCCCCTCTCTTCTTTCTTTCCCTCTCCCCTGCTTCCTCCCTTTTTCCCTTCCTTCCCTTACCCTCTTTCTACTGCCTTCACTTACTTCCCCTCTCCACCCTCCCCTCTCCTCCCTATCTCCCTTCTCCCTCCCTATTTCCTTCCTTCCTTCTGTTCTTCCTTCCTCCTTCATTTCCTTTATCTTTTCTACTTTTATCCCTCCCATCCCACCAGCATTTACTCTATTTTTCAAACCTCTGTCTGGTACTGGAAAGAGAAATCACTTAGCCGACTGGAGCATATGCTTTGCCTATGGGAAGCCAGGGTTCCATCCCTGATACCACAGTCAGAAATCTGAGCACTACCAAGAGTTATCCCTAAGCAGCAAGTCAGGGATAACTCTTTTTTTTTTTTTAGGGATAACTCTTGAGCAACTCTGATATGGTTCAAAACTTGAAAACAAAAACAACTCTACCCTTTGCTTTTCCTTTTTTGGTCTTTTATTATTATTATTATTATTATTATTATTATTATTATTATTATTATTAATTGTTCCTCATCCCCTCCTTTTCCTTCTTGTTCTATAAGTCACTAAGTCACAGAAAGGGCTTCCTCTCTCACCAAATGCTTCTCTGCCCTTCTCTCAGCTTGACTCCCTTTATGTCTGTACCACTGGTCTCACATTACTCCTCTGACTCTGCCTTGCAGAGACCCAGGACTTACTCATGCATCTTCTCTGCATTTCTGCATCCATCACTCCCACTCTGCACTCCAACATCAGCACAAGCTTCTGTGCCTGTGAGCTGACACTAAGGTGAATCTCCAGACCGGTGTGGTCTGGGGTCCTAGAGCTCAGCCTCCCCAGGCTGGTGGTGTCCCTACTCCCCATAAAGTGTCAACTTCCCCTGGCTATGATGCCCTGTCCTGCTGGTCATCGGCGCAGTGCAGCAATGCACATCTCCATCAGTCTAATGTCTGGTCACGCTGACCTCTCAAAAAAGCACAGTTGGGGCCCAAGAGAAGGGAAGAGCCGTCTTCAAGCCAGGAGCAAATACAGCCCTGTGTCCCAAGCCAAGAGAGGGAAAAGTGCTGTTTTTAGTAGACAGTGAGGCTCTTAAGATCTACTGGGGACTCAGACATACAGTTTCTTTCCTCCAGTTGCATCAGAATTTTATCCAGGAATGGAATGCTGGCTGCTGGCCAGGATTCCAGAGTGACAGGGCACAGACAGTCAGGTGAGCTCCTGGGAGGGGGCTCATGCTGCAGAGCGGGACCTTGAACACCAGATGAGGAGCTAGACCCAGTGCCGAAGGCAGCGGGAGCCAGGAGTGGCCTCTGCAGAGGGGCAGTTGGTCTTGGCCTGTGTTTCCTGGGGAGGTGCTGATTATGCCACAGAGAGCAGGAGGCCTTGGACTGACAAACTGGGAGACCATTTGGTGCATGTTCTAGGGAGTTCTTGTTTCACTCTTACCTGAAACTCCCATGTTTATGGTAACTTGTTACAGCCTCCAGAGGAAAGTAAAGTAGGGCAGTGAGAGCTTTCAGGGAGACAGTGGAAAGACCCCAGGCGGTATAACTGGAGTGTGGATGGTGTAAGTGGCACAAGAGAGTGGGCCTGTGGGGGACAGCAAGGGTGTGAGGGTGTAGGACGGGGATTTCCAGGACACAGAGATATTCTGGGGAGGCATGGGACAGCATCATGACTGCAGGAAAGGGAACAACAAAGCACCTAGCAGCACCCAGAGGAGAGGAGTGGGCACTGACGGCCCAAAGGAATGTCTTTGAGGAATATTTGAGTCCTCATCCTTCCTCATCTTCCACCCCCTCCTATAAACACACACACACACACACACACACACACACACCACCTATTCAGGAGGGATTAGTGCTGTCATTTAGACTCCCAAGAGCATGGTTTAGGTCATTATCAGGAAGCACTTCAACACTGACCATCCATTGACTTGGTCCTCAATGGTGGCCCATACTGAGATGGGGGTAGGCGTGGCTAGGAGAGGGAAGATGGGGATGGGCTGAACTCTTATGTAAACTCTGTATGATGGAATTTGCTAGTGGTATTCATGGGTTGGAATTGCCAAAGACCTCCAGGTGTTGCAGGTGTGGTTGCGGTGCCCAGCTGCGTTGGCAGGTGGCAGACAGGAGACAGGCTTGTCTACACCCAGGGCTCTGCCCCGTGGTCCCAGGATGGCTGATGGCCTGACAAGGAAAAGGACTGGGCCCCCTGGGGTGAACCCAGAGCCACTGCAGAGCCTGGCAAGCTACCTGAATAAAACTGGTATATTCAATATGCCAAAACCAGTAACAATAATGGACCTCATTCCCAACAAATGGAGATGTTACTGGCACCTGCTGAAGCAAATTGATGAACAATGCAAAGACAAGTGAAAAGTGATGTGCCAGAAACCAGTGGGAATTGTAACACCGTGAATGGGAGCAGAAATACTTTCTTCCAGCTATTTATTACTATGTAAGAAAGTGAATGCAGGGTAGAAAAAATCCTCCCAGCCGTGGATCTAGGGGCTTTGGTGAGATCTCTTAATGACTTCTTTCTGGCAGCCAGTTTAAAATGCCACCCATGGACCAATGGTGTGGGGCGCTGTGAGATGGCAGCTCATACTTTCGGAACCTCAACTCCAGATCTGTGCTCTCTACATTCTGAAGAAGTGGGGGTCCCAGAGAAACCCACTGACTTCACAGTTGAGGAAGAGAAAAGGATTAACACAAAACAGATCAAGCACACAATCCAGGATCCTTATCACACCTTCACCCTGACCTTCTACCTTAGGGCTGCATCACTAGGAGGAAACCTAGATACTCAGCTTGAGAAGAGGCTTCTAGAGAGGTAGCAAGCCCTGGGTCCAGTTTTGCTTCCTAACTTCAGAGACTCTGGATTGCAGCTTTCTCTTTCTGAACTTGAACTTCTGTCTTTTCTCAAGTGATTGGGCTGGATGGAGAAGTTCCTTTCCCTGACCTTCAGACTTCCCAGGAAAGTCCTGAAGTGAGAGCAGTAGACCCAGGCCCTATAGCCAGGCTTCCTTTCTACCTGCTCTCATGACCGGGTGGAAGTCCCTCCCTGCCTGCATCATTCACTCCGCGTGTAGAGGAGGCTGTGCTGCAATCAGGCTGCAGAGCATCCCTGAGAAGGCTCTAGCAATCTCCTAGATGCCCATCCCAGGAATGGTGTGTGGAGACACAGAGGTGAGACAGAATCCAGACTTCCAGCCAACTGCCTTCTTTCCTTTTCTGTTTCACCCATGAAATCCATAACCTTGTTCTACTTTTATTTAGTACTAAATTTCAAAGGCCATTGGCCCATGCCTCCTCTCTTTGGAGAACAGTAATGGCCCCAGGTCACAGGGAGCAACCTTATGGGACTGAGAAAGCATCCTGTGCCTACCTGTAGAACACCCACTGCTCACTGGTGGCGGATCCAAAATAAAACACAAAATTTCCCCTGGTGTCAAGTCCACCGCTGCTAAGTGAGGCTACTGTACCAACCTACACAGGAAGTGGAGTTGTAGAGAACCAGAGAATAGTATACATGTACAGAACTCTTAGCACACAGTAGGTGCTCAGTCCAAAAGACCTGCAATACAAACATCTATATTCAGATTCCTACTCAACCATTTTTCAGTCGTATAGCCTTTGAATAAAATGAGTGAGCTTTGAGAACAAATCTTTTCCTACTTCCTAAAAGTAGGAATCATAAAGTCCACTTCTTTTTTTTCTAAAGGTCTCTGGGTCAATGCAGGGTTGTCCCATCATTCATATTAATTTCATCCCCTCCCTCTATTTGTTTCTCTGCCCTTATGCTCAAAATCATTCTCTCCCTCCACTGCCTGACTGCCCAACTTCCCTCTCTCTGTCCCTCTTTCCCCAGGATGCCAGAAATGAAATAACATTCTTTGCGTGTTTGTTCTAAAACTCCTGGCAGCCTTCCCAGAGACCCCTGGCTGGGTCAGGACTCATTTGCATTAGCATGTGTGAGGCCAGCATGAAGGGGAGGGAGAGGCCCTGTTTTCAGGCACTTTCTTCAGGCACCCAGCCAGAGAAAGGAGAAGTTACTATTTCTTTCTGGGAAACATTCAGAGATTCAAGAAGCTAGAAGGCCTAGAGCTTTCTCTAGAAGGGAGGTGCGTTGGTGGGTGAGCTGCCTGCTGAGTGCACTCCTAAGTGTATGCAACACTCTTGTCCTTATGTCAAGCCTACCCTAAACATTTGCTCCTTCTGCAGTTGTAGTAACTTAGCACCTGTAAGTGGTTCTCAATTATAGTCGTGTACTCAAACAGGGAGAGGGACCTATCACAGGGACAAGGAAGACAGAGAAAAATGACCAGATAAATAAGTTGTCATTTTTGCTGACCTCTAGATGGATATCAAATCAACAAAAGCACCATTCAAAGATGAGCAGAGGCAATCTGGAGAGATTTTTGTTTGTTTTTCCCCCTCTAATTCTGTGAAATTTTAAAATAATATGCTATCTTGGCATGTTCCTTTCTTCCAAGAATCTCCGCACCCCCCTGTCCAAATCTAGATAGCCAGTGGCAGGCCAAAGGGTGTCCCTTTGAGCCATGTGAGAAGTGTCATGGACAACATGAAATGTGTTGACCCAAGAAAAGGATTTTACCACTTCCGGCAGAGCAAACAAACTTCCTGGTGTTTTAGTGGCTATGATTCCACAATGTCCCAATATTCTTTTTTCAGTCTGTGCATTGAATATGCATTTTCTAGGCAAGACTTTTGCATCTTTCTTCATGACGAAACCTATGTGAAAAATGCAAGAATGTTGTCCTTGTTCTTCAAGAACTGGTGTTATGAATTGTTATTATAAAGAGTGCTTTCAGCCATTGTTCTAACTGCCTCATACAAGTTCCCTGATCCAACCCTTACATTAGTTTAATAAGGACAATATTTCAGTAACCTAATATTTCACAGGGAATATCAAAACTCTGGAGAAGTTCAAAATTGTCCTGCCAGTCAGTAGCAGAACCTAGATTTAAATCCAAGCAGGCTGACTGCAGATTTCGAGTCCCCGATCGTTAACTAGTTTGGTCTCCCCAGAAATCCTATTAGCACTTATTGAACGTGCTTTCCAGGAGGTGGTGTGTTTTCATCCATCACAGGGTCTTCATACTTACTGTATCTCTGTTTCATCCTTCAAACCTGGGTGTTTCCCTCAGAATGGCATTCCCAGAACCCCAAATCCCATTCCCCACCCCTCACTGTAATTATTCAACTCAGCATTGACATATTAAAAGGTGTCTATTTCTAGACTTGTAAAAATGGAGTGAGTCTGTCTTGTTTGACTCTGTATAGTCAACTGCTTACATACAAAAGACACTAATTGATGATTTATTGGGTAAATAAATGAACTTATTTAATCATGAGGGTCATCTTTGATGACCGACCCCCTTCTTCCCCATCCCACCAACCCCCTACCATTTCACTTCACAGAGTGTAAGAAATGAAAACTTACAGATCTTCAGGGTTGACTCTACTTTTTCAAAAAGTAAATCACAAAATCATATTTAAAAAAAGACATCTGCTTACATTTGCCTCATGCAAAGCCTTATTAGGGACACAGCGAAAAATGAACAGGAGGATCTGTCTGAAACAGTTTCCTTTTCTACTGGGAGGAGCCAGATGTATCTACAAAAACTACCATGCTCCATGCCAGTTAAAACAAATGAGCTGTTTCTGTAACATCACGCCTGTCACAAAGTACTGATAAAAGATGGGGAGACCAGAGAAGCTGGTGGCAGCCAGGAATGGCCTCTTCCAGCTGCTTCTTGCTCACCCAAGACATAATTTCTCTGGATGGGTAGACACCACTGATGAAGGCCTCCCTGTTGGGGGTTCTGTTCCCACTCTGCTTCTTGAGTATTTGCTTCTTTGTAGAACTCTGCACTGCATTCTGGGTATCCAGATATGGACCAGGCTCTATCCCTGCAACCCTGGAGCTCAGGATAAGATGTGGTCCATGATAGATGAGCTCAGAGTAGAGAATGACTCTCAGCCCATGACAGCTGCTGAGCAAGTATTACATTTTCGTTGGATTTTAGAGAACAGAAAGATGAAGATAAAGAGAGAGAGAGGGGGAACTTGGGTTTTCTTGGAGGAGTAATATGTGCAAAGTTACTGAAGTGCAAGTCTCATGACCAGTTTACAAATCATACTCATATCAGCATGAGGCACATGGTACCAAACTGAGGGTGGGGTGGGTGGAGTGAGAGGTGGATAAGGCGCGATTCATAATGGGACTTTGTTTCCAGGCACAGAGTAGACTTGCCCTTATCTTGAGGATAAGGGCAAGTATTATGGGTTTAGAGCCAGCTGCTCGGCAGACATAGTCAGATTTGCACTTCAGGAACATCACTCTGATAAACAGAATGTCGTGAGGTTGGAGAAGGATAAAACTAGAGAAAGTGGGGCTAGATAGATAGCACCGCAGACTGGGCGCTTGCCTTGCACGGCCAATCCGGGTTTGTGCATCCTGAGCACAGCCAGGAGTGTCTCCTGAGCACAGAGCTAGAAATAAGCCCTGAACACAGCTGGGTGTGGCCCCAAAACAAAAAAAAAAAAAATCCAAACAAAACAAAGAACTACAGAAAGCTTTTCTAAGACTTGGGTATTGGGCAGGAAGTCTAAGTTAGTGTAGTGTAGCATCAGAAGAAAGGAGGGTCTTTTGACTCTACAGGGTCATGAGAGGCTGAGAGAGGTTAAGGGGTGAACCAGAGACAACTCATGATTACGCACAGATTTTTCTTGCTCAATACTTATTTCTTCAAGCCAAGTTCAAACCTTTGTGTCTTAGGGTCACCCTAGACTGTAGTGTGACTCTCAGTATTTTCTAAGCACCTACTGTGAACTAGAACCATCTTCCAGGAAATTATAAAAGCAAACAAACAAGGAGGCCTGGTTGAATTGGCCAGAATCCCCATGCTCCCTTTTCTAAGAGTTAAGAGTCTTTAATCTCTTTCGCTTCATAAAATAGACTACATTCTTTTGGGCATGCCACTCCCTGTGTAGGTCTGATGAGAGTGAAAAAAAAGAAGGACAATCTTCAATGTGATTTCTTTCTCCCAGAGGGCCTCACAGGCTATTGAGAGTGACAGCCAGTGAAAGATCAGCAGGACCTGCATCATTTATGACTTGTGCTCAAGAGCTAACTCTGCCCCTCGCCACCCTCAGAGGAAGGAGGCATCAGTTCCATCTGAGCCATCAGGGGTCTTCCCCAGATATGAAGCAAAGGCTATGGGAAGAGTCAACAGCTAAGGTGTTTGCAAGTCTCTGGCCCATACTGCAGAGCAGATAGCCCTGTTTCTGGAATGAAAGTTTGTGATGTCCCTGGACCTGAGAGGTAGCTAATACAGGAGTTAATGCATTGGACTTATGCATTCAACCCTGATTTAGTCCCCCTGTACAGATACGGTCCCATGAGCATGACTGGGAGTGACCCCTGAGCACACAGTGGGAAGCAGCTCCTGAGCACCACCAGATTGGCCCCCAAATCTCCCCCTAAAAAGTTCATGATAGCACTGTACATAATAAAACTACCCCAAAAACACACATCTTTTTTAAATTTTATTTAAACACTGTGATTTACAAAGTACAAATTTTTTCACAATACAGTTGTTAGAGTGATTCATCATTTAACACCAGTTCCACAACCAGTGTGCTCCCACCACCACCAAAGACCCTCATCCCCCCATCCGCATGTCGGCTCCCTTAGCTGACACTCAATTATAATGACCATTAGCCCATCTATGGGGATGGAATTGATAAGGTCCTGAATCTTTTTCTGGATTATGACACACACATCTTCTTAAACAGTGGGAAATACACTAAGCTCTATGTTGTAGGCAATCACCCAAAAACAACTCCTTTAAGCTTCACAGTATTACACAGATGTTTGTAAATGACTTTATAGTGACTTTGTAAAGGCATTTGAAAACAAATGGGACTACATCAAATTAAAAAGATTTTGCAAGCAAAAAAAAGAGAGCCCTCCAAAAACTGAAGCTTTCTAAAAAGACACTCTATTGAATATTTATACACAACGCATTAGACAAAGGGCTAATATCCAAGATCTATAAAGCATTCACAAGGCTCAACCACGCAAAATCCAACAACCATTTTCATGAATGGAGCAAGAAGGTGAACAGACACTTTCCCAGAGACATATGGTTGTTGGAGGTGGGGCTGAGAAATAATATCTAATATGTATATATGTAAAATATTAGATGTATATTATATTGAGTATATACAATATATTATATAGATTATGTTGGAATACAATGCAGCTCTAAGGAGAAAAGAACATCATGCATTGCAGCAATGTGAATGAACCTAGAAGATATGCTAAGTGAAGTCTGTCAGAAGGAAAGGGGTAGAAAAAAATGATCTCTCTATGTTGGACTTCAGAATACACAGCAAGTTATAACAAAGGCAGCACAATGGGAGAATTGATCCACAAAATTGAGCGAGGGAGGGGTGCTTGGAAGGAAGAGGTCTTGGGGTCCTTGGGGAGAGAGAGAGGTTGTACACTGGTGATGGGTGTGGCGTTAGAATTATGTGCATGAGAAACCATTACTAAGAGTACTGTAAACCACAGAATCTGTCCCCAAAAAAATTCTTCAAAAGGAATTTGAAAGGTGTAGCAGCATCCATACTCTTGATTGCAAGGGAGGGAAATCCAAATCAATGCTGTTTATGAAGAAAAACAAATCAGAACGATTTTTATCCTTATCCAATAGGAAATCTAACAGGTGTGCCGACTTTAGCCTACAGTGCACCAGGAGGTGATGCTGTGACAAGGTCTCGCTCTCAGGACACTCACGCTCAAGCATGTTGAGGCTTTGGGATCTAGCCTTATCCTAGGGAAGAAGAGATGCAGACGGACCCTGTTAGCTCCAGGCTTTGATGGTGCTTCATGCCTGTGGTCTCAGAGAGAGCTGGCTTCCTGCCCCCTTGCTTTCTCTTTGTCAGTCCCCAGCAAAGGGGACACCCTGAGATTGTAAGACCCACCCAGCTCACACTGATGGGTGAGAAATGACTCCCTAACCAGACATAGGTACCATGTGGGGAAAAGAGAGAACAAAGCAGGATCAGAAAGACTGGATAAGGGGAAGAAACAAAATCAGACCTTAAACTGGTGTCTTCAGACTCTAAATCATTCCCATAATGGAAATGAAGAAATAGAGGCTTGGGGCAGTGAAGCACAAACAGTGCCCACATCTGAGTCTTCCTGATGCTAACCTGGACCCTTCATGACTGCTCCGCTCTGCTTGACCCCGCATTCAGTGCTCTGTTTGTGGGAGCGCAGGTCTAGGTGGAAACTCCCAGGCATAGAGAGCAGCCAAACTGGCAACAAGGACCTAGGTGAGGCGGGTCTCAGAGAGAAGGATTCAGTGTGAGTGGGAAGCTGGCTCTCTCTGGGTTCTGCCCAGAAGTCCCAGCCTCAAATCCCGTCTGCAGGAAACGTGCTGAGCCACTGACGTCAAGGCTCATTGTTGAAGAGCATAGTGGGGTAACGGAGGGGGGCGGGCTGGAGGGAAGCTGGAAATCAGAAACGTCTTGGTGCCCTCTTAGTCCTTGGACCCTCCAGACCTCAGAGAGATTTTTTTCTGCAAAAGGGAACAGTTTTGTCTTCAAAGTCAAGGTGAATGTGTGCGGCCAGGGAGCCCTCCACTGGCAGCTGATTAAGTGCCAGCTCTATCACCCTGTCCCTGGATGTCCTTGAGGGAAAACCCCCTCCCCAGCCAGCCCACAAAGCATCCTAAGCTCAGGATGCAAAGTGTGGGCCATCCGCTCTGCTTTGTCTTCCTTTCAAGGTTATTTATGTAATGGGCTTTGTACAGTGCAAATTGATAGGTGTCGGGGAGGTGTTCATCTGTTGACTTTGATCGCGAAAATAGAAACGCAACAAAGCACAGAGGCAGGACAATAAGCCGCCCACCTGGACCCACCATGCCGAGCTGAAACGTGTCAGGACTCTGTCACAGTCATTCGCCTCCAGCACTCACTCCTCTCTCCTCAAAGAAATGGAAACGAAAGATTGTCTGAAAGATGACTTTTGTCTCCCTCTTCCAGCCTTAGCCTACTCCCCGCTTCCCTCCCCTACATTTTTTTCAATCAAGTCCAAAGAGCAGAGTGAGTTGATGTGTGTTGAATTGCCACTTTACTCTTTTGCTTTCTGAATTCCCACCCTTCTCCCTTTGTTTAACAAATCGAAATGGCGGTGGCTTCCCGCTGCCACTCGCTGCTTTGGTTCTTAGGATTTATATTCATATTCATGTGCTTTCTGGGACAATCCTATATTCAAAGCCAAGGCACAGAAAGTCCCACTGGGTCTTATCTTTCCTGGGAAATTTTTCTCTCCCTCCTCTTTTTATGTCACCACCTGTAAGAAAATAAATAAATATTTTAATAATGTATTCTTCTAATCTCGTGCTGACGCAAAGCCTTACGTCTCTGAGATTTGGCCAGCCGTGTCGAGGTCTTATCAGCTCCGGATGCCCCAACTGTACCCAGCTAGCCTGTTGCCCTCATTCTGGTTCCTCAAGGTTCCCTGGGCCGATAGGTCCGGTCGACCAGAGAGCCTTATCTTCATGGGGCAAAGGGAGCCGGATGGTGGCTGAAATTCTGAGATAGCAGACTAAAGCTTTATGGGGTTGCCCAAGTTCAAAGTAGTGATCAGAGCCACTGACTGGAGTCAAAAGAGCCAGCAAGGGCAGGAAGGATGTAGTGTAGATGGTAGAGGCACATAGACACAGATTAGAATCCTGTACTTGGGCAGGTATCATTCCTGACTGAGCCAGTGTCTCCCATCTGCAACTGGGGGCAGGAGGGATGGACACCCCTTTGCCTTTGCCTTGGAAAACAGAACTCAGGCATGGTGACACTGGGATGTATGACATTTCCTTCCAAGACGTAATGTATGATGGGAATAAGGGTCATTTGTACCATCTTGACAAGTTGAGAATACTGTGGCCCGGAGAATCAGCCTCTGAGGAGGGGGAGAAGGGGCTAGGGCACGTGCCTCATAAGCACAAGGACCCTGAATCTACTCCTCTTACTTCCTTCCCCACCCTGCAACTGGGTATGGCCCCTATAAAAATTAATTATTTTCAAAGGAGAGAGAGGAGATGAAAAAGAACATCAACAGGCAACATAAATTGCAAAACACATCAAAATCTGCAGGGGTCCCACTGACAGCTCCTGCTAAGTGCCTGGGAACAGATGGCCCCTTGGGGAAGGCTTCCCTATCAGCGCTGCTCTTAATACTCATGTGAATATACTGGGTTTAAATTCTCATCATGCTTTGAATAGACTAAGGCAAGCTAAGAGAAGTGGGTGAGTCTCTCTGACGTGTCAACTGAACCCTGGTTGTAGTAAGCAGCTTGCAAACATCTCTCAGCCAGTGTGGGGTCTTTGAGTTGCCTGTGGGTTGGTGTAGGCAACACTTGCCTCTGTGCTTTCTGAGCTGGTTCCAGCTCTACTGTAGTATGGCCTCCCTTGGGGGTCCCCTGTAGAGATATCACGGTTCCCGGAAACTTTTCTCACTAGTACGCTTCTGTTTGCAGCTTCATTGGATGGTGGAGCTTTAGATCATGCTCTTTGCACCACCTAACTTTATTGCTTTTGCCTTCCTATATCTAGAAAAAAAAAAAGGAAATTTGCCAACCTGCCTTGCCTTCTCTGGTTCAAAAATAGTTTTAAAAGCAGCTATAGGGGCGGAGCTATAGCCCAGAGGGTAGGGTATTAGCCTTGTACGCTGCCAGCCTGTGCCAGCCCGGGTTCGATCCCCTGTATCTCATATGGTCCCCTGAGCACCACCAGGAGTAATTCCTGAGTGCAGAGCCAGGAGTAACCTCTGAGTATCACCGGTGTGACCCAAAGAGCAAAATAAATAAATAACAATAAAAATAAAAATAAAAGCTATAATTGTTGTTTCAACTATATCTAGGTATAATTGACTGTAAAGTTTCAAGATATTTAAAGGGTACAAGATGACTTATGCATGTATATATTGTATAGGGAGCCCACAGCCAGTGAATTAGTTATCATCAGTCATATTTACCTTATTTGGTGTTTTTCTGAGACTAGGCTATATTAGTGTTACTCTTCTGGCAAAATTCAAACATATAGTCCAGAATTACACATTATGTCCTAAAACCTTATTGATCTTGCAACTCAAAGTTTGTACCTTTTATCAACCTCTCCTAATTTCCCTCTTCCGTAGCCCCCTGGAAAGGGCAATTTTCCTATTCTCTGTATGTCTCCACAAATAAATGCTTGTCTTCCTCCTCTTGTTTCACTCAGTACAGTGTCCTTCCCACTTCATCTTATTGCAAATGATACTACTCTATGTGTATGTTCCACATTTTATTTTTATTTTAATCAATTTGGGGTTTTGAACTTTTTTCTACAAAAGTAAACATCCTTACTTACAAATTTTAAACTGTTAAGGCACCATGATCGTTAGAGTTATCCATTGTTGAGTTTCAAGTATACAATGTTCCAATACCAGTCTGACACCAGTGTTTACTTCTCTCCACCAGTGTTCCCAGGTTCCCTTCCACACCCCCACCCCGCCTGCTTCCTTGCCAGACACTTTTTTTAAGCTTGATTGTTGTAGTTCGCGTTTCACGCTTGTAGCCACTGTAGCTTAGATATATCCATATGGTACACCTCTACTGCCAATGTGCTCAAGGCATGATACCTACCTCTGTTACCTTCCATCCATCTTTTCTTAGTCTTCCCGTTGGTTTCTTTCCTGCCTGGTCCTTCTCATGTTAGGACCTGGGGTTAAAGCTTATCTGGGTATACTCCTTTTGATACCTGTCCTCCCTCCTGTCATTCTTTTATATACCACATATAAGTGAGATCATCTGGATTTTTTTTTCTCATGACTAACTTTACTTAATGTGATGTCCTTCAGTTCCAGTTAAATTACAGCAAATAGCATTGCATGAGTTTATCACCCCTTACAGCTGCATAGTATTCCACTGTGTACATACATCATACTTCATGTATTCATACATACTACATACTTGTTATTTGGCATCTCTGTTCATCCCGTACCCTAGCTATTGTGCTAAGTACTGCAGAGAAGAGTGGTATGCATATATCTTTTTGTAAGAATGTTTTTGTGCCCTGGGGTAGATACCAAGAAGTGGAATTGCTATGTTGTGTGAAAGCTCTATTCTTGTTTTTCTAAGAAATATCTGTACTTTTTACAGAGGAGTTGAAGGGGGCAACGTTCACACAAGCAAAGGATGAGAATTCCTTTTCACCACGTCCCTGCCAACACAGATTGCTCCCAGTTTTTAATTCTTTGTATATGTGCCATTCTTACTGGTGTGAGATAACATTACATTGTCATCTTGATTTCATTATCATTTCCCTGATGATAAGTGATGATGAGCATGTTTTTCATGTGTCTGCTAGTCTGTCTTTAGAAAAGCACCTGTTCATTTCTTCTCCCCATTTTTTGATAGGGTTTGTGTACCAACTTTTCATGATTGATTCATTGATAGTTATAGTGTTTCCATGCATTCCTTGGCTTTTGTTACTAATATTTCAATGAGCATTGGAGTGTAGCTGTGCCTTCCAGATGATTATCCCATTTCTTTTGGCTATAGTCCCAGCAAGGGCATGGGGGCAGGGCACTACATCATTAAGAGAAAGTTCTATTACTTTTCATCATGTCTTATTCAGCATAGATTCGTGTGAATACATCTGATATGTTCAAGTGGGGTTGTGCATTGTCAGAGTACTACTAAGTCATGGCAGAGGTGTCAGATAACATAGGGGCCAAACATTTGGTGTTAGGTTGGTTCTGGAATTGGACCTTCTCAATTGCCATATTCAGAGATTTCATTTCATCTGAGGATTCCATTTTATCTCTCTGAGACTCTGATTATTCATCAGTAAATGAAGATAAATATAGATACTATGATCTACTACTTAAGGATTTTTTTCAGGAGTCTGTAGTTATATAGACTCCTGAAATATATATATATTGTATATATTTATATATACAATATATAATATATATATATTGTATATATTTATATATACAATGATTGTCAAAGACAGCACGTGTACATGGAACATCTGAACACATCTACATCGGCAGTTACATTGACATCTCGGCACGAAGCGAACTGGAAGCTCTGAGTGGCAGGCACTGTTTTTATATTACTTTTTAATCTCTTCTCACATTGCATCCCTGGTGCTTAAGACTGCTGGATCACACCTGCTGTTACAAGAGCCACAGCCAAGGCACTTGTTGGGTGCACACTGGTTTCTAGAAATACTGTGAAGTGAGCAAGCAGCTGTTTCAACAGCCGTGGAGGGTCTAGTCTTCCCTAATTCTTTGAGCTTGTAAAAACTGTGATCCTTTCTTCTCTTCCCCTTTGTTTATCTCCTTTTCCCTGGCCTTCTACTGCTAAGTGTGTGAAAAAGGATCTGCCTCTCTCTCTCTCTGAGCGATTCACATGAGATTGTTCACTTATTCCCTTTCTACTCCCTTCAGTCTCATCCAATGTCCCATGCAGACTGATGCATGCACACATACACATGGTCATTCAGAGTGCAGATTTGTTTATCCTTGAATATACAAACATACCCATTCGCAAGTGGGTTATTATCTGCCACGACAGAGGATTATAACTAAAATATTGAGTATCACATGCCAGTCACTTTGCTAAGATTTTGTTGAAAGTTATCTATGATTAAAGGAAGTAAATGAGCTCCATATTTTCTTTATAGGTGACCTATTTCAATTGATGGGAGTTCTAGAGAGATAATATTAATGTGTTCAAACTGCACCATTGAGTTAGCAACAAGAGCCTGATCCTCACCAAACTTGGTGTGACGGAGAAAATGGAGAATAGAACCAGGTGCTCTATTGCTCCCTTAGGTGCACAGAATCTACACCACTCATACTCACATCTCATGAGTATGAGACTCAAAGACAGACTCAAAGACACAGAACCTCGGCACATGCACAAAGGAATATAGAGGTTAACACACACATCTATACTGACAAGTATACATTCAGCCATTTAATTACTTATTCATTCAACAAAGCTTTAAGGGCTATCTGCTCTGTGTCCAATTATGTCTGTGAAAAAAGAGATAAGATGCGCTCCTTCCTTCAACAGCATGTTGTCGTGGAGACTTGAGGAAACAAAGTATGGGACTGCAATGACATCCAAGTATGTCAAGCCTAGGTGAGGAACATTTTTCTGTCTTACGCCTAAGACCATCGTTCTTTCATCTGCTGAATGAGTCAGAGAAGTATCTCAAGGAGAAGGGACATTCCAAAGGGAGATGGAGTTTTCCCCAAGAGGTTAGGAATACTGGGTATTACAGTCAGAGAGAGAGAGAGAGAGAGAGAGAGAGAGAGAGAGAGAGAGAGAGAGAGAGATTCACTAGGAACTCAGTAAAAGCCTGTAGGCATAAAGGATCACAGAGAGCTTGGGAAACAATGACTAATTAGGTATTACTCAAACAGACAGTAGGGCTTAAGAAATTGGGGCCAGATCCTAGAGGCTGAGTGGACTAGCTGTAAAAGAACAGATTTGATCATGTTGAGAGTTAGGAGAAAGCAAAGATCTTGAGCAGAAGTGTGACATAACTCCTTAACTGGGTTTGAAAGAGATCTTTGGGGTTGAAACAGGTTGGAATGGCCTAAAGAAGGAGCAATGTAGAAGACTATAAGACATGGTTCTCATTATCTAGATGAGCAATGATGACAGACTGAACTGTGGTAGTTGCTTTGAAAGGAATAAAAAGTGGAACTGGGTCAGAAGGGTAGCTCCTAGGACTGGAACGCATTTCATGTGCTCAGCCTCAAGTTCAATCCTGGCATGCCCCATGCCCAGCACCACTGAAGTGACACCTAGCTTTCTGGGGCCTGAGCAGTACCACTCTGCTGAGAACTGAATCACTGGACTCCAACAGCTGGGGGAATATCAACAGAGAGCGCCCTAGGGACCCCTGGCCATTGTAGGTAGAATAGCCCTCCAAAAAGAATTGGAAAGGGGAGAAGAATGTTAGGGGGTGGTATGGGAGTGTGAAGATAAGAGTTTTAGATGTCTGTGGGCATCCAAACATGAACGTCCTGCAGAAAGTTGTTCATACGGTTAGAGGAGCCATTGAATCTGTCGTACACAAATTGCACATATATGGATTAACACACGCACTGTGCTTTCACACATTTCCTCTTAAAGAGGATTCCTAAAGGATGAGGTCCATTGAGGTTTTAAAAAAAGCTAGAGAGCCTTAATATCCCAAAGAGAGGAATATTAAATACGGTTTCCATACATCACTAAGCCATCTGATCTCCTGTAAAGGATTTTATAACTCCCAGTGTCGGGAAATGATTATGAATCAATAACAAAACATCCAACTTTGAGTCTAAGCCATTTTTATTCCAATATACTAGCCTATTTCCCAGCATCCACCCTTCCCAGGCAGGAAATTGTCTTTTCCTGTCTTTTTTCCAGAGGATATGGAATGATCATACACAACTTAGTACATCCTAAAGAATTGAGATGCAACAGAGGGTGAAGAGGTGGAGCTCAGAGGAAGATGCCTTGGGTTTGTGCCCTGGTGCTGCCATTTGCCAGACAGAATACAACACTGGGAACATTAGTTAACCTCTCTGGGCTCCAACTGCTACAATTCTCCCTCTGTGATAATAGGATGTTAATAGAAGCCTCTTCATGAGAATTTGGTAAAGTCAGATGGACAGCTAGGAGGTGAGGGAAGGAACTGAGCATATGCTACATGGATCTTTCAGTCTGGATATCCCAGGCAGAGGAGCCAGAATGAGATATAAGATGAGGGTCAGAGCATACTTCACCTATTGAATGCGTTCATTTCAGTTTCACAAAATAACAGGAAATGTGTGTTGAGGATGGTAAATAAAAGCAAACTATAACTGTGGATATAGTTGTCCCCATGTGTCAATATCTAGACTAAGAACGTCCTGACTAATACTCTACAGAACCCCACAGCCCTTCCTATAAGAACTGCATTGGGGCTGGAGCGATAGCCCAGCGGGTGGGGCGTTTGCCTTTGCACGCGCCGGCCTGTGCTGGCCTGGGTTCAATCCCTGGCATCCCATATGGTCCCCGAGCACCGCCAGGGAGTGATTCCTGAGTGCAGAGCCAGGAGTAACCCCTGAGCATCGCCGGGTGTGACCCAAAAAGCAAAAAAAAAAAAAAAAAAAAAGAACTGCATTGATTTTATCAGTGAAGAAGCTAGAGTGGGCAAGTCAAATACTCACAATTTTTCACACAGCCTGTGATCAGTAGAGACTTTTAACAGAACTTTCTTCATGGCAAGTCTATGCCCCTAAGCAATGCATCACCTAGAAGGATTTGAATGTTCTGCAACAGTTAGGTGATTCCTTCCTTCATAGTTAAATTGTAACTCCACGCTTAATCTTTCAGTGAAGATCCCTGGGTTCCCTTAAAATAATATATCCCACTTTTTTTGGTTGTTTTTTTGTTTTGTGTTTTGCTTTGGGTCACACCAGTGATACTCAGGAATTACTCCTGGCTCTGCACTCAGGAACTATTCCTGATGGTGGTCAGGGGACTATATGGATGCTGGGGATCAAGCCCCAGTTGGCTGCGTGCAAGGCAAGGGCCCTACCTACCCGCTGTACTATCACTCAGGCCCATCCACTTGTATAGCAAATATGGGACATGGGTTGGAGCAGAAGGTCCCTTTCTAATGCAGAAACAAGAAATATAAACATTTTCAGAGACCCAGGCCCACAGTTCTTCCTGTGGCCACCATTACAGAGGCAAGATCCTTCAGGACTGACTTCACTAGTATTTTTCAGTTTCATTTGCTTGATTTTTAAAGACTTATTTTGGGGAATGGGGATTGTTTTGTTTTGGGATCACA
This sequence comes from Cryptotis parvus, assembly GCA_021461705.1. Classification (NCBI taxonomy): domain Eukaryota; kingdom Metazoa; phylum Chordata; class Mammalia; order Eulipotyphla; family Soricidae; genus Cryptotis; species Cryptotis parvus. Next base: position 737,928 of record JAJIBD010020967.1, read on the forward strand.
CCCAGCCATGCTCAAGGATTAGTCCTGATTGTGTGCTCAGGGATCTCTCCTGGCAGGGCTCAAGGGACAGTATGAGGTGCGGGGGAGAAGGGGTGTGTGTAAAACCCAAGCACATGTAAGGCAAGCACCATACTTGCTATACTATGAACCCAGCACTGTTTTCTTTTAAAGTCCTTTTTATTTTAATTTTGGAGAGGGGGAGATTGAATACACTTACCAGGAAATTCACCTTTTTAAATGATATCAATTAGACTTGATAATAGTCACAAAGTTGTGCCACTATCACAACTGCTTTCAGAACATTTAATGATTTGACAAAGAATTTCCGGTCTATTCAGAGTTGCTTCCATTGCCCATTCGGTCAGCCCTTGCTGTTCCTAATCTACTTTTTGTTTCCAGGAATTTGCTTAATGTGGACACACAGAATTAGACAATATTTCGGCCCAAATTCTTTAACTTGGACTCATGTTTCTATAATTCTGTGACAGTGTCATAAGATCTGGATTCCTTTATATGGTTGGTTAATATTCAAGCTCAGAGTTCAGCAGTATTTTGTTTGACCCCTTCATGAAGTGATGGGCATTTGTTTTGTCGTCTACATTTTGGTTGTTATGAATAATGCCACTATGAAAATTAGTGTCTGAGTTCTTTTGTGGGTGCATGATCTTGATTTTATTGGTTATAGACCAAAATACGGAGTTGCTGAGTTATAGAGTGAATCTATATTTAGAAATTGAGAGGGACTGCCAGGCTCTTCCACCATGATGGCACTATTTTACATTCCACCAGTAATTTAGGAGGATTCAAGATTCTTCTATTCTTTTTAACGCTTGTTATTTTGTGCTTTCTTTAATTATTATAACCATTTTAGTTAGAGGTGGCATCTCATTATAATTTGGATTTATATTTCCCTAGTGATGAATGAGGTTGACCAGTGTGCATATTTCATGCGCTTATTGACGATTTGTGTATTTGTTTAAAGAATAGTCTATTCAAATCTTTTGTCCATTTGCAAATTGTGCTGTTTTTCTGTTGCATGTTAAAGTCCTAATAGTTCTTCTTACATCCTAAATCAAATTGGATATAATATTTATGTGCATTTTTCACAACTAATGTGGGTTTGTTTGGTGTTTGTCTTGTTTTATTTTTGCTTTATTGATAGTCTTTAGGACAAAAAAGTCTTCAATATTGATGAAATACAATTTAAAATGCAATTTACCCGTTTCCCCAACATTGGTTTTCTGTGGATTTAATTGGCATTTCTGAAAAACAAATAAAGCAAAAAGCAAACAAACAATAAAATACTATGGTAGGGCCAGAGGTTTAGAACAGCAAGTAAGGTATTTGCCTTGTATGTACCAACTAGCTAAGTCTGGCTCGATCCCCTGCATCCATATGGTTCTCCAAGTCAGCCAGAAGTGATTCCCTGAGAGAAGAGCCAGGAAAAAGCCTTGAATACCACTGAATATAGCCCCCAAACAAATAAATAAGCAAAAACTACAACTGTCTCATCCAAGGTCATGGAATTTGTTACTATTTTTATCTAAGAGTTTTATCATTCCTTATTTTTCGGTTTTATAGATTTAAACACTTTTTCTTTTTATCTTTTTCCATTTTTAGATATTTTTAATTATTGCTTGATCTGAGATGTATGATCAACTCTACCAGCTTGCATTTGGCTCTTTAATTTACCCCAGATTCATTTACCAAAGCAAGTATTGTTAAAGAGACTATCTTTTGTCCATTGAATTGTTTTGGAATCCTTGCTGAAAATAAATTGACCATAAATGTATGCATTAATTTATGCACTCTCAGTTTTATTCCATTGATCTATATCCATCCTTATATCAGACAGTCTTGATTACAGTAATTTTGTAGTAAAATGTAAAATTTGGATGGTGTGAGGCTTCCAACTTGGTTTTGTTTTTCAAGATTATTTTGGCTATTCTGGGTACCTTGCATTTCCATATGAATTTTAGGAAGAGCTTTTCAATTTCTGAAAGATAAATAAGCAGGGATTTTGAGAAACATTATGTTGATTCCTTTTCCCTTTTCTATTGAGGAACATGTTGATTCTAATAGATAAAAATGGGACTATTTCTGTCTCGTATACATTAATTCTTCAAATACATGAACACAGAATGTCTTTCCATTAAGTTTTCTTGAATTTCCTTTAATGCTTTATAAGTTTCATTGTATTCATCCTACACTCTTTTTGTTAAATACATTCATGTTTTATTGTTTTTTGGTGTCACAGTAAGGGAAATTTGTCCTCAATTTTATTTTCTAGTAGTTTGTTGCTTGCATATAGGGATAAATTCATTTTTTAATTCATTTTCATATTATCTGGTATTTCATTAATCTGGTACCCTGTAATCTTACCAAACTTTTTTTTGAACTTATTCCTTTCTATAGACATGTGTTATCTGCAAAATAGATGATGCTTTGCCTTTTCCTTTGCTATTTCTTGCTCTTGCCTAATTACCTTGTCATTGTCCTTCAGTACAATGCCAAATAGAAATGGCAAAAGCAGACATCCTTGTCTTAGTTCTAATCTTAAGAAGTTTTCAACCTTTTATCCTTAAGTATGATGCTAGCTGTGGACTTTTTCAAAGATTCCCTTTAACTGGTTTTGGAAGTTCCTTTAATTCTAGTGTATTGAGTGTTTTTATCATGAAAGGGTGTTGGTATTGTGAGTGCTTTTTCTGGGTCTTTTATTCTATTACTCTATCCTTTATTCTATTAATACAGTGTATTGCACTAATTGATTTTAATGTTGTGCATCAATCTTGTTTTCATAGGATAAATCCCAATGAGTCATGGTGTATAATCCTCCTTTAAAATATGTGGTTGGGTTTGGTTCATATTTCCTTGTGTCTATATTTATAAGGTATACTGGACTGTATGTACTTTTTTGTTCTCTGTGGTGTCTTTAGCTAGTCTTGGTATCAGGGTAATACTGGCTTTATACAATGAGTTGGCAGTGTTCCCTCCTTCTTTATTTTGTTTTGGAAGAATTTGTGAAGAATTGGTGTTAATTGTTGTTAATATTTGGTAGAATTTACAGACATCTGGTAACCTATTGTTTCACAGGAAAAGAAAGCAAACTCCATGGGGAAGGGTGTCACCAAGGTCACAGTGTAAACCAGTAATAATGCTCTGGAGGCTCAGGGTTCAGACCCCGCTGCTTAGTTCACAGTAACCACCCTCTACCCCCAACCTTCCTGCCCCTGTGGCCTGCCTCTGATTCTCATATTCTGACCGAAAGCAGGTTTTTTTTTTTTTGGTAACTACCTAACTTATAAGGAAATGGAGGCTCAGCTTTGTCTTGTCATTAGCCGACACACTCTGACCAAACTCTAACTCCAATCAACCTTCTGGGAGGAAATGACCTTGTTACCTAGAGGCACCCTACGAAGCCTTGCCTTTACACATAGTTGGCCATCCCAAAAATAGCGTTCCCACTTCTCTCTGACGTGTCATGAATGAGCCAAATTAGCAAGACAACCTCTACAGTATCAAAAAATGCTCTTTCATGCTTGAAATCTTGAAAGATTTCAATCTTGAAAGATTAAGATTGTCTACCCATTTCAGTGTGGTCATTGTCCCTCTTTATCACATAAATGTGAAAACTGAAGCTTTCCAAGGAAAGCAGAGCAGGAACAAGATGGAACCATGATGCAACTACCTTCTTTCAGAAGCCACACCCCTCCTCTGTATGGTGGGAAAGTGCTGGTTGTTCGTAGTGAAGCTAAGACTGAGCTCAGTTTGAACTAGGTCAGAATTATCCTGACACTAATTTTCTCTCATTCAATTCCCCAGGGGTAAATCCAAGTTGGTGACCTTTAGTTGGCCACCTTTCCTCTGACCTTGGCTTTTGCCAAATGGAACCTACAAATGCACCATGGAAGAAGGGAGTGCCTTCAGAGTCAGATTGAGAAGAGACATAATGTGGAAAGGGGCTGATGGGTCATAGATTTTCCTGTGTTAAGATCTCCTTATCCAATGTTAGGAACATGTAGTTCATCCTAATAAACTTTTAACCTCCTCTGAACCATGACTCAGGACCCAGTTGGGACTAATGAGTACCAAATAGTTTTTTTAATATTTTATTATACCACCATGAGATATACAATTACAAAGATGTTCATAATTGGGTCTCCAGTCATACAGTGTTCCAGCATATCCCCCACCAGTGCCCATTTCCTACCACCAATGTCCCCGATTCCCTCCCCCCTTCCCCTAGCCTGCCTTTATGGCAGGTTCTTTCTTTCTCTCTTTCTTTCTTTCTTTCTTTCTTTCTTTCTTTCTTTCTTTCTTTCTTTCTTTCTTTCTTTCTTTCTTTCTTTCTTTCTTTCTTTCTTTCTTTCTTTCTTTCTTTCTTTCTTTCTTTCTTTCTTTTCTTTCTTTCTTTCTTTCTTTCTTTCTTTCTTTCTTTCTTTCTTTCTTTCTTTCTTTCTTTCTTTCTTTCTTTCTCTCTCTCTTTCTCTTTTCCTTCCCTTCCACATTGGAGCACCAAATAGTTTGATTTGGAAAGCGACACTGGTCTCTGAGTGAGAGACCTGTGTTGTGTTCTGACTGAGCTGTTATCTGTGTAGCTTTTGGGAAAGTCAGTTGAAATTTCCATGGCTTACTTGCCTCCTTGTAAAATAGATTTGATAATCTATCCCTCTTAGGCACTGGGAAGAAGAATATAAGCAACTGTGGCAGCACTCAGCACTGTGTCAAATATAGAGTTGGGTAGAAGAGTTTTGTGTGACATCTCCAAGTCAGTCTCACATATCATTGCCATTGGGTCCTCATGGTAGTGATAAGGCATAATCAACAGATACATGAGGAACTTAGAGGCCAAATATCTGATCAGGGTCTTGTAGCTAGTTACCGTCAAGATTCACCTTACAAATCATGTCATCTGTCTCTCAGTTCAAGTACTTTAAAGTTATACTTTCTTGTGGAAAAAATTGATTCCATTCTACAAGTGAAATCATTAAAAAATTCATGTTTTAATCTGTTTCTGAGCATCTTTCCAGTATATAATAACGACATAAGGGAGGAGCAAGGTCATAATTTGCTTTAAATATCTCAGAAACATGGATTGAAGGGCATTCAAAGCTTAATTTATTCCCTGACTTGGAAATCTACAATTAGTCCATGTCTGTTTTATCCTGAACTACCTATTAACAGATGAACACCCTCCAATCTAAAATGATGCTCAGCCCAACTATGTGTTATTAGATAGTCCATCTTCTGTTCCCCCTGAGAAAAGAGAGGAAGACTAGGAGGATGAAAGGGAATGTGAAAGGGAAGAGAAAGAAATGGAAAAAGTATGAAAACTGCTGCTAAAGTAAAGGACAAATCTAGAATTTTCTTTCAAGCGGGGTCTTCAGGTACTACTGGATAGGACCTGAATAAGCACTAGAGAGACCATTAGTGTACTAGTTGTATATTAAAATTCCTTGACATTTCCATTCCCCTAAGATTTTTCATGTGGAAGACCAAGAATTTTCACCATTTATTTTCATAAGAGAAAACAATATTCTTGAAGGTTATTGACATCTCTATTGTAGATGATGGGGGGTATCCAGGTAGTCTCTTGTATGCATATTCAAGGTTTGGAAAGAAGAAAAAAGGAACACACTGAAATAAATGTATGAGCACAAATATGAATTATTCACAATCTTGAGAGTGCATCTTTTTTTCTTGTTTGTTGGACCATCTCCCTCTTTTCTCTGAACTTCATGAAAGCAAGGATCATCTCCCTGCTCTTCCAGAACTCCATGGAAGCAAAGACCACACTCTTCTAGTGTTGTCTCCCTTAGCAGAGTATCAGGCACTTTGTAGTTGGCCCACTGGTGGTGGGGACACCCCGAGAGATACGCTCAGCAGGCTGGCATAACCCAGTCTTGGGTTGGGTATTGGAGATACACTCAGCAGGCTTGCTAGGGGGTAGAATCTGGGCTGGCTAAATGCAAGGCAGGTGCCTTATCCACTGTATTATATCTCTAGCACCTCTATTTTTTAATAGAAAGTAGATTTACATCACAGTACTGAGAAATATTTGTATTTTTACTTGGGGGGTAGTAGGCCAAATAAGTCTGGAAGCCTCTTATCTAAACCAAAGCCCAAGTCCAGATCTTTGTTAGGTACTTGTGACATTATATCTGAAATCAGAAGAGTTGTGTGACCTTGGATGAGTCTCTTGAGCTTCTAGAGTTATCTGTAAAACAGGAGTGATTTATAACCAGAGGATCACAAAAAAATAGCAGAAGTCAATGTTGTGTGCTAAGGACTACCAAAGCTTAAGTTAGGGATCAGCAAACTTCTCTCTGGAGGTCCAGATAGTGAATCTTTAGGTTTGTTCAGCCCTAGGTTCTCTGTTGCAGTTACCCAACACTGCTGCTGCCAAGAGAGAAGATAAACACGGAATATACATTTTCAGGGGCTGGAGAGATATTACAGCAGGTAAGGCACTTGGTTTACAAGAAACTGACCTGAGTTTGATCCCCAGCATCCCTTTATGGCATCTTCAGCACTGCCAGAAATGATTCCTGAATTCAGAGCATGAAGTAAGCCCCAAGCATCATGAGGTGTGGCCTAAAGCATAGTTATTATTCAGGAAAGGAATGTGTTGTGTTCCATTAAAACTTGATGGATGAAAACAGACCAGAGTCCTGATTTGAACAATGGACTTGAATTTTATGACCCCTCATAGTAGGAAGTTGTCACCATTCCTATGTAGGACAAAAGTGACCCTGACTTAACCATGTTGGCTATGAAGTTTCTGATTTCAGGCATCTGAACAAGGCATAATAGGTTGAGTTAATTTTGCTCTATAAAGTAGGGAGCTCTCTTCCTAAAACTTTTTAGAGGCTGGGAATGACTTTGATGGCTAGAGCTGAGATCATCTGAGATTAAATATTTGATGCAGGCTCTCACATAGCTCAGCTTCCATGCCAGGGTAAAACCAGTCACTGTGAGGCAAGAGAGATTCAGAGCTCCCAGGATGAATGTTTCAGTGAGCAAGATGGAAGCTCTTTTGCTTTCTAGGAGGCAGACTCCAAAATATTCATAAATTCTTATCATGTGTGTTTTATTAGTCAAGCCATTCAAGATCCTACCTCTATCCAGAGTGAAAAGATATAGACCCCTTGCTCCTTAGTGAGAGTAATACCAAAGAACTAAGAGAAGAGACCTTCTTTTGAAGTCATTCTAGAAATGATGACCCATATGCTCAAACATTAAATAATGATGAGGGCTTACTCAGCACTTAGCATGTGTCAGAGGTTGCTTTGAGTATTTTATTCCTCCAACGTCCCTTCAAAGTAGCTAATGTGGTCATCCATTTTCAAGTAGTGATGATCAGAAAGTAATGGGAATAAGGTTAGGTGGGTAAATTGGGTCAAATAGGTCAATTATATGGTAATAAATAGAATTTGGTCTTTTAGGGATGAGTTTGATATAGAAGATACAAATGTTTTCTAATGATACACAGTTGCAATGTACAAAATTCATAATGAAACATAACTTCAGTAGGAATGATACAAACTCAAAGACTATAGTGGAGTTGGAAGTTGAGGTAGAAAGGACATGCTGAAAAAAACATAGAAAACAATGAAGAAAAGAGATTAATTAACCTGCCTAAAGTCATATAAAGGGGGAGGCTATGTACCCACATTTGCAGATGGGTAATTAGACTAAAAAACTCAACCGTAACTCTCTCTCTCTCTCCTAACAATTGCTTTCCAATGAGTATAAACATGAGTGTGGTCTTTCTACTGCTAAACTAGGGCTGGGACTCAAGAACCCCAGTATTTAGACTACCAAGTGTTTAGCAATCTTTCCCCCAACAATCCCCAGCAAACATCTTGCACCTAATCTCAGTCCATCTCATCCGGACAGGTGGGGTTTTAAAGGCAGAGGCATGGGTCCTGCATGGTTTCCAAAGAAATGGACACTACGGATACGGTGGGGATGAGAGGTTTGCACTCCCACCTCTCTTCTCACAGCCATATGAGATGAAGATAAAATCTTAGAATCCAGTTGCAGGTGAGGAAATGAAATTGAAGTTGTTGATTGCCTGGGACTTAACAGAGTCCGTCTTCTTAGCCAGACCAGGCTTATTTTCTTGCCCTTGCCCTTGTTCTTTAGACTCCAATGGAGAAAGATGTGGAAGGAATGTTATTAAGTTTCTGAGCAGAAAATGTCCTGAGACCCTAGACTGTCACATCTCACCTGTTCTGTCGAGATGAACCTGGTTGGGTTCCCTGTTTGTAGAGTCAGGATGGAGACACAGGACAGGGTGGTTAGGGAGAGGCCCCTGTCAGTCAGTTTCTCAGACCTAGCGCTGGAGCTGGGACTCAGTGTTTTTCCCACCACCCCTTCACCCCCCACCCCCACAACAGTCACTGTGCTGGGAATGGTAGAGAAGGGAGTGATGGTTGTGGCAGAGGAGGAGGAGGTGAATTAATGGGAAGTTGTTTGCCAAATCTGTGTGGGGGAAGGAGCATTTTACAAGCCCGGGGCCTCTGGCCCGGAAACATCTGTTTCCCTTCAAATCAGCCCGAGACTTTTGCCTCCCCAGAAAGCCTAAATCATGTGGCGGGCAGTGAGAGAAGAGCCGACGTTGGCCTGGAGACTTCAAACACATTCTCGCGTGCTCTCAGGGGATCTGGTCCTGAGGGCCGCTGGGGCTCTGTCCTTGCTCTTGCTCCCTGTCAAATCCGTGAGAAGCTCTCACTGCCAATTAACTTCTTAGTTTCATTCTCTCACCCCTGCTGTGAGGGGGCCCTGGGGTCGGATGAGAAGACCAACAACAGTTTCCTTTCCCCCCCATCCTCCTCCCTTGTCCTCTGCTACAGCTTATCTGGATGGGGGGTGGGGAAGGCAGAGAGCTTAAACTGTGGCATAATACAGCTACTAATGCCAGTAATACTAACAGTGGTCTCTCCCATCGTTATCACAGGTCAGGTCTATGGTAAGCATCTCCTACCATCTCTCTCTGTTAAGTACCCTGGACAGTGGGATTTAATACCTTGGTTCCTAGTTTGCAGGTGAGATCATCAAGACCAGGTCTCAGTAGGTGAGGGGTCTCAGTAGGTGAGCAGGTCTCAGTAGGTGAGACCATCAAGATCAGGCCTCAGGTCTCAGTTGGTGAGAAGCCAGACTTTGATACCTTGAGTCTGATATCTAGACTCAAGATACCTTGAGGCTAGAGAGATAGCATATTTTGAAAACTATACTCTGAAGCACATTCTTTGCATGTAGGAGACCTGGGTTCAGTCCCTGGCATCACAAATGATCCCCGAGCATCCCTTTCCTCCTAAATACTGAACTAGGAGCCCCTGAGCACTGCTGGGCATTGCCCTAAAACCTAAAAAATAGTGTAAATCTGATTTGCCTGATTCCAAATTCCATGATTATAGCCACTCTATGAATCCATCTCATCTAGGAACCTCCCAAGCACTGTACCTTTTATTTATTGTTAAGGATTCTGACTTCCACATAAGGAAACTCATGTGCCCACGTGATTGAATTTTTTCATTCAGTCTGTAACTTTCCAGAATACCTTTACTAAGTCCCACATCACGTAGTTCTCAGAGCAACCAGGATATACAAGGATAGCGAAGAACACAGCCGTATTACAACCTTGATGATACCCACTCAGGTAGGCAAGAGAGGAGTAGTAGGAGCCTCCAGAAGATCCATGTGCAAATACTTTTAGAATTGATATATTTAAATATTCTGGAAAAATCCTGGTATTGCTGGATGATAGGAATTGTCCTTTTTTTGTTCTTTTAAGGTATCTCCAAATGACTCATTTTCCATAGGGCGGTATCAAATCCTACAACACTGAATATGAACCGAGCATGGTACTGATCTGAGCTCTTTCATTTTCTACCTTTGTGACCTCGAGCAAACTGTTCTTTTGTGTATGTGCCAATCTATGTGGTGTAAGATGATATCTCATTGTTGTTTTCATTTGCATCTCCCTGACAATTAGGGATGATGAGAATTTTTATATGCCTTGTGGTCATTTGAATTTCTTCTTTGACGAAGTATCTGTTCATTTCTTCTCCTCATTTTTTTTATGGAGTTGATTGTTTTCTTCTTGTAAAGTTCTACCAGTACTTTATATATCATGGATATTAACCCTTTATCAGATGGGTATTGGATAAATAATCCTTCCCACTCTGTGGGTTGATTTTGTATCTTAGTCACCATTTCTTTTGAGGTGCAGAAGATTTTTTAGTTTCACGTAGTCCCATAGACCTTGAGCAAACTGATCTCTTATCTTTGGAAGTTAAAATATCTTCAGGCTCCTCTTCTGAAAAATGGAGATAATGAAGATGATTACTTCAGCAGGTTTTCATAAGTTTAGAAAAACATACAAAACAGCACTGTCTCAACATAGTTGGGCAAGTAGACCTTCTAGAATTATATTTATGAAGAATAGCTGTCCACAGACCTTTGACCAGAAGTGGTAACTGACAGTTGTTAGATTTATGGACATTGGAGTCAGGAAAACCTAGACTTAAATTGGCATCTCAATGACTTCTATGTGGTTTTGGGCAAGCTTATTTCCCTCTCTGAGACTCATGTATGAAACAGAGCAATCATAATTATCTTTTAGGATTGCTTGGGAGAAGTATAGCTATAATGCAGGTAAAATTGCTTAGCTCAGAGCTAAGCTAATTCATACAGTAAACTCATATTTATTAAGTCCCCAATAAGTGTACTCAATTAAAGCTCACTATTCTGCAACATGCATTAGCATTAGACTTGCTGTTTCATAACATGAGATAGGTTGAGGTGCTGGAGAGGAAAAAGAAAAGCAAATAGGGTCCCTGAGGTCACAATATCTTCATTACATGGGGAGCAACCTTCCCACTTCATACTATCGTCTGTATCTGTAAAGATGCTGAAAGAGGATGACGCAATAAAAACCCAACACTCAGATGCTTGACTCTTCTATTCAGTTTCTTTGTGGCCCCACGGCCGTCCTCTTGAAAGTCATCTCTAACTACAAATCTTGGAGATGTAAAAGGGTCTGAGAGACTCTTCCAGCTATGCCAGCGGTTATTGGCTTCTCTAAAAATTCTGTGCCTGGACTGGGCCTGAAACCATCAGTTCTGCAGTTCCCCTTCTAATGGTACACAGGCTACCTATTCCTCCCCACTCCCACGCTCCAATCCCCACACCCAGTGCAGCCTAGAGCTTAAAGTAACTGCTGAAAAATGTGGGGTTGTGCCTTGTTCCTAGAGTAACTCCCAGACTCCCTGCCATAGTGGTTTCCACCAACTTTCCACCTCTCACTTTGCTTCAGCCATATCCCCCTCAGTTCCTGCGACAATCTGGAATCCTTCTCTCCTTAAGTCCTTTTATTATTATTTTAATTGAATCACTGTGAGATACAGTTACAAAGCATTTCATGGTTGGGTTTCACTCGTAGGATGTTCCAACACCCACCCCTCCACCAGTGTACATTGGTCACCACCGATGTCCTCAGTTCTCTCTCTTGCCCCTCCTTCTCTCTCCTCTCCCACAGCCCGTCTCTATGGGAGATGCTATTCTCTCTCTCCTTTTTGGGCATTATGGTTTTCAACGCAAGTTAGAGAGGTTATCATGTTTGCTCCTCATGTCCTTGAAATGACTGCCCTACCTTCTCATGCTTCTCTTGGATCTTCCTCGCAACATCTGGTTTTTCCTCATTATTAGGTCTCAGATCGAACCAGGTCTCCAGCAAAGGCATCTGTGGGCACATCTGTCCAAAGCACTCACGTCTCTGCTCTACCTTGGTCACTTTCACATAATTCTCTTATATTCTACATCATACTGATCACCATTTAATATGTTAATTTGTTGTTTGACTTTTTTCCCCAGTAACTTTATGCAGGCAGGAAACATTGTTCTTCTGCTTTTCTCTTAACTTTTGCACCTAAAATAATATCTGACACATAGTTAATGCTTTGTAAGTATTTGCTAAATGACTAATAGGCATAGAAATGAGTGTATACAGTCATGTGGGATAGCATTGGGATTATCTTCTCAAGCCCTGACTCAGATTCTCTTTGCTATAGTTACTCAGAAATCATAGAAAGCTGCACAGTCTCCAACTTAGTCTCCTCACTGGTGAAATATAAGTGACAGAATCCCGGCCTTCACAGCTTGCTTATAAATTAAGAGGTTGAATGCAGAGGTCTCATGAAGACTTTCTACATACAGTGGAAGGACCATTTTTAATATTATTTGTATGCCCAAAAAACAGTAACAATTATCGACCTCATTCCCATAACCTGAAAGAATAGTTTGAGGCTCTTCCCTGTTCCTGGAGCAAGCAATTGCCCCTGGGGTACACTTGCTACAGGATGTATAGAGATGTTACTGGTGCCCGCTTGAGCAAATCGATGAACATCAGGAAGACAAGTGATACAAGTGATTTAATTAAATTACCATGATTTACAAAATTATTGATAGTTGAGTTTTAGGCATATAATTATCCACCATGAAGTGTTGGACCGCTTATGGTGGATAATTATATGCCTAAAAATCAACTATCAATAATTTTGTAAATCATGGTTCTTTAATTTAATTAGTCTTTAATTTAATTAGTCTTTAATTTAATTAAAGAACCATGAGTTTCCATATTCCATCCCAATACATAATATTTTCCTCCACCAGTGTTTCCATATTCCATCCCACCACTTGCCTATTTACAAAGTTCCAGTGGTTGCAGCTTAGTTCTAATGTTTTCAGTGTTGAGTCTGTGTTTTGGATAGATAGACGTACCATTTCCCAAATCATCGGTATAACTGCAGCTTTAAACCCTATTCACCCACTGCTTCCCTTTCTCTTCTTCCTTTCCCCTTGATTTCTTCCTTTCTCTGAGAAGGACCATATTTTTCCCAAATTCTTTTTCCTACAGCCTAATCATCCCTGATGTCTAACTCCTCCTCCTGTAGCTCCTTGCAACTATCAGCGCCTTCTGTGAAGTCAACACCCAGTACTTTGTTTGCTCTCTATGCCACAGGTTCACTCTATATGCTGTGGATACACGAGGGAGGCACTCAGAGCTCAGTACGGTGACCTTGAGGACAGCCTGTCCACTGGTGGATGACAACAAGGCAGAAGGTAGGTGACTTCTTTCTTTCTTCCTGCATAATTTTCCTGGTTCTTGTCTATAGAGTTTTCCCCAACATTCACTAAGTAATACTTCTTTCCCATTCTACTCCCATTCGTATTGGCACAGGAAAACAAAAGCAAATAAACCCCATGAGTGGTAAGAGTCTGAGACTCAGTTCATGCAAGGCATGATGAAACCGCCATTGACTAGCAGTATCATTGACAGTGTAAACATTTGCTCTTTTCTTTATGAGGTTGTTTATGTATTTCATTTAGAGGCAAGGAGTAGCATATATATATATATATATATATATATATATATATATATATATATATATATATGGGGATTGTGTGATACTGGGTCCTAGACGATATCTGGCTCCTTAGTTTTTACTACATAGAGAAAACTTTATTCTACTGCAGTCTATACTAGAGCTGACAAACCCATGACACCCAGACATCATCACTTTGCTGCCTCCCTGGCAGACATCACTAGCTGATCACAGCACGCCTAGGCTTCATATTCTCAAGCTTAGAGATCTCCTGCCAGTGATGCTGGTGGTTAGTTCTAGTTCATGAATTGTAAATATAAAGCCAAGCACTTGAAAAAAAACTGGAGTTATTTATTCATTTTTTAAAATTTTATTATACCACCTTTTATATATACAATTATAAGATGCTCATGTTTGAGATTTGGTTCTACAGTGTTACAACACCTATCCCTCTAACCGTGCCCATCTCCCATCACCAATGTCCCCACCTCCCCCCCCCTCTCCCACAGTCAACGTCTATGGCGGGTTCTGTATCTAAACTGGAGTAATTTAATAAAGTCCGCCATACTTAAATATGGGTAATGTGTAGGCAAGGTAGAATTTCATCCTCAGGTCTAGCAAAACTGCTCATGAGTCTTGCTAGTTCTCTTCAAGTTGAACAAATGCTTCCTAAAAAGCCTGACTACAAGAACTGCAGAAAGGACTTGATCTCCACCTCTTGAGTTCTTACCTCAGAGGGGGAGATTAGACAATAGACTCAGTAATCAACTAGATGACATATACATATTTTGTTTTCTACCATACCAGGGATAGTATTGAACTATTGAAACTATTGAATGCCAAAGCCTTGATAATTTAAGAATGGTTAAAAAAATAAGGAAGGAAGGGCTGATGGGAGAGTACAGTAAGTAAGGCAACTTGCTTTGTACCCGGCCAGGCCAGATTCAATCCTCAGTACCATAAACACCTTCCCAAGCACTTCCAGGAGTAATATCTGAGAAAGAAGCCAGGGTAATCCCTGAGTCCATGAGAACATCTGGGTTTGACCCAAAAAGAAAAATGAAAATCAAGTTAGAAAACAGTACGAAGTAAATGTTCTCCTCATCCTGACTCCTGTCTAGAGAAAACCATTTTTAGTAGTGACTTGGAGACATATGCAGCTTTTGATCAGAGCCTTCATAGATGAAAGACTTATACTCAAGTGAGTGACTTATACTCAAATAAGTAGACTGTGGGAAACATTCCATCAATTAGTATGAATGCCAAAAGAAGAGAAATGATCCTGAACGGTAAGAAGAGTGAATTTCCCCTGAAATAAGTTTGAATGGAAAACCATCAGATCTGATCTTAGGACACTGGAGGCATTGCAGAATTTAAAGACAAAGAGACTCTTGAGATGAGCCCAAGGCCAGTTTCAAGTGCCTCTGCACTTGTTTGGAATTTTTATTCAGTCATGGGCACTCATCATTATGTGAAAAATTTAACTCCAATTAGAAGTCATCACTATGTCATGGCTGAATGCTTTATTTATTTATTTATTTATTTATTTATTTATTTATTTATTTATTTATTTATTTATTGCTTTTTGGGGTCACACCGGCGATGCTCAGGGGTTACTCCTGGCTCTGCACTCAGGAATTACTCCTGGCGTTGCTCAGGGGATCATATGGGATGCCGGGGATCGAACCCGGGCCGGCATGGGCAGGCTGCATGCAAGGCAACGCCCTATCTGCTGGGCTATCGCTCCAGCCCCGTGAATGCTTTAACATCTACTTTTTAATTCACTTTCTCAAAAGTGCCTGCAGAGTAGCCCAGAAAGTCACCATCACATTTGGGATGGGATGAAGGGCTGTGTCCTCCCAACGACCAAAGTTGTGACCTCCTGCTACACAGTGCTCTTCCCTGCTGCCAAGCATCTGCTCTCTGTGCCTTCCACTGCTCCCTAATGATGTGGCCCTCATTCCTTCCCCCTCAGAGATTGCCGATAAGATCTATAATCTGTACAATGGGTACACAAGTGGAAAGGAACAGCAGACTGCCTACAACACGCTGATGGAGGTCTCTGCCTCCATGCTGTTCAGCGTCCAGCACCACTACAACTCGCACTATGAAAAGTTCGGAGATTTCGTCTGGAGGAGTGAAGATGAACTGGGGCCCAGGTATGAGCATGTGAAGGACCATGGGTGGCTGTGGGTGTGAGCGTGGGTTAGTGGTGATTTCTTCTTCTGGTGATTTCTTCTTCTCAGCATACCCTTTCCCCATAAACTCTATCCAAGAAATAAGGGAGAGGGGCACTGAAGAGGAAGGAGGAATTTGGAGATTTTTAGCTCCTGAAAAGTCAGACAGAACAGTTATTTTAAGTTTACTCAGTCATTCTCTTGGCTCACCTTCCACCTTGAATTGTAGAGATGGGAAATAGGGTCCTTGAAAAGATGATTTTGAACTGATGTGCAGAAAGCACAGTGGCAGGGTAACAGCACCCCTTTCAGAGCTCTTGCCTTTTCCAGAAGAAACTTTGAATGTTTCTGGAGTAAAGTCTGTTGTTGATTTGCATTTGGCTTTGTGTCAGAAGGGAGGGCTGACTTCAGTCTAGAACACGTGGATGTGTCATTGGAAACAGATGCCCTGTGCTAGTGCACAGAGGATGTGAGCATAACTGAGATACCTCCATAATCTTTTGAATTTTCTTAAAGTCTTGTATGAGATGCTAAGTCATCTCAGGTCTTGCCGTAACAACAATATTCATTCATCCATTCATTCATTCAGAATCAAGTAGCCCCTCTCCTGTGTTTATTGCTAGTGGAAGCAGTCCTTACCTATACGGTATACAATTCCAGGTAATGGAATAATTGCAGCCAATAGGAAGAGCAAAAGAACCGAATCCTCTGCAAGTGAGGCATAGGCACCAGGTCTAAGGAAGATCGATGAAGAGTCTCCTGAAGGGGAGAGGAGCATTGGTGGTTTCAGACTGAGGGACAAGCCGGAGATGTGATACTACTTCCGTGCTGAAATACTGCTTCAGAGTAGGATGTTCCTTTCCTATTGATCCTCAATCCACTTCTTTTATAATCCCCCAATAGCACTATATGTGCATTTTACAAGTACATGTCATCTTTATTTCTTAGAATCACTTAGTAATAGAACTAAAAGATAAACTGAGTCATCTAATAAAGGGAAAATTATCCAGCCTACCCTGAATAAAACTATACAGTCTACCCTGAATAAAACTAAGTGTTAACTCCCAAAGCAGAAAACAAACAAGCAGAAGACTATAGTAGCACCTTCAAACAACTAAACCTTCTTAACATTATCAGAGTAATCAAGACCACATCCATAGGAAAAAAGACCTTCATGATTTTTTAAGTAATGTGGAGGGAGGAAGAGCATCAAAAAGGGAATCTGTTTTTCTACCAGAAGCGTGACTCTATTGTTTAATACCAGGCCTGTGATCATCTTGAGGACCACCTAAAACCTCCTTTCTCCTGCTGATCTCCCACTCCCTTCCCCCGGCCCCTAGGGGAAACTCCTTCTACGCTTTGGTGCAGAAATGGAAAGAATTTCTGTGTACTTGGAGCAAAGTGTGTGACAGCAGGAATGGTAAAGATAAGAAGGATAAGAAGGGGAGAGGTCAGCAGGGGCCAGTCCTGACTGCCCTTTAAGTAGGGTTAAAGAGTTTGGATTATCTCTCTAGGGTAATGGGAAGCTTTTCAAGTATTTTTTCACAGGGGAATGATATTATCGGATCTTCAAGGGAGAAAGATCCTTCTTACTATGACTGGAAGCATGAAGGGGTGGGGGTGGGGCAAGACAAGAGGGAGGCAGGGAGGCCTGGAGACTGTTGTGCTAATAATGCAGAGAAGATACTGAAGTGTGTAGGGCAGGAAAAAATCAGTGGCAAGGGGAGAATTGATTGCATGCCTTCCTGAAATCCTTATGGAGAGCGCTTTATATTTGACAAATCTTTAACATTGCTGTACAAATTGGATAAAGTAGGGTGTGCCCTCCTCTTTTATGGGTAATAAGGGATTTGAAGTTCTGTTATTGTTAAATGAGCTGCCTAGTGTTACTCGACGGTTGCTTCTACCCTGAGCTCCCACCTGGAGCCTTCACAATGCTTGTAATCACCCTGTAGGAATCTGAAGCCCTCTCAGGAAGAGTTGAGATCTTGGTCAAAGGATAAAACAGATCTCTCCCTGGGATATGCCTTATCTGTTCTGTTGGATCCTGGAGGGCAACTATCTCCCTTTCCCATGAAAGGAAGGTTCAGCAGATAAAGGCTCAAAGAGGGAAGACAGAAGCACAGAGCCCAGATGAAAGCTGCTGCCTGAGTCATCTTGACCGCCATCTTGATTGTAGGCTCCGGAAGGCATTCCATTTATTGGGCTTTCCCACAAGGCTCAGAGAGTTTGCGTGGAAACTAAACCAGAGCGCCTCTCCTGCCTTTGTCTTTACAGCTTTCGGGTATCTTTTATGATGTTGAAGGACATAAATTTTCCTGATAGACCGCACGGCCGCCCACAGAGGCAGGACCGCCTCCTCAGTAATGGACTGAGATAACCTGCTAACCTCCGGCCAACCAGTCACCAGCCACTTGTCTGCCAACCCCCACTCACGCCACCTAGCTTCCTTTTTCTTTGGTCTTTCTAGTCCCTGGAGGGGATCTGAGATTTCTCCCATATTACATACTGCCATGTCAACAGGAATCTAGGCAGCTGTACCATAATCCATCCTGGCACTGCCAATGAACTTACGATGCAAGATGGTGCTCTGCTCCTCTCTGGCCTTCTCTGTCCCTTTGTATTTTCAGTTATGAAATGATATGATGAAGGAAAAAATGCGTAGATCTTCTGTATCAGCCACCTCAAAGGATCCTTTAAAATGTCCATCCTCCTTATCATACCCTCATATTTTCATTCTTTGCATTGTACCAATATAAGGCAATTCTATATATTGCTTATGGGCAATATAATTCTATATATTGAATAAGTAATATTCAATATTCTATATATTGCTTATATAGGATTATATATAAGCAATATATAGAATTATATATGGGCAATATATTGAATATCAGTGTTTGTAAGTATAACTAGTGACCTTTTTGCCCTATTGATTTTTATTATTAGGTACTAAATAGGTGTTTGTTGAAGAATAAGATGATCAGATAAGAGAAATCTAGGGGCCACGAATAAATGCACAGGTCATATGAATACAGAATTGTTCTGGCAGAAGCTGGAGTGCATGGCCTAGAGTCCCACTTTTTGACTCTCCTCTCAACTATTCCCATTACCCATCTCAGAATCTTTTAGGACTCACGGAATTGTCAAGCATATATGGATCACAGTTGGAAACAGGGGGAAGTTCATAAGCACCAAGGTTTTTCTGGCCCACCAGGATCTTCTAAGAATTCACTTTTCCTGGCAAAGATAAAGGGAAACAAAGGGGATCTTGGTTCATTCACTTATTGGCCAATTTCTTCACTGAGTGTACATGCTACCAATCGGCCCTGGGCTGCGCCTTGAAGAACACAAAGGGAAAGGATAGATGCTTGCCTTTACCGGGATCAGCATCTTGTGAATTGAACACAAATCATCAGACAGCTGCAGTAAAGCATGTTATAAGGAGCATTTTGTAAAAAGAGGACAGTGGACAGTGTATCTGAGACCAGTGCTTCTTCAACTCTGTTGTGTAGGAGAATCATCCAATGACCTGGTTCAAATTCCCATTGACCCAATGGTCGAGAACAGGCCTGACCTGGTTCCTCATTTCTTACTAGCTTATGATGGATGCCAATGTTCTTTGTCCCAGATGTACAAATTGAGCTCTAGGTTCTAGATGCAGGTAGCTAATTCAGTCCTGCAGCTCAAGGAAGAAGCCCAGGTGGGGGCCGGAGCAATAGCCCAGCGGGTAGGGCATTTGCCTTGCACGCGGTCAGCCCATGCCGGCCCGGGTTCGATCCCCTGCATCCCATATGGTCCCCTAGCACCGCCAGGAGTAATTCCTGAGTGCAGAGCCAGGAGTAACCCCTGAGCATAGCTGAGTGTGACCCAAAGAGAAAAAAAAAAAAAAAAAAAAAGAAGCCCAGGTGAAGAAAGTGATGTCTATTCTGGGATCCGAAAGCTGAAGGTCCTCTAGGTGGAACTGGTAGAGTGCTATCATGCCAAGGAGCAATCAGTGGACAGAGAAGAGAGCGTGGGGAAGAAGACTTGTGAGTTACTCACTGGAGCAGGGAATAGAAGAGGATGGAGGAAACGAAAAACACAAATGTGAGAGTTTCAGATCATGATTCTGGGAAATCCCAAAGAAGAGCATGTTCTTCCTCCCGAAAGTCAAGTCGAGTATATTTTTAACTTAATTTTTCCAGTTATTTTTTTAAGTCAGTTACTGTAATTTATAATATTGTTATGTTAATAGACTGTTGATACTATTGCTACCCAACACCTACCACCAGAGTATCAGCTCTTCAGTTTATTTTCAATCCAAATATATTCATATCGAGGTATTATAGTTTAAGAACATATTTGATATTGTTGTTTTATACTGCCAGCCTTGCTCCATCATGCCCCCACCAGAGTGACAGGACTCCCCACTGTTATCCCAAGGCCCCTCTCACTCCCCAGTCCCACCCTTAGAATTCTCAGTTCACAGTTTTACTGATCTTATCTCAGAATTTATTTCTATTATATAATATCTCATCCTTTGTTCTGTTTCTTTATACTTTGCTTATGAGTGAAATGATTCCAGTGTCTGTCTTTATCTGTCTGACTCACTTTACTTAGCAAGCAGAAAATTAAGAATAGCACTTCCACATAACTCACAGATTTCCCTCCTGGGCATATACCCAGGAATATAAAACATTAATCCTTAAAGATATAAGCCATCTGCATTCATCATGGAATTATTTACAATAGGGTTTTACTTTTTTTTTTGGTAAATGTTGTAGTTAAGACAGCACATCCCCATTAGTGTAAACATATATGGTCTTGAAGTATAGTCACCATATCTTACCACCACCAAAGTGTCCAATACCTTTCATATATATATATATATATATATATATATATATATATATATATATATATACTGTCCCCATGTCACCTCTAATCCTGCTTTTCCTCTAATCCTGCTTTTCATTTTCTCCCAACCTTCCCCACCCTGTTTGGTAATCTCAGTTTTGTAATCCAAGGTGAAGGGGTTGTCTTCATTCCATACGCCTATACCTTTCTTTTGTTTCTCTATATACCACAGATGAGTGAGATAATCTAATATTTGTTCTTCTTTGACTTACTTCACTTAACATGGTGCTCTCCAGTTACATTCAAATTGTAATAAACTTCAGGATTTCATCTTTTGCAGCTGCATAGTATTTCACTGTGTACATATACCACAATTTTTGAATCTATTCACTATCATTGAACATTTGAGTTCTTCCATATCCTACCTATTACCTTAAGCACCACAATAAATATAGGTATGCATGTATCTTTTGAATTTATGCTTTGTGTTCTTGGAATAGATGCCAAAAAGTGGGATTGCTGGACCCTATGGAAGCTCTATTGGTTTTTTAAACATCCTATTGTTTTCCATACAGGCTAGACCAGACTTATTCACAATAGAGTTCAAAGCAGAGGAACAATCAGGGTGACTGTGCCAGGCTCCTCAGGCACTCATAAGTTTGCAGAACATCCATGTGTGGAGGAGAGAGAGAGCAGGGCACTGCCCTGGAGCTACGGGCCTGGATTCATGTCCCAGCTTCACCATCCACTTTCTGGATAACTTCATTCAAACTCTGCCCTTAACCCTACCCCTATTCTGGGCCTCATTTGTAAGATGAAAGGGGCTGTATTCCAAAATTCCTTGCAGCTGGGAAGACAAGGAAGCAACAAGCCCTGAAGTTCTTAGTGACCAGAGAAGAGGTCTTCTGGGAACCACATTTTCTAAGTCAGCACTTCCTATTCCCCAGGCTCGTTGGGTGGTGAGGGTGATAGGAGTTTTCCCCCAGGAGAACGCTGATATCATGGGGTTAACTCATTATGATTTCTTAATTTGTAATCACCAAAGCCCCCAAATGTTCTCTTCTCCTCCCTGGATCTAACAATAAAGTTTACATTCTCCCATAAAACTTAGGGACTAAGGGGTGTCTCTTACCTCTGCCTAGTAAATCTCCCCTCAGGCCAATGTCCTCCATAGCCCAGTTCCCATGGCAACCACAGGTTACTGCAAACAGCTGCTCAAAGATGGCCTGCTGACACCCAGCTGTCCCAGCCATACGGTTCCTATTAGGAGACTTGAAAAACTGAGCTCATGGGTGGCCAGGGGCCAGAACTTGCTCAAGTCAGAACATCCTTGACCACTCTTGGGCTTCTAAATCCTCTCAGTTATTTTTGGCTAAAATTATAGAGTAGGGAGAAGAGCGCAAGCCCTTGAAGAGATTTTGTTTCAGTAGAATTGATCTGTCTAGACGAGGAATGGCATATTTACGATATCAGCCCCACTTGCTTCCATGGCAGACATTGCTAATAGAATGCAGAAATCATCATGAGCTTGATTAGGCTTGGAACTTTGTTTTCTCCCCCACCCCCTCACCAGCCCCCCACCACACAAACAGTTTCAAAATTGTTTCGTTTATGGAGTTAGTGGTAAATTGCTTTGTGTTGATTCAAAAATGTACCAAAACAAATATTCCTTTCTTTAAAAAATTGAGATAATATGGTAACATTAATTTAGAATGTTATACATATGTAAGGAGAGTGCTACCTTAGAATCTTTTTCCCATAAGATGTCTTTGCTGGCTGAAAAGAGTTGATACATCCTGTACCCCAGGGTGGCTGTATTCTTGGTAAAAATGAGCAGCACTTGGAGCATCCTTTCAGTCTAGAATTATGTTGTTTTAGACAAATATTGTCTTTGCCTTTACATGTTCTTGGTGTCTCTTGGCATTTTGGGGGCACAGGAAGCAAGGCCACAGGCTTCTGAGGCCAGGTCCTATCATCTCAGATATAAAGTATTTTCCCCCTGCATATTTTGACATTTCTGAAGTGTTATTAAATCAATGGCATCATTTTAACGGAAAATGCCTTCACACGAATCTATACAAAGAATGACACTAACTCTGAGTGAGTGTCCCATAGATTTTTCCTCAGTGGTTATAAAATCCAGTTGGTTATTACCTGGAAGTCTTTCTTGGTTCCAGACTGAAATAATGTGGGGGCTGGTTGAGATTCAAATCATTTTTTTCCATCCGTTCAGGAATAAAGTCTTGGAAGTTCTTGTGAGAGAATAAGGAGAATACAAAACCAAATATAAACATTTTCACGAGTCACCTTACAAGTCACACTTGGGGCTTGTCATTGAGGAACGTATATCCAAGTGTTAGTACTTGAACATGGGCCTTTCTGCTTAGTGGGAAAATCCTGAGGCCAAATGCAATGTGGATTTATTCAGAAAGCAACCGCTGTTGAATGACCAGAAAACCGTAAAACTGTAACTTTTTTATATATATGTTCATCAAACAGCTTTATAATATATGTATGAGTGTGCGTGTTTCAAAGACAAAAATACCTTTATTGCATTCTGTTATAAAAATAATAGTTTCCTTCTACAGCATTCAAGGGACACATTCTATAGGATAAAAAGTACATGAATGAAAAGTAAAATATGTTCCTCTGACTGGCCTAACTCATCTCAGAGATAAAATTAAAGTGCTCAGACATTCCAGTTACTGGACTGGATATGCCATGGATAGATTTATCAAGAGGAAGCCAAAGCAAGGCTAAGTAGAAGTCTGTCTCTACAAATGCAGCTTCACCTCCAACAACTCTGCTATGTTTAACAAATATCTTCTGTCTCATTGGCTGCCTTTATACATTATTTGTCACAGCTTTGTTATCTGCAGTTTTACACCTAACAGTGCAACGTTTTCCTGTGAATATTCATCAAATTTGTTTTTGGCGCAAGTCGGGGGCAGGGGCTCAGAAGCAATGCCCAGAGAAGCTGGGTCCACTCCAGACATTTCTCAGTCCACCGGGTTGGCCCAATGCTCAGGCCCAGTGCTGCTGCTGCTACTGCTGCTTAGTTTCAGCAAAGCTGGGATCACCAGCACCACAGTCAACAGTGCCCTAAGACTTTGTGAAGTGCTGTGAATCAGACTTGCAATCTAACAGGTGCTTTAGCCCTTTGAGTTATCTCCAACAGCTTCTAAATGTACTGTCTATTTGAAGGGCCCTTTAGCCAGGCTATTAAATTAATGTACCACAGGTGTATGTGCTAGAGACTCACAGACATGGGGCAGAGCTGCTACTGGCTCTCCCTGTGCCCAGCTGCTCACGAGGCACCCAGGAGGGATGGTGGGTTCTAGCCCTGGCCCGCCACCCCAGCAGAGTCTTGCAACAAGCTTGACGACCCCTACTCCATGAGGGCCTCCATTTTCCACATCCGGACTTCCCTCTCGTCAGAACTCCACCCAGCAGACCAGCCTATCGTGGCCGCACGGTTCATCAATAAATGCTGGATTTAGAGATGACTACAAGACTATGCTACCCGCACGGCAGAGCCTGGCAAGCTACCCTGTCGTATTTGATATGCCAAATACCAGTAACCATTATAGACCTCATTCCCATGACCCGATGGAATGGTTTGACGCTCTTTATGTTCCTGGAGCAAGCAGGTGCCCTTGGGCTCTACTAGAATGAGACAGGACATATGGAGATGTTACTGGTGCCTGCTCGAGCCAATCGATGATGAACGGAAGACAGTGATGTGTATCTAGCCTTCTATTATAGGAAAACTGGCTTCTTTTTTTTTTTCTTACACTGAGATTCTTCTACCTTCCTTGTTACTCTCCACAAATCTGCATAAATATGTTGCCTCTGGCTGGGTTATTTTCTCAGGTTCACATAGTGCTCTTGCACCATTTCATCGCCTTCTTCAACCCCTGTAGTTTGAGTGCTAAGAATTTCCTCTGTTCAAGTTCATTTTCCTTTGTGATTCCTTCTTGCTCAATCAGGAGCTAGGAAATAGGGCCTGATACACTGTCCAAAATGGAGTGTGCTGGTGGTTGATGGGAAGAAGGCTATATTACACTGAACTTCCAGCCTGGTTGACCAAAATCATTGGGTTTGACCCAGGCCCACTGTGTACCACTTGGGAATCCCCAAAAGTGTTTAAAACTTTTATATTAACA